>CM038705.1:31032990-31747990 GCA_021613375.1 Megaleporinus macrocephalus
TTATTATTATTATTATTATTATTATTATTATTATTATTATTATTATTATTATTATTATTATTATTTTAAAACGTTTCGTTATTTGTTATAAGAAAGCTTTATCCACTTGGAAGAATGAGTTTGGCGCGCAAAATACACGAGGCTTTACAGACAGACCTGCTCAAAATAATCATTTTAATTGCTAAAATTTGGCAAAGCATTAGTCACAGTAAATATTCACTGTAAGTCAGCAGGTCTGGCTGTTTGGGAGAGAGACTGTGTTATATGCATATATTTATTAATGTATATACTGAATATAACCGTGCGCGCGCGCGTGTGTGTGTTTCAGACGTTGGACGGGTTTATTTTCGTGGTGGCTCCTGATGGGAAGATCATGTATATTTCTGAGACCGCCTCGGTGCATCTGGGCCTCTCGCAGGTAAAGTGCTGTGAGACAGTCAGAGGAGCTGACCGCTCGCATCTCTCAGTTCTGATGTGTGTGGGCACTACAGTCTCGCGCTCTGCTGTATTCGTTATGCTCGCGTGCAGCGCGTTTGACTGAGATGACAGAAGTTCATTTTAACAGGTAGAGCTGACGGGGAACAGCATTTACGAGTACATTCACCCTGCTGATCACGACGAGATGACCGCGGTACTGACCGCGCACCAGCCCTATCATTCACACTTCGTACAAGGTAAAGAGAGACCCCCCCCTTAAACAGTCTCCCTCTGAGTGACCTTCATCATCTCATCTCTCTCTCTCTCTCTCTCTCTCTCTCTCTCTCTCTCTCTCAGAGTATGAAATGGAGCGCTCGTTCTTTCTGAGGATGAAGTGCGTCCTGGCGAAGAGAAATGCAGGTCTGACCTGCGGCGGATATAAGGTTGGCTATAGTCTTAAAACTGAAGTTTTTTCCAACAGTTAGATTTTTTAAATATATTTAGCGGTTATCAGTTCAAAAACACCAGAAAACTATAAACAAAAATCTTGCTTCTTCTTAAATAATAAACACGTCTATTTATAGTTACCATCATGTAACTTTTCTGCCTCAAGAGTGAAACAATTCTAAGATAGATAGATAGATAGATAGATAGATAGATAGATATGTAATTATTTAATGTGACATGATTGCAATGCACAAACCTTATTTAAAGGTTTGGGTGCCCCTGGTCACAGTAGAAGTTATCAGAAGTTATGTTGATTTTCTAAGAGCCACACATTCTCTACTCATTATGGCTGAAGAGTTGTGTTGTTCATATTGTAAAAAATATTGTATCATTTTGTAATTTTTGCACATACTCTATGTTCATTTTATCAAATGTGCTAAATTCAGCAAATAAACAGAAGATATGCATTAAAACATGCAGATATGTGGTCTCTGTAGAGGAACTTATGGAAAATCAACAGAACTTAAGAAAATCAACAGAACATATAACCCAAAACTTTCCTATCCTTTTTAGTGTTTCATACTGTTTGAACTGTAAACAATGCACATCACAGTGTTCATCATGAAACTGGAGTGATCCAGCAGCGTGTGTTCTGTTTGTGATTGTAGGTGGTATTTGTAATTTGTATGTGGTCGGGGTGTCTGTTTACTCCTTCAGGTGATCCACTGCAGTGGCTATCTAAAGATACGTCAGTACAGCCTGGACATGTCTCCGTTCGACGGCTGCTACCAGAACGTGGGGCTGGTAGCTGTGGGCCACTCGTTACCTCCCAGTGCAGTAACAGAGATCAAGCTCCACAGCAACATGTTCATGTTCAGAGCCAGCCTGGACATGAAGCTTATCTTCCTGGACTCCAGGTAGAGTTCACTCACTATCCTAGTAACTATGAACATTAGAGTTATTATTCAGTTAGATGACTCATTATTTAGCAGCTAGTACACATGATTCAGTTATTACTAATATAATATAATTACTAATATAATATAATTACTAATATAATATAATTACTAATATAACTAATATAATCACTGTGGTATCAAAAACACTGAGCTCCATTTTTATTTGTTTATGTAATGTGAACACAGCATTTCATTATGAATGGACCAACAGGTTAATGTATTTATGTTTATATGTGTATATTGAGGCCAGCAAAAATGCTTTTAAGCCATTTTCAAGGCTGCCTAAGACTCATACTCTACAGGCTCTTAGCGTTTAAGAATGCTGCACCACAATTCAAATTGTAATTGGCAGTATAGGTATAAGGATGTCATACAGTTCACAGATATTTAGCCCTGTGTGCAAATGTATATGTTAGCTTGTTTGTTTGTTTGTTTCTGTGTGTGTGTGTGTGTGTGTGTGTGTGTGCAGCTTTGTTTGTATAGTTGTGTTCTTTCATCTGTGTGCAAGTGCACCTGTTATTTTGTGCACAACACATACATGTCCGCATGTTTGGCTTATACTTGTACAAATTTGGCCTAGTGTGTGTGCCTATGTGTGTGTGTGCCTGTGGTGTGTGTGTGTGTGTGTATGCAGGTGTTTGTGTGCACATTGGCAGCGTAATTATTCTCCACTGTGTTTGTTTGCCAGGGTGGCAGAGCTTACTGGCTATGAGCCACAGGACTTAATAGAGAAGACTCTTTACCATCACGTCCACAGCTGTGACACCTTCCACCTACGCTGTGCACACCACTTGTGTGAGTTAGGTTTGTTTTTGCTCGTTCCTCTGGTTGCTTTCGGGCCTGACATGGCCAGTCACACTCCAGCCACAGCAACGATCACAACACCGTTACCGATGACGAGTGCTGTGAATACAGTGTGACTTTACACATGCCTTTTGCACCACATCACGGCTAAAGATCAGCCTTATTTAATATAGAAACTGTACAGTTCAGCATTTGAAGAATTCTACGTCATATGCAAAGGTTCGTCATCCCTGCTAAAATTATATGTTTGGTCATTTTCTATGTGAAAATATACAATATGTACAGATTCTCTACACGTCTGCATAATGAATGCACATTCGCTTTTTAATTGGACATATTGGGGTAAAAAATGACCAGGGGTGTTTAAAATTAGTTTACAATTGTATTTATTTATTTATTTATTTATTTGTTTATTGGCTGTAACATTTTGTTTCTGTCACACTGTAATTAATGGTCAGTCCAGTCCAAAAATTACTTAACGTGGAAACAAGAAATGTAACTTTTTATAAAACATTTTCTTTGGTTTAGATTAAAAAATGAATGACTGTATTTTTAAAACTTTATGTTTTCTGTGAAAGCAATTAAAAGAATAAAACTAAATTATAAAATTAAAAAAGGCAAAAAGAAAGAAAGAAAATTGAGATATTTGATATAATGAAGAGATTTCTTTTCTTTTTTGCTCAAAATGAATTATAAATTTAATTACACATATTTACTAACTATATATATATATATATATAGTATGTAATAATATAGTTTACAGAAGAAAAGACATGTCAGTATAGTTTAGACTTTCAGAATGATTAATTATTTTATTTGAAACAAGGAAAAGCTGTGATTACATCAGGACACAACAGTCAAAATAAAGTCAACTCAAGCAGCCTTTCATTAACAACACTTCTATTTCAGATGATTAAATCATTAGAGAAAGTAAAGTACTGTGAATTTATCTAATTTCTATTTTCTCTCTCTCTCTCTCTCTCTCTCTCTCTCTCTCTCTCTCTCTCTCTCTCTTTCTTTCTCTCTCTCCCTCTCTCTCTCTCTGCAGTGTTGGTGAAGGGACAGGTCACTACAAAGTACTACAGGTTCTTGGCTAAGGAGGGAGGCTGGGTTTGGGTCCAGAGCTATGCAACTATTGTGCACAACAGCAGATCCTCCAGACCCCACTGCATCGTCAGCGTCAACTACGTCCTAACGTGAGTAGCACAGCGGGCCCCTGTACCTTACTGCTGTTAAAGGACCTACAGAGCTCTTTTATTACTGTCTCAGAATTGATCGAAATGAAATAGCTGAACACTGAACATCTGCAGCACATGACCTTGTTTAGTCTCACTTTGTTTTCAAAGGGGTTCATTTATAATTCCTTTTTTCTATTCTAGTTACAGTTAATTACTGCATGCGTCACCCTTCTTCCCTTTTTTTAAAGTTGTATTGTTGTTAAGTAATTAAGGGAGGATAATGATATAATTAGAAAGCTGTCATGCAGAATGACAAGAGCATAGTCTGTTTGTAATCCCTTGTTTCATTTGTGTTCCCTATTTTTGCTTTTAAAATATAATGCTTTTATTGTCCCCAGCCAAGTGCGTAACAGCTAAAGACAAGCGATTTTAAGAGCACATGTTTAGAAAAAATAAAAAAAAATATATATATATTTATTTATTCATTCATTTATGAAATTGCAGTTTGTTGTAGCCTGTAAACACTGCTAAAGTTTCAAAACTTTAATAATGCTCCCCAGTCCCAATGGTAATATATGATTATAGGTAACAGCAATCGATAAATCAAAATAAATCAATTATGTTGCCTTAATAACACAAAAAAAATATTAGCAGGTTTTGGAGTCATTATGGTCATGTAAAAATGAATTATGATTGTTTCTGGTACATAAAGACAGCCAATAAAAAAGGACATTAAAGAAATAAATTAAATACAAGAAAATATAGAATATGGAGTCCTTAATTTATATTATGTTGTATATTAGGTTTATCATGATAGCAGTGCTGGATAAGCCACAGGGACAGCGGCTTCTTAATAGGTGCTATGAAGAATTACCAATGCTTTGGATTACCAATTAGAACTTGCAACTTTGCACTAAAAAGTCAGGACTAACTATAGCATTAGTCATACTGTGCACATTTCATCACCCCTCTTGCCATGAGAAACCTATTTCTGACCACAGACCAGGTGTCAGCTTTAGCTGGATGCTATATAAATGTATATGTGCCCTTTTCCATGAATTACTGTACATGCAAGATTCCAAGAAAGACTGCTTAGCTTTAGTCTTGTGCGTCAGTCCTGGTGACCCCATGCTCCAAACATTTTTGTATGTTTGTGTTTTCTCTGCTCATTTACATCAGCTATTTTAGATATTCATGGCTTAGGTGCATTTCAGAGGATTGCTTTATGAGGACATCTGCCTATATGTCAATATAATTCTTGTCATATATCTAAATATATTTATCTAGCATTTTTACTTTATAATATTGAATAGATTATGAAAACAGGAGTTGATTATAATTTGCACAAATAAAACTGTAATTACTAGCATATTACTAGCCTTACTCAGTTGGTCACGATTGCTTTTGGATTACCTCCAGTTTTGAGCCAGCTATGTTTGTTTATTCATTTCTAAGCTTATTTATTTGTGTATCTCTTTTCTTTTCTCAAGAGTGCTCAGCCTGAATTGGCCTATGTAGCTGTAATGCATGTACAAAGAGACAACATGCTATGTATAGATGCATCGCTGGTTAAACTCATTAATGCGTTAGCTACGTGCAAATAAGTAAATATGCTTGTAGTCATAAATGTCTGCAGCAACAACTGCTGGAGTGCATCTGCTAAAACATATGTGGAGTTGTGCCCTCCTGCTTGAGTCCCAGCTGTAGCAAGTACTGTTTGTGCCCAAGGGTCTGCTGATTAGGAGGCAGTGTGGCAGAACCTGATGCTCCAGCCAGTTTATGACAGCCATACTGTAGAGTGTTAGAGGTGCCGCAATAGGGAAAGAGAATATCTTGCAGTAAAGAATGAAACCCCCAGTAACCCACCAGATGTGCCCTCCTCTTAGCAGATCACACTATGTGGCATTGTGGAATATGTTGTAGCTTCAAAACCTGCAAGCATGGTAAGTGTACACTTCCGTTTTGTCAACGTCATTCTGGTCATGCAACCTTGCGCACTCCTGCTGGCATGAGAGGCATAAATTAGTATGCAGCGGCACGCTCCACACACATTGTAGAAGGTGTATTGGCCTTTACTCTGTGCATTAGTGGAGCTGTTGTGTATTGTGGGGACAGACCTGCTACACTGGGAACTAGGCATAGTTAAATAAGAAAAATGCTTTACAAAATACATATCACGGTAACTGGTGTAGCATAGTGGATAACACTGCTACTCTCCACACAGCAGATTGAAGTTGGATCCTCAGCCCAGACAAGCACACCAAGCTCAATGTTAATAAAAGTCTAAAGGGCAACGCTCTTAACTTTGCCTGCTTTGTCTAAGTCTGTGGTGGCCGAGCAGCATTATACTCTACCACACTACCGCAATGGCTTGGGTTTAATCCTCACTTCCAGTAAGTTTTATCTTCTTGGGGCGGTTGAGCACTGGAGTTTAGGAAACCCCTGGCTCAACAGGACACAACTGAGGTGCCCTGCTCACCCAACTGCTCCCTGGGCCCTGTGAATAGGGCAGCCCACCAATCTAGGCAAGTGTATGTGCCCCCTAGTGTGTGTGTGTGTGTGTGTATGTGGGT
The DNA here is from genome assembly GCA_021613375.1 of Megaleporinus macrocephalus. Lineage (NCBI taxonomy): Eukaryota > Metazoa > Chordata > Actinopteri > Characiformes > Anostomidae > Megaleporinus > Megaleporinus macrocephalus. The sequence continues at coordinate 31,039,369 of CM038705.1, forward strand.
GTTTCACTGCACGGATGGGTTAAATGTGGAGGTCAAATTTAGCTGTGTGAATAGATCCAACACCTCCAGTCTTAGAAGCTAAATTCTGATTCAAGTAATCTCAGATTTAATCATTGACGTTGTGGTCTGGTCAGTTGGTTGTTCTAAGAGCACCAGCAGCTTCTTTGTTTGAGTTTTAGTTTTCTCAGTAACAACTCCTTGACAGCTGTACGTTCTTTCAGACCCGTAGTGTTGAGGTGACAGTGGAAGGTCATAAACACCTGTAAAGTTTTTGGATAATCAGCAGGAGTGGAGCTTGATTATCTCTCAAAGATGAAGGCTTTAAGCTCTGTTTATCTGAAAGTGACAGTTTTGGTGGTCTACCACATCTTGCAAGGTTGTTAGATGTCTTATGTCCTCTGTGTGTTTCAATTAACACTAGTTTTTTAAACTGTTTTCCTTTGACTTTCCCCTTTTATGTACCGATGAATTATCTAATTTCTTCATCCAATGGTCTAATCTAATCTATTCATCCAATGGTCATATTGACTGGAATTATTTAATTCAGTGAAGCAAGGTCTTGGACTTTTACACAGTATTTTAGTTCATGTGGGATCTTTTTCCAAGTCAGCTTGGTCCATTCACATTGCCCAATTTGTCATGATTAGCAAACACTCTTAGAGTTGCAAGGGTTTAATCTAGCAATGATACATTGCAGTTCCCCAAAGCATATTCAGAAAAGTAATAGTAACTAAACTGAACTTTTAAAATGACATATGGTCATATTTTGGCAGTGTGATTACATCATCTACATTACATGTACTGTTATCTATTAGAACTCTTCTGTGCTGCTCGTGATCAGTAGTCAGTACTTTCTCTCACAGCCATTTGTTGAGGGGGTCCTGGCGTGGCTGCGCTAGTGCTCTTCTCTCAGGTGGGAAGTTTCTCTCTCTTTAAAACAACATGCCCAGCTGTGTGTCTACTCCATACACAAATTATATGGCAGGAGGGGGGAGTCAGGGCTGATTTATTTGTCATGCATTCATTCTGATAAAGCAGACGCATTATCACTACGGACTTTCCACTGGAACTCTCCAGAAAGAATGAAGCTGCTCCGGCAGAGGAGCCATCCTTCATGTCGGGCCTGAGCGTGAGGGCTGCATGGATGAGTGAAACGTTGTGTTTTTGCCTTCGCTCATCCAGAAAGTGCTGTGGAACCGGTGCCAGCACTTGGGCCCATTTGGTCTGCTAGTTGCAGATGTAAATGACTGCAGTCCATAAAAGCCTCCATTAAGCAAAAGAGGTGGTGCATGTTCACACTAATGCGAGGCTGGCAACAGCTTCACACGGCTCCCCAAGACCACAGTCATAAAAAGAAGTGTTTATGAGCTTTAATTAATAGGCTGTAAAGATGATGAGTGTTTATAGCGCACAGCTTGCTAAGTGTGTTGTTGAGAGTTCTTTTCCTTGCCCGTTATGATATGCATGCATTTGATTGATGGATCAGAGCGCTTATTGCATTGGGAAAGCCTGTTCAGGATGGGTTCGCTCTCGTGAGCGTGAGCCACGGTGTCGAGACTTGCTCCCTGTTTGACCCCTCCACATGTGTGTGTGCGTGGTCTCATAATTGCAAAGCTAATCTTTGTTCGCTGCAGAAAAAGGTGAATGTGTCTGGCCTCTTATCTTGGCTGTTATCAGAATGTGTGCTTGTTCACACACTGTGTGAAGTAAGAGTGTGTATGTATTGGTGTATGTGTAATGTCTGTGCATTGTGCTTCTGAGGCCAGCCACTCTGTTGCATCACCTCCTGGCTGTTTTGGCTTCTGTCTATGACCTGTGACCTTAGATATAGATCCCTATTTGCCAAAAGACTATGACTCACTCATTGCGTAGGAATGTTCTAGAGCAAAATTCTGAAAACCAAACAACCTACAGTGTCAGTGTGTAAAAAAAGGTCTTGAGATGTGCTAGTAAATTAAAGCTACATGTTTCTAAGTGTAATAATTAGATGATTACAAGGACCCTGCGGAGACAAGTCGGCAAAGATGTTACCTTTTCCAGCATGGGCTTTATAGGTTTTATTCTTGAAATAATAATTATTTAAACAAATACTAACAGCAGTTAGTGCTAACAGCAAGGCAAATATGCAGAGGTTTAGCTCAATCACATGTTGTTAAAGTAATGAGATACAAGTCAAATATTTAATGCAAATGGTGTTGCCAAAAAATCTAAATCAGGATTTCAAAAAATTTAAAAATTAGAACCACAAAACAGGTAGTTTTCAGATTACAGAGGTTATAGTAAAACTATGAATTGAGACTTACTACATCATCATTGTCCAAAGAAAACAGGCATCTCCAAAATAGTAACTTTACAGGAGATGCCAAAAACTTTCTTAACTTTCAATAAAAGTTAATGTAAAGATGTTTTATTCCAGGTGATTTCGGAGCATTTCTATTTGTCTGTTCATCTTAGAACCTTTACAGGATATAAAGTACAAATAATTTAAAAATAAATGTATGGAAATAAACAAAAATGGAAATACTTGTTTTTCCTTGGACAGTGATGAGTCTGGATAAATGTTCTGTCCATACACAGTGTCCTACTGCACAAATAAATCCACAAATTATAAATCAATCATAAAATATACAGTCTGTGTTTGTGTTAAGATGCCAGGTTCCCTCAACTGCTGAAATGTAGAAGTTTACATTGATACTAAAGACCAAGTAGAAAGTGATAAGCTACACATGCTAAGGAGACTCTCCAGCCTTCCCCTCTATCTTTTGGCTTGGATGAAGTACAATAATGTATTTGTTCTCTACTAGCCAGAAACAGCTAATTATGATTAGCCTGCAATGATTATGCCTGCAATCATTTTACAGAAACAATAGTGTATTGATATGCAGTGATATATGTTGCTTACATTCAAATTCCCAGCCCAGATTTAGAAACTAAGGGGTAGAAATATAGTAGAAATGCTGGTGGAGACATGGAGTTCAAGAATAGTTGCAATAGAGAGGATTTTGGAAAGTATGTTAGGGTTAAACTATCCTATAAGAATCACAATGAACTGTTTTTAATAAAATAAAATAAATGAAATGATTGTATTTTGATGCTGCTACTTCACAGATTTCACCTGAAAAGCAAAGAACGTTTAAATGTGTCCAGGATTATAAATAGAGCTGTAGATGATGATGAGTGAGAAATCAGTAAGACATTGAGAATGAAGTTATTCTAAAATAAGATCCAGAATGCTCTATATTTTAATTTGAGTAAACAAGTGCCCATAATTAAAACAAGGTACACTGCAAGATTGAACACATACCTTGTTGTTTTTATGGACTCTTAAAATACTGTCACTGCGTTTTTTGTGACTATATTGTGATTCCATGCTTTATTAGATATTTATATAGTTGTTCTAGTTTGTTACTGGTCTGAGCACCATCACAACACATGCTAAAAGTAAAGTTTAAAACCTGATCTGCTATCTAGGAGACCTAGGGTCATCAACATGGCCTGAAAAAAAGAAAAACCTAGTAGAAATCTAGTTTAAACCTATATCTATGATATAATGTCTATTAATAATACACATTTGTATATTTATTATCTTGTATATAATTCTTTAACATACAATTTGTCATAATATCATAATCCATGATATTCCATGATTGATTAAATAATTATTGTGATTGTTTTATTCTATGTTATTTATTTATTTTTCTTTTTTTTCTGGTAATCAAAATGCTTGATCAAATCTCAGGCATATAACGTAATAATTAATTAGCATAAATATATAATCAAGATAAATAATTGATTATTTAATAAAACATTGACAAATTAAATAATATAATAATAATAATATAATATATAACAGTAAATAAAAAAATTAAAAAATATATATATCTTCTGGTGTCTAGCTTATAATAGTACTATCCACAATATATAAGTTAATAGTGCATTAAACAATAGCAAAGAGATTCCAAACTTTTGAAGCTACATTAAAATTAGAGCTTGTGTGCTTTTCTATCTCCTTTCAAGATGCTTCCATCTGTGTTCAGTGCTACGTGTCTACATATAGTTGGAGTGATGCTGCAGAGTCTCGAGAGGAGCACATGGCTCTTTCCTTGGCTGGCGTGCTCTCTGGACACAGTTTTCTTTGTCTGAGAGTTCATTCATCATAGGGAACAAAATCCATACCACACTTTACTCAGAAATCAATTCCCATTTCCTAGTTATGCCTCATGTGGGATCTGCTTGTGAGCTTGATTTAGCCAGACATAGCCCTTAATCTCACTGTGTATTTGAACGGAGACGCTTGCCCTCTGTCATGTGTTTGTAAAAGCCTTGCGCCAATCCTACAGGAGAAACAATGGCTTCCAGTTGCACCACCTCCTCTCTGACACACACATAAACGCTCTCTCTCCATCTCTCTTACACACACATACATACATGTCATTATCTAACAAATGAGCAACGGCGTCATTGTTACCAAACAGTTGTTGGCTCACATTTACAGCAACGGAAGAGCTGAAAAAAAAGCCCTGGTACACAAAAACACACTGGAGACACACTTGCCTTTGTGTAATGAAAGTATTGATTTTAATCCTGCTGAGTGCAATACCTGTTGAGCTTTAGCTGTAATGTTGCCTTTTCTCTCAACAGGGACACAGAGTATAAAGGTCTACAGCTGTCCCTAGACCAAGCAACGTCCACAAAGCCAGCCTTCACCTACAGCAGCCCCTCCAACCCCATCAGCGACAGTAGGAAAGGGAACAAAAGTAGAGTGTCCCGCACCAAACCCAAGACACGGCTTTCCCCCTACTCACACGTGAGTTTACACTATAACTGAATCAATCTGAGTTTCTCACTGTATGTACAACTGTTTCTGAGCTTAGCAAGCTTCACAGTAAGTTTACAGAATGCAACTCAGTTTAGTCAAAATACATTACTGTAGATGTGTTACAAATTTAAAATAATATTTATCTGTATTTGTGGGAAAAGTTTACCAGATTAGTATAGTGGCAAGTTAGTCACTTTTATCACCAACTAAAACATTTTTTAATAAGTTTAATAAGTCTGAGATTTTTTATCAACATTCTCTGAAGCTTGTACAAACAAATTGCATATTTGAGCCGATTATAGTTAAGCCAACCAGATTCATTGACATACCATGTACAGTGCAAAAGTTTTAGGCACTTGGTGAGATTATATTTAAAAAGCTATTTTATTTTATTTTATTTTATTTTATTTTATTTTATTTTATTTTATTTTATTTTATTTTGTGAATTTTCACTGTCCAAAGAAAACATGTCTCTCCAATTTTGTCTTTTTTATTTTTCTACAGCTGCCATTTTCTTTGTGTGATTTCAGGATGACAGAACCAATAAAATGCCTTAAAATAGCTCAGAAGAAACTTTGGTTCCATTGACTTGCATTAAAAATTTTGTGTCTAGGCCTCTCCTGTAAAGTTGCCTTTTTGGAGATACTTGTTTTTTTTTGTAGCTGTTGTCCAAATACAGACATAAGCAGTAAAAAGCAAATTCAGTGTTTCAGTGAGTGTTAAAAAGTTTGTCTGTGTTGTTTTGTTCAGTATCCAGGCTTCCACACAGAGCGCTCGGAGTCTGATCAGGATAGTAGCCCGTGGGGTGGGAGTCCTCTCACTGACTCCGCCTCTCCTCAGCTGTTGGAGCAAAATGAGAGCATGGATGCGTCTTGCGTCTATCGTCAGTTCTCGGAGTCACGCTCGCTGTGCTACAGTCTGCCTCTGTCCGAGGAGCATCATGCCTCTGCTGACCACCAAAGCCACACCCATTCGCAGGCTTGTGAGCGGGGGCGCTGTGAGGCGGGCAGGTACTTCTTAGGTACTCCTCAGACTGGACGAGAGGCGTGGTGGGGCGCAGCCCGCTCAGTGCTGCCTCTACCCAAATCTCCACCTGAGAATGGAGACGGGTATGAGGGTGTGATGCCTCACATTGCATCCATCCATAGCCTGCATGGTGAGTGCCTCTTTAAATCAGTGTGAGTCTGAGGGTTTTGGGTTACATGCACATAGCAAGCATTTAGGCAAATTCTGTTCGCATCATGGTCATAAAGCCACATATGAGATATGTAACCAATCTAAGCCTGCACATGAAAGTGGCCCCAGTGTGATGTAATCAGACCTGTGTCTTATTTAACTCTCAAATTTATAGTCTTACAAATCAGACTTCTGTCAGCAGAGGGTCTAATAGGTTTCAGGGCTAAAAACACTTACATATGCCTTCATGTCTCCTTCAGTCAGAATTTAAGAAAGAATTATTGTTTACACCCCTTTCAGTGCAAAAAGAAAAATGCTAATAAGACATACATTTTATTCCTGCATGTAAAAAAACTCTCTTACTTACAAAATAGAATACGTTTATGTCTTAACTATCAATTACTTTTTTAAATTAGAAGGTAGTAACATGTTATAATGATAATAATATGATTACTATTGCACTGTTTATAGATACAACAGTAGGCCAAGGTATTTACTATGGTTAATCAGGGCATAACTCCAATAACTCTGGCCATTTTAAAGTACAAACCATATCAGATGAACTTGTGAGGGCAATAAATGGGGCAGAGATGATTTGTGCATCTTCAACCATATGAGTGTAGCTTTAGACACAGCCATAATTGTTCTTTCTCCTATTTGCAGTCAGGGGCCACTGGGACGAGGACAGTGCTGTCAGCTCACCGGACGGTGGCTCGGCCAGTGACTCAGGGGATCGGTACCGAGGGGACCACTTCCGCTCGAGTCCTCAGGAGCCCAGCAAGATTGAGACACTGATCCGAGCTACACAGCAAATGATAAAAGAAGAGGAAAACCGACTACAGCTGAGGAAGGGCAGCGCTGAGCCACTGGGCTCTGCGAATGGCCTGGCTAAGAGCCACAGCTCCTGCTTCAGCACAGAGTTCCCCCAGGCGGCCCTGCAGGGCTCTGTGTGCCGGGGGACGGCTCAGGTGATCAGCCCTGTGCCTAGTCCTGCCCCTCTGTCCCGCCTCAGCAGCCCTGGTTCCGAGCGGCTGGCAAAAGCCAAAGACTTCCTGCAGACTGAGCTGTCATCTCCACAGCAGCACCAGCACCAGCTGGCCCTTTCCGGCTCCTGCACCACATCCCCCACCCCAGCAATCTACCCCTCTCACCCCCGCCAGTACCTGGACAAACACGCAGCCTATTCCCTCACAGGCTACACGCTGGAGCACCTCTATGAGGCCGACAGCTTCAGAGGCTACTCACTGGGCTGCGCGGGCTCCTCTCACTACGAAATGGCCTCTCACCTGCGCATGCAAGCCGAACAGCCACCCAGCCATAAAGGGACCTCCGTCATCATCTCAAATGGCAGCTGACGCTTAGCAACGCACTCGCCGTGACTGGGCTTGCCCCTACGTTTTTATTTTCTCCCCAAAGGGACAAAACACTAACTTGTCTTTTCGTTTGTTTGTTTGTTTGTTTGTTTGTTTGTCTGTTTTGAGAGCTTTTATGTTCCTGTTTGCATTGCTGTAGATGAATTCTAGACTGCAGTATTAAGGGATATTAAAAGGCGAGTCAGAGGAATATTTTAAATAGTCAATAATTTTACACCACATAACCACTATTTTACACGAGAAGCTAAAACAATGTGGTTGTTTGTTTTTTTTTTATACCACAAATTACACCACAGTTTGGAAGAGGAGGAAACTGGTCGAACAGAGTAAATGACACTGTCCAAGCACCTGACAGGAAACAGACAAACCCATGAATATTAGTTATTGATGAATGTGAGCATTTGCCACGTCTTTACAATCAGTGTTGGTAGTTTCACATTTCCTGTACATGAAGACGGGATTGAATGACCTAATCGTCTCGAATGATTGTACTGATTCTTATTCTTTGTATTATGCAGATGAGTGCTATCGTTTTAATGCCTTCATGCCCCTTCAGCCTTTCACCCTGATTATTAATCACTGTCTTGTATTCAGCCCCCTTCAAAGTATGAAGGAGACTGGTAATGAGACGTGGTATTGTACTGCTGCGTAAATAAACATATCTCCTGCTTACAAAGCAGCATAAACACAGGAGTATCAGGCCTCTTCAGGTTATTCACAATTTATTTATTTATCATTATATTTTTTCTGAGTTCAAGTTTGGTTGTAATATCACTATTACCGCTGCTGTAATAGATGTTACACTAGGCCAAGATGTTGTAAAACTATTTAACTCAAGATGCTAGATAATAACATCAAAGAAAAAGTCCCATTTTTCAGTCTTCACACATTGTTTAAGGATTTTTTTAGCTAAAAATGACCACACATGGGCTTCTATAGGTCATGAAATGACACCACGAAAGGGCATACAGAAATTGCAATATACCACTAAAGCTGCACACCAGCGGTTGTGTTACTCTTTCCGCTTTTTGGTAAAACCTGGTAAAGAATTTAACACTCCAAACCTACCCTATTTTACTGTGCTGTAATTAGTTCAGTGTAGTGGGTAGTGATGCGTTTCTGTATGTCATTATTTTCCACTGCAGTTGAGAATGTGAACTTTAGCCTCATTCCTGTCAGGCAAAGGAACACAGTAGTGCTTATTAGAGAAAAACAATTTAAATACTCCAAACAGCCATGACATGATGGTCTAGAGTTGTTTTTATGCTTATCATTGTACAAAAACTATTTTGCCCTGCATGCATTTCTGAGGCCTGTGGAAGCCTATGAGTGATGTTTGTATGTTAGGTTCACACATTGCACAGCATATAATTGTACAAAATAAATATTCTACAACATTACCCCAAACCAAGCCAACCCAAACTAAACCGTTCTCCGGAAATCCAGCTCTGAAGCTGCAGTTTGCTTTTGACCGTTTTTAGCAGGGCAACGAAGATTATGCAATTGTAAAGACCTCTGTTTCTTTAATTTCACCGTCATGCAGGACAGGGGAGATGATGTAGGCTCTCCTGCTGTTCACTGGGTTATGGAGTGGCTGATGAGGCAGGATGTGAGGATCAGTCTGCCGTGCTGGAGTGAGTGTGTGTGGTGTGATGGGGGACGGAAGGACAGAAGGACTCGGGTGGAGGAGTTGCAGTACGCATACTGCCGAGGGATGTGTTAGGGAGCCAAGGGGATGCGAGACTGACTGATACAGATGGACGATTATAAGGGGAACGCTCTGAGGTTCCCCTTCTCTCAGCCTGCTGGGTGGAACAAACCGGCTCACTTCGGGGAGCAGTTTTTCTTTTTTTTTGTTTGTTCGTTTGTTTTGCTTTTTGTTTGTTTGTTTCTTTTCCACAGCAGGAGAAATCATTCTCTAAATTTATTTATGATGTAAATAAGCTCAAATATGTTTTGATGCACAAGTGGCAAATGTATTTATTATGTGAATGAAAAAAAAGGTTTTCATTTTGGTTTTAAATATAGTTCCAATTAAACCAGTGTGTCTTCTTTAATATCTCTTATTTTTTCATCACAGTAGAATCATTAGTTATTGAATTATAATCAGTTTCAAAATGTACATTAATATGTTTCTATAGTACATGCTAGGAAATGCATTTTATTTACTGATTGCACATTTACAGACGATTAAGGAGTTAGGGTAGAGATATCCACAGTTATGGAATTTATTCTGCACAGAAAAAATCAGACATGCTGTTATTAAACTGTGTGACTGCACTTTATTTAGGTTACCTAAACAATTTTAAATGACATCTATTTCAATATAAAATCATAACCATGAATATAAAAAGCTAAAGAAAATATAATTTCATCAAAAACACTTACAACTTCCCAAATGCACCCCATTATTGGTCTTGGAATCTTTGAGTGTATTTCACTAAAGATGAATCCATCAGTTTATAAAATTAACAACTCATATACTTTGTAAATAACAATATAATACTGTTATCATTTTCCTATTATTTAGTATACACATCAGAATCTACCTTATATACTAAATAGATATTGTGCTAAAAGGTAAAAGGTACACAGTGTTATTAATATATATATATATATATATATATATATATATATATATATATATATATATATATATATATATATATATATATATTCAGCCAGCCACAAAACTGTAATATTCATTCTCAGAGCTGCTGTAAAGAGGACTCATTAAAGCATTTCCAAGCACTAAAATAGACCAGCAGTTCTTATCATAAGTTATCATTCTTAGCATTCTTAACATGTTAAAATATGTTATATAATATTACAGAATACTTATTGTATGTCTCATTTTGCATTAATTGTGATAATTATTAATAATTATGTAAATATGTGACCTACAGCTATAAACTGATGCACTTAAGAGTTCACACTTCTGCGCCAAAGCGTTTCAAAACAATGAAAAAATGAAAAACGTATATATAATTGTTTGTTATTAAAACACTAACAATAAGCAAACAGTAATTTGAATGTTATATAAGACTGTATTTAAAATTATTAAAAAATATAAATATATACATAGTATAAAAAAGACTGTATTTTCCTGCATCTAGTAAAAGTAAATAGCAAGTTCTTTCAGTGAAATAGAAAAGTCCTGAACCCTAAAAAAATACCTCAAACTCCAGTGCAACTGAAAATGATTTATATATTTTTGCTCTAATCATTTTTTGGCAAACAATTTGAAAAGATTCAGAGCCATCCATTTCAGCTGGAAGGCCGATAAATGTCCTTCGGTTATGTGTGGCTGCTTTTTCAAATAAAGGAGCAGATGAAAATCGATACGGAAGGATCTCCAATTAGGCTCACCTAAACTGGGGATCAGCGAGGTCAACAAAGAGGGGTAGCTTTTCGTCTGTCCACTGATAGATGTTTACTGTTTGCCGTAGTGATTTTTGCCAACCCCATGACATGAATCTACACTCCTCCGGAGCACCTATCACAGGGACGCTTTTGAGGGACAAGCCTTCCAAAAACAGTCTGAACGGTTATTGTTGAATGTCATCCATTGTGGCCTGTGAGCTTTCTCCTCCATATTTCATGTGTAATGTGAAAGAAGCTAAGGTAACCTGTGCTATCCTGACAGATGTGTTGCCAGGCAACTGCAAGTAACACAGACAGCATTAACACACACCTCTGACCCGTCTCCTCTCACAGCTGGTGGAGCTGGAGCCTCCTTCTGGTCTCTCCCCTTTCAGTCTACATCTCATTCACCTTCGCAACATGTCCCGCATTTATTGCCAATTTGAAGAAGCTGCGCTTCGGTCGAAATAGGCAGTGCTTTGTGTTTGTCTCATTATCATTTTATTCCACCAGTGACTGTACAATCTCCTGTGTTTTGTACACCATGACTTGCTTAAGCTATGGTATGCCAGAAGGCACCCTCACAGATTTCATGTGGTTTATTTATATTGATAAACATGTATAAAGCTATGCATATAGCTCAACTGCTCATGTACTGAAATCCTTCTTTGCATGATTTAGCCCCTCGTGGACCACTTGGGTCCTGTGGTATATGACGTATAGCATATTGAGACCCAATAATTCAACAACAGCTGCTAGAAGTGTTCTAAGAACAGGCAATCTGAATGTGAGCTCACCAGGAAACCTGGATTAATAACTCTTCAAATGACTTGGGTCTGTGATGTCAGTGGCAGTTCATGTTTGTGAAGCGCACTTTATTATTCATTGTCTTTAGAAATCACCTGTTTACTTTTGCCCACGTGACTGAAAGTAAATAGGCTGGAAATTGTTTTAATACGGATGAACAACGCCTAGTTTGCCACCAGTAAAGCATGAATGGAAGAGGAGCCCAAGGATGAATTATTTAACATGAGCTGTAAGAAGTGGACTGAATTTTGAGACTTGGTGTCAGAGTGTTGTTGAAAAGCAGGCAACGTCTCGATGGCTGCTGAACAACGTCTGGGGGAAAGGTTGTTTTCATGTTTGTAAGTTTTGGGTCGAGCTGCTGCCGCTGGCTGAGTGATTTTTGGCTGTTAGCTATGACAGCGACGTGATTGCATTTGACAAGTCTTGCACCATATGTACTAGAATTTATTCCCGCTGAAGAGGAAATTTGTCGTTGGGTCTTTGCCAGGAACACTATTGGAATATCTAGTATTCGTGTTGGACTGTTGGCTTTGGCCACTGGCATCTGGTGAGATTAAAAAAAGCAGCTCTTCTGCAAAGTTGAATGTGTTTTCTGTTTTTGTTTTGCTCCTGTGCAAATATATTGAAATATTAACATAAATACCGACAAGCTCGCCAGGATCTGAGCGCCGACCCTCTCCACCATCCAAAAAGCCCAGTTTCGAGTACATGAAGCCCTTTTACAATACACTTCCTCCATTCAGTGGACGGCTGCTACGTGTACTCATTCAGTGTTCTGACTGAATGCATCAGGAGATTGTAATCTCAGAAAAATAGCCCATGAGAGGAAATGGGCGCAATTGTAACCTGTTCCCAGCTCTTGTGGATGGGCAAGGCAGCAGTGCGGATCAGCAGGGCGTTGAGGCTCTCACCAGCAGAGCTGCAGCCCTTTCCTCTCTCTCACCTCTGCCTGAAGAGCGTATGAATCCCTCTCCATGTTCAGCCATCCATGACACAATCCTGTAATCATTCACAGAGCTGCTTTAATGGGGAACCCTTTACAACGTCTCCAAACACAGACCCAGGCCAGCAGGTTATCATTCTCACCTTACCCTTATTCACCGTTTGCTTCAAAAGACGCTTATGCTTAATAACAGTTAATTGAAGATCATCTTAGAGAATTCTTTGTTACTTCATTTGTGTCGTGTGTGTTTTATAACAACATATTTTTTTAAATCTATGAAATTGTGGGAAGATAGTTTGTTAGTAGGATGTTACTTATTGACATGTACTGCACACGTTTTTTGAATATGGAAAAAATTCTCTATGCATAATCGCCTTCTCTATGAAAAGACATATCCCAAATACACATATATCAGTGGACATCATATAATTACATAAGTTATACTTGTACTTTAGGTATGGGTAAATGTATGTACATTTTTTTCTCCTGCATGGAAAACATCACATTGCATCACACTGATACATTGCATGTGTAATTATGATTAAGAACATAAGTTTATATATTTTTTCCTTTCCTACTGGACAACATCACATATATTGAAATATAGTGCACATATACTTTAAAGCAGCGACACATTTCCTTCTCTTATGCTTAGTGATGTAATCCTGTGCAAACATAAGGCCTTATCGTTCCCCGTCAGTTGACTTCTAGAAGTGGAAACATGATGTACTGTCACAGTTGCCAAAAAGCCCAGAGTGGCCAAACAGAAGGTGCACATTTCTGGGCTGTCACTCCTAAAGAAAGACAAGAAGGCGCAAATGCAGATTGACTAATCCCATACTGTTTACTGCCAGGCTTAGAAGCGTGCCCTGTTCCGAAACCAGAGAGGCTCGTTGTAGCTCAGCCCAGACAGGTGAGCCCCTGCTGTTACCATTAAGAATGCTTGTGCATGTATGTATATACATGTGTGTGTTTGCGTATTTGTTTTTGTGTATTGTCAGGACAACCATAGGCAAATAGCCATAACCTGGAGTGTGAAGTCTAAAAAAAATGTAATAATTTGTTGCTTAAAAATTCTCATTACCTACAGGTAATCTTTTGTTCTCTGTCTATCTATCTCTGTCTATCTGTCTATCTGTCTATCTATCTATCTCTGTCTATCTCTGTCTATCTATCTATCTATCTACCTACATAACAATGTAATAACAAAGATTCCTTTTCTCACAAATATTCCTGACGAATCATTTGAAAATATGCAAGAAAGTGCACATGTAGCAAAATATTACTTATATATGTAACTATTTACACACAGTCAGATGTGCAAATGTGTGAAACGATGCTACATAAAACTATCTAACATATATGATAGTAATATGTTATGGTGGACTGCCAATAGAGTCCACAGATGTGAACTGTTCTTTCATGCTGATGGATTGTTGAACTGAGAACAACCACATGCTGAACAGAGGACTAAAAAGTTCCAGCCTGGAACATCCCTTCTCTCAAAACAGGTATGAATCACTGATTAGAAAGTGACCTCTTATACTATTATTTTTATTGTCCTGCTGGATGTAAGCATATGCGAGTAAGCCTCTCGCTTGTTGTCTGTTTTTTGTTTTGTTTTTTGTTTTTTTCAGAAACCCCCCTGACCACCTCAACCAAGCCATAACGTGCAGTTCTTGTGCTACAGTACTCATGCATACCTTCGTGAACATGTGTGTGTGTGTGTGTGTGTGTTTGTGTGCATGTGTGTGTTTGTGTGTGTGCGCCTGACTTAAATGCTCTTTTTACAGTCCCATTAATCCCTCTGTTCACAATTTCACGCACGATTTCTGAACAGCTTGTGCCTGGGTGTTATTTTCACAACCTTTCCTCTCTAATACAGGCCAATCCTGAAACGGAACACCTTCCTTCTTTTCTGTGTGTGTATGTGTGTCGCTATGTTTTCACAAGGCAGAGCAGGCTCATCTCTCTCACTCTCTCTCTCGCTCACATCGCATCAAAGCAAAGCTTAAGCCTGACAGCACAGGCAAAGCCTTCTCATCCGCTCGCCCTGCTTTTATGAGCCCTCGTGGATGGGACGAGCATGATGTTATTCATAAAAGGACAGAAATGCCATAAATACATGCCAGTTATAGAAGACCACTTGTGTGAATCCGATCCAAACCACGGACACTTACTCCTACTTACGCTCTCATGCAGATGCCTACCCAAATACTGGTAATAAATGGTTCTTTTAAATGCCACTAAAGACCTTTCCAAAGCAACAAATGGGAAAAGTGATCTGTATAAAATATCAGATGGTGTTGCCGTGCCGTTTATTGCCTAATTAAATCAAAGCTGAAGAAAGCATTGGCATTGGCATACACCATATGCACTGGGTTATGTGAAATGTCACTACACACCAATTAATCTCTGTTGTTACAACAGGTTGATGGATGTAAAAGCATTGATTGTGACATTGATGGCTCGCTAATCTACCAGCATGCCGCCCACTATGTAAAAGCGTTGCCGTCTGTCTTGGCCGCCGTAGCCATGCTTGGGTAAGGTCTGGCTGCTGAGCTCCTCGTGGTGAGAGATCATTTCTTAATTACTATGACACAGAGATGGGTTGCTTTCAGTTAGAGCTATATTAGCTCAGGATTGCTTAGGTGAGAGAGCACAGAGTGGGCGTGCGACAGACGGAAAAGAAAAGTCACCTCCTTCCCCTTGACCGCGGTAAAGCGTGGATCAAAACATGCCAGAAAATGGAAGAAAACATTGTCAGGTCAAGCCATTTTCAAAGCTAATTAAAGTTAGCACTGCAGGGTTATTCTGAGCTAATTTCACACGTATGGCAGGCACAGCGAGCGGCGGCTGATTCGCCAAGGCACTCCTCTCCTCTTTTAATTGTATTGGTCCCTATTCCGTGACGCTTTAATTAAAAGAGAAGTGTATGGGCATCTCTGATGAGGTGCAGTCGCCAATATACGTTCACCAAAGTCATCACCATTCCTCAGTCATCAAAGAGAATATAAAGAAAGGAAAGAAAAAGGCTGTTACTGGGATGGTCTGTTTCTGAGTGGATCAGCATTGAATGGCAGTAAGCAGTTACTGAAATGATGAATCCAGTTGCTAAAATGCACATAAAAGAGTGCATTGTTGAATTATATTAATATATTGATATTAATTATATATATATATATATATATATATATATATATATATATATATATATATATATATATGTATGTATATATATATTGAAATGTTGCTGCTCATCAGCAGTAAATAGGAATGACCCACACAATATTGTGTTGAGTAATTACCCTTCATTTCTTTAGTTTCCATTAAATATTATGTTACTCAATTATTATAATTCTCGTGTTTAATTATCCCAGTCTTTGTCTTTGTTACTGCTTCTATTTTTAGGAGACCTGTTTGCAGTTTTTCCAAGAAATCTCCAAGTTCATTCTTAGAAGTTGAATTTTCTTATCATCCAAGGGCATGATGTCTGCACTCTGAGGCCATTCTCTTTTGTTTGATTACAAATGTTCTTGTTTGTCTGTTTCTGTTTTCAGACTCATAGTGCTGAATTGTCTTCTCACAGTGCATGGATGGAGAGAAAGACCTGTGGATATTTTCAGATGTGAATAAAAGTGTAGCTTGATTTTCTCTTTTGAAGATAAATGCTTAACGTGCTGTATATCTTATTGTGACAGTTTAAGTGGTGAACTAGCTCTTGCGTGGTTGATTAGAGTCCCATTTTCATCTTTTAATAACTATTTAAATTCAGTTTTGAATGTGTTTGAAAAAGTTAATCTTGCCTAATGGCCTAAATTGAATAAATAAAAGGTGTTTTTTATTTAATTATGAGGGTGTGACAATTTCAATACAGTACTGAAAAACACTGAACATTCAAATTTTTAATTTGTAGCAATCTCTTCTGAGGGCCACTTTATCTCTGGATTTTTGTCAAAGTTGCTTTAATGATTGATTGATTGATTAAACCAATATAATTAATGCCTAATGTCAAACTCAGTTTGCTGATATTTTAGTTTTTAGAAGGCAGTTCAGGTTTTGGCATTGTTTATAGGCCACTATAGAGCTTTATAAGATCACTATGTTGCACAAGGACATACTAGTTTGCAATTTTAAAATGGCTAAAACTAATCTGGAATATAATCCGAGTTTTCAACAAGATGCTTTTAACAGATATAAAGATATAAGATATAAATAAATAGTGACTTTAACATCAAAAACTGTATCAAGCCTAAAATGTGTATCTTCATTGCCCTAGAAGTTTAGCTGTGATCTAAATGTGTTAATTTAAATGTGTGAAAATTGGGCTCTGTAGTAAGTGTTAAGGGCGAGGGTGAGGGAGAGGGTGGAGGGTCCTCGTGGCCATCTGTCTGTACAAACATGGCGAAAGCGCAGTAGGTGACAGCAGTCAGAGCAGCCCTGCTTGTGTGAGGAGAAAGTAGATAATGGATAACAAAGGCAAGAGGCCTTCACAGCCTATAAGCCTGCATCCATACAGCATGTGTGTGTGTGTGTGTGTGTGAGAGAGAGAGAGAGAGAGAGAGAGAGACAGAGAGCGAGAGAGAAAAAGAGAGAAAGCTTCTTCCTCTATCTTCCCAACTGAGACACTGCCGCTTCTTAGTGTTCATGCAGCACATGGTGCCTTATTAAAGGCAGTTTTCAGCAGGCAACAGATTGGTGCTGAGGGTACCTGGGGGTCATCCCTGGAGTCTCACCAGTACTGGTGGCCCACTACTCCCATTCTTTAACATACAAATTGCTTTTTTTGTGTTGGAGGATCTGAGATTAATTGCACACACCATTTGGCGCTCCTTGTTCAAAGCTCTTAGTCTTTTTTTCTCTCGCCCCCTCCCCACGCCTCGCTTTGATTATGGTTAGAGATTAGCTCTACAGAGATTGCATCACATTAAGGGCTTTTTTTTTCACTGGCCGCCACAGAGGCCTTTGTGGTTTACATTTTAACGTCGACAGCAAGTGGATTTCCAACCGGGAGGCACACTTTACTTTTTCCACTCGTCCATTAGAGACTGCAGCCTCCCTGCTCACTCTCCGAATGTTCTCCTTTTGATTCCAGCTGCCAAAAAAGAGTCAATTTGTTGCCACCTTTCTCACCTTCAGTAAAAGTATCAGTTTCATAAAAGTATCAACCCATTTGGATGGGGTGGGTTAGGTCCATTTGCAGATTTCAGCAGTCAGTCAGTAATGATTTTATATTATTACTTCTAAAATATCTAAACTATCTGTTTCTTCTATATTTGTGTGCACCTTGTGATGTTTGAACTAAGCATATTACTGCGGTTAAAACAAACCCACATATCTCCACTGACAAATGCTTTTACGCCGTGCGTAAATTTCATAATGAATGGACCAAAAGAAATAATCCAGAATTACATGGAACAAACGCCTGGTTTCACTGATTACATGAAAAATGAATAATCATGTAAAGTTATCATTTTTTATTCTTACAACTGAGTTATGATGCTTTATTTGTATATATTACACTTATATTTGTATATTGTACATATATGCATTTTGTGTATGTAATATCAGAACAGAAATGTTATCAAAGATGTTTTTTTTTACAGAATTAGATGTATGGTTTTATAGAATTGTATTAGATGTATAGTTAGGTATAAATATGTATAAATATTCTAGATTACTGTAATTACAATTTATTACAGCAGGATACAGCTACATAACATTAGTCCTGCTGTCCCGTGACAATATATATTTTGACTGTTATTAACTGTAAAATTCTCCAGTAAATTACTGTGAAATTAATATCATTTATAGTCAGTAATTAACTGTGATTTTACAGTAAAATGTAATGAATGCATTGTTGACTTACAGTGAAAGTTACTTCTTTGAAGATGCAAGGTTTCATACTGACAGTAACAGTACTGCGTACTAGATACCACCTTCCATTGTGTACCATTTCTTATGCTGTATGATATTTGCACTTTGCTGTTTCTCCTGTGAATTGTGGCAAAATAAGCCCTGGTATTCGGGGGGGGGGGGCACATTGGCTGACTGGGGACCCATGTTGGCTGGCTACTCTAGCATTGGCTGGCTGCTAACTCACTTGCTATAGTGGCGCTGCTGCCAGCTTTAATGGCAAAATGTTTAGTTTAACTGTTTTTTATCTCAACTGAGATATTATACATCTGCTCTTGTATTTGTTTCATAATAAATGAGTAACAGCCCTTTTCCACCAATTGGGCAAGATTTCAGATTTACAAATATGCTACAGCATATTGTAAAGTTTCCAGAGGGTCAGAGTTCCAGCTGATAGCCTATAAATAGCTGTTCTCTGAATTTGTATTTGAACATCTTTATTCACTAATGGACAACATAACGTTTTTAAGGGTCTTCCCAGAACTGTAATACATTTAGAGGGTCCAAGAGGTTAATTGTGTGGTCGCAGACCCACAGGACCCCCTGCTTCTCATGTCCCTTGCATGTTGTAATTTATTTGCACAGCTCTGGAACCTGCTTCTGCAATTTCACTAAAAGTAGCTTATTTTCTGTGACAAATAACTCTTCTGCTGGTATTCATTGTTATCTTCAGGCAAACACTGAAGAGTCCATTCACTATAGAGATACAGCACTAGATTACACTTCGTGCACAAGCTTTAACTTAACTGGTCTGGGTGATTTGTGAAGTCATTGCATTGAGAAATTCTTAGCAGGTTACCAAAACAGGCCAAGCACACTTTCCTCCTTTATTTAAAGTTCTCATGTTAAAGGAAGCAATGTCTCCACTGCAATACCCTTATCAGTGTCCAGTCGAGAGTTTTTGTTCATCTCTATCAAAAGAATGAACAGTTATCAGCAGAAGCAAAATGCACTTTTGTACGCGTACACTGACTGGATACATGACTTTTTTCCTTCCCCATTGTCTTTCTACAGTTGGCTTGTGGCGTGCAATAGCGCGGCCTCTTGAAGAAGACAAACAGGCTTGCTGCAAGTCAATTAAGGTTCTTAGCAGAGCCCTTCCAGATGTGGGACCATCTGCTTGTCTTGCTTTGTTAGCGCTGGACAAGAAAGGTAAGACAGGGGAGGTGAGCTGCCCCACACCGGCCTTGTTTACTCTAGCTGCTCCCCGCGGCTGCCCTCCACACACCTTGCAACCAGCTGTGTGTACATGGAGAGATACTCACACACACACTTACAAATGGGTGAATACTTTGCCTGATTGCACAAAGAGTAAGCAGAAAGCACCTATTATGTTTTGTGGCGAGCACCTGAGGCAGTCCCCAAAATGACCCCGATATTGCGTTGTGTACAGCCATGAAACTCTGGCAGTAAAGATGTTTTAACCTCAGTGACCAACACGTACTAAAACATATCAGCATTGGAATGGTCAAGAATAAGCCTGTTTAAGTGCCTGTTATTGGATGTTAATATGTAGAGTTAGACATTAGTGGGAGCAGGAAGTGTGTAAATGGGTTTTACGGCTTGCCCTGAGTGTGGGGGTTTATTGACTGCATAACCTAAGGTCACTCGCACCACAGGGTGTTTCCACTTTCAGCTCCGCTCAGCCACCAACAGCAGCAAATGTGTGAATAAATAGGAATAAAATGGGCAGAATTAATGTAGCGCTCCCATTCAGAGGGAAGTGGACCACTGGGTCTGAAGGGCTCATGTTATACATTTTTTAACAAATGATTAAACAAACCACTGACATATAATCACTTCTTATTGTATTAATGGTCTTCATATTGATTATGAGGTATTATTAAGGTTTTTTTAGAGCAAATATATGCTGCACAGATACTGAAGAGATCTTAAAAGACAATTTATAATTTTTCATATAAAAATTCCAAAATGAGCTAAAATTATTAACATACTGTGAAGATCTTGTCAAAGATTTTTGCAATTAAGTTTCTATGAGAGCTGTATAGATTGAGTTTTACTTCACTATAGCATCTTTTATCATGTTATCTAAGAAACAGACTAATCAAAGCCTGAGTTTTTCGTCGTATGTAATCATACAATTAAATAGTATAAACTATAAACTACATTTTAAACTTGTTTTAACTCAAATACTGCTTCAAATACTTAATCTTACATTGGATGTGAATGAGCACAAATGCCTGGGCTGGAGGTCAGCAACCGTGCTGAACTGGCCCTGTGAGTTGGGTGTACAGAAGGACCCTGAACTGAGATTTATGTCTTCAATGACAGTAGAAGCTTCCACCTGTGCAAACACAGTCTCCAAACTACTGCTGCAGCTTACTTTGCTAACAAGAGCACACAAAGTCTATTATCCAATGCACTTCCAAACAACTGTCCCACACGGGCACTATAATGGGCATGTTTACTTCTTAAAGGCAAGAATCTGAGTAAAGGGCAAATCTGGAAAATGTTCTCTTCCTGTTTTCCCTGAGATTATTTCTCTGTGGCTCCGCTGCAAGAAAGGTGAAGCAATGGATAGAGGTGGTAGGAATGAGCCGAAGAGGCCACCAGGGATCCAGTCTACTTTTACAGTCCAATGGTTTCAAGTTCTTAGTATGCCTTTCTCGCAGATATGTTAGGTGCTGCCTTATAAAGCAGGTGCACTTCACGACCCCTCTTCGACATCATTTATTTCAGAAAAAAACACTGTAAACACTGTATCGTTTTTTTATAGTTTTGTTCTTTCTAAAGCTGAGCTGAGAAATGAGTTCTATGAAGAGGCTAAACATAGAAGAAACACTGGGCAGATGGAGGCTGATATCAGAAAAGTTACTGATAGGACCAGAGGCACTGAAACAATAAGCTCCCCTCATGAAATTGAAATGCATTGTAATATATTGTCAGCATATTCTGAAATAGAAATAGCGTGTAGTGTAATACAGTGTGAATAAACTTCTTTTTTGGATGAGAAGAGCGGGAGATTCTTTAGATGATCAGGATTTCCCCACGTGCTTGCACCCTTTGAGAAAAGTGACTTTTGTTGAGAAGGTTGTAAGGTGCTAAAAAGGTCACAAGGGGAAATTGACCCCTCCTGGCTCTGACACGCTCCATTCTAGACAGGATGTCTGCATTGCTGAGAGGACTGACAAGGCTAGAGCCAGCTCTGTAGATGCATGTCCGTCACGAACATAGATTACACATGCAACAGCATTAACACTTTAAAGGAGCACATATACACATGATGGCAAAGCATAATATACATGCACCTAAACATACACAAATTCCTGAAGTATGTGTGTGGAATGCAGCATCCTAACGTATTTACAACCAGGCTTAATGTTTTGGTGAACGGGTAAATTGTTTATGATCCATGGGGTGCTGAGAGATTATAAATACTTTAGTGTCAAGTGTATATGCTTGACACTCAAGACACAGATATGTACGGACTATTTTGGTTGTCTATATGCTTTCACCACCACCTCTTCTTGTGCAATGCATGGATAGGAAAAAAGAAGAGTGAAAAAGGATCTCTTAGCATGCTTTGTGATCAGTTATCAATGTGTGAGTAATAAAGTTTATTAGGCTTTTCAGGGAGCAGTCATAGTTCTTGGCCATATACACTCGCTCAAAAGTTTGGGATCACAGTGAAATGTTCTTGTTTTCAATGGAGTATCTTCCTTCCTTAATACAGCAATGGACTGACGGGTCTCTAAAGAAAGTTGTTTCTTTCTGGTGATTCTAAGTCTGTCAGCAAGCTATCAACTGCTGATGCTTCAGATACTAAACTAACCTAGAATGTTGTTCTCCCTTTTATACTCACTTATTAGTAGAATGTTTTCAGCTGTGCATCACAATTGAGCAAGAGTGTCCTAACAACCAATTAGCCCAATAACATCCTTAACTTGGATTGGCGGCTGTACCAGGAGATTTAGGCAGAGGACTGAGAATTGCTGATAATAGAACTATATGCAAAATAAGGCTTTAATATAAACATTTTTATTATTTAAAAATCATCTTATACACTTCAATTAATTGTGAAATGGACAATATAGTTTGCTTATGAATAAGTTAAAGTGTTTAGAATATGTTTGGGTTGGACGTAAGTGAAAGGAGAGTGATTTGTTAGCCAGATCCCTGTAATAAGTAACTGAGTGGCTATGTATCTTTGGGGTGTAGATTGCAAATGCATTCCGTAGCCAGACCAGCATGTGGTCTAACGGTTATCAATCTCCCACTCTAGGCCCCTCCCCCCAGCCCCTGCATGTGATATTGATATAGGGGGTCCAAGAAAGGCCTACCAGCGACTCCCACACTGTCACACACCTGACAACCTCCCAGACAGAATAGAGACATCACACTCCCCCTGACTTCCCTCCACCTACGCCCCCAATCCAATCTCATGCTACCCCCCCCCCCCCCCCCCCCATCTAGACATCATTTTAGGCACATCGATCGGTACTGTCTGCTGCGTGGACCTGTCACCACCTCTGGAGAGGCCAGTTCGCCCTGACCCAGCCCTGAAGGAGTCCTGTTTCTTATTGATTCCCCATCACCGCTGTGAAAGAACAGGCAAAGGTACATGTCTTTCATAGGTGTACAGATCTGATTGCGTCATAGCAACATAACACCATCAACCATCTGATAGATTCTTGGGTGGAAATAAAAGAAGGTGAAAAAATGTTTTTGAAAGTAAAGCGTACATAGTGACTGGGATGGTGTGACTAATCAACACTGACGTGCCTGGTACAATCCAACAACAACCACGCAACTGCTCACAGTTACAAATACCTTCAGAGCTTTCTTGACTAACAAGAGTTAATCTATTTCAAAGGAATGGCATGAGACTGTCCCCACAAAATATAGATAAGGACATGTCTCACAGCACTGCAGTTTACCCCAGGAAATACCAGTGAGTCTTTGCACAGTCAGCTCTGACCTGATTCATAGGACAAGGTCTGTGAACCCCAATTAGGCCTAATCTTGCAGAGCCAGACCTGGTCTTGTAATGAGCATATCTTGTGACGACTTCGATGCTGGATTTTGATGTGGCAAAATTCGGAGCTTACAAAGTTACAGATACTGTAAAACCATGGCCTCATTCCTCTAGTTAACAATTTGTAAGGCTTTTAGTTTAAAACATTCCAAAACTAACTACAATTATTAACAAATGTAACAAAAAAAATAATTAATGTGACGAATTATCAGATTTTATGTCATGTCCATGTGGCATATTGCAGAAATATCTGATAAAGTTAGCATGCTTACCAACTTGCCCGGTCTGTCCTGTCTTGTAATATCATTTTGTACCTCAAGAGGTGATAATGAGTCATTATAGCATGGAGTTAAATGCACTTCAATGAGACAGGATGAAGGCTACATTTATTGTCTTATAACAGGCACTACTGTCTGGCAAACAAGGTTTACGAGCTCACCATCACCCCCCCTACTTTATCTAGGTGTTGGATGGGTTTAGAAATTTCACTTTCTGTAGCTTCACACCCTAATACATCTACATTTCACTTTTAGCTGAAAAATGTCTCAGGGTTGT
This sequence comes from Megaleporinus macrocephalus, assembly GCA_021613375.1. NCBI lineage: Eukaryota > Metazoa > Chordata > Actinopteri > Characiformes > Anostomidae > Megaleporinus > Megaleporinus macrocephalus. The sequence goes on from CM038705.1 coordinate 31,063,317, forward strand.
CCCCAGACATTCTTGTTACAAGACCACATCTGGCACTATTAGAAGGGATTAATCTGGCAAAAAACTCTAATGGTGTTATAAATCCAGTAAGTCTGAATTTTGGCTTCATCTGTGCATGGGAAGTCATAAGTGTTTATTACAAACTAAAGTAGCTCACTGAGTATTACTAACTACAGAATTACAGAACCTGAGCATTGGGTGCTTTGTGCACGGTTCTTGCTTGAATGGCACTGCGTCATCTTTTCTGTTCTCAAAATTTAAGGAATTGCTCTTATACTTTTTCTGTGCCTTCAGATGAAGAGAAGTCTTGAAGCATAATTTATGTTTTTGATAGCATTCTGCATGAAGTGAACATGTTGACCAAAAATCTGTTTCTTCCTCTCACGTTTCCACAGAAAATAACTGGTCTTACGTCAGAGCGCTTACATGACTGAGTTGATTGATGGGCCAAGACCACATTTGTTGGCCTGACTGCCACTGTTCCCTCTGTACTGTGGAGTAGATATTGTACTGTACACAGACCAGCTGACTGCCAGGCCTTGTTATACCTGTAATGGAAGCCCTATTGTTTCACATGGGGCACTGCTGTGAGTGACTTGGCAGATGTGGAGAGTATGTGCACGAGTTATTAAAATCAGAGGGCTCATTAAACATTGTTATTTACGTTCTGATCCTCTCTCTCGGGGAGACATATCGAATCGCGCTGGCCATGTGAGCGGCCATTAATTGCCACCATAATAACAGCTGCACGGCCTGCACGGCCTGCACGGCCTGGGCCGGGGAAGTGCGGGATCAGGACGCTCCTGGATCACAATAAAACTGTCAGTGACATTTTATTATCAGATTTGCCCCGCAGGGGTATGTTTCTGCACATCCTAAATTCCACAGACAAGCTGCAAGAACCACCAAGGTAGTGTTTAAAAGCGGTTTCCTTCTGTAACACCGCCCTCCATGCCCCCCTTCATCTTCGTCTCTTTTATTTTACCCAAAGGGATACTGTATATGTCTCATAAAACAACACCCAATCAGAAAAATCTGTGTGGAACACAGCCAGCTGGGGAGAAGGACATTAACACATTGAACTTTGTTAGAAGGACAATACAGTTTTTTTGTTTTCATGTCTTTTGGTAACAGGAGTGAGAAGGATGATGTAAGTGGTGAGATTTTGGTCACTGCGTGTGTGCAATCTAGGTGCTTTGTCATCGGCCTGGGTGGGCAAGCCAGGGCCTATCTGAGTGGACTTATTCCTGGGACAAGCCGGCCCTTTGTTCACCTTCAAAGGAGACATGAGACAGAGGAGCACAGAGTGTGTTTTACAGTGTGGGGTTAACCTCCAGTTTTGCACGCCTTAGACTTAGTCTCATCAGCCATGGGTTGAAACCACCAGTCATTAAACTGGAGACATGCTATTAGTCATTGTTTGATTTTTAGTCTTTGATGTCTCATTGGCACTTGGCTGTATTGCAGGAACAATAACAGGTGTGTGTGTGTGTGTGTGTGTGTGTGTTTGTACATGTTCAAAACAGGATTATTTAACTTAATCCTTAGTAAGTAGTTATACTACAAAAGAGTGACAGTAAGGTTCAGTATATGATCAATATGAATATCTGATGATGCTGACTAGTTAAATGCTGGCTGATGAAAAAGACAAAATAAGATCAGTTACCTCCAACATCTGAACTTCAACAATGTAGATAAATGTGGGCTCACTATTTGGCAAGCAACAGGTCATTATTTCCATTTTTATTTGTGTTATAATTAATGATTTCTACAGCATTTATGACCAATTCAATATAATTATTTTAAGTTCTTGTTTTTTTTTATGTAATTTATTTTTACATTTTGTCCAAGAAGTATACATAACTGTACAGCATTACGGACCAAAACACATGCTTCTCTAAAATAATAATTTTACAGTTTAATACAAAACCGTCAATGTAAATTTATGTAATCTCGTGTAAGTTATTATTACAAAAAATTACATTCCTTGTATTGCAGGAAATGCAAATATGAGCATGTTTTCTATACAGTGTACTCCATTAATAAAGGTATGTGTGGTGCTTACTCCTTTAATTTCCACTAGCCATAGGTATTTATAAAAAAATTACAAAAAAAGTTGTTTAAAGTTAACATTTGATCCCAAACGCTTTACATGCCATAACTGCTTTAATTCTGTGATCTATTGTCAGCACAGCCAGCTTTCTCAGGCTTTTTGGTGCTTTTTGGTGCAACAAGTGAAATGCATTCCACTCTCACTTGGGTTTAAATCAGGAGACGGACTTCCAACCATTCTATAACTTTTGACCTTTTCTTTCTGGTAAACATGCATTATGCTGAAGGTCATATAGTAATTATGAACTTTGTGGACATTTGTTCGGTCATGAGAAGAAAAGATGATAATTTAACCAAGTGGCAAATAGTTCTAGTTTAAATTCTAAAATAATACACTTCAGTGTTAACTCTACTACCATTAACACCAGTTCATGGTGTTCATCATCAGAGTCAGAATCATGCATGCATGCCCAAATCATCTCTACTGTCCTTTATAGATAAAGTGTTGTGCTTAAAAACTGTTCTGACTCATCTTTGTATTTCTTTACAAAGTCCAGCCTGGCCTTTCTCTTTTGGGTGCTGATGAGTGGTCACATCTCATGTATTGTATTATTTCTTTTGAGGTCTTCAAATGATACTACAAATACTTTTTATCCTTACTTAACTTTTATTTCTTTGGATGTTCATTTTGTTCCCATTAATGCTTTAGCTATGTCCCTGTCATCAGCTGCTATGGTTTTTCTGGGATGGCCCTATTGCAAATGTAAATAGTTCATTTATTGATTTATTTTAAATATTCAATACTGTTTCATTAATTAAATGACAATTTCATCATAATAATTTTCGTGTTTTGTACCTTTTACATCAAAATAGACCTGAAATGACTACAACTACCCTACATATTCACAGCTGTTTTATGGGCTTAATTAAAGGAACATGTAAAGTCTGTCCAGTACGAATCACCTTTCGTTCATAAACAATACGGTTAATGTTGAATGTAAAACATTGTACAGGTTTTTCCTTTCACTGCATGCAATGCATATGTGTGCACATGTCTGCATGTAGTTCTGTGTAAGTAATAGATAGAGAGAAGCAAACAAAGGGAGACAGAGAGAAAGTGTAATGTTAATGGCAGGTAGGTAAGACAGATTATAAGCTGAAGAGATGACCGTAAGTAAGTAAATAAATGCCTGCATGTATTTGCGATGGTGGTCATTTGTCTTATCGCTGTTTGTAGGTTTACTCTCAGCTCCTAAGACGTGAACAACAAACAGGCTCATAAAGACAATAAAGGTGGACAAACACAAACAAAGCCCTTTGTGACCATTAACCCATGACCTTTCACCCTGCTAAGACAACCACCCAGCCTTGGACTAAAACCTCTGCAGAAAGCGAAAGTGCAGGAAGGAGTGGTGGTTGAGAGTTTTTTCAGAGAAAAAGAGTGCACGCATGTGTGTATGAGAAACAGTTTGCGTTTCTTCCCAGCACAGATAATTGTACTGTTGATCATTTCATTATGTGTGATAATTGTGTTACAGATCACTTCGTTATCTCCCAGAAACTGTGGAAGTAAAACCAGTAGCAGGGATGGTAGTTGTAGTGCTGTCTGTTGTCCTGAGGTGATAACTGGTCTTCATCTGTGTTAATTTATAATCATCAAGTTCCATTTATTCTTCATCTATCATTTTTTTACACCTTCAGTTAGAAACAAAAATAGACAGACTGGAGTTTACATACATGAAGTTAAATTTCTTTACTTTACGCTCACGCAGAACTGTAAAAGACTTCAGTGATCACACAAACATCTCACGCTCTGATGATGATATGCGTCAGATGGGGTAGTGCAAGGAACATTCTGAACAGTGCAGGATCGCAGCTATGCAGAACTACAATGGTGTGGACTTGTGGTAGTGACTCTTCTTGCTGTTACAAAAATTGTTCATGATAAAACACATTCAATATCTTTCAGGCTCTCTTCTTTACCCTCAGGATACTTTTATTGTCCATTTCCGATGTATACACTGTATGAATTACACTTATAAAAGTGCTATGAAATAAAGTTCTGCAACTCCTCCCCCTAGACTTTTTTGGCAGAGTTCCCTCACAGGCCTGCACTGGTTATTTTGATAATCACTGATTACTGATTATATCACAGGGGCGGTACCCCTCTTGTCACTGGGGTGGTACCCTCAAGGGCATCTTAGTTAGGTAATAAAACGGTATTATATTTTATAACATTGATATCTTTTGAGTTGCATTAGCTTTACGTCCCCTATCATGTCATCCAGTCTTTTCATTTTTTGTTTTGTTTTAAAATATTAGGTTTTGTGTCTTTAGATCCTAAAACCATTGCAGAACCTTGATGAACAAATATGTACCTGCACAGTACCTGTTTTCTGACAGTGTATCAGAGCAGAACGCTTACAAGCAAAGCATGTTTGACATCGTTACTGACACAACAGCTCAGTGTCATGTTGCTGTTATATGGTGAGGATGAGCTTCGCTCAGACAGCCCAGGGTCTACAAGCACAGGAGAAACTACAGGACCACTTACAAGCTGTGAATTATTGCATGGTGGCATGAAGCAGACAAACTGAGCTTCAGGGGGTGGAAGCCTGATCCGGCTACCTGCAGTGTCCACAGCATCAGGCAAGCAGGACTGGAGCTGAGCGGGAAGCCGAGAGCTGAGGTGACCGACGTAAGTGTCTCTGGGGGAAGGGGCCGGTGTGGCCCTGGCACCTCTGACCCTCTATTCTGCTACGTCTTTATTTCATGGCTGACAGAGCGCATGCCAACGCCACGTATGGAATTCTGCCTGTGTCTGATTTATAGCTCTCAGCTGCTCCAGCCACTCCAGCTGCCAGCTGCACATCACATGGACCTCTCAGAGAACGAGAGAAGGAGGGGGAGGAGGAGGAAAAAAGTGAGAGCAAGCGGGAAAAGGGAGAGAGAAAGATGTAAAGTTTAAAAGGGAGCAGAAAGAGAAAGGCAGCAAGTAAAAGGGAAAAAAAGAAAGAAAAAAAAGTATGGCAAGAAGAGAAAAAGTGTGGCAGGAAAAAGAGAAAGCAAGTGATAGAGAGAAAAAATAATGCAAGAGAAAAAGAAAAAAGATAGAGAGAGCAAGTGAAAGAGAAAAAAGAGGACATGAGAGAGACTGTAAAGCGAGTGGGTGAGAAAGATACACAGAAAGGAGATGAAGAGAGAGAGAACAAGTGAGAAAGAAAGACAGAGAACAAATAATATGGAGAAAAACAAGAGAGAGAGGAGAGAAAGCAAGTGTGAAAGAGAAAGAATGGAGATCGGGTGAAAGAGAAACAGAAAGAGGAAAAATATATAGAAAAGGCAAGAGAGGGGAGACAGACAGGGAAGGAGAGAGAGGGAGGGAGAAGGAGAGGGAAGACAGAGAGAGAAGGAAGAGAGAAGGTGAGAGAGACAGGAAAGGAGAGAATGGGAGGTAGAGAGAGAGAACAAGTGAGAGAGATAGACAACAAATAATATGGAGAAAAAACAAGAGAGAGAGGAGAGAGCAAGTGTGAACGAGAAAGAATGGAGATCGGGTGAGAGAGAAACAGAAAGAGGAAAGAAATATATAGAAAAGGCAAAAGAGCGGAAGGGAGGGAGAAGGAGAGGGAAGAGAGAGAGGGAGAAGGAAGAGAAAGGGTGAGAGAGACAGGAAAGGAGAGAAAGGGCGGTAGAGAGAGAGAAAGAGAGACAGACACAGAGAGGGAGGGAGACAGAGACAAGCCACGGATGGTTAAGAAAGTCATCTGAATGCAGCGCTCATGCTCTCCATTGATCCAAGCCCAGCTAGAGAAAGCAAAATGTTTGGCTTATTTTAGCCAATTAGCTGTGAGAGAGCCCATTGTGTGAGCACTATTGAGCGGTGCTCTGCTGAAAGTGCTTATTGTTGGCACGCTCAATGAGGGATCAATGGCATGCCTGTGATCGGATTAGCCAGGTAATCGATGCAGTGCACTAATATATTAACAGGGTAATTACCACTCTCTCTGAGGGAGAGGGACGCGCCGTCATCTCACACTCACTCTTATACTGTAGGCAATACAATCACCATTCACTACGTAATGTCAGCACATGTCAACATTACTGCTGCTACTGCTGTCAGAATTTTGAGTGAAATCACGTGAGCATGTGTCAAACATTATATTCACTCTCTATTGTGCGGCTGTTTTTCTTTTAGCCTTGAATGTAAATCATCTAATGTAGTCCAGGTAATGTGATCATTCATTTTGGCCTACAAGTTAGATTACATTATTAATCACTTTCAGTAAACAGTAACTGGATCATTTAGCATAATTGTCTGCGAATTACACAGTACTCCACTTTTTAATTCCACTGGAGCAAATACTCCTGTTAGGATGCAATGTGTCTCCCTTGACCTGTCCAAAAAGAGAACCAACAAGTATAAGTCTACACACGAGTACCAACAAAACACAGACATACACATACAGTACATGCATTTATAAAAAACATACATGTGCAATCTTTTTATGTTTTCTGCTATCAGCTGTTTCATCCATGTCCTCCTCCAGCATCTTTGATTCTTGTGTCATTGATAGTGTGGAAAATAAAATGAAATAAAATGTTGTTGCTGTTGTTTTTTTGGTTTTTTTTACTGGGTTGTTAATTGTTGTTATGTTATGACTGCTGTTTCAGTGATGAGTGATTGGATGATGAAATTAATAAACAGAATGGAAAACAATATTATGAAAGCAAACAACCTGAGAGATAAACACATCTTATAATCACAAGAATTGTATAATGCATATGTATATAATAAACCCAAAGGAGGTTTTGGCACCTGAGGTCATAAGCTGGATGACTCAGCATGCATTAAGATCTTAAGGATCTTTTTTTTAATTAACCGAAGAATGAGTATATATACAATTAGGAGATATTTCTTAAGTAAAAGCAGAAATAAGAAAATAAAGTTATTGACATGTTACTTTTTACTTTGTATATGTATGAGTTGGCAATACGTCTACCCAAAACAAACCAACCAAAAAAAAAAATACATAAACAAAGCACTAAACCAAAACATATGCCAAAAAACACAAATAAATACACAGTCCTTTGCTTGCCCAACAAATTTGCATTTGCTCAGAAGCTGCAACCATGTGCAGTTAAGAAATGTCCATATAAGTAAATATAACAGTGTCCCTCTGGTTATAGTCCACAGTTTATCAAAATTAACTATAAACTTTTGTATAGCATTTTAAGTTCTCTGTGTTTGGAATAGATTATGATCAAATGAAGTTCATATTTTTATGTCCTACAATATATAATTGTCACTGGATCATTTGAAATAAATAGTTTATTTTAAGAATATAAGCTGTGTATTGGAATATTTTGGTGATACTAGTAGTGAAACTTGCCATTTCAGCATCTCACACTTGTAAGGAAGAAGCAAAGCTGACCATGTGCCAAACTTACTGTGGATTTCATCTTTTCAGTTTTGACCAGTTTGGTTATGTTAGAGTTCTAGGATGGACTGATTGAGCTCCCAGGCTTTTAGTGAGGCAAAGCATTCTCAAACACTGTCACGTTTTAGAACTTCAGCGCTCCTGTTAACTGTTTAAAGGGACTTTGCTCCTTTGAAGAGCGGTGTCTTTTGTGCGGGGGTGGAGACTGGCTTAGCTGAGCTGTTTTGTATTCTCTCTGGGCCTTGTGCCTTTGGCCGCCATATGGGGGGAGAAAAAACAGCCATATAAGTACTTAAGCAAAGTTTATATTTGCCCAGGAATTTTCAGGGCTTTGCTTTACTTTAGTGGAAAAACAATAACCAGGCAGACGGGATGCTACCATTATAAGCACTTATGCAAAGTTCATATTAGCAATGGAAATTTTAACCTTGGCATGTCCACGAAGCTGTAGGCCTACATAATGCTTGATGGTTTAGAAATCAGCATTCCCCCTTTGCATTCTCCCCCCACACCGCCACCACCCCATCCGCTTTGTGCTTCTGTGCTTCAGCATTTGGAAACTTGTACGACGCAGAGCTGGAGAAAATCTAAACCACAATGACTGTTTTCATCTCTTCTCCAGGCTTCTATTGGTTGTTGCTTTTTTTAGCTCACAGTGTCCAAAAAACAAGTCATCCTGCAAGTATGTGGCAGGGCAGAGTGTCAAACTATGAGTATATACTTGATTGATGTTTTTTTAAATAGCCTGGTATTGATATGGACATTCATTATCTATTGTTCGCCTGCCCTAAACTAGTGTTCTGCTATAAATTTATTTGCCCAGTGGTTCTGGTTTGTGGCTTCAGATTATATCTCTGTTACATGCACCCTGTTAGTTTTATTATGTAACAACTAAATGACTATACTCGAAAGAATCATCATACAATCACACAAAGCATCATGTGTCTTGGTTTTGTATTTGGAGCACAACATCTGAAGTCTTTGGTGTTTTACATAATGTGTATGCCATTGGCACTAATGACAGAATTCAGCACACCACACAGTCTGATGGTTGGCAGTACTGATGGTAAAGCCACATTTTGTAGATATTCTCCAACCTTTCAACGGAAACAATCAGCAAATACATATTTGAAAAGGTCTCTCTGGTGGATATCTGCCAGGGTGTAATGCCAATTTGCATGAACAACCTAAAGTGAAATTTTACCTTTCACTTTTAAGTATTGCTTACTGATAAACCATTCGTACTTGAGAGTTATTGTTTTGCTGCTCTAAAATTATTCTTCCTCTTTATCCCTTGCTGTTGCATATTTAGGTAACTTTACTCCACACAAGTCTAAGATTTTTTTATTTATTATTATTTTGCTTGGCAATTGTGAATGAGAATAAATACAAAGAAATTCAAACATGATAAATGAAAGAAACATTAATTTTAATTAAAACAGAGATTTGGTTCCAGACAACTCTCATGAACTCCAGCCACTCTATGAACTTCAGTAGCTTTCTGGGGGGAGAAGTTTTCCTGATTTAATGTAATAAAGGACCAATTAGCTGAAGCAGATGTCGGATGGTAACTGTAAATACTAGACATCCTTCAGGAAAAGCTGGGAAATTGTGAAGCAAACACACTGATAGACATAGACCCATAAATATATTCCTTGTTATATTTGTTAGTGAATAAGTAAATCACTGCTGTCAGAAGAAACCCAATTTATCGTAATGCTTATGTACACTATCCCCATCGGGATTTTTTGCCTATTTGATTGGGAATGTATTTAAACATCTACAGATCATGTCCTTAGTGAGACAACAGCTGACTGTTTTTCTTAAAACCTCAGTTAAACCTTTGAGAGAGGCCAAAAGAGTCATTTTTAAGGCAGCATGTACACTTTAATGTGTTTTTCTTGGCATCTAAATATATGTGTATGTATTTTTGTATATGTTTATTATATTGACTTGTAGGCAGTTTTACTTCTAAATCATTCAAAGTAAAAGGATGTGCTAGTGTTAGTGCATGGATAATTTCTATACTTTGCTTTATTTTCTGTCTTTTTCATTTTAAATGTGTGATAAATTTGTGCTTTTCTTCACCAAAACATTTGCATCAGATTTGAGATGATTGTGAGGGTCATTTAAACAACTCCCATTTTAATTTACTCAGATGGAATATTTTTACATCCTTGAGCCAATTAGCCGCCTACTTACATCATTATGTTTCTTTGATAAGGTTGCCAATGTAAACTTGTTCTCTTTCTGACTTACCAGATCTCATGTGAGAGTAGATGTTTAAGATAATTTGAATTCGACAGTTGTTTTTGATTATTGTAATCAGCACGCCATGAGATTTATGCGTAAATACAAAAATACGTAATGCTCTTGGGATACACATATGTTTTTATCTTTTAAGTGTATGTGTGTGGGTGTGTGGGCGTCTGTCCGTGTGTCTACGCAGGCGGCACTGCAGCGGCAGTAAGGGGGGTTCTGCCTTTTCATGTCAGTGTGCAAATTCTCACAGACGTATTCCTTTCACACCACGATCGCCTAATTCTCTACTATTATGTTCTCCAACATTAATGAGAGAAAAAAGAGCACATTATGGGCATTGATGCTCTTCAAACGAATGCTTGTTTTCTGTGTTCTGAACCATCTGTCTGGCACCAGACACAGAGAGCCATGGCCACGGCCACCCTCCCTTGCAGATCCATCTATTCATGGGGCTTAACCAGGCGTGTGATGGGCCCAGAATACCAACTACTGGGGGCTTTGGCGCTCCTTCCTCAGAGAGAGGGTCCTGCGTGGCTCATCCCCACCAGCCTGGCCAGGGAGGGACACGGTGACACGTTGCCACGGCGACATGGGAGGTCAGAGGGCTCGCGTGAGAGGTGAATGGGACACAAAGGGACGAGCGAGGGTCCATCTGGACGAGTGACCTGACATAATTAGATATTAATCCTGCACCAAAGTGTTGCAGTGAGTGTGTGTGTGTGTGTGTGTGTATGTGAGTGTGTGTGTGGCTTGGCTGGGTGGGGAGTGTGTATGTGGGGGGGGTTCTGGAGGGATAGTGAAGGGGCCAGCTTAGACGGAGAGAAAGAGAGAGTGTCAGCCCTAAACACTAAGCTGATTAGCCAGGCATGTGTTTGCTGTTGGGCTGAGGTGGGCAGGGGTTCAGCGAGCCATTGCATGAGTGGGTATGTGAAGTGTGGGGGGTGGGGGGAACAGTGTCTTTGGTATCATCTGTCTACTTGTTTCAACTGACATTTGTTAAAGAGGAGGAGTGGAGTGATGGATAAGGAAGAAGAGAAGGATAGTGGGCTGACAGAAGAAGGAGTGGCACTCTGAAATACCAAGGTGGACAGATGGTGGTATGTGGGTGGGATGCCAGCCTGGCACATAGCTGTCAATCAACCGCACTGTCCTTTAAAAAGGTACAAGACTTACAAGTAGTTCACTCTTACCTGCCATCTGTGCCTTTAATTCTGCTCACTAATGGTTATGTCAGGCATGATCCATCCACATTTGGAATTTGCATCAATCGGTTGAACATGAATAAAATGTGTTACACAGTTCTTGCCAGACATCAATCATGCTGCGGTAGTTTACTCAGGGACAACTGACTGACACGTTTAAATAATGTATATTTGTTTTAAGCACTGTTGTTGTCAGTGAATCACCTCTCCACTGTCCACTCTTCTCTTGTCACAGGTAGTTTTCCCAGATTCATGTTGATCTTTATAATTAAGCAGAGAATAAAGGATAGAGAATGAGTTTAGATCTTCTATAGTAAGCTCTCCCTGACATTGAGTTTATTAATGCCATAGCAACACGCCTCAAGTCACTAACTGTGATGAACTGCTTCAAGTCTTGTCATCCAATTTGCTGACCTTAATGTTTGGATAGAACATCTGGAGGATCTCCTCTATGGCTACTAACAGCATCAGGTCATCAGAGCAAAGACTTCAACAATAATAAGTCAAGAGTTATTGCTTTGTTTGATTATACTTCTTAGTTGTAATTGCGTTATTACATAATTAATTACATCATATTTTATGCAATGAACTACATGTATGTGGAATTTACATCCTGCATCAACAGTCACCGAACTGTATCACCCGGTGTTAAGCTTTTTCTGTTTGTTTCAGTGTCAGGAAATGTCAGAAACATGGCCAAAAAATTAAAGATAATTTTTCTGAAAAACAAGTAAAATGTTTTTTTACTTCTTTAATATTTATATCCTGCATTTTTGACAGAACACTGCCATTTCCCCACTGTATAATAATATAGTTACTGTCACTGGACAGCACCTAAATAAATTAGTGTCTTAGTGAATTAGTGAACATTTGATTTCACTTTTTCATTTTATTTATGACAGTTATGACAGCTGGAAAATGACAAAGAAGTTTACACCTGTGAGGATAATATAAATATGGCAGTACAAATACACCACTGGGGGGAAAAAAAGCTGGTTTGAAGAATGCTGCTTTAAGGAAGATCACCCAAGCCACAAAAAGCCTCAGCAGAGTCACTGATCTGATGCCTTTTTTTAATGAGGAAAAGATCTAATGCACCATTTGAGGAACAAACAACACATTCTATATTTATTACAGTATTTTGACGCTACAAACGGTTTAAAAAGCAGCCTAAAGCACTGAGTAAATATATGTTTTATTTCATTCTTACACTTTTCTGAACATTCATATCCATTAAAACGCTTCTTAAAATTACCTTTATTTTGTTCCATTCTCATTACTCATGTGTGGTATTGTCTTTTACATTATGTCAACATTTCAAATGAATTAATTTATTATTTATTTGGGCAGCAACTTCATAAAATCAAAAGTTATATTTTTATTTGCAGTTTACTGACCACAAAACCGTTTAGAAAGCACATGAAAATCTTTTAGAGGAAAAATTTACATCACAGTTGTATTAAATGACACCATGCTTTTGTTTTCCTCTGAGATAAATCCAATTTGTAAGGCCTTTCTAAATTGTCTGGTGTTTGCAGTATATATCAGTTGTTGCTTCTTTATATAGAAAGACTTAGAGTCCTCACGCAGCTCAACAGTCAGTAATCATACACTTCTCTTTTAGGCTAAGTGTTGAGTTAGGGGTGTTGAATAGGAGGATTTCAAAGAGGAGTGCTTTAGTGTGGAGAATAAAGCAGCCATGCACGTGAAGAGAGAGCGAAGGGTGGTGGGTGGGTGGGGTGGGGCTGAAGGGGGGCTTGTTTGCTGGTCTGATAGCTGGTACCTCATGTAGTGAAATGAGGTTTAATTTTCATGAGGAAAACAGCCACGGGCATCAGTGGTGAACAATAGCGAGCCTGTGCAGAGAGCAAGAGCAGAGTTAAGCACTCTCAGCTGTGCTCACAGTATCAACCTGTTTACCTGCACATTCACACTCGCAGCCCGAGCGCTGGGAGCCTCTGTGTATTTACCTTAGAGATAGGTGTGAAATTTCAGCCCTACTTGTTACTAAGCGTAAACGTTGTATTTATCAGAGATTTAGATTTTTTGTAGGCTTGTGTACGGGAGTGTATTTCCTGCAAATGAGGCTGAATGGAAAGGTGAGCCACGATAGGCAGTAAAATGTATTTCAGAGCGTGTTGTGAGTTATTTAGGTTATTTAGGTCATGCATCATTCCACTTTACATTGTTCCCTATTTAGCTGACATAACTGCCAGAAAGTAATGTGCCTATACTGATCATTGTGACAATGCAGGTTGTTATCTCTGGAACAGACAGGTTGAAGCCAATTAGGCAGTTTCTCTTATTAATGAAACTGGCTCGACAGCATGCAGGTTCAACACGACATCAACCTCCCATAGCATCTCTTGCACTGTAACGTCATTAAAATTCATTTCTGATACTTGCATTAGGAACTTTTTTCTTCTTAAGCTCCCCAATCAAAAAAATTAGACCTAAAGCCCTTTTTATGTACAGTGCAAAAAAAAGCAACAAAAAACACTGTTAATTTATTTAAATGAAAAATGACCATTTAGTACAAATTATGAATCAACCAGTAGGTATTAATGAGAAAAGTTCATGTGATAATTTATTTGCATAAGTAAGTAAAAGAAATATAAAAAAAAACTAAAATAATTGGACTAACGATTTGGGCAAAGATAATAGGACTTGGAAAATGCAAGAAATCAGGCTCCACTTTTGCTTTAGATCAGAAAAAATCCACAGGTGTCTCTGTCCTTCCTCTTTGAGAAGACAAATGAGCACTGTGGGTCTGGAAGGATTTGTAGCTGTGAGTAAGCTATTACGGAGAAAAGGAAATGAATGAAAAAGAAGAAAATTTGCAAATCAAAGGAAGAAGCTGCTGGTGTTCTTAGAACAACAGACTGACCACCCCACAGTCCAGACCTCAACATCCCTCAATAGAATTGACCAACTTGTTACACTTTACTGTAGGATGCTGTTTTACAAGGATACACAACACCTATATAAGTTTGCCCTTACAATCCCTGAAAACGCAATAAATGTTTATTATGTGCTTATAATATGTTTATTTCTATAAACAGCTAGCTAAAATAGCCTTTATGGCAGGCGGCTCCTATTGGAATATGCATTTATAAACATTTATGCCAGTTGTAATAAAAGCCTTTGGTAAAGTGTTACCAGATTTTTTAAAACTAGAAATTTCCTGAGAAAGAATGGAAGCTGTAATAAAAGCAAAGTGAGAATACAATAAATAATACAGCTATAAATACTGAATACTGATAAGATTTTCTTTTTTTGTTTATATTCTTCTATGAAAAATAATAAATATGTTGTACCTAACACTCCAGGTCATGTCTATGGATGAATTTATTTCCAAAATAAAAATGTGAAATGTCCCAAAAAACATATTACCCAACAAGACATCAGATGTTTACTTCAGCTGAAAAAGTATTCCACCTCATAATGCTGCTTCAGAGAATGCCAAAATGAGGCACAATTTAAAATACAAGATAAATAAAATATAAAACGCTAATGTTTCTGACAAAATTACATGATTCTTATTTGATCTCTTTATCAGCTGCGGGCTATTATACAGTGCTACTGTTCTACTGAATGGCCAGTGGAGGAGTTTGTTTCTTTCCCAAAGAAGAGTCCTGCCAGCCGTACTCACTCTTCACACTGCTCACATTAACACACAGCTTGGCTCCGTGCCCTCCAGGCATAAATCTCAATGTAGAGCTGGCTGCACTTATCCTGATACAACAGCATACTTTCCATTGTATTCACTGGGACAAAGAAAGACATAAAAGTTCAATAAATTCCCAGGTATAAAACTGTAGTTGAGTTTAGTAACAGAAGTGAGAAAAGAAGTTTACCATGAGTCAAAAAAGGGAAGAACTATGCCAGCAGTGAGACACAATGTGAAACAATGTGTTCATTGGATCGGTACATGCAAGCACTTCCAGCTGTGTGCATTTATTGCACTTAAATGCAAATGATTTACATTTCACCCCAAACGTCTGGGCAGACGACGACTCTGCGGTTTTGACTCCACTCCGCTTCTTTAACAAAAGAGATCCAGAGGGAGTAATTTGGGGAAGTAGGTACACCAAATGATTAATCACATAATTAATTGAAGAGTACTTTTCTGTAAGAAAAAAGAGAAAACTTCGCTGTATATGTTCTTGGTAAATTGAAATAGTATGGCTGTGTTCAAAGAAACTAATTATTGACTTTGTTTACAACCTTATATAACTGACGCTGAAGCAGAATCACAGCCTGCAGGAAAACACACATGCGGTTGTGACTTCAATCAATTTCAGTCATTATAGTCTTATGAAAACTGCTTTACTGCAAAGAGCAAATGTTTACATTCTTTTATTATCTAGGCAATTTATAGTTCATGTTAATTGAACTTGAGCTTCTCATACATTCTAAACAGTGTATTATATAGCTTAATTAACTATTATTGGCCATGCTAATTCTACCTGGAAATATTTCACCTCAAATTGCCCACATTGGTGCTGTGAACTAACGTTCTAATATGTAGCATAGCCTATTTTCCACTAATCACCGGCCTTTTATTTATTACTGATAAACTTGTTGTTTCGCGCATGAATGTTTTTTTCTGATAACAAGTTTTATTAGTTGCTTAGTGTCATGCAACTTTTAAAAAAGATGTAACACACTATATATTTTCTTAATCACTTCCATGAGCCACATGCCCTTAACATACAGCTCTGTAAAAGTTTTCCAGATGAGCCTGTCTGTTTTCTCTCCTCCCTGTCTGTTTTGCAATGCTGAATCTAAAGGGGAAAAAAAGAAACAATGAGTCGAACAATTACAGTTAATGACTGTATGCTCGTGCTTCATTAGCACAAGGCAAATTGAGAGCTTTCTTTTATTCCACCCCTGTTTTTTTGCCCCAGTATTGTTTGTGCCCTGACTGGCATCTCTCATTCCTAAAGGTAGGTTAATGAGAGAGAGTGTGGGAGGGATAATAGCATTAGCTTGACTGATTATTAGGCCCTTTGCTCTTGATTAGCCCTGTCAGCAGGCGTGCACGCTCCACTCTAAACAACGGAGTTTGTCAACCTCGCCTAATTAGCAGAAGAGTTGAATATTTAAGGAGGGTCGTACTGTTTGACTAATGATATTGTATACTATTTAATGTCAATACAAAACACACCCGTTAACCACGGATTTTCTACTGAATGTGCCACTAATGGATCTATCATAGCTACGTTTTAATGGCCAATTAAGTCCTGCTGGTTGTGATATGACTGTTGCTTTGTGATTTCTTCAGTGTTTAGCTTCGTTAATTAAAACTAAAATGCCTCGGGCTGTTTTTGTATGTAGGATGTTCGCAACACGGGCTGTTTAAGTTCAAAAAAAGTTTCTGTAAATAAAAAACAAACGATGCCAGCATTTTCTGAGGCCGTAAAGGCGTTTTTTCATCTTCCCCAGGGGCCAGTGTCAATCTGTTGTTTCTGAACATGTGCCTTAACCCTTTACAGTACCCCCCACACATACAGCCGAATCAAAGTTGGCTCACAGAAGGCGAGGCCCCTGTTCAGCCTCTCATAACTACTAGCAGATCAGGCCAAGACACTATTTAACACAATGTAGTAATGATAGAAGAAAACCAAAGCACATTCTCAGCAAACATTCATCTAATGTACTCCCAGTATTTTACACCAATGAAGGGACAAAGAACCGAGATGTAACGTGCAGAGAATGCTGGCATGTGCTTTTATCTTGTTAGTGATGTGAAGTGTAAAGACAATGTGGAGAATTTATTCCTATGCTGGGTTTATACACTGTTCCAGGGGCATGTTGTAAAAGGCAGATGGGTCAGACGAACAGTCCTCTCTCTACACTGTCAGATGAAAGAATGCTACAGAAGGACTTTTGTGCTTTCAAAGGTAAGAGAAATGTTTTTATAAATACTGTTTATCCTTAAAAACTGTAATATAAAAATCGATTTTCATTATAATATGGTACAATTAAAGAGACTGAAGGGGTACCCCTCAGCGTTTCACCCCAGTGACACAGTTTATACCCAGAAAAGTACCCTTATTGGCTCTACTGCAATGTGTATATCTCTCCCTCTTTTTCTTTCTCTCGTAAATGAATGAGCTTGTTGCAGTCTGTCAATAAAGCCCATATAAGCAGACTGAGCTGCAAAAACATCAGCCTGTTTTGAATGAATTGTTTTTACGATGTCACTATTCTGTCTCCAGCAGTTTAGCTCTGTCATTCAGTTATAGGGAGCTTTTTTCCAGACTCCTTTTTGAATGAGGCATAATACAGCTTATCAGAACAGAGATCACTCACATATCAGTCTTAAAGGCACAGTAGTAAGAACAGTTTTTAAACCGTGTATTTGAAATATGTTAAATGGAGATAAGACACAAAAATGAATTTCGGTGCATAAACACAGCCAAACATTCAAAGTGACTGCCAGAGAAAAAATGTGACCATTACATGGCAAATGAACCATCATTACAAAATCTCCTTAAATTAACAATCATGTACATAAAAGTTAAGAAAGTCTTTCCGTCTCTTATAAAGTTACTATTTTAAAGGCAGAAGTTTTTTCTCATGACAGAAACAGCAGCATTTGTCTCTACTATTAGAGCTAGACCTTCAATTTGGGCCGTAAATGTCAAAAAACAGGAAAGTAAACTCAACTGTAAGATAATGCTTGTTTCTGCTGGCAGTTGTATGTTAATAGAATGTTAGCACTAAGATAACATTGGTTGGTTAGCATACAGAAAAAACAGGAAAGGAAAGTTTCCTTCATCTCTGGAAAATAGAATAAAATTCTCTCAATGATATTCATAAAAATGCTTTTGAGACATATAGGGCCTTTACAGACAAATCTTTAATGATAGGCAACTTTGCTGTGGTTGTTTTATTTAATTTAATGGTCGTATGTTATATCATAGAGCACAGCGAACGCAGTTGCAAATTTAACAGCTTGAAAAACGTCTAATCAGTGTCTGTTTACCATGTTTTAAAAGTCTAGTAGCTACTGCCTCCAGTCATGTTTCACACAGAACAAATGAAAAAAACTGATTGCTTATATGGCTTATATGATTCATTCTTCAGTTACGCGTTTCCATGAGTCATTTCCATTTGCAAAAAAAAAAAAAAAAAAAAAAAAATTACATCAAGCAAGTAAACAATCGGCCATGTAATATTTTCCCTTCTGTCAATTGTATTTCATACAACATGTGAATACAGATATGTCAGGGGAAGCCTACTTGCTCATATCTTGGACCTTTTTCTTATGAATCAAAAAGTGGTTGACTGGTTGATTCCACTGCCACCTCTGAACTTATGCTGGTAGTTAACATAATGTATAAAATCATCGGATCCGGTTCCATCGTTTTTTTTTTACATATAAATACAACAAGCATGACACTTTTATTGAACAAAAGGGATCTAAATTTTACAGACATCACAGAGATTTTTCCAGAAATCTTTAGATCTTTTCTGATTGGCTAGAAGGATCTGAGTGTCCCCTATTCCTATTACTTAAAATAGCAATAAGGAACAATGTTATGTACATTCACTTTTCCTCTCTGCAAATACTGCCTTTCCTTACTTTTCTCTTCTCCACTGACGCACCGACACACATACACACACAAAGGAAATTAGCTACATCAGGGAGGGGATCAGCCGGTGGCAGAGGAGAGAGGAAGATTAAGGCAGTGAGTGACAGCTCTCATCTCTACCGAGCGCAGAGGCTGTGGCAGGGTTTACAGGGATTACAACAAAACATAACTATTTATTCAACCCATCTAACCCCACAACACACTCAGTGCATGTGTGTGACTGTGTGAACCTGTATGCCTGTCAGTGTTAGGGGAAAAAGGAAAAACAATATTAAACCATTTGGTGGAGGAATCAAATATAATTGAGTAAAAAACCCTGTGCACTATTACGCCTTTATGCAGATTATACCATACTTACTAAAATGTTTGGACCATAAATTGAGGAATTGCATACGTGCAAGATGTAACTCCACATATTACGGAAATGCCCCAACATCCTGTGATGGGCAGCACCAAATGGGAGACAACAATTTCTTGTACATGACAAGAAGTGGTGAAAAATGACTGCTCCAATCCCAATTCTAAGCTGTAACTCATGCAGAAAAATTCTGTCCTTCATAGTTAGAGGATGTTTGACACCAGCTTGCACTCATAACTTCACCATCATCCTGGGCTTCGTTCATTTAGTTTAGGCTCTGCAGCTGCGGCAGTAGTGAGTTATAGGGGATATGGCTCAACCTTACAGGGGCATACACAATATATGTGTGTCTCAATTTAAGCACTAAGCAGCATATTCTTACTCTCTCTCTCTCTCTCTCTCTCTCTAGTGCTTGAATTCTTGGTAAGCAGTTTTTCACAAAACCGAAAAGTCACTGGGCATAATGTCTTTAAATTACTTCTAGGTTAAATCACTCCTAGCTTATGTTGGAAAACTAAAATCAGCTGTGACATGAAATGCTCAGATACCTTTACAACATTTAAAAACTCACATAAAGCTTAACAACCTTATTAAAATAATGTTATACAAAAATGTTTTTAAAAGGTTTTAAAATACCTTTCATAGTTATTTATATAAAATAGTTTCATAGATCTCTGAAATCCTGTATCACTCTGTAGCTGGTCTCTTGCCCATATTGTTGCTAATACACAAATCACACTGACTACAGTGAAAGTAGACTTTCTACATGAGAAAAATTAAAAGGTTTTTTTCCCTCTACACTCTGTGGTAAACAAAAATGTTACAAACCAGATACATTAGCCGTGTCAATGGATTCTTTGAGTTCATCAAAATAGAAATAATGAAACATGCTACACATTCCTGAAAAGACATTGCTTGAAAACAATGTAAGTCTACTATGAATCTTCCACACTGTTTTAAACCAATGCTATTTACTCATACAGTTAAAACAATAACGATGTAATTTCAGTGTTTTGTATTATTATCTTGTATATAACTATAGTCGAATTGTGGCTCCTCGTTGACCTTATAATTCAGAGCATCTGGCAACGCTCAGAGGAAGAATGCCTGTAAGGCAAAATGCATCTGCTTTGGAATATTTTTGTTTACCACAGGGCACGACAGCAGCAATTAAAAAAAAAATGTTGCTAATACACGTGTTACATTGACTACAGAATGACGACACAACTTCAGAAGTGAGGGATTTGACAACTGAAATCTCTTGGCTCCTCCTTCTCCGCTATACATATATATATATATGGTGTGCAAACTTTAAGATGCCCTCTGTTTGTCTCTGCACATTCTTGTAGAACACCCTTTGGAACAACACTAAATTCCACCACACTGGTCTCCAGTATTTTATACATCTATCATTGTGATGAGTGTGATGGGTGTCAGCATAACACAGTTCGACCATGAAACAGACAGTGGTTCCTGTCTTATATCGATTACTTCCAAATATCATTTCCTCAGCTAGGATTAGACACCATAAACAAAACACAGCCAAGAGCAAAGGTGGACAGTGAGCGCTGAGGGACAGCATCATTGACCGGGTCATTGATCTCTCTTTCTTTCCTCTCTGAACCTTAGGTCACAAGTCAAACGTGATTTATTGAGTTCTGACCTACTGAGCTGCGGGGTCTGCTACGCCCTTTTGGACTGAAGCCATCCGTTTCAAAGGGCCTGTGCAGCCGTGGCGGCGACACTGGCCTGGTCTGCATGGTCACTCAGGAGGAGGTCAAGAGGTCAAAGTGGAGGCCAGTGAAATGTAGGCTACTGATGAGAGAGGCTGGCAAAAGTCTCTTAGTACATTTCCATCTCACTGATCACTAACAATAACACGTCTCCATACGGATAGATTCTGAGAAAAGTGCTGAATATTTACATCTGCATCTACATTTACATTTACAAAAACGTTTACATCTGTAGATGTACATAGTCACATCAATTTATTAAAATGTGTGTGTTATCAGATATTATATATTTTTTATAAATATAACAATGATTCTATTCATTCAAATTGGTTCAAAGGCAGACCTGAAACACGTTTTTTCTATTAAACTTTTGACTAAAATCCTTTGCTTAAATATCATATTTTTAAAAATTGTATTAAAATATAAATGAAATGATGCAACATTTCTTTTCATTACTACCAGAGCGAGCACTTTACTACCAAAACATTGCCAAATGTTTATGTACTGATTGTTTCGTTATTTTAATTCATTTTAAGCAGAACTTCAGAAATGCTAGTTAGTACATGTGTACTAATGTTTCAGTAGTGACAGTTTTTGGGATTTTGGACATTGACTACAATGTCCAAAATCTAAAACTCTTGCTATGTCTGTGGTGGTCCCCTAATCACTTTACTTTACTTTACTTTAGAACACCTGGATTACTATATAGAATCCCAGTCCAGTATAACCACTGAGCTTGACTTCACATATGATAAAAGTTTACTTACATCTGTAACAGGTCTGAAGAGACATCTGTGGAGACGCCGCCATTCTATATGAGTTCGCTACTCCTGCTCAAAGTCATTGTGCATAAATGTTCAAAATAATTAACACAGTGCATTGTGGGTATCACCTACTCACTAGGGTGCCAGTTGTAACATGTTTATTGCAATGTATTATGTGATTGTTTGAGTATTTTAGAAACCAATACAAAATGCTTTTGTATAGTAAATAAGGGGGGAATGTTGGACACAGTACTGACATGAACAGCCTTCTTTGGATAATGTATTTTGCCAGTTCTTAATATAATTTCATTCTTGTTGTCCATCTTTTGTATTTATGTTTCCTATCTATATTTCTAGCTTTTATTTTTTGTCAGGAAGAAGCATGAGCATGAGATACCTTCTGCTATGGCTTTGTGTCTGATTCTTTATATCAATTTCACATGTGGAATACGAGAATGTCCTCAGCAGTTTAATATCACTGATGGCGTGATATTGAAATGGACCTTGTCGGACCAGGAAGCATGAATGTGACAAGAAGATTATCAATGCTGTCAAACAATGAAAAGACCATATAAAATATTTTCACCAATATTTGGACACTGACTGGTGGAAGCAGCCAGCCCTGTTATAAATTTGATTTGCTCTGCACTGTTGCTATGGAGACTCTGTCCATGCTTGAACACATGGTAGGAGCGAAGGCACATGTAGTGGATGGTGAACGATTGGGAAGTCAGATATAACATATTACATTCAATGGGCTCTAATTTCTGTGGACGGAAGCTCTTTGAAGATGATATGAGATGATAAAGAGAAAACACTGACACCAATTGAAGGACTTCATTCCAAAGCGCTCTAAAAGCTATTTTTGCTTCTCTTGATAAATGTTGTTGGGAGTTGGCCACATAGAAGAAATAACAAAGCTATATTACAATTTTACTGCCTTTGTTAGAGAAAGTGTAGTATATGTCAGCTGTTGCTCTAATCAAAACCTGGGTGTTATACGTAAATATACAGCATTTTTAAATAAAACTCTTTCATTTAAAATTCATTTAAATTAAAACGGAAGTAAATCACTGAAATACTTTAAAATCGCTACTATTACACCTTAATATGGTTTAAAAATAAACACCTACAAACCATGTTTTATTACTGCACTTCCCCTGGAACCAGTCAGGAAACTGCCTTAAATGAGTCAGAAGCCATGGAGTATTCTCCTGATTTCTCATATCACTGAAGTACTTAGAAGCAAAGATAATCTTGTCAAGTCTTTCTGGATCTTTACTTTGATAGTAAGTACATGTGTCAGTGTGCACATATGTGCATGAGTATTCTGGTCTGCCCCCACGGCCCCTCTTGGGCCGGAAAGGCGAGGGACAGTGGTGTTTATGAAAAAAAAAAAGCTCTGAGCTGTCCAGCACCATGCTAAATGAGACGCGTGACTCATCAGATGAAACAGGGGATTAGGTGGTAATGATCTGGCAAATGGTTTTGAAATTGTAATTATCTACCCTGTGCTGTTGCGCTTAGATTTAGTGTGTGTGTGTGTGTGTGTGTGTGTGTGTGTGTGTGTGTGTGTGTGTTTCTGTGTGTGTAGTGGGGGTGCACATATGTGTGTGTATATGTGGTGTATATGAGAGACACAGAGTGAGAGGGAGGGAGAGAGCCAGAGAGAGAGAGAGAGAGAGAGAACATGAAGGTTGTGATGGAAAGCATTTTATCCAAACAAGTGCTTCTTATCCTCCCCGAAAAAAAGCATGAAAGTTCCCCACTATGGAGTGGAGCCATCAGTATTGTTGGGATGAATATAGCAGGCTTCATCACTGAGCCATTGATCTTTGACTAAGTGCAGACAAAGAGGATGCTGAGCAAAGACTGCTCTCGCTCTGCTCTCTCTAGCGTAAACACTTGACCTGACCAATCATACTGTTACCTGTGCTACTCCCCTCAGTGGTGCTTGAGCACTTTAGAATGTGCTAAAGAACAGCCTCCAAAAGCCCTTTAAAGCCCCCCTGGGTGTGTTATATTTCCAATATGGCAAAACACTGCAAAGTCGTGCATATTCATCAGCTCACCGGCCATTTGATCCAGGTGCCAACAACATGCAAACACGCTCCAACAACATACAAAGACTTCCATTAGAAAGTTGTTAGCTTCTGTCTGAGAACTTAACTGTAGCTGTGAAGCTGTGAGCCCCCTTTTTGCCCCTTATTTCACACACTTGCCTCCCTCTTCCTCTCATAGTGCGCCATGGTTAAGTCAACAGTGCACAGATCCCAGAAATCCTTTCTCAAAGCAATAGAAAATCTCACATTCTTCAGAACAATGATTCGCAAAATGGGCTGGCTAAGAAGAGGATTTCAAAATCAACTCAACCATGAAATGAAGTGTTTCTTTATTGCAATGGTTGACTGCCATCTCATGCATAGTGGAAATGCCTGCATGCTGGAAATTAGGACACTACTGCCATCTTGTGGAAAAGCCGTGTCTGAGCGGTTTATTGCTGAAGCGCTGCTTTATGGTTTTTAAGTGTGTATTGAAGTTCTGCACTTACAGATTGTAGTTCAGGGGTGTCCACAAAGGGCCAGTGTGGCTGCAGGTTTTCACTCCAACCAGGCTGGAGCACACCTGATTCTACTGGTTTAATCAGTTCATCTCAGTCTTCCAACTGCTGATCAGCTGTGTTCCTGCTTTGTTGGAATGAAAACCTGCAGCCACACTGGCCTTTGTGGATAAGATTGGACACCCCTGTTGTAGTTCATCTGTGTTTTTATCCATGTTTCTGCATACTTTCCTAGCAAAAATACTCTGTTCTTCAATAGTCAGGACACCCACAGGACCACCACAGAGCAAGTAGTATTTGGGTGACGATTCATTCTCAGCACTGCTGTGACACTAACATGTTGGTGGTGTGTTAGTGTGTGTTGTGCTGCTACAAGTGTGTCAGACAGAGCAGTGCTGCTGGAGTTTTTAAACAGCTCAGTGACACTGCTGGACTGAGGATAGTCCACCAGGCAACCAACAGCATCCTGTGGTCAGTGTTCTGTGACCACTGATGAAGGACTAAAGAACGGCCAGCACAAAATACAGCACCAGATGAGCTGTTGTCTCTGACTTTACATCTACAATGTGGATCAGCAAGGTAATAGTTTCTAATAGAGAGGACAGTGAGTGATAATGCACTAACTCACTAACACGCCACCACCACATCAGTGTCATTGCAGTTCTGTGGTGGTTATAACCATTGCTTTACACGATAAAGCAGAGCTAATAGATTATGCATAGAAACAGATGGATTACAGTCTGTAATTGTAGAACTACAAAGTGTACCTATATGTAAGTGGAGTCGATGAAATGGCCAAAAGATTTTGGCACAAGGTAGGTGGGCCTAGTAAAGTGGTCACTGAATGCTTGTTTTCCTTATTCGGTCCTTTTTTTATTATTAACATGCAGTGGATGGATAAGCTCTCAGTTTGTGCTTCATTTCTCGACTGTGTGATCGTGGTGTGTTGCAGCATGGATTGGACTATATGCCCGTTTGTCAGGTTTGGGTCTTCCTGACCGCTCGCTGTGAACAGGTGCTTCTCTCGTCAGCAGACGTTCCTCTTCATTACTGTCCAGCAGAGCATTCATGAGCTGTCACCCACATCTACTCACACAAGCACATGTGTGTGTGTTCCTGGTTGGTAAAATAATCCTGTCCTGCTCATTTGAACTTTCATGAGAAGAATTGTAGGAAAAAACTGAAATGCTGAATTTACAGTAGGAAACAGCCATAAAATTTCCTTGTTTTTCACAAATGAACAGAGAGGTAAAGGCCTACTGTGCACAAGGATTCAGAGCAGACGTCTGCACAGTCATGCATAGTACTCTATAAAAATAATCCACCATATGCCCTGCACCATTTGACGAGTCAGTATACCTACGAGCAGTTACCATAGATGTATTTGCCATAAACTTCATCCTTTGTTTCTGCCCTACGTCTACGCTGTGTTGTGCTGCAGCAAACATGTGTTGTTGATAACTAGGACTTGGGTGCAGAACGATGTGCTGTGGTCTTGCTTATGTGTGAATGCTTTTCCATAAATGTAGCAGTTTCTAAATTAATTCTGTAACTGCAGTAATATCATTTATATTGGATGCCCAGCAATATCATTTATACTGTACATACAAACAATACAATCTAAACAACAGCACAGTCTTATGCCATAATAGAGTTTACATTGCAGTTGCGGCTAAACGAATTTATATTGCTATTCTAGAATTAAGACTTATACAGCGATTATAGCAATACAGTGTGTATTGCTGTCAGAGCAATAGTGTTTTAATGAATTCACTAAGGACTTTTACATTGAAGATTCTCCCTGAGGCTTTGTCCCACATCTTATTGGTGACACTAAGCTGATTAGCACAGCACCAGCAACCGCAAGTGATTAGAACAGCGCTGTGCACATACCATCCTATCTAGTTTTATTCAATTATAATAGGACACTTTACAATTAACAGCACACTGTGGACCTGGTAGTAACAGTGAGACTGTAAGGGATTCAGGCCTGTGAGAAAAAAAAACTGGTGGCATGGTAAGAGAAGAGGAGGAAGACGATGATGATGAAGAGGATGAATATGAAGATGAAGAAAGAGGGATGGTAGCGTTTGTGTTTACTTTCATCTCTAATACATTGTCAGGTAATTGTTTACCTTTCTTTTACACTTCTAGTGTTTCATACACAGCATGGCCCAATAGTTCACCAGTTAATTATCCACTATTCAGTCATTATGACTTTAGGAATTATTTACAGCAGTGTTTCCTGTATTGCATATTTCAGTGTTTCGTGTGCACTTCTCAACACATCTGAGAGAATTGCTGTTTCTTTGGTTGGGAAACGACTGTAGAGCTCTGGCCCTGAGAAATATATGACAATGTCGTAGCTTTTCAAAAAAATAGTAGCTTTAAAGGAGAATATAAACATGATCTTAGGTTTTAAAGTGTATAATAATAACAGTGTTATAACAATTCTTCATTAAGTCATTTTAGAGCATTTCTGTTGGTTCTTTCTTAATTTCTTAAGAATTCCAAAAAATATTCCCATAATGTGATGGGTTTTTTAAAAGTTCTTTACATGACATGACACAAATTTTTTCAAAGTGTAGTTCCAGATAAAAATAAATAAATAATTATGTATTCAGACTACAGATATTTACAAGAATATCAATGTTGTTATCATTTATTTAGACTAAATGCATAATAATTTAACTGGTAATTTCTGTTGTGAGGTGTCTGTCCAAAGCCCAGCAATGTTCAATTATTCTTTTAAATTATGAATATAACAGTTAAATATAAAAATACTTTATTGAAAATACTCTGTTCCAAACTAAGCCAACTTTGTATTTGTTTGTGTGTGCTGTTTAAAGCTTTGATTGTATGTGCTGTTTAAAGCTGTGTTTGCTGGTCATGAAAATCACATTTCTTTTTCAAAAATAAAGTGTTGTATGTCGACTATCCATCTTTTCAAAGATCTTCTCATAAATGAATGTGCAGCATTGAATGTGCTGCCTTTATTTAGTTCAGTGCAGAATGTGACATGTTGAATAAAATCATTGTTCTCAGATATTTTACAGTATTTAGTTAGAATATATATATTGTCCGTTATATCTATAATTTCAGTTATGAATGTGAAACATTTAAGCTTGCTGGCCTCTTTAGACAGCACATTTTCTTCCATTCTTCTTCTTTATACCTTACAGCTGTTTTTCTTCTTTGCAGACTTAATCGATCAAGTTGAATGATGATAATCAAGTAAATCATCTCACTTCAAAGCTATTATAACATTTATCTCAGATTGCATATGGATGCTTGTAGGCATGTCTTTGTCAACTGACATGAATGAAGTGTGTTTCCAGCAAAGAGGCCAAAATAACAAGGGCAATTTATGGACAATGTCGTGAGAGCGGCCTTACTGTCTGATTCATCAACTGTTCGGTCATCACAGATGGTCTCCACCTGTGCTGAGATGAAACTGTTAAGATTATGTTAACTGAAATATTTCACAGATCCCCCAACAAACAACCAGAGCACACACATACACACAACCTTCACTAAGAATGAATTACAGTCTTAATATGTAAAAATAACAGCATCTATCGTTTCTAATCAGAGTATTGATCATATAGCGGTTTAGGATATTGTCATATATAAACAACCAAATTTAGTAAGACAGAAAAAAACACAACTTCTGATTTAAATCAAAGTGTGACCCATAGGCCAAGGTTAAATTGTGAGGAGATTTGATTTGGCCTGTCATAATCTTCTCCTAATGCCACCTACTTACTTAGTAAGAGAGTGTTTTTTTTCAGTACCTTTTAATATAGTATTTTAGGTATTTAGGATTTTTTTTACTATTTAAATCTTCTTTATTAGTTGTTTTGTCTTCTTAGTCTTCATCCCGCCACACATATTGCACGTTGGCCCTCAGCCCCCTGGTATAAAGTGATTATTTTTATGGTCTGAATGATTGTCAAACAGTAATTTGATTTCTTTGGCTAACCATCATTTTTGTACTTTTATTTTTAGTCAAATTAGATTTTCTAAAAATCAGTAGTCTCGTTAGACCAGTAAAAACTTCTCTCTTTTGGTTTAATTGATTTAACAAACAAAAAAATAATCACATTTCTGTTCAGGCGAGCTTGGAGGACTTGTGAGCCAACAGGAATTTCTGATATGGATAGTAACCAGTTAATAAAACTACACTGTTATACTATAGCCCCCTTTTAAATGATTTTAAGCATTTTTAAAAGCAAAGACGCAGAAGTATCTATCACATGACATAAACAATCAAAGAAAATAAAAAGCAAAAAAACAAGACAAACATCCCAAAATATCTACACAATTTCAGTGTTTCACAACTTTTTTTCACAAGAACCTGTAACTTTATTATTTGGCTTCATGAAGGCATGCATGCCGATCTAAACATCTACATTTAAGACTTAAGTAAGACTGACTGGGTAGTATTTGTCTGCCTTGTCATAAGATATCTTTATAAAATCTAACAACACATGTTCAAAACAAAGAGAAAAACTACTTTCAGAACAGATATCTTTCCAAAAGCCATGAGAGTGAAGGCAGTTTCAAAATAAGTGAAACACGTTCTCAGAGAATAACACATTTACTAACTTAAATTACAAAAACAGTTTTTAACATCTGTAACCTCTTTAAATCTTTAAATGTTTGTAAAAACGCCTCTGAGGGTGATCCTCTGTTATATAAAACCATCCACTAGGGGCTGAGCAGCGTGTCGTCATAACTACGCGACGGTTGTTTGTAACAGTGTTGTTGTCGCGTTAGCAGTTAAGATTTGTAGTTATATGTAGTTTTACAGTCCCGGTGCTGAAGAATGAGATGCTAGGATGTGATGTAGTTTATATACACACGTACTTGTAGTAGCTGCTGGTTTAAGTCTACAGAGTTCGGTCAGTTTAGAGAAGCGGCTGAGCTGCTCACGGTCATATAGAAATATGGAGAAGCGCCGCTGCAGCTTTCTTTCAGCTTTAGAGGAAACAGCGTGTCGTCAGCCTCGACATGGCGCTTCCGGAGTGAACTTTTAGCCGGAGAACCAGTTACTGACAGAAGGTTTTCATTTCAGGGTTTCTTCGGAATCTAAGCTGTTTTAGGAGAGCAGAGATGCTGAACGTCCCGACTCAGTCGTTTCCCTCAGTCGGCTCTCAGCAGCGCGTTGCTCCGTCAGGACAGCCGAGGAACAAGGTTCACCTACTACCTTCATTTTATGATTTAGGGCTGTACTAGCCTGTCTGTCCTGTTAGGAGGCGGCTTGTTTTGTGTAGACTCTGTATCGAATGACACCCGTTTCTGAAACTACTTTAGAGTTGGTTCTAAACCCGTACCTAAACTTCCTAGGGTCTCCATAAGTCTTACATTGTAGTACGAACACTGTAGTGTACTGCAGTAAACGCTACACATTTCTTATAGTGAATTATGTAGTGCTTTTGAATCATAACCCAGTAATCAGTGTAAATAAACAAACAAAGCTTTTCACACTGAAGTGTCTTTAAGACTGTCTGGTTGATTTTAGGTTGCCTTCAGACAGTTGACAGGATTATCAAGTAGGTTCTGTATGCTTTGATTTAGGTGGCACTGAAGCCAGGCCACAGTCTTATGGACTGGATACGGCTTACAAAGAGTGGGCGTGACCTGACTGGACTGAAAGGGCGACTGATTGATGTCACAGAGGAGGAACTAAAGAAACATAACACAAGAAATGACTGCTGGACATGCATTAGAGGTAAAGGCTTTCTCTCAAACAACCAAAGTGCTATAAAATTGTGGTGCAAGCTTTTTAAAAAGGACCATTTATACCCTTTAATTTTGTATGTTGGATGTGATGCTTTTAGATAAGTTAATCTCAAAACCATTATAGTCACAGGAGGATCATAAGAGTGGTGCTACAAGACATATATCTAATCAAACGCAGGAAATTATATTTTGACAAGTCATTACAAGCTCTGCTTACAAGCCACAGAGGGCTAGCAATGATTAGGAATTTCTAATGAGTGGGTGTGTTACTGAGGGGAGGGTCTTGATTAATAGTGCTAGGTAAGGGATTAGGTCCAGTAAGAAAATAAATGTACTATTATATATTGTTCTTCTGTAATGTCTCTGATTTGTATATTGTGATTTATGTGGATCTATGGTGGGTGCAAGGGCGGTTTGGCAAACAGGAGGCTGCAAAAAAGGGGCACACTGTGAAAAAGTACCCCCTACCCCCTTTTAAAGGAGTAAAAGATACGGCTGCACTCTTATGGCCAACAGTCTTCTATACAGTATTTTGTGTAAAAGTGCTGTAACTTAGTAAACCAACACACAGAGACTTCACAGAAAAAATTTAACTCTACAAAAAGCAACAAACAGATGTCAGCACAGCTTAATAGCTGCTATGCCTCATGCCTCACCAATGCTTTGTGTTAGGGTTGTAGTCATAAAAACTGACATAATAATATTGATGTTATGGTCAGATTGCTTAACTTGTGCTTGTCAGTGAAGTTCTTCTATTGACGGCGTATGTGTGTTTTCATGTTGCAGGTATGGTATATAATGTGAGTGCCTATATGGATTTCCACCCCGGTGGAGAAGAGGAGCTGATGAGAGCTGCTGGGATAGATGGTACTGACCTGTTTGACCAGGTAAAGATTGAACTAGCAAATTGTTTGTCTTTAAAAATGAGACACACCATTTATATCAGAATTGTATATATATTTTTCTATGTGGTGTGTTGATGGCATTGCAGAATGTCTAATATGTAATATTTTAAAGACAGCAATACAGTACATTGGAAAGCTTTAACCATACAGGATACCAAGACTGTTCATGATGCATGAACATTTTGTATATCAGTTAACTGTAATATCTACTGACAGGTCCACCGGTGGGTGAACTATGAGTCCATGCTGAAAGAGTGCCTTGTGGGGAGAATGGTAGTGAAGGCCAGCACGGTCCTTAAAGGTACAGGTCAGATCCTCAGAGATGACTTTTAGCTGCATGTTCATCATTGAAACTACAATACAGTGTGTTCTGAGTGCCCAGTATTACAAGAGAAAAGATGATCTAATACAATAATCAGAGCTTTGTAAAAGTTTTTTTTGTTCACATAACAAACACTCATTCATCCTTAGACTTAACAAGATAGTTCTCTGTGTCTTTGACTCTATACAATAAAACAGCTAGTCTGCCATGTATCTGCTCTTGTTTTTATTGATGTAATTACAAAGCTAAATGTTATTTTGAATAAGAAAATACATGGATAGAAATAGACGTCAAATCCTGGTTCATAGTTACTTATTGTGATTAAACAAATAAGAAATAAGTGCTCACTTATCTGAATGGCACACTGGAGGAGCTCTTGCACTCGGAAGCCTCATGGTCCTTTTAAATGCAGGAGCAAACAGAAAGCTCCCATTTTCACATGCTCATACAGTTAACCATGGCCAGAGTTGACATGCATGCACCCTAACTCAGGTTAAGGTTAAGGTGGCATCTCAGGGTCTCAAAGTATGGGAGGCATGATCAATATAATAGAACTAACCATTTAGCATTTCAGGACAGGTGATCATTGTTTTGTAAACTTGTTCTACAAACATTCTATGTTTTTCTGTGTGTGTGTGTGTGTGTGTGTGTTTGTTAGTTATTGCAATGCATTGTAACATTGTAGTGCACTTTTATTAGTAAAACGACTATAACACTATTGTTGTAATGTACTACATTTTATAATATTGTTGAACAAGATGATAAAATGCACTTTTATTTGTAACAGCACAAATTAATTAAAAATAGCGATTATTGCATTGCAGTAAGTACATATCGCTTGTTATGTTTCCATGCTTCTGCAGCTCAGCCAACAAAGAAGGAGAAAGCTTTTGTGAATGGTAAGACCACAAACATTAGAAACACATATTTATGTGTAATTATGTATGGTGAGAACCAGATTAGTGGTTCTCAGAGCTTTATGTGGTATGTAAGTTGTATAGTTGAAAAGGAGGAAAAAATGTAAAAAAATATCTACTGTATTTACCAAGAGTTATCACACTGTTTTTTAGGTCTCACTCCTCCCCCTCCTTTGTTGCCGGAGCCAGCAGCACCCCTTCCAGCGAAAGACCATCGCCCTCGGTACGCTTCAGTCCTAACAGTCTGAACTAAAAATTAATTTTCATGTGTCAGATTAAACTATTATATACAAATTGAAGATAGCAGACTTATGTAACTGCTGTTCCCTTTTCTTTTTTTTTTATAGATATGACTGGTTTCAAACAGATGAAACTCTCACTGTTGTTGTTTATACCAAGCGAAAGGTGGGTGTTTTTACAGTTTTTACAGTGTACTTCACGTCATTCTGCTCTCATGTTTTAAAAAGTACTCCACGTCCATTTTCTTAGTCTCTTTTCTGTCCTCGTAAGATCCCAAGCTCTGGCTGTTCAGTAGTGGACCTTCAAGGCAACATTCTACGATTAGAGATACTGTTGGGAAATTGGTCATACCTGCTGCACTGGAGTAAGTTATTTTTCACTCAGTTTCACTTAAAGTCAAAATATGCATATACTTGTATTCAGAATGATAAGTCTTGAGCATATCTCTTTTTAGGCCTGTGTCATGAAGTAGAAGAAATGGTTGCCAGTAAGTGTTTTTCTCTTGCATCACTTAATAATGGGATGGGTTTTGAATTTTGGGTTTTTGTGCGATCAGGAAGAAAAGACTCTACTGAGAAAAAACCCTTAGTGTGGATTATGTGCTTATGTGTTCAAAGTCATGGCCAACATCCACTTAGCCATTTTTAATTGACTAGACGGGAAAAAATGTCTTGTCCTCCCTTCAGCAGAGCTTTGCAAAAAAAAAATGTGTGAAACTGCATTTCACTCTCTGTGCTTATGAACTCCAAGCTGACAGACTGCAAAGCTCAGTCAAGGACAGTGTAGCTGTGGAGCATGAAAAACAGCTTATTGGCTTGCTGCACTCGCTCACTTCCTCAGATTCTTAGCCCCATAGATAACACTGTAGGTAGACAACATGGCAAAAATATAATGTAATGATACTTATTTATATTTTCATGGTAAAGAATTTTAGAAAAATATTTTTTTTTCTCGGCCAGCTAAACAGATAAAATAGCAATACATGAAAAAGAACCAACAGTTTTACCTTTTTAAAATACTGTTGATACTATTGATTTGTGAATCCAGTTCATGCAACATTTCACAGCCTGGCCTGCACCAATTCCAATAAAACAGGACTAATTATACTCACTTTATAATCGAACATGCAGTTAGGAGGTGTTTTTAGGACTAATGACGATGTCTATGATGTGCTCAGGAAAGCATATTTTCTAATATAATAAGTATCTAAGTTGTGTGATTGCAGTATTTGAGAACAGAATGGCAATATTGTGTTCCAGTAATTTTCTCTCTTTCACATTGTGGATGTAGCTCAGACCATCACTTCAGTTGGAAAGGTTCAGGTGCGTCTACGCAAAGTGGTCAATGCCAAGTGGGCCCAAGTGGGCCAACCGCTAGAGTCCCATGATTCGTTTATTCGGAGTAAAGATCGTGGTGAGTGAAGAGTCTGTGCAATCTTTCAACAAAAGAAAACTTTAATTTACCATCACTTGTTATAAACAAGTAGAAAGAAATAATAATAGCTGAAATGTATTTGTGATTTGAATGCAGGGCTGTTCTACAGAGACTGTGTGTTGATTTCAAAAAAAGAAGTCACGCACGACACTCGGCTTTTCTGTTTGCGACTACCTCCTGGAGCACACATGCATGTGCCTGTGGGCAGACATGTCTACCTCAAAGCCTCCATTCAGGGTAGGGCAACACTTAGATGAGCTCTTGTCAGATTCATACCATACACAGCAAAGTTTCCTACTTATGAACTTGAACAACCCTCATAAACAGAAATACTATATATGTGATTTATGAAACTTTGTTCTTTTGGGAACAGGTAGCGATGTTGTAAAACCATACACACCAGTAGACGAGGTGCTAATGCCACAGAAGAACGCAGTGAACTCTGATATTTATCTAATGATTAAGGTCTATCCTGATGGATTGTTCACCCCACATCTAGACAGCCTTGAAATCGGTGAGTAACAAGGGTGTTTGCGTGTGCGCATGTGTGCACAATCATTACAGCAAAATTACCTATAAATGAGTATTGTGTTGGATTAACATTGACATAACAATAAACATTAGGGGCAGATAACCTGAATGTTCTCTTTTAGGAGATTCTCTGTCTGTCAGCAATCCGGACGGTCCCTTTACGCTGCGTAGCCTGCGTGATGTCACTCATTTGTACCTCTTAGCTGCTGGCACTGGTTTCACACCAATGGCCCGCCTCCTTCGCCTGGCTCTACAGGACCTGTCCTCTGTCAGGTTAGATGTTGCACATGCAAGCCAGATTTCTATTCAGCTCATACAGCTGCCATCAGTTCTGTAGAAGAGAATACAATCATTCAACAGAAATTTGGAGACAGTCTAAAGAAAAATCTTTAATGCTCAATCAGGCATCCCATCTCATTCTTTGGCTGCATATAAATGCTATAAATGATGTAGCATTCTGTACAGTAATTAAGATGTTCATTTAATTCTGTGTGTAAATCGACAAGCTGTATTAAGTGCCCATAGTAGTGTTTTTATTTCCTTTTTATTATGAGACCATTAGTATTAAATCATTTTTCTTGACCTTACTGATTGTTGTTTTTTCTTTCTGTGTCATATTACAAATATTTTAACTGTAATAGTTTTTAACTGGCCTTAGCTCCTTCTTGTTCTATCAGAGCGCAAAATCAACCTTAAGCCTATGCATGTTTTTTTTTTTTTTTGCCCTCTTAGACAAACCAAGCTCATGTTCTTCAACCGTCAGGAGAGGGACATACTGTGGCACTCTGAGCTGGAGCAGCTGTGTACAGAGGAGAAGAGGTATTGGCCGTTCACCAGTACCTCGCTTAATAACACTTAGTAAACAACCGCTACAAATTTGTATCGTTCATGTGTGATGACTTAAAATGGGAAGTGGTATTGCTTAATGGGGCTAATCTTTACTCTCCCCAAATCACTAAACATGGCCCTGCATTTGTGTCAGGTTTCAGGTTGAATACGTCCTCTCAGAGCCACAAGCCTCATGGACAGGCAGAAGAGGACATGTAGAGGCCACCATGCTTCAGGGTTTTTTGGAAAAACCCGAGGACTCAAAGTGCTTAATTTGCGTGTGTGGGCCCACTGGTTTCACAGAGTTAGCAATACAGTGAGTATTTTAATCTTTTCCCTTCTTTTTACATACAAACAGTCACTTCTAAGCGTGACAAGTTTGGTTTGATTGGTACGAATGCTAGTCCAATTGCTCTGTTATGCCTGGTTCACACTACACGACTTTTTGAGTCGGCAGGTCTTTGTGCCGTTCACACTACATGACTAGTTGTGCTTTAAGTCTTTCAGTTGTTGTGGCTTTCACACATGACTGATCGGTGAAAGGGGGTCACGAATTACACGATTTTAACTCTGGGGATTGCCCATTCAAATTGCTGCTACCAAAAAACTCTTGTGAGAACTAGCGATACCACATAGAACATACGCTATTTCCAAAACGGACATCAACAAACAAGCAGTAAGAGTTGTTACTACGCTGATCTGCAAATGAAAGAAGAAAAAGGAACGAATATGGATAATCCACAGGCCAGCAGGACCAGTCTCTGCAGAGAGAGTTGGAGTAAATATTTAATCGATGAAAATGTATGTGTCGCCCGCAGCCGTAGAGAGATTGGGTCAACAGTTACGTGGATCCCATTGGCTGTAGCTAGACGCTGCTGTTGACTCACAGTCGCCGACTAGCCTAGATATTAAACATGATAGATGTTTGCCAGGCGCCTGCGATTAGTCGTCGACCTGTCGCCGAGCGTCTTTTAGCCGTGCACACTACACATCTGAGCGAGCGCCGAGTGATCGTCAATTTGCCTCCGAGCAGAGGTTTTTGTCTGCGATCTACAAAAAACAGTCGGTGACTGAAAACCAGGCTAAAATCGTGTAGTGTGAACTAGGCATTATTGGAGTTCTTTAAAATAAGTTATGGTATGTTGCCATTTGGACCCTGGTTTGGATAACATAAGCCTCCATGTATCCTCTCTGTTGTCATCTTTTTATAGGCTGGTCAAGCAGCAGGGATTCAGTGAAGAGGAGATTCATGCTTTCCAGGGTTGATTTCTGTGTTCAAGTGTGTGATGGCTTTGATGTAGTGCCGAACATTTCTATGCATATCAGTCTGAAAAGCACTTCTTATCTCAAAGTGATGGATGTGAGGTTACCACTGAATAGCAGCACATCTCTTACACATGCATGCTTCTCTTGAACTTCTATGCGCCTAGCGATGTTGAAAATGTGTGAGAGCATTTCAGGGTGCTTCCATCCTGTGTTTCTTATTTTTGCATTTGAACTTGAAGAAATGTACTTTCATTAATTGTATAATACAGCACTGATTCAAAATGTCTGTGATATGCATTTTTGTGACATTGAGAGAAAAATATTTATCTTTTAAACAATATTTGACAAAAGTAACCACGTGCAACCTATAAATGCAAACTGAAAGTAGAAAATTATTGTATAAATGATCCCAGGTGGAATCTTAATAAGCATCCTACAGTGCAATGTAGCCACTTATTATTCACTCTTGCACCGGTTCAAATGAAAGGTGTGCAGTTTTACTCCACAGGCTTCCAGGTGTATCTGTGGTACTTTCAGGTCAAGCTCTGAAGTCAAGTTCATGATCTTGCAAAGTAATACCTGATGGAAAAATGGATGTGTTTATTTCCGTTAGTTCATTATTTTTTATTTATAAATCTTTTTTGGACTTTTTATAACTTCTGCATTCCGCAGTGCATGAGTAACGGTGCAATGTGAGACGTATAGTTTTATTTATGATCTATGAAAACAATTCACCTCGCATCCTTTTAGATTTTTAGAATTTCACAGGTGATACTGTATTATTATTATTATAATTATTATTTATTTATTTTTTAGATCTGGGACTTGACTGCTTCTCCATAGTTATGTTCCTCAGTAACCCTGCTGCACAGTTTGGAGTTCAGTGATATCCAGTAATTCTAAATGTATTCATTTAGTTTAATTACAGATAGCAGCATGTAAACATCTGGCAACTGACTCAGATGCAAGGAGTGAAACTGGTCATAAAGACATCAAAGGCAATAAATTAAACCATATTTAAAATGCTCATTTGTGCCCAAATCTGAGGGTATGTTCAACAAGGGTAAGCTGATGGTTGTTTTCTGATGGATATTTTGCAAAAAATAATTGCTGCCGATTCATCTATTGTTCCTTATCCCACCATACTATCTCACCATACAAGTGCTCTGGTAAGGTCTGCCAGTTACAGAGCATGGAGTGTCCTATCTGTGGTACAATAAACACACAGTAGTGTACTGTATATTTTGGTTGGTCTTTTTGTGTGCTCTATATAAGCGTAGCTGGGTATTAGTCCTCACTGTAATTTTTCTTTTTCGTTTGTCCCTTACAATCAAGTCCTGTGCTATGTACTAACGTTCTTTTTGTATGTGAATGCTTGATTATCCACTAATTTATTGATTATCCACTAAATTATTTACCCATGTGGCTGTCTGGTGGTATGTTTCGACATGTTTGTGCTGTATGAGAAAGTGTAGCTTGACAGTATTTTTCATGTTTAGCACTTTTATATCACTATTATTCATACATATGATACATTGAAGACATGTAGTTTCACTGGTGGGTTTGGATAGCAATGAATATATAATAAATAATGAATTGATTTGCCTTTGTACAGGTTTCTATCACTACCACTATAAAGAAAGTCAAATTTGTAAATGTCTCTACATTGAGCTATTTTACATTAAACCACTGAATCTGTAGAATTTCTCTTTAAGCCTTTACACTGGCTCTTTAATAAAGACTTATCACGTTGTTACTTTGATTGAACATGTTTCTGCTATTAACAAAAGTCCTTCTCAGTTTTTACATTATTCTTTATGTGATAAAAAAGAGGACCGTACATGTTTCTTTATTCATATGTTCTAGAGATACTAAATAATTAAACATAGACTACATATAAGTGGACTGAGAATTTAGCAGCAAATAAAGGTATTACAAAAGATACAGTTGTGCAAAAGGTTTAGGCACTTTGGGCATCTTTAATTTGCTCAGCAAAACACTTTATGTTTTAAATATTCAAATTGTATTAATGCAGTAAGTAGTGCTTTTACATATGTCCCTGTGTTTATTAAACCCTTTCCAAGCTTTTTCTTGTGGAATTAACCAAGTATTATTTACAGTTCTCATTTTATACCTGCTTAGACTACTCAGTGCTTCATTAAGTAGTACAATTGCTAGAGGGCTTTTTAGTTATTTCAGGGTATGTGAATGCATAAATATATTAAAGGTCCTTTGAAATAAAAATCATGCTGGTTCTTTTTTTATAAAATGTGTATATACACATGTTGGAAAAAAATCAATTTAATACATTAAATACATAATACATAATTAATTTACATCTCTACTTGGAGCACCAAAAAAACATTGATAAGTGAGACTGAAGATTAAAAAAAAGTCGAAATTAAGTCCCAATGATAATAAGTGAATTCATAATAGAAGAGCCTGGCCTAGCAGGGTTAGATTTTTTGGTCTGTATTTGTAACAATTATAAATATGGCAGACTCTTATAGTGTTACTGGAAAAGCTTCTCTCCAGTATATGATAAGTCTTATTATTATTGGTGGTAGTAGTAGTAGTAGTAGTAGTAGTAGTAGTAGTAGTAGAAGTATAAGAGATGTTTGTCACTGAACATAGTGGGTTAATCCTAAAAAGTCAGAAAACTAAAGTTCTCACAGAGAAGGTTCTGGTAAGCAGGGCAGCTCGGCTGTGGTCAGTAGGTGGCAGTAGATGTTCGAGCTGCTGTGTTTGGGGCTAAAGGCAGCAGAAGCAGACAGACAGCAGTGTTAGCATTAGCGAGTTAGCTCAGTTTAAAGGGGAAACGAAAGGACAGTACATTGAGTGGACGTTCAGTTTTTTCCCGGGAAGATATCCAGCAGTGTTGAATAATGTTCTTTTTAACCACGACTTTTCAACCCCAGGTAATACAGATAGTATCTGTAACTGTTTATTTTCCGACTGTTAACTGACTGAAGTATAACAGTATAATATCCACAGCGGCTCCCCATATGAGGCGGCTAGCTTAGCGTTTGCTATCATGAGGTTTGTCTGTCTGAGTAGCTCTTTAGCTGGCAGTGTTTTACATCGTGTGTGTGTTTGTCAGTCTACACACTGTACAAACATTAACTTGTTGTTTGTAACAAAGATCAACAGTTCTCGGGTGTCTTATGTTACTCGATAGCTGTTCTCGAATAGTTGTCACGTAGCTGATCAGCTAACAGTCACAGCAGTTATGCAACCCGTAACTTACTGCTTCTACTGAAGGAGAGAAGCGGTACTGTATACAAGACCATATACGCGTCGGAATAGAGGCACATACTTTGTGGGGGTATTCAGGCGTACTTGGCATATTTGTGATAAGTAGCTACACAAAGACACTGACAATGCGTTTTCAGTTTCCTGTCAGTTGAATGAAACACAAGCTGAAAACGAGGAGAGACCGATTGCGTCACCTTGCCAACAAGCCAGTTTCAGCTAAGCAGTGTGCGAGTTTATTATTTTAATAGTCTAATTAATTAATTATTTATTTATTATAAGATAATTACTTAGACGTACATACATTCCGGTTCTATATAATTTGTGATTCTGAGACATTTCGGTATGTCTTTATTGTTCAGGTTTAGAAATGTGTTAGAAATTTAGCTATTTTAAAACAATATATTGTATAGTAACGCGTCCTTGTGCTGAACTTCTAAAACCGTGAAACGGAGAAATTAACCCTATAAAAGTAGATTTCTAGTTTTCTAGTGCATTACATGGTTTTAAATTCTATAAACTACAAGGCGCGAAATAGGTCCAAATCAAAATTCTAGGTTGGCCGTGTAAACAAACTTTTTATGAAGAACTGGTCAAATACAAACCTGCGGTCATCCAGCTTCTGCCTTTAATATTCTTAACTAACTAGAGCTGCTTTACTGGTCTGACTGAGGGCAACATGTAGCAAATTGGTTCACCCACTTGGTCCTTGTAGCTGTTACTATGGCCGGGACACCTCTGAAAAAACATTACAGTATGTCTTAGCATATTTACAAATCTGAAAACCTCAAACCGAGAGCTCAGTTAATTTGTGGAAGACCGGAACAGTGTATTTCCTAAAGAAGAATTGTTAAACCAAACGCCCAAACCTTTTGTTACCTTTTGAAACTGGCGTTTTGCTTAATGTTTTCACATTGCCATTTCGGTTTCTCGTTCTTTTATTAAATTGTGAGAGCAGGATTTTCTGTTTCTTTTGATTCACCATGTCTATGATACTGATTTTGTGTAGTGTTGGGCTAGTGGCTTAAGATCTGAGGCATTAATAGCATATGTAATTTGCCTTTCAGGTAACTGTGCCATTGACCCACATTATCAACGCCCTCCACTCCTTGAAAACATCAGCTCACTCTGCTGCTACCGCCTCAGTTCAGAGTCTACAGAGAGACCTTTCACCAGAGCATGACGTACTTCTCAACAAGTCTGACAGACAGGTAGGCTTCATCACAGACCTAATTAAGATGAAGATCTTGATTAAGAGTGCAGTTTATTTTTTTATTGACTGAAATAAATGAGCTTTAAAAAGAGGGAAAGCACAGACTTGGGCAGTGCATATATGAAGTCAGATTTTGGCACTGCTCTGTATTTATATAAATTTTCATTTCTGTTTAAGAACAGTAGTGTATTTCATAAGGTACTGGTGGTCATGACTTTGACATACTTTTTTTTCCCCTCCAGACTAAAGTAAACCTTAAGGACCTCGGTCTGTCAGAACTAAGACTGAATGGAGCACATGAGCTGCTGAACAGGCTGCTACCCACACTAGCCCCTGAGGAAAACTCAGAATCTAGTGTGTGCCATCCCTCTACCAGATGGAGAACATCTCACATCTCTACAGATTCCTTCTTTCACAACAAACATGGTAGGATTCTGTGAGCGTATTTACACTTATCCACTTCATGAGTTTTATGTCCAGTATGTAGTTGAGGGTGTGTTTACATTAATTGCTCTGTGGGTGAGCCTGACCACTTCTGAAGGTGGTTGTGAAGGTGGAGTGGTTTGCTCATAATATTTCTCTAAGGCGTATTGGGCACCGGTCATACTTGCCAAAATCCAACTTGCATCCTTGCTGTTATTTTCACATTCTGAGTAAATCTTAAGTCATTCTTTTAGGCTTCGCATACATTATATTCTCTGTAGTGTTCTTATTTTACGAGGATCAAAGCCAGCCCTAGTGTTTATAAGGCCCATACTGTAAAATGTGACAGAAGTGATTTACAGTTTTTATTTATAAATTAAAACGCTCTATGGTGAGAAAGAGGATCAAACACTGGTAGGACAGTAAACAGTGATCTTCTGTGCAGTATTAAACATTTGATTGATTGCAGATTGTTTGTCTAGAACTAACACGGCCTGGTCTTATGAAGAAATGTTTTGTAAATGGTAGTAATTTAGTAGTAGCTAATGACTGTTCTGACACAGTTACATTTGGCAGCTGAAGAAACCTAAGTTTGAGCATTCTTTTCTTTTATTTTCTAAATGAACAAGTTAACACATCATCTAATATATTGAATAAAACTGTAGTATTGATGGCCTAGGTTAAAAAATGTAGAGGACGTAAACGTAACTTGAACAAAGATGTAATTTGACCAGGGTTGCCCAAACTTTTGCATATGTTCTGTTTGTTTAAATTTGGCTCATTTGCATTTCTAGTGCATCTCTTACCACTTCTTGAGTGACTGTATGATAGTCTGCCCACAGTGCATCTGCATTTACACTTTACCTTTTACAATAAACTTTTCAGTCGGCCCAAGACGCATTAAGTTGCTTTTTTTTAAGTTGTTTATTT
Organism: Megaleporinus macrocephalus; assembly: GCA_021613375.1. Lineage (NCBI taxonomy): Eukaryota > Metazoa > Chordata > Actinopteri > Characiformes > Anostomidae > Megaleporinus > Megaleporinus macrocephalus. The sequence continues at coordinate 31,105,299 of CM038705.1, forward strand.
TTCTTAAGGAAGTAATTCTGCTCTTATGGTATGCTTTACCAGGCTTCTCTCACAGAAGACCAGGACTCTTCAGTTCTCCACTGTTCCACAGACAAAGTCCCCTCCAGACAGCCTGCTCAGATCTTCAACGTTTACAAGGTATTGTTGTAAACTGAGATTTATTTATTTTGCTTATATTATATTATATTGCCCAAGAGGACATGGTGGCGATTAATATTTTTCTGTGTTTAGCTCGAGTTATTTATCCCTGGCTAATATATTTAGATGCTTTAAATTGTCTAGAATATCTACATCAGCTGTATTAGCTCAGGTTTTACAACATTAGGTCTAAGGCAGTTGTGTGCTTCCCAACAGCCTATTCATTCAACTTTGCTAACTTTTTGTGTTGATGAGCAGGCATTTAAAGCTAAAGAGTATTTTTATGTAATATATATCATTTTTGTTTCCCCTCCTGTGAAAGTTTTTCTCCAGAGCAGAGGTTTCAAAACTCTGAGATCAAAGACTAGGCGACTGCAGTCTAGCTATGAAAGTCCGGTAGAACCAGAGGGCTACACTCCAGCATTCATGAAGGTTAGTGACTGTAAGGGATTATTCTGTGGTGATGTTTTGATATTTCTTTCTGTTGAGATTTATGAAATGCTCTTTTTGTATTTGTTTGAAGTCTTTGCCTCCTCCATTACTTTAGCCGTGTTTCTGTCTTTCAGGGTCTACTCATGAGAGATAAAGCTGAAACAGAAAGCCTCGACCAGTTAATGAAACAGAAGAATTTTTCTGAGAATCAGCAAGATGCCTTTAAGAGTGGTTTCACAGAGGGCTTTATGAAATCTCAGGCCCTAATGCAGAGAACACAAGGCATGTTATCTATTGCTCTCTTTAAGTTAAACAAAACATGCTTATTTTGTGATGTCTTGAACGAGATAACTTCATTTTCACTGGTCGCGCATGGCTGAGCCTTTCCCTCTTAAACCAAGTAATGTATAGGCTGTTGAGTGTTGCTTTAGTTGAAATGTCACAAGTGTTTTGGTTTTACAAAATGTTAAAAATAATACATTGAAGGACCTAATGAAATTAATGAAGGAAAACTGTTAAGAAAAAAAAATTCTAAAATATTTTTATATTCTTTCTGACAGATTCACTTAAGAGGACCCGTCTGATTTTGCTTGTCCTCCTACTTGTTGGTATTTATGGTCTGTCAAGAACCCCCTTTCTCTCGGGTAAAGGCTCCTTTTCTGATACTGGTTTGTTACCTATTTTATTTACTCTCTCTAATTGCGTGCATGCCATATTTAGCCTGATGATAAATCGTGTTTATTCTTTTTAATGCTCTAACAGAATTTTCTTTTCTCTACTAACAAACTAGATATATCTTCTATGGCAGAGAGTAGACAAAGTAACTGCACTTTCATTCATTGTATACACTGTAATAAGTATCTATCTTTTCCTAATAATGATTTAGGCAACAGTTACTCATTTTTAGTGTGTAAAACTACAAGATCTGCTGTTTCCCATCAGCATATTATGTGTGGAATGCATCACTAATGCCTGGTCAAGGTTTTTATATAGTGATCTATAACTTGTCGGCCAGTAGGCTGGTATTGTTACCCTGATTAGCCTCCAGAGGCTTTTTTGGAATGCAATATGTGCATATCAGTGTGAGGTTAAAGTTTAAAGTATGTCTCTTTGCTCCCATAGTCTTGTGTTACATTTGCTAATAATGTGTTTCTTTAACAGTTCGGTTCCGTACTACATCTGGCCTGGATTCTGCATTGGATCCTATCCAAATGAAGAATGTCACCTTTGAGCATGTAAAAGGTGTGGAAGAGGCAAAGAGTGAGCTTCAAGACATTGTTGAGTTCCTGAGGAATCCCCAGAAATTTACTGCACTTGGTGGAAAGCTACCCAAAGGTATAACCCTATATAGAGGATGTATTCTAAAGTGGTAATGCTTTTCCCTTTCTTTTCTTAAAAGATAAAAAAAAAAAAACTGGCGTTGACAGTTTGTTTTCACTTCCAAATTTGCTTACAGGTGTCCTCCTGGTGGGCCCCCCTGGTACTGGAAAAACTCTCCTTGCCCGAGCAGTGGCAGGGGAGGCAGACGTGCCATTCTATTATGCATCAGGGTCAGAGTTTGATGAGATGTTTGTAGGTGTCGGAGCAAGCCGCATCAGAAACCTTTTCAGTGAGTTTGAAGAGCTATTAGGGTGTTAAAGCCCTGTGTGTGAATGTTGCATGCATGTAACGGTAGTTCACACCTATTACTGTCTTTATGGCTTTTAAAACACTGGATAAATACTTGTTTCGTTCTCTTTTTTTTATACCTTGTTTTCCTGCAGAGGAGGCAAAAGCTAATGCTCCCTGTGTGATTTTTATTGATGAGTTGGACAGTGTGGGTGGAAAAAGGATAGAGTCACCCATGCATCCATATTCACGACAGACTATCAACCAGCTCCTTGCAGAAATGGATGGGTCAGTTATTTTGTGTCATTCACAATGCACCAATTACACAAATTACTACAGTTAAATTAGCTTTAGGTAATTTTTATTTGTTTATTGATTTATTTATTTATTTACAATTGCAGGTTCAAACCAAACGAAGGAGTCATTGTTATTGGGGCAACAAACTTTGCTGAAGCTTTAGACAAGTAAGTGCAGTGTTTAGAAAATTACTCTATGGGCCTCAAACTATCATTTTACTAAAAGCTAAATATACATTTGTTTGCATTAAAAAAAGTTTTTTAATAATGCGAAAACTTCATATAAAGTCCTCCCACTAAGCAATCTTGTCGACCAAGAAATACAGTGTGTCTCAAAAGTATGGAAACACCCCTATATGAAACACGATAGAAATCCTAAGATGTTAAATCAGGAGAACGTGGTGGCAACTTTAATGGGACCCCTAAAACCAGTTTACTGTTGGGGAAACTGGCCATTTAAGATGATGTCTGACAATGCGTCCATTATAAAGCGGGGCACCAGCTTTCTGAAGGAAGGTCAGCTGTTGCAGCATCTGAGTTTTGTAAGGGTGCCATTTATGGCTCGGCAAAATTTGCTGAATTGAGGCACTTTGTTGACTTTTGCTGAATGAAACCGGAAAGCTGATTGTCAAGCTTTCGTTTTTTTAGAGACAGAACATGTTTCTTAGAATTTCACATAAAGTTCAGCAACTTGTTTTGGGTAATGGTGGCTATTTTGGGTTGAAATCCTCTGCAATGACACATCTACCTCATCAACCAGAATAAGGATGATCTCAGCACTTTCTGCCTGAGATAATGCCATCTTTCATATGGTTTGTAGGAAAGGAAAATCACTGTTAAAACATGAGGAAATGCTTCCAAACGCTTGTGTTTAAAATCAGGTATTATTTTATATTAGTGTTTCCTTATTGAGAGACCCTGGAGTTTTGGGTATAATGAAACTACAGTGTTTTATTATTCTAATTATCTCTGTATCAGTTTTCATCTCCCACGTAGTAGTCATGTACGTGTATATGTGTTTTGACCTAAGTGCTTTGGTGAGACCGGGGAGGTTTGACATGCAAGTCACAGTCCCCAGACCTGATGTGAGAGGACGTACAGAGATCCTCAACTGGTACTTGAAAAAAATTAAAGTGGATTCTGGTAAGAGACTGTGTAATCTTGTAATCTGATAAGAGGAACATACAAACGTGTTTTATGTTTTTAAACTAAATGTGTCTGTGCGCTTGATGTAGATGTGGATGCAGAAATCATTGCCAGGGGAACAGTGGGCTTCTCTGGAGCAGAGCTGGAGAACTTGGTTAACCAGGCAGCACTGAAGGCCGCTGTAGATGGAAAGGAGACCGTGACAATGAAGGATCTGGAATTCGCTAAGGACAAGATTCTAATGGGTGAGGGGGCCTCATTCTCTGTGCCCATATGAGAGGGATTACTGCAGGAAGACCTCGGTGCAAAGAGACCAACATTCTTTCCCAAGCTTATTTTTGTCATGTGTTTTTCACCAGGCCCAGAGCGCAGGAGTGTGGAGATAGACAAGAAAAACAAGACCATCACTGCCTATCATGAATCGGGTCATGCTATTGTGGCATATTACACTAAAGATGCAATGCCCATCAATAAAGCTACCATCATGCCACGCGGGCCCACTCTTGGTCATGTAAGTATCAGTAAAGAAGTGTGAGACTGATATGGGCACGTCATGACTCACGCTTCCTATTAATCTGTGCAAATGTTACGTTTTCATAACTGTATCGTATTTACTTCTCATTCAGGTGTCATTGCTTCCTGAAAATGATCGGTGGAGTGAGACACGTGCTCAGCTATTGGCTCAGATGGATGTCAGTATGGGTGGCAGAGTAGCAGAGGAGCTCATCTTTGGGGGTGAAAACATCACTACTGGTGAGCTATAGTCCATGATTTCTTCTGACAGTTTTAGATATTTTAGATAAGATCATTTTTGTAAACTTTTTTTTGTTTATTGTTGGTTTTTTTTTTTAACAGGGGCATCAAGTGACTTTGATGGAGCCACTAAGATAGCAAAGATGATGGTTACACGATTTGGAATGAGTGACAAGGTATGATTGTTGCCAAATGCTTTGTCTAGTTTGTGATTATTCTGCAACAGAAAAGTTAGACATCAGATGATGAGGAGTAGACACAAGGAACCCAGATGATGTGAGACAGACCAAGAACCCAGATGATGACAGACTGAGGGAAACAGAAAACCCAGAAAGTCTGGATGATGAGGGGCACAGATAGAGAGAGAGACAGACAGACAGAGAGAGTGAGAGAGAGAAACCTGGATGGTGACAAATAGATGTAGGCTCAGAAGATAAGGAACAGAAAGAGACAGAGAACCAGGATGATGAGCTGTAGTAGTTATAGTTATAATTGCTTATTTTCACTTTAGGTTAGTTAAAATGTTGAATTTCCAAACATGTGTTTGGCTGTACATTCAATAAAGAATAAAAAGTAGTTATTTTAATAGTATTACATTTTTTCTTTTAACACTGGTATACAACATTGTTTGTTTTTTGTTTCGCTGCAGTTGCAGCACTAAGTCTTTTTTTTTTCTCTTCAAAAGCATTGTGCACATTTCTGGCATGGGCTTCATTCTAATCCTTCCCTCTGTGCTGGGAACAGGGGTTGTTCTCTGTGTCCTGAGGCTTTTCCCCCTCTCTTGTGGGCTTTTCACTGTTGCATAATTGTTCTGAACCTATTGTTTTCTCTACTTGTTCCAGCTGGGAGTCATGACCTACTCTGACCTGTCCAAACACAGCCCAGAGACTCAAGCAGCTGTAGAGCAGGAAGTCAGGGTGCTGCTACAGGTACAGAGAGCAGTTTTTACTTACAAGACTTAGTCAAGCATGTCTGCATATAATACTTAGAAATAAAAAGCCTAATGCTGATTTTCTGCTCTTGTAATTTTCCCCAACAGGACTCATATGAACGAGCAAAGAAACTCCTCAAGACGTACAGCAAAGAGCACAAGAAACTGGCAGATGCTCTGCTCACTTATGAGACTCTGGATGCAAAAGAAATTCAGATGGTTCTGGAGGGCAAATCTTTAGACCCAAGATGATATTGTTGTTGGGGAATTTAAAGAGATTTGAAGTTATAACCTTATTCATTTAATCATAAACAGTGGAAAAAGTAAGACTCCCTATAGGCTCTTCAGTTCTCCCTCTCAAATCAACAGAAACAAATGTACTGAAATGGCACGTGTATTTTGTTTTACTTTAATTCCACATTATTTTTCCATCATTTCACAATTTCTCAGCGAGCTTACCCCAATATTGTTTGGGGGTGTTTGTTCTTCTGTGCTGGTTTTAAAAACATTTTAGCACCCCCATCAGTGTGAAAAGTCTCATTCACTCTTGGCACATTATCTCCACTCCAACAGTGTAACAGTGCCACTGCATATTTGTTGAGCACCCAGTGTGCAAAGGAGAAATGTCATTGTTGTTTATTTCTAATTGGCAAATAATGCCTGTAACAGAGACAGAAATAAGAAGGGGACCGAGCTATGAATGACTCAAGTGGGACTCAAAATTCCTTAGTAAAGGGATATCAGTATATTTCAGGTATAGGCATTATATGTATAAGATGTATAATTGCAGTATAGAGCACCGTTCGACTCTGGAGTCAGCTCATGCTTGTGAAAGTCGAGCATTTTGCTGATGAATCTGAAGTTTAGCACTTTTTTTCCTTATTTTTTTTCCTGACACAGCATTTAAATGACCTCCGATACATCATCCCTGAAATGAATTTGGAGTAGGTTGAGCCAATTGATTTGTCTTATCCTATTCTGTAAGAGACAGTTATTGTTTTGATGTAGTCCTAGGAGCACAGGCAAGGGTTTTTATGTACAGCCTTAACTCTGAGCCATGAATGTAACATCAGAATTTCTGTGTTTCTTTAAAATCAGATAAGTTCTCCGCACAAGGGCTATACATCTGTCTCGTTGCTCTTAAGAGAACCCCATGATTTTCTTTTTTTTTTCAAAGGATGGGGAAAAACTAGTATTGCTGCAAAGGTGGATCTGATTTTCATAAATATTAGAGAATTTAAGAGGCATCAGCTTTTCTCATTTCCCAGATGAAATGGACATGACTCACTGTTGCAGGATTTTTTTTCCACATCAACTGGAATTGATAGGTTATTCAGGTGTATGTACACACCAGTGATTTTTATTTAGTGATTTATTTATTTGTCTAATGTTTGTCATGAACCTTATATTTGCCCCATTGACTGTAGCTAGTCTGTGAGTGGTGAAAAGTTATGGTGGCATCACTGTATATAAGTGTGTTTGTAAAGTTTTTTTTGTCTGCTCAAAGATTTACTTGGTGGCCAGACTTATAAAATAAAAAAGAACAATAAACTAATAAAATATGATGAAAATCCTATGAATCTTGTTTGTAAAGTCATTGTGATATGCCTTTCAGTTGTCTAAACTAGCGTAATTGACTGTTTTCGTGAAGCTTATACCTAAAAATTGTTAATCTGTTTCAGGCAAAGACAGTTAAATATTTCAGGTCTCAGGCTTTGTTTTATAAAAGTAGATGATCCTAATTAAAAGGTATAACATTTGGTTCTTCAGTTCACTTGCTTCCCCTAGTTGGCTAATTTCTCTCATCAGTAGTGCATGTCAACATTTAAGCTGTGCTTCCCGCCCAATCAGGAATGGAACAGGAACTGTAAAAGGTTGGAGTAAAATGCCTCTGTTCTCTGAATTTAAGAATAACAACTGCCCTATTCTTCTTTGCCCAGCCCTGTAATTACTGGTTTTTGTTTCAAACCCCTGTAATTGTTGGTTACAGCAAGACTGTTATGTGCAACCAAATACCCTCTTTCTTGAAGAAGACTTTTCTTAAAACTTTTGTCCTGAAAAGCTTTATAAAGGCTTTAAGGTGTTCTGGAGGACAGACACGCACTCTGGTTTGCAGCACAAGAAGTGGAGGAGATCCTGCAGAGGGTTTGCCTCAGAATGTTTTCTTTGGAGTTATTTCACTCAGATTTTTTCCGTCTTGCCTTTGAGTGAATTACCCAACATGGATGAGGAGGTAGCTGTGGTAGGCATTGGGTGCAGCTTCCCAGGAGGTAAGTGTGTTTTTCTGTAAGGGTTTCTGTAAGTGTGTGATGGATGTAAACTATAATGTGAGTGGCGTGCCTGCAGGTGAGGGCCTTGACAATTTCTGGAATGTTCTTGTCAATGGGAGAAATTGTGCTGTGGAGATTCCAGAGGACAGATTTGACTTAACACACTGGTATGATCCCAATGACCGCATTCCTGGAAAAACACAGGCTACTAAAGCTGCTTTCGTAGAGGGGTAGGTATTTCTTGTTCCCGTTATTATGATTATGAAACTAGCTGCATGTGAAAACAAGTTTATTTCTAATTGTAAAATGAACAATCCAAACAGCAAACGTTTGAGTGATATATTTAAAATGACATCATGAATTTATTACAATTATTTACACTAAAGATGTGTTTTTCTTATAAATGATGAGGTTGTTTAGACTGTCAGTTGTAATTGTTGCTGAACCATAAAGAAACCACAGCTGTCTTTCCATGAACTTCCCATGATCTACAAATTAAAATAAAATTGACATGTACAGTCATATGCCCTGGACATGTTTTGCTTGTGTGAAAATAGGTTAGTACATACTTTAATTCTCCATATTTCAATACACAATTACTGTTTATTTGCTGATTTTAACATATTGTAAACAATACTGACCTGTGTAAAAGTTATGGCACAATTTATTTTTTTTTAACTTACATGTGTTTTTTAAATATATGAATTTAAATTTTAATAAAATAGAAATTTAAATAGAATTACCAGAAAATTGTGTGTTTAGGTTTGTTGATGACTACAATGACTACAGGAGTTGACAGCGATGCTTGTGATCCATAGGCGTGACTTGAGAGTCTGATTGGTGATGTTGATGATCTAAAATGTATCAGCTGCAACACAGACTTCTGAGGCATTTGGTTGTATATGAACATTAGGAGGGCCCTATTCATCCTGCTGGTTTGAATTACTCCTAATGCCTTAAGTAGAAGAACTATGTAGCTGTAATTCCTACTGTAAGTACCGCTCTGCAGCGCCCATGGGGAGCAGCCATCCCTCTCACACCTGAGGGCATTTTATATACACCTGCCACTCATCAGCGAGGGTATATGTAATCCCCACACGCACCACAGGCGGTTGTTTGTTGTTGTTGGGATCGCTATTGCTGCTAGAGGCACTGTAATTGTCACTGTTCATGTTTCACTGTTGGGATGAATAAAGCCATGGATCTCAACCTACCTCTCCAGTCTGGATCCTTACACCTACATTATGTACATCCTACATTATTCAATACACATGTGGACAGCACCCTTTTGCAAACATCATAGATAAATATGGTCCATAAACCACAGATACTCAGTGTATGTAGTTATAATAGATTTGCTATTTTGATAACATTTTATTTCCTCAGCTAAATGTATATTCTGTTTCTTATTTTCCATCAGGTTCAATGAGTTTGATCATAAATTTTTTGGCATCTCTGAGGATGAGGCTAACTTCATGGACCCCCAACAGAAGCTTCTGCTGCAATGCTCATATCGAGCACTAGAGGACTCTGGGATTCCCATGGAAAAAGTCAGTGGCTCCAGAACAGGAGTTTATATAGGTAATAAAATATTTTGTGGTTGTATGTTTTTTTTTCTATTCAGTGTAGTAAAACATTGGAGGTCTAATTGGTATTTATTTTTCAGGACTAATGAACAGAGACTATGAAACAATTCTGAACAACAGCCCCAGCACAATAACCCACTTTAATGGCACAGGAACGGCTATGAGTATAGCTGCCAACAGGATCTCCTATACCTTTAACCTTACTGGGCCTTCGTTTGCCATTGACAGTGCCTGCTCATCCTCCCTAGTTGCACTCCATTCTGCTTGTCAGGCCATTAGACAAGGTAATGCTTTTTTTAAAGTGCACTTGCAAACACATTATGGAAAGGTTATACATGCAGATATGCTACTACCATGTTGCCATGTTTCTTCCTTTCTGATTACTAGATCTAAGACAAATGTCCAAGAATGGATCACAATATTCTATTCTGTTCTATTTTGATGATACAGTTATGGAAATGTCTGAGATTTAGTATTGGTGTATACCTTTCTTTTAAATCTAATCTGAAAAGTACTCATGACAATTAAGGTGCCTTTGTAAATATATACTTTTTGAAAAATATCTTACGAATAAACCTTTGGTTCATTTTCTTACATGATTTCTTCTGTTATTTTGGTTAATCGGTTTACTTTTTTATTAGGTGATTGTGAGATGGCTCTTTGTGGAGGTGTGAGCTGCATTCTTGAGCCACGGGTCTTTGTGGCTCTGAGCAAAGCGAAAATGATCTCACCTGGAGGCATGAGCAAGCCTTTCTCCAAAACAGCAGATGGCTATGGAAGAGGAGAAGGCTGTGGTATAATTCTGCTAAAGCCTTTGAAAAAAGCAAGTATATTTATAATGACATTGCTAGTATACAGTCATATATAATGTACTTCAAAAGCATGTTTTAATCACATTTTTAATTTAGGGTAGGGGCTCCCAATTTTAGCACAGGAACCCCATGCACTGCACATTTTTGTATTTCCCATACTGTACACACCTGATCCAGAGACAGAAGATCTTTTAAATTATCCGTTGAGTTTAATCAAGTGTGCTAGTTTTTAAAATTTGCACGGTGAAGGCCTCTAAAACCCCTGGTTTAGGTATTTGCCAAATGCAGACTGTAAGCATTTACTTATGATTTTTTTGTTTATTCATTTAAATTAAAGAAATATTAGTTAATTCATTCATTTATACATTTTTTGTCAGGCTCTTCATGACTTTGACCATGTCTGGGGGATTATATGCAAAACTGCCGTGAACCAAGACGGTCATGCTGTGACTCCTATGACAAAACCATCGATGGTCCAGCAGGAGGAGCTGCTCAACAGAATCTACTCTGCAGGCACCTACCTGTCTGATGTTCAGTATGTAGAAGCACATGGGACTGGGACTCCAGTGGGGGATCCAACAGAGGCAGGTAGCATTTCCAATGTCATTGCCAAGGCAAGACCTGCAGGGTTAGGACCGCTCTGTATTGGCTCTGTTAAGAGCAACATTGGGCACACAGAGTCTGCAGCAGGAGTAGCAGGGCTAATTAAGGTTCTCCTGATGATGAAGCATGAAACCATTGTTCCCTCATTGTTCTACACAGAGGAAGGCTCTAGCATAGATGCTAAAGCTCTGAATCTAAAAATCCCTACCAAAGCTGAGAAATGGCATTGTACTGGTTCCATGGGTAGAGTAGCTGGAATAAATAGTTTTGGATTTGGTGGCACTAATGCACATGTAATCATCAGGGAGTTTACACATTCCGTGGCCTCTGATTCAGACACTGTCGGTGTAAGGAAATTGTTTCCATTGTCTGCTGCCACAAGTAAGTCCCTTGAAATGTGTATTGAAGACACATATCAACGGATAAACACAGATAACAAAAATGACATTCAAACACTGTTGTACACGGCAGCGTGCAGAAGAAGTCACACAAAACACAAATACAGGAAGGTGTTTATCACGACATCTCTCTGTGATTTAGAGGAACAGCTGAAATCTAGCCTGAACCAACAGTTTGTTCCAGTAAAACCAGACCTCAAGGTAGTGTATGTGTTCTGTGGAAATGGTGTTACTTACAGAGGTATGTGCAAGCAGCTTATGAAAGAGGAGCCTGTTTTTAGGGACAAAGTCAGGGAGGTAGAAAACTACTTCCAGAATTACAGGAGCACAAGTATTGTGCAGAAGATAAACAGCTATGACAATGACGATTTCTCAAAACCAGACATTGTACAGCCTCTTCTCTTTGCCACCCAGGTTGCCATTGCTACCCTGCTAAAGCACTGGGGCATTAGGCCTGTTGCTGTTCTTGGGCACTCCATTGGAGAGGTTGCTGCTGCCCATTGCTCTGGGCTGTTGTCTATTGAGGATGCTGTGAAAGTTATCTATCATAGAAGTGTTCTGCAAAGCAAAGTCACTGGAGGGAAAATGCTAGTTGTTGGTAACATAGCTGTGTCAGATGTTCTGAAAATGATTCTAGGGTACGCAGGAAAAGTTGGCCTAGCTGCTGTGAACAGTCCGGTGTCATGTGTACTATCAGGTGATAAAGATGCTGTAGAAAACATGTACCAAATGTTGAAGACGTCTTTTAAGGGCAAGAACCTGTTCCTTCACGTGTTGGAGGTTCCCGCTGCCTACCATAGCCATATGATGGATCCAGTACTGAGTCAAATTAAGGACAGCATAGGCTCTTTAAGTCAACATGAAATGGAGTGTGAGCTGTTTTCCACAGTGACAGGAAAGGCTTGCTGTCTAGGGGACTTTGTAACTGGTGATTACTGGGCAAGAAATGTCCGAAACCCAGTTGAATTTGAACAGGCACTAAAAGCACTGGCCAGCAATACGAAGAATGTTGTTTTTGTTGAGATTGGCCCAAGAAGGGCTCTGCAAAGGAACATTGTGGAGACTTTAGGAAATGACACCGTGGTGCTTTCCTCAGTACAACCAGACAAAGATCATAAAACAATGCTCACTGCCGTGTCCAAACTCTTTGAGTTGGGAGTCAGTGTGAACTGGGATCAGTTCTACAATGGATTTGAAACACCTCCAGCATCTTATCCCAGGTATCAGTTTGACTACCCTAAGAAAAAGGTATATTTTGAGGACATAAGACAAGGTAATGAGGCAGTGACTCACAGCCCTCATCCACTAATAAGTCCCCATAAACGTGACAACACAATTCTCAAATGTAATCTGTTAGCAGAAACGACTCCATTCATCTGGGAGCACAAGAACAACGGAACAGTGATTGCTCCAGGTGCTTTGTATGTTGAACTGGCTCTTGCCTCTGTCATGGAAACTGTTGTCCCAAAAATGCCTCTTTCTTCACTCCGGCTCACTATCAGCTTTCAGACCTTACTCATTCTTAGTAAGAGCTCCCATTTTCTGAAAGTGCAGCTTGAGCCATCTGAGGAAAAGGCTCTGTTTCAGATACAGTCCTCTACTGCTGTGCATGCGTCAGGCATCATTACTTATACAAGAGGACCAGCTGTGACTGAGCACCAAGACATTCTCTTGAACATCATATTGAAGAGATGTTCATTGATCATAACAAGACAAGAGGTCTATACCACTCTTCAGCAGGCAGGATTTGAGTATGGGCCCATCTTTCGACAGCTAGGTGACATCCACTATGGAGAGGAATTCAAGGAAGCAGTGGCCACTGTTCAGATCCCAGATGAATTGCATAGCCAGCTGTATGAGTACTACTTGCATCCAGTTGTACTGGATTATTTTCTGCAGATGACCTCTGTTTTAGGCTTGAGTAACAGCAGTACTGGACACTGTTTTCCCTCTGCAATTGGCAGCACAGTTATATCGGCACCTCTGTGTAAAGATATGGTCATATACATGAAGGTTTCTCAGGAGATGCCGGAATACTTTGAGGTGTGCGGTTGTTTCACAGACAAAAAAGGACACATCTTGATTGAACTGACAAATGTCAGAATTTCATTTCTTAGAAAATGTATGACACCAATCGATTCCTATTTCTTTCACAATAAAATAATTACTGCCCATGCAAGCACCAACATTCACAGCAAAACGAAAGCTGTTGTCTTTGAGGATACTGTAGGTATAGCTAGTGCTTTAAAGCCATACCTGCATCCATCATCTGTATTTGTCTCTCCTACTGAAGCAAACTGTTCTAGCTCACCAGCAGAGCATGTTCGTGATTTGCTATTACAGTGTGATCAGAATGCAACTGAGAAAATTATTTTCATCCACAGTGTTCTGAATCTGAGCCACCTTAAAACCGAAGCAGTTCTAGAACACTTGGTTCACACCTGTGAGCTTGTCCGTCAAATTGTTTTGACTTTAAGGAAGTGCAAGCATTTGCGCACTATTCATATCATAACTTACAGGTCATCTGAGAGCACTGTTGACCACATCAGCCCCGGATTCGTGCTGTCTGGCTTGACAAGGGCCTGTGCGGCCGAGTTGTCGGAAATCTCTTTTCAACTCATAGACCTTGCCACAATGTCAAAGGAGGACATAGAGGCATTAACCTGTGTGATTAGCTCCTATAAAAGTCATAAGTACCCAGAGGTAATTATAAGCAAAGGTCAAATTCAATCCACAGTGATAACACATACACCTATTAACATGACAACAGAAGAGAACAAGGTCTCTTTACCATGTGACCACTTTACTCTACAGACAGCCAACCCGTATAAGATCACATGTTTCTCAGTCATACCCGTTAACAGTGCAGTTAATCTTCCTGAAGGACAAAATGTGGAGGTGCAGCTCTGCAAAATATGTGTGCACTCCTCAGACTACTTTCCAGTTACCATATCAGACTTTACATTTGGGCAGTCAATATACTGGCATAAACATGGTCCTCAAAATCACAAACTTCTAGCTCTTGACTTTAGTGGCATTGTCACTGCTGTGGGGAAGGGTGTTAGAAAGCTGAAAGTGGGAGACCATGTTGTGTCTTGTTACCCAACTGCAGCGTCCTCCAAAATTGTCCTTCCTGAAAGTGCTTGCTACAAAGCATGCAAACTTCAGTTTCTGAAGGACATTCCTTGTGTCTCCTACTTTGTACTTGCTTGGGAGATTTTGAAGAGTGCTTTACCAAAGGCCAAGCCAAAAAAGACACTGGGCATTTTCTCAACTGTTCCAGACTCAGCTCTTATGCAGGTCTTGTCCTTCACAGCAAACAAGTCAGGATGGAAGGTTGTTATACAAAGGGAACTCACTGGAGTCAAACAAAATGTAGACCAGTGTCCTGTTTTTGTCCTCTTACCTCCTTATGATCAGTCATGTTTGGCACACTTAGGCAGTGTAACCAGTGCAAAGCATATTTTTCTTGTCTGTGACAACAAGGACTCATCAAGTCTTCTTCAGAGTGACAGTGAGAGCATGTGCTTCCACTTTCTTAAATTGGGGAACATTTTTCAGAAACCTCATCTTAAGACGCAGAAAGCACAGATATACAGATGGCTAATGTTGATGAACATGGACAGGACGTGGTTTTCCTTACAAAGCAGTATTTTCTCGGCCACCCAGGCTGAAACCATGAGTCACCTGTCTGCAGACGTTGGGTCTTATTTTAGCACCAAAACTGTGTCTTTGATTGTTTTGGATGCTGGTGGGTCCATGGCTGGTGCTTCTTGTATCAACTCACAACCTAAACCGAAGCAGCTCTTCACAAGTACTGGCATGTACATAGTTTCGGGGGGCCTGTCTGGTTTGGGATTTGAAACAGTTAGGTTCATTTCAAACTGGGGTGGAAGGTGCATTGCTACACTCTCGAGGAGCCCCCTTTCTGAAGAAACACAGCTGCAGATCAGCAGCCTCCAGAGAAGATATGGAGTAAGGATTATTACTCTCCAGTGTGATGTGTCTGTATCAGACCAGGTATTGGAAGCAATCACTGTTATTAAAGAAAAGTTCCCTTCTTGTCCGATAAAAGGAGTGTTTCACAGTGCTGCCGTGCTGCATGATGGGCTGCTTGAAACACTGGATAAGTCTCGCTTTGAAAAAGTTTTGCGACCCAAAGTTAATGGTGCACTGAACCTTCACTATGCAACCCTCAACAGCAAAGTTGATTTCTTTGTTTGCTATTCGTCCATCTCCTCTTTCATTGGCAATGCCTCTCAGGCTAATTATGCAGCAGCTAACTCGTTTCTAGACTCTTTGTGTCACTACCGGCGTAACATTGGACTTGCTGGACAGTCTATCAATTGGGGGCCTCTTAAACTGGGCCTTCTGCAAAACAAAGAGGACTTTCAAAAATTCCTAGAGGCCAAAGGGTTGATGACCATGGAAGTGCCAGAAATAAATGAAGCTCTAAAACACTGCTTAATAGAGAACAGGCCTCAACAAGTCGTGTGCAAATTCAACTTTGTAAACTTGATGAACAATGTTCTCTCTCAAAACAACTCTCTAAAAGCTCGACTGTCAGCTTTAGTTGTGAAAGAGTTCGAAAGCAAAATAGAAAATGAGCCCAGGAAAGATCTGCAGTCTTCATTTGATGACTATGTAAGACAGATACTAGCTGACATTTGCAATATTGATGCAGACGAGCTTGAAGATGAAGCTGTTCTTGCTACAGTGGGCATTGATTCAATGATGGCAATGACAATGCAAAATCGGATTTATCAGGAGATTGGAGTGAACATTCCTCTTGTTACTTTACTTGACCCTAACAACACTGTGTCCTCACTGATTAGACTTCTCAGAGAAAGTGCAGAATGTAACATTGATGTATGTCGTTAATTATTATTATCTATTTATTTATTTAAGTCTTCCTTTGGTCAACTTGGATATGGCTGATGATACTGATGAGATGATGTGTATCATGATTATGTATAATGAGAAATATTTGTAGTGAAGGGCTGAACTAAAAATACTATGTATTGAAAATGCTCAGTTGTTTGATTGTTAAGATTTTTTGCACGAGTGAGACTAAAATTGCATTTTTACAACATTTCAGTAAAATAATTCTGGTATGTGGTCAAAGTACAGTATCCTGTAATACATATCTGGATTGCTCTGCCAAATTCAAAAATCCTTCTTAGGTACTTATGCAAATATGAGGCATGTGCAGCAGAAGACGGATTTCAGGCACTGTGCAATCAGGCACAAAATTAGTGTAAGGGGGTGAAAACTTGTGACAATCTGCTAATCCTTGCTCAGACTGTTCTTTTGAAGTAAATCCACAAGGCTTGCTGAATTCGGGAATGTACCAGGAATGTGATTTGCTTTCGCGGCTGTCAGAACAAAACCTTGTGCCTCTGCTTTTGGTGTTTTCAGTTTTTAATATTTGAAAATGTCTGTTGCTGTTACATTGTGTGTACATTTCATGCTGAATGGACCAAAAGACTTAAGTGAAAAAATGACCAGAAGATTGCTTGGGGGGAAAGTCACATTACATTGTTACATTGACTTACATTAAAAGTAAAGTTAGAAAAAGGTAAATGTGTCATTTTGGAGATATTCCATCAGGAGCGATATGTATATTCATGAAAGAGAATTAAACTAATCATTCTCATATACACAATACTGCATGGTTATACATTTGCATTTATTTGCTGATTGTCCCTCATCAATTAAAAAAAGAGCACAGCAAACAATATTTCAAACTCAGTTCAAGTAGTAATACATTTAAGAACATGTACGACTTCTTTCAGATAAAAATATACTTGGCAGAACTAATGTATGATTGTTAACACATATAATGATGTCTACTAGCTGTGCATTAAACTGATTATTATGTTTACTTCATGTGAATCTGTCTTGTTATTGTAGTTTTACAGCAGAATGTTAATGTTTTTAATGCTGATGTTCAAAGTTCAGTACAAACAAACAAACAAACAAAACCACCTCTTTAAGGTAACTGAATATATTACAATCCAACAATGTCAGAATAAGAAGAGAAAAAAGAAGGAATATTGTTAGCTGGAAAGTGGTTGACATTTCCAACACAATTCTGATCATCAGCTCTCTGTTCTGATGGATAGTTGAGAGTTAACACTGCATTCTCACAGGCTGTGTACATGTGAACAGCATAGGTCTGACTGTCCACCGTGAACATGGGAATGGTGCTTATCATGCACACCTGGCTATTCTGGGCATTTCCTGTCAGACTCCAGATGGCCGGGCCAGGTTTTGAGAGACCAGATTCATGACTGTCAGACAAAAAAGTGTGATTGTAGTAAATTTGCTTTTCTTTTAAATCAGTCTGTTTTACCTTGAACTGAATGTTATTGCTGTGGCCGTTTCCTGTGGCCTGGTCTTCCAGACTTTTCTTATCCTTGCTGTTTTTAGTAGACGGTCCACTACACATGTCAAAGAACGTTAAAAACACTGGGATGAAAGTGATGCCATGAAACAATCCAAATAAGATCACCAGAAACATTATCTTAAAGAATGTTCTGAAAATATAATTCTTTGAAGCAGAGAGCACTACCACTCCAAGGATAGTGGATGCAGCTCCTTGAAAAATGGGGTATCCTAAACTGAAAAGTGCTTCTACGGCTTTCTCGTTGGCAGTAGGTTTCTTGCTGGACACAAATGCATATGAAATATGAGCAGAAAAATCAACAGAAAAGCCAATACAGACAACAAGGATGATCATAGAAATGGTGTCTAAATTAACATCCCACAATGCCATGAATCCGGTGACGCCCACGATGACGGAGGCAATGGAGAATGTTACCCAAAGAGAACACAGCGGGTTTGGGATTAACAGCAGGGAGATAAGCAACATGACAGCAGTAGTAACTGCAATATTCTGAATGGTATTACTGACAATCACTGCGTACTGGTCATGGTATATGAACGCAGGATGGTACACAAGCAAAGGCACTGGACATCTCTGCGCTGTATCTCGCAATTTGTTTAACATATTCATCTCATCAATGGCTGTGGATATATTCACAGTCTGTATGAAGAAGCGCGAGGCGTGGATAGAGTTATTAGTAAAATTAACATCTTGCCTGAAGTCTGAGTAGAATCTCAGAAACGTTCCCAAATTGTCTTTAAACACATGTTCAGCGCTGAGATTCAGATTTGTATGTTGTCCATAATGTTTATACGATTTGATCCATGAGGTAAATATGCCTTTTTCAATAAAAGAGAGATTTTTGAAATCTTCAACACAACTTTCCAGATCTGACATATTTTTTTCATCCCAGTACGAAAATTCACCTCGTACTATGATCATTATATTCGGTCCATATTCCGAAAAGTATGCTTTTTCATTGCCGTAGTACTTCACAACATAGGAGTCATCTGCTGCCAAGTTACGGAGATCAATCCCCTCTTTTATCTGGAAGCATCCGTAAATGCTGACTGCCAAATATGTCATATAGAGCAGAATCACACAAAACTTGGTCCAGGACTTGGTTAGGAAAGGACCATAGTATCTCTTGAAGAAGTGATTCATGGGCTGAACCTCCTCTGTGCCAGTGTGGGGGTCATAAGCTCCTCCAACGCAACATAACTCATACCATTTGGACTGACCCAAGGGGCACTCCTCAGGCACCTCCTTACAGGTCAGCCAGTGCCGGTTCCTGTTCTCTCGCCTCCCGTTCAGCACAAGGAACGCGCCAAAAAACGTGACGCTGTAGATGTAGCAGAACAAGATGGAGGTGCTGGTGTATAAGCAGAACGACCGGACCGAACGAAAGGGGGTCATGAGTCCAATGTAGAACGCTAAGACATCTGTAAGAGTGGTGATAGTAATAGATATCGCTGCTTCTTTGTAGGTATCAGCCAGTCGGTTTTCAACTTGATCGTGAACGTTGGTCTGCTGCCAGCAGGAGATCAAAATGAACATATCATCAACTCCAATTCCTGAAACAAAGCACATTGAGGAATATAAATGTGTTTACGCCATTGATAACAACATATGAATGTAATATTAACACGGTTGAGCATTTATAGACCATTACCTAATATCAGAAAAGGGGAATTAGCTACTGTCATGACGAAGGGGACTCCAATATGAAGCATCATTCCAAAAGAAGAAAGCACAGCAAGTCCGGCAGATAGCACACCGAAGGTAGCCACCCACACCTTGTTTCTCACACAGTCAAACCTATTGAAGTGTAATGAAGAACGGCTTAAAGCAAACAGTTTTGTATGAGTGTGAGGAAAATAATCTCATAGATTAAAGGTTTAGCGCCCTGTCAGCAAGCATGTGCAGCAACCAGCAGCAGGGAAAGAAGCAAATGGCATAGTAATGTATACTTCACTACAGAAAATATAACATCAAGTGATAAAAGAACAATTAATTAAATAATGGTATCATATAAGAATAGAGCTATACATACCTTAAACAAGAGAGGATAGAAAATGCAATGGCAATGACGTATGTAATTGAGAACAAAGGGATGACATCTTTTGTATTTGCCTCAAATTCCACCTGCCTTGACAGAGAGGTAGAGTAGGTAACCTGTGAGGGAAGAATGAGGTTTTATTATAAGGCCTACTAATCATCAGTAAGAACAAAAGTTGTTCTTTTAAATTGGTTGGGCAGCCTGAGTGTCTTCAAAAAATGAGTTCACTGAACTTTTAATAGTAATAGTAAATCTATTTGTTAATTCAGATATAAAATCAAGTCTTGGTCTTTTTGTAGTCTATTTATTGGTAGGAAGGATTTTTAATTATATGAATGGCAAATACTAATACTAATTTGGTTCCAGAATAACAAAACCAATTGCTCTGATTAAAGCAGAAAGGATAACATTAATTTTAAGATGCGTGGATGTCAAGGGCAGTGTATTCCTGTGGGATTAAAAAAACACAAACTTATCCTTCGTGGATACAATTTGCAGCTGAAGAAGGTAATACATCACAGAATATTGTAATATATGTTATAGCAGTGAAAAATATTGTATTATGACTTCAGTAACACAATAATATTATATGGGACCTTTAGTGATTCCCTCCCCTCTTTACTGAATACTGTGTAGAGAAGTTGTGCATTGCACTGCTTTTCTATTTCATTGTACATGCTACAGTTACAAATGATTCTTACTTGTGTAAATGTCAAGGCAGCTCGGTTTATTTATCTTGTTTTGTTTTTTGTTTTTTTCAACCCATCGGTGGTAAAGTGGTAAAACATAAAGAATGTGAGAAAACAGTCTAAGAACAGCCGACCTCACATAAACTCTTAAATAAGATGGTTCTTCAATGGTTCCTTATCAAGGATAATGGGCCTATATAGAAGTACAAACATGAAAAGAACCCTTTACATGATCAAAGGGTTCTGAAGATTGATGAGAGAATGTGTTGTATATAGGTCTATATAGAACCTTTTCGCAAAAGGTTCCTCTTTTGTTTCAAGCAGATATTGTGAAAATAGCAAAAACATTTTGGTGCGATACAAAACCCTTTTCAAAATGTTCTACATAGATCCATATACAAGTTCAGAGGTGAACTTACCTGAATAAAGCTGGGAGATAGGTCAGAGGGGAAGACTTTGAGGAATTCATTTAGCCACAAATCAGTTCTGGAGCGATTGTCTTCTTTCAGAAAATAAAACAAGCGAATCGCTCTGGCGCTTTTTAAAACACTCGAATTCACCTGCACCCCACCAACAGAGTAGCCGAGGAAAACGTGAGTAAATCCGAAACGAAAGAATGGAAAGGTGAGCTCTGTCTTTTCAAAAAGCTCCCCGTAGTAATTATACACATCCAGTATTTTGTTGGGGATGCACTTCTTGTATCTCCTGGCGCAGATGCCGTCAAACGTCAGCACTTCGTTTCCCACAGACACGTTCAGAGCTCTGACTTTACTGTCTAAGCTCACTATCTCCTGAAAGGCCGCGCCGCTCAGGATGCTGGACGATCTCGAAACGGCGATGAACGACGCGTAAACTCCGTCAGTGTAGAGTCTCTGGTTGGAAAAGATGGAGTCGTTCAGGGGGAAGTTCTGCCGGACGAACTGTCTCTCCAGTTTCGCTGGTCCGTTTAAAGGTGTGAACTGCTCCTCTATGTCGTTCGCCTCGCGGTCTTCTAGGAAGTAAAAGCCGCTGCCCAGCACGGCAGATATGAACAGAGGAGAGATGAAAAACCACCAGGGGTTAGTTCCAACGAAGCGCCCGAACTTCTGGAAACCGATGGAAATGGGCTTCTCCACGCAGTCTGTGTTGCACCCAGCCATGTTCACCGGCATCAGGAGATATTGCAAAAGACGAGCATTAAAACAGTTTCTAAAGGTCACACTAATAGATACATGTTAAGCACATGTTGTCTTTAACTAACAGGTGATTGTCCAGTGTTTATCTGAACTCCGAGATTTTCATTTAGTAAGTAGCACGCGGGGTATTAACACATTCTGACGCACTTGTGTGCAAATCTGCAGAAGCCTGCAAAGAGCGACCACTCATGGGAAGAGTAGTAAGTTTTCAGCATTCTTGTTAAGCCCCATTCATCCAGTTTAAAAACATACTCTATGCATTTATGTCAATTCTACAATATGATTCAAATGTGTCCAGTAAGACAATATGGTGTACACGTCCAGTACCAACGGATTATATAAACCCAGAAAAATATTTATTAAAAATAAACAAAACATCAAATGGTGGCACTCTCTCTTGTTATCTGAGTGGAAACAGCAAGCTAAACATCTCATTTAACTTTAATAGTAAAGCCTTTTCTGCTTTACTTTAGAGAAAAATCTTTCTAGGTTGTCTTATTTTCTGTAGGACAGAAAATAATGTTCGCTGCAAACATATATCATTGTGGTGCAACAATGATGGCCTCCTGGGGTAAAGTAATTTTGCATATTTTTCATATATATTATATATCATTTTATTATTTATTTATTTTATGTTTCCTCTTGGCTTATATGTCATCATATTTTATTAGTATTGTAGTCTTAACTGTCAGTCACCCTTTAAGGACAGCAATAGTGTTGATGTTTACTTTGTGTGCCACCATTTATACATACAATAACTTATGCCCAGATTCCATATTTATATAGAAGCTTAGATAGATGAATCAATATGACAGACATTTACGCCTTTTACATGTTTTATTGTATCTTTAATTTTAACAGATGACATCTAGCTAACATTCTACACTAAAACCTAAACATGAGCACAGACTTACGGCGCATGTTGAGGCCTTCTTGGTGCAGAATCCAGAGTGATGTGATGAAAAAGAATGATCAGCGAGTTTATTAATGAGGAAAAAGCTCTATTCGTGACAACAGAGTATGTGATTTAATTACTGTCACAAAATAGTTTACAAGGGGGGAACAATTGGCACAAAAATCATTGGCTCTTCTATGTACTCACAGAGGGGGGAGTAGTACAGAAGAGATGTAAAAATAACATCAGACACTGTGAATTTCTTAATTTAATTGGAAGCTTTATTGAAAATATTGTAGTCTATTAATCTTTCTTCTAAAAACACATATGATTACTACAAATAAACAGTGTAATTTAGTATGCTGTGTTACTTTTTTACCATTACATTTAGCACTCACTTACTGTAGCCACATATTTACATATTTTAAGTACATGTAAAATTTAATTGGGTCTACTTTACCTAAACATACAGAACAATTAGAAGAATAGTAACTGAAAAATGCAATACTACAACTAAAATGCTGAAAAGTGTCATATCTAGTTTAAACAATTCATATTTGTCTCATAAAGTGATGCTTAAAAAATAAAAACATCAACTGATTCATGCTCAAGGAGGCCGGCATCATAAAAAGCATGATTAAGTTTGTATTCCATATAGTCTCTGATTTTAATCAATCCAGTTCAACAATATCAAATATGTTATATAAAAATAAACCCATAATGTGCAACAGGCAATAAAACAATTTAGTGTTGTCATAAAGTGGTTATATAAACAGCAATAAATGCTCATTATCTAGAATTTTGTCATCTCTGCTGTGTTTTGTGGGAGTGCTTTAGTTTCATTTGGGTTATTTCCCTCAGTTTCATACCCTCCTAACACTTTCACTAAGTCTGACAGTGTGCTGTCTGGATTGAGAAGTGTTACCAGGGGTATATTCACTCCTTTCTCTTGAAAGATGAGATTCTGCAGAGTCATGGCCAACATGGAATCAAGCCCTAGTTCTGACAGAGGAGTATCATCTGTCAGCTCATTTTGTTCGACACCGAGAGTTTCACTGATCACTGACTTGATATATTCTTCAGGTGAAGAGAATGTGCTGGCCTGCTCAAGTTTGGAGTCAGTCACATTGGCCTTTTTGAAATTCTCCTTTACCAGTGCTGTCAGCCGCATGGTGAGGGATTTGTTTTGAGAGAGAACATTATACCTAATGTTCTTAAAATTGAATCTACACACGGCTTGTTGTGCTTTATTGATTAAAAGGCACTGCTCAAGACTTTTATGAATTTCTGTCACTTCCAGGACCATCATCCCTTTTGCCTCTAGAAATCTTTGAACATGCTCTTTGTTCAACAAGAGACCCAAATTTAGAGCTCCCCAGTTAATTGACTGCCCAGGAAGACCCATGTTCCTGCGGTACTGACAGAAGCTATCCATAAATGTGTTGGCTGATGCGTAATTTGTCTGTGATGCATTACCAAGGAAAGCTGAAATGGAGGAGTAGCAAACAAAGTAATCCAGACTGCACTGCTTAGTGGCACGGTGAAGATTGATCACACCGTTTACTTTCGGCCTCATGACTTTCTCATAGAGGGATTTGTTCAAGCTTTCAATGAGCCCATCATGAAGGACAACTGCACTGTGGAACACACCTTTGATTGGATTTGATGGGAAGAGTTTTCTGATCTGAGCCACTGCCTGGTGAACTTGCTCTAAAACTGCAACATCACATTGCAAGCATGTGATCACTGACTGCCACTGTTTTTTGACCGTTTTTATTTCCTCCTCCATCAAGTTGCTTGGACTACTTCTAGAGAGGATGACAACAATCCCACCTCCTCTTTGAGCAATGAACTTCACCGTCTCAAATCCTAGCCCTGAGAGGCCGCCTGTCACTATGTAGACAGAATTGTTCTGAAACAGCTTCCAAGGTTTTGGTGTCAGAGGAATTTCAGACCGTTCACCCTTCGAATCATGCCTCAAGACCACCACAGGCATGATCCGACATCTGAAGTATGATTCTGATCCCTCTAAAGGCAAATCGATTTTCCCATTAGGTAATCTTTGAACAGTGGTCTTTTCAAAAAGCACAGACCTTCTGTCCAAATGCATGTTCTTCAGCCAGCGGTAAATGCACGGCTTTCGTGCTGTTATTGACTGCTTCTGCATTACAATTGATGTGAAAAGGATTTTCACGTGCACCCCATCATTTTGAGCTCTAAAGGCAAGTTGACTGACCGAGGTTTTAATTTGGTTGTCAGAGACCAGAACAATGTATCTGACACCCAGGACCTTACTTGCCTGTGCAATGACAGATTCATCATAGGGAGGCAGAAGCACAATTCCTGACATCTCCCTGAAATCATGAAGAAGTTGATCAGCCTTCGTACCAACAGTGACACTCCAGCCTGATTTGACCGCTGAGAGATGTAAGACCTTCACCAGAACTGAGTCTGGAATAGTGGAGAAAATGCCTAACTTCAGCTGTTGTTTGACTTTGGGCAATGCACAGTTCAAGATCTCCCAGGCAAGAAGAAAGTAGGAGATGCAAGGAGAATCCTTCAAAAATGGAACTCTCTTCATTTTGTAGCAAGCAGC
This sequence comes from Megaleporinus macrocephalus, assembly GCA_021613375.1. NCBI lineage: Eukaryota > Metazoa > Chordata > Actinopteri > Characiformes > Anostomidae > Megaleporinus > Megaleporinus macrocephalus. Next base: position 31,130,074 of record CM038705.1, read on the forward strand.
TGCTGGAATAACAACTTTGCTAGAAGCTACAACAGGATAGCAACAGACAACCTGATCCCCAACTTTCAGTTTGCTATCCTTCCCGACAGCTGTCACAGTACCACTGAAGTCAAGAGCTAAACATTTGTGGCTCTGAGATGTGTGCTTGTTCCAGTATAATGTCTGACCAAAGTTAAGGTCAGAGACAGTGACTGGAAAGTAGTCTGAGGAGTGCACACACATTTTAGAGAGCTGGACCTCCACATTTTTGCCTGGAATGGGTTCAATAGATTTATCGGAAGCAACTGCTGTCAAGCTAGTCACTCTGTAGGGGTCAGAGGTTTGCAAGATAAAACTTTCATACTGTGACGAGTGTATGCTTTCGTAAGAGGTGTCTGTTGTTATCATTGGTGTGTGGCTAATTTGCGGTTTAAGAATCTGGCCATCTTTTACAACTAGCTCTGGGTATTTGCTGCAAGGGTATGATCCGAGGATCTGGGCCAAGGCTTTGATATCCCCAGGAGAGACTGAGCTCATGTCTATCATCTGAAATGAGAGATCTGGCAACTCAGCTGCTAATGCTCTTGTCATTCCAGAGAGTACAAATCCAGGACTGATGTGGTTCACTGTGTCTTCTGATGACCGATAAGTAACTACCCTGATGGAGTTTTGGAATCTCATTGTCTTGAGTCCTGCAACAATTGTTCGGAAAGTTTCACAACATGTTGCCATACAGTCTAAAATATTCTCTGTTTTGTATGAGGTTACGTCTGCATCACTCCACATGAACAAAATTTCCTGGAAGTTTGTCTTGACATTTGGGATTTGCAGTTCAGAAAGGAAACCTTCAAATCCACGTTCCAGCAGCACTTTTGTATATGTGGAGGAAATGTATTTTGATGAAGGGTCTAGGTATTGATATAGACCTCTAGAAAAGCCCAGCTGATCTGCAAAAACCAACGATTTCAGTCTTGATGAGAGCCTGGCATTCTCAAAGGCAGTGCTAAAACTGTTGTGGTAAAAATACTCCTCTACCACATGAGAACCAGTGCCTAGGTATGTGATCGTCACATTCTTAAGTTCAACCAAAACTCTACCTTCTTTGTCAGCAAAACAGCCACAAACGTTAAGCTCCTCTGTGTCCACACATGTTGCTCTCAAATACACAACCATTTCCTTCTGCAAAGGTTCAAACACAGTTAAGCTGCCTATTTGAGAGGGGAAACCAGGCCATCCGAGGAAATTATATGCTCCTGTTACAGGAAGAAGCTGCATGAGATAGTCTAGGATCACAGGGTGAAGGTAGTAGTCATGAAGATGAGGCAATAACTCGTCAGGGACGGTCACAACTGAATATGTTTCTCTGAGCTCCTCTCCGAAAAAAACATCCCCCTTGTTTTTGAAAACACTGCTGTACTGAAACCCCCCCAAAGAAAGATACTTATAAAACTCTTCTGAACATATAACTGACTGACATCTTTTATAGACCGAGTCCAGTGAAATGTATTGCTCCTCAGGCACATTTTTTTGTGTTGACTCTACTTTTCCCGTTGCATAGTTTGCCGACAAAGAATGCACTTTGAACTGAAAGCTCTTTTCTCTTGTATTTTCAGTCGGCTCCAGCTGTACTTTCACATCTGGTACATTATGTGACAAAACACATGGAGTATGGAACCTTACACTGAGCTGCAGAGAGCTGAGGGGAACTTTTGGTTTTACACTTGTCATGAAAGCTGCCAAACCTAACTCAACATAAAAGGCCCCAGGGATAAGGGTAACACCTTGGTGTTTGTGGTCATGCAGGTAGGACAGCGAACCAGAGGAGAGATCACAGCTGAAAACAGATGCATCTTTACTCTTCTGTGTAATTACAGGGTGGCCACTACTGGTGTCAGAAAATGTTGCTTCAATAAGCACATCTCGTCTTACTTTGTCAAACTGATACTTTGGGAAAGGAATTGGTTCCATTTCACAGCCTTTGTAGAACTGGTCCCAATCCACATTGACTCCCATTTCAAATAGTTTGGAGACAACAGTTAGCATTGTCTCAAGATCTTTATTTGGCTGAACTGAGGACAGCACCATCGTGTCATTTCCTAGAGTCTCCATGATGTTTCTCTGCAGAGCCCTTCTTGGGCCGATCTCAACAAAGATTGCATTCTTTGTCTTTTTGGCTGATTTTATTGCTTGCTCAAATGCTACTGGTTCTCGAATATTTCTTGCCCAGTATTTCCCCTCAACAAAATCTGTGGGACATGCCTTTTCTCCTGATACTGTCGAGAACAGTTCTGTCACCATGCTCTGTGCCTGCAATGACCCAATACTATTTTCCACATCTGCCAAAATAGAATCCATCATGTGGCTATGATATGCTGCAGGAACATCCAAAACACGAAGGAACACATTGGTGCTGTCACCTGAGTTGCTCAAGCTCTTGTGCAAACTATCAATGGCTTCTGCATCTCCTGAAATGGTGCAAGACTGAGGGCTGTTCTGAGCTGCTAGGCAAATTCTTCCAGAGTAAGAGGGAAGCATTTTTAACACATCTGGGACAGACATGTTACTTACAACCAGCATTTTCCCTCCAGTTACTCTGCTTTGTAAACAACTGCGATAGTAGATCACCTTTACTGCATCCTCAAGTGACAACAGACCGGAGCAGTGGGCTGCAGCAACTTCTCCAACAGAATGCCCAAGAACAGCATTTGGCCTAACTCCCCAGTGCATTAGCAGAGTAGCAATGGCAACCTGAATTGCAAAGAGGAGAGGCTGGATAATTTCTGGTTCTGTAAAATCATTGTCCTGTTCTGACTCACTTTCCAGCTTCTCTATGAGACTCGTTTTTCTGTAGGCTTGGAAAAGATCCTCAATCTCTCGTACTTTTGCCCTGAATACAGATTCCTGTTTTAAAAGCTGTCTGCACATGCCTCTGTAAGTGACACCATTCCCACAAAACACAAAAACTAGACTGGCATCTTGCTTTGACGCTACAGCTGTTTTGTTTAAAGTGTGCATGAGCTTCTCTTTCAAATCAGTCAGAGATGATACATGGAACACTTTCCTGTATTTGTGTTTTTTGTGACTCCTCCTACATGCTGAAGTGTACACTAGGCTTTTTAGATCTGTTATATTCCCTGCCTGGATATTTTGCACCGTATCTTCTATTGTCATTGTAAGTGATTTCTCTGTTGCTGTAGAAAGTACAAAAAAATTGTGTAACTCCTTGACAGGCTGTCTTGGCGTTTTTGGCTGCATATACTGTTTTACAACTGCATGTGCATTTGTTCCTCCAAATCCAAAGTTATTTATCCCAGCAACTCTTACTGAGCTCCCTCTAGTGGCCCATTTCTCAGCCCTGGTGGGGATTTTTAGATTAAGAGCCTGTGCATCTATGCTAGAGCTTTCCTCTGTGAAGAACACTGAAGGAACAATGGTTTCATGCTTCATCATCAGTAGAACCTTAATTAGCCCTGCTACTCCTGCTGCAGACTCTGTGTGCCCAATGTTGCTCTTAACAGAGCCAATACAGAGCGGTCCTAACCCTGCAGGTCTTGCCTTGGCAATGATGTTGGAAATGCTACCTGCCTCTGTTTGATCTCCCACTGGAGTCCCAGTCCCATGTGCTTCTACATACTGAACATCAGACAGGTAGGTGTCTGCAGAGTAGATTCTGTTGAGCAGCTCTTCCTGCTGGACCATCGATGGTTTTGTCATAGGAGTGACGGTGTGGCCATCTTGATTCACTGCAGTTTTGCATATAATGCCCCAGATGTTATCATGATCTTCCAGAGCCTGTTAAAACACACAAGCATTGATTATCTATAGTGTGACATATCACTATCTGATAAGGTGTTATGGTTTTTGATTACATAGAGGTCATTACTTTTTTCAAAGGCTTCAGCAGAATGATTCCACACCCTTCTCCCCTTCCATAACCATTTGCTTTGTTAGAGAATGGTTTGCTTGTGCCTTCAGGTGAGATCATCTTTGCCTTGCTTAGAACAACAAATACTCTTGGCTGAAAAATGCTGCTGACACCCCCGCATACAGCCATTTCACAGTCTCCTGTTAAATAAAGTACAGTCAAACTTGCTGTAATTAAAAGGTCAGAAACATCTCAAATAGTCAAAATAAACATATCTCAGAGTCAAAATAATTGTATAAAATGACCCTTTCTAATTAAATACTATAATATTACATTATTACTTTATAGCAAATAATGACAATGACAGAAAGGCAACTAATTCTGTGTGACTGGGCATGTATTCTTAGAACTATATATGATACAAACTAAAGAAATGCACTTTAATATGAGACAACATTGCTTTTTGGTTATCATACCTTCTCTTATTGCTTGACAGGCTAAATGAAGAGCAACCAGAGATGAGGAACAGGCACAGTCAATAGACAAAGAGGGCCCAGTAAAGTTGAAAGTGTAGGAGATTCTGTTGGCTGCTATGCTCATGGCTAGACCGGTGCCAGTGCAGTGGTTAATGATGACTGGGTTTACATTTGCCATGTTGAATTCATAGTCTCGATTCATCAAGCCTGAAACATGCATGTATATTTGTTTGTTTTTATATGTGGACAGTTTGATGTGTTCAGTTAAGTAGATAAAGAATGTAATTTCAGTATTACCTATAAAAACTCCTGTTCTAGTCCCACTGGCTTTTTCCATAGGTATGCCAGCATTCTCTAGTGCCCTGTAGGTACACTGCAGAAGAATCTTGTGCTGAGGATCCATTTGCTCCACCTCAGTTTCAGTAATGCCAAAGAACTTGTGGTCAAACTCATTAAACCTATATAATACAAGAATAATTATTAATGTCTTTAATTGAGCACTGATATAGTGCAATGTTTTTTTAGTGTGGAGTTTTTATCTTAGTAAATAAAAGCTACAGAATTAAAAGGAAGGTTTCTGAACAACTTATTGAAAGACACAAGGAAGGCAAAGTATTTATAGACCTTCATAACCCCTAATAAAACAGAATTATACATTAGTCATATCTGTAATTAGTAACAGTGATATAACTGGGTAATAAGCCAATTATATATTAATGATATTACAATGCATAATAGATAATTAAGTAGTAGAAGTAAATTAGTAGTAATAAATCTTAATAAACCATAATTTAATTTGAACTTCAAATACTTGGTGTTGTAACAAGCAACTGAACTAGTTTTACTACACCTAAAATGTAGTTTGAATGAACAATAACTTATGTTAAAACATTTTTTGGAGTTGAGTAAAACTAGCTTGTTACTAGATGAAGTGGTTTTTTTTTAGGTTGTACCAACGACACACTTTTTACTGTGTACTGCACAGAAGAATCGACCATAGTCACATATTAAAGGCTTGTTTATTAGTCTGTAGCACTAAACAAAGGCCTTTTGAAAAGCCACATTAGAAACAATAATAATAATGCTATGATGACAATGCCATCAGTCGTCAATGGCTCTTATAAAAAGACTAACCAGTAAATTCTGTATTGCTCTAAAATTAACAATAATGATCTTAAAATGGATGAAAACAGAAGACTCACCCATCAGCAAGTGCTGCTTTTTGTGTTCGCGACTTTCCTGGTTTAGTGTCATCTTGATCATACCATTCTGCACAGTCAAACCTCTCGACTGGTATCTCCACTGCACAGTTCTTTCCCTCAAGCAGGACCTTCCAGAAATTATCAAGCCCTTCACCTTGAATATGTAAGGACAATCAGTAATGTCCGTAAGAAGCAATCCTTACACAATAAGAATGGTTTGGATCTTACCTCCAGGGAAATTACACCCAACTCCAACAACAGCAATGTCTGGATCGTCGTCCTTCATGGTGGAGGCAATCTGAAATTAGTCATGGGATATTTAAGTAAAATTTATGGTAATACAGAAGCTGGTGAGACAAAAGTATTTCATAAAGAGTTCAACATCGCTGTACTGTTTTTTAAATAAGAGTGCATCACATGAAGGAGGGGTGGAAATAAAGCTTACTTATATAGACAGGCGGTGTCATAAAGTGATGTGTCAGCAGTGTGACTGTCTTTGGAAAAAACAGCTAGTTATTGACTGAAATAACACGATCAAAGATGCTTTTCATAAGAAAGCAATATCCTAGTTAATGTTTAAGCCAAAGATATATGAAGCATAATCTCTACTGAGGGATAAAAAAACAAAATATAGTCTAAGGTCCAAAATATATTTAAAAAAATTGGGGTCTGTGGATGGAATTATGGTAGATGGCCTGTTAAAAATTGATATGGTAAAAACAGCCTGTACACTCATATGCTAAAGTTGAAAACATCCCAGTCAAATAAAATGTTTATATATATATATATATATATATGTGTGTGTGTGTGTGTGTGTGTGTGTGTGTGTGTGTGTGCGTGCGTGCATGTGTGACATAACTTCGGCAAATGCTATTTTAATTTATTTTTTTTTCCCCAATAACTTAAAATAAGAAATTAAACGGTTAGTGTGTATTAAAATGTCTTCTCTCTGTAGAAAATGTTTAAACTTGTTTGGAAAATCTACAAGATATCTAATTTGACCAGGGCACCCAAACTACTCAGTCATTATGAAAATGTTGATCAGTAAACCAGCTAGGTCTAGTACTGATAGCGAGGGGTCAAAATGGCTGTGATAAGGCTGTAATGATATAAGTGTATACATAAAAATGTCCATTTGTCAATGAATTTAGATAAGATACATTAATATATTAACGATTACCTTTACAGACAACTAGTCTGTTACTTACCAGACTGCCAATTATTTATTAATTGTCAGTTTCGGAGAATTGACTGAGATGGAGTGGGCTTTATAATCCGGTCTAATCATACAACATTATTTCCTGACCTACCAGAATAATCTACTCTTTAGGTCTACTCTTTTAAGATCAAAAGCTAAAGTCAGACATCTGGGGAATCTGCCCCTGCATGGGGCAAAAGGCTCTCTTTACAAAAATACTACATATTTAATATTAATATTAAATAATAATATAATAATAATAAATAAAATAATAATAATTAATGTTAAATTGCTAATTGCTTTAAATATTATTTCAGTTGTAACTATTAATAATGCCATTATGCCATACTACTACAGCGATTTGTGTTGGTAGTAAGCAGGGCCATCCATGGGGTGGAAATGGGAAAGCTTTCAGGGCCTCTGCCACTAGGGGGGCACAAGAGACTGAGTGTAGTGTTCGTAAGGCACAGGCCTCTTTAACACACACAAACACACATGTAGATCAACATTAGTAAAAACATAAAAAATGTGTATACAATGGAGAAATATAGCACTAAATACTTTTACATTTTTTCTCCTTGAGCAATTAAAAGGATCAGATTAAATTATCTTTAAATTCTACACACAAAATGTGTGCACAACACGATGCTGCCCACTACTAAAATAGGTCAGTAAACCTCAACTGGCTCCTATATAAACCAATCAAGTAAGCATCAGTCCTACATAACCCTAATCAACAAATGTATGATCTGAATCAAGTAAACCAGTAGGTGTATCATGTATGAACATTATTGTGGAGGTCACTGATGGTGAAGAAAATATATTGTTTATATGATTTATGTACTGCTACTCTGCATATGGGGAAGTGCTGTACCCGCTCCAGTTCAGTTCAATGTTGCTGTGCAGCCTCCACCAAATAAAAGGCTTTTCAAGAAACTGACAGGAATTAAAGAACGGTTTAGTTGACTGATTCATCCAGTGGAGGTGGCAGCCCTCTTGGTTAATTTCAGCCCAGTGTTCAGTGTTCTGGTTTCATGCTCTGGAAGACAGTTTACTCAGTTCTAATGAGTGTTCTGATGACGTGTCTCTTACTGTAAGACACATGCTTGAGTCAATATTTCATTGAGTAGTTGTCTATCAACCTTTCTTTCATAATCACAGTCAAGGTCACATCTCAGGGAATGTATTCTGTTTATTCTGTATTGATATACAAAATGAGCTAAAGTGAACTACATAATTACACAAGAATTCACTTTATACAAGTGTAAATGAAAGAGCATAAATTTACAATATAAATACGATTTGGTACTGTTTAATTACAGTGTTTTCTTTGGAATATCTCTTTTATTAGTTTTTGAAATCTTCTGTTCAATGCTTCAGCAAAAAGTCAGTATGCAAAAGTGTCATTTGTAGAATTGAGCGCTGTTCACTACCATACTGTGGAGTATTCAAGTGTTGGAAATCTATGCAATGGTAAGATTGTGGAATGTTGCTGAATCCAGCCAGATATGTTTAGAAGGTCAGTGGGTCTGGCAACAGGTTTTTTTTTTTTTTTTTTTTTTTTTTTTATTAATTCATTTAAGCATAAGGGTTCACTAGAGGTGTCAGTCCTCTGGGAATTCAGTCTAGTGTTTAGTGTTCTGAAACAAAAAACAACCCATTCAGCCCTACAGCTACAGTGTCCTGAAAAACCTTGCTTTGAGGAAATACAGAATCTTTTAGTAGAAGACAAAAGACTAAGTGCATTGTGAAAGGACCTACTCGTATGAAACACATTAACCGATCACTTTCGACAGCGTGTATCTCACTGAAAACAAATGCATGGATTAATATTTTAGACCTTGAGAACAACTTCTGTCTATCAACCTTTTTTCTATTCACTCAGTAAAGGTCACATCTCATGTTTTCTAGTGCATTTCATCTATATTGAGTTTCTAAGAATGCAAGCATATAATAGGCTTAAACAGAAATTACCCTCCATCAAGCTGAGGAAGAGATACTGTAATAACATTACATTACGATGTTTTGCACTACATAATGAGATACTAATTTCATTAATGTTGTTTAATGCTTATTCTCTGTAGGAACTGGCAGGTGTTCCTTGCCAATTTGTTTTTTTTTGCTGATTCAGTTGACTAAAACACTGCAGGTTGTCCAGTTAGAACTGATAAGTTGGATGTCACAGTGGGTGTGAAGGATAACTAGCCATCAGAGATTGGTATATCTGCTGAGAGTGGTTTTAATCAACAGTGGTTCTGGTAGATACACAGTTATGTGTAAACGTGTCTATGTGTGTGGTTAAATGGTTGCACGCACAGTACAACCAACAATTGAGCAACCTTAAATCTCTGCCACTGAACTTCAGAAGATAAAAGAAAGTCTTTCTCTCTTAGTCTCTCTCTCTCTCTTCCCCTGTTACTGCAGCACTGAGGGTAACAGCAAAGCTTGTTAACTCTCCCCATGGCTTTTGATTGGATGAGAGTTAATGAGTGAGCTGATTATAGGCACCATATGGGGAGGTGCCTACCTGGCCTTTGGCACAGCTGCCCCCAAATTCACATGGGGAATTTGAACATCAAAAGGCCAACTGTAGTGATGAAGCAAGGTAAACTAATCTTCATCAGGCAATGCGAGAAGAATATCAATTCAGGGTACCGGAGATGACCTGTAAAGCCTGTTTAGTTTTCAATGCACCTAAGTAAGTCCCATTGGTGACGCGTACATGGTTAATGGTATCCCTACAGGAATATTACTTGGCGAGTCCTACAGGCTTTGAGCATTAGCGTGGCTGTTAGTGCCCTGCCCTAGGGTTTATTTTTTTATTATATTTTGTTTAAGTGAACACATCACCTCAAACTAGCATAAAAATGAAAATTCAAATTATCTACATAAAAGCAGTGTTCCACTGAGTGACGGACAGCACCCTCTGTTTGGTCATGTTCTGCTGCATGCTTCTGCAGAGCGAATATGGTGCAGCAAGGGCTACATATAGTCCCAAATGGGAGAACTCGCCATTCACAAATGTAGGGGGGATCATCTCGCTTCATACCTCTCCATAAGAATCTGAAAAGAGATCTGTCCTCAGGAAGTAGGCATACTTGATGAAACAAACCCTGGATGTCTCTTCTAACGGCGACAGTGTGCTCCCGAAAGCGAAGGAGGATGGCTAGCAGAGAGTGGCCTTGAGCAGGTCTTGGCAGCAACAGCTCATTCAGATTATAACCCTTGTACTGAAATGAGAAGTTGAATACGACTCTGTTCTTCCCAATATGTTGCACCATGTGGCGTGGTACATGCCATGCTTCATCTGGTTGTTCTACCTGATCCAGGTGAACACTTCAAGGATCACCGGGCTAGCAACAATCTTCAAGTGTCAGTTTAAATACTGACCATTACCAGTGGAAAACTATGTAAATTGAACCTGGCAAGCCCACTGTTCTGTGCACTGGTTTACAGACCACCAAAAACCAATAAGCCACTTATCAGTGAATTTTCAAACTTTTTGAAATCGATTTTATCTAGATTTTAAGTTCTTATCATTGGTGATTTTAATATACATGTCTGTTGTTCCCCAAAGCTTCCAGTTGGAGAGTTTTTGAATCTCATTGATTCTTTTAATTTGACTCAGTTTGGTATTGGCCCAGCCCATTAGCGTGGACATACACTTGACCTTGTCAAAATAACTGGCACAATACTGGCAGATCAACAGCCGGTTCTTTTTGATGCTCTTATTTCAAATTTTTTTGTCAGGAGCTGTCCACCCACTTGTTGTTCTCAATAAGTCTTCTACTTGCAGCTGCTTCTTATGTCTCTACTATTGAAAATGCTCCAGAGTGTTTTGGCACAGACAAATTGTTAGAATTGTTTAACTCCACTTGTTGCTCCACTTAAAACTAAAAGTCTCAAAGGGAAGGCAGAGAGAAAATGGAAAATGGACAATGGACTCTCATACCCCCAAAGTGTTGTTTAAACGATAAACAAAGCACTTAATTCACTAAAGGAAGATACCTTGGAGGCCTCCGTTGAACAATGTGACCAGTTTGCAAAGTTTTGCATCACTAAAGTTGATACTTTTAGATAAAATATTCCAGTGCTGTCATACAATTCTTCAGACCTTCCTACATGCACTGTTCGCCTTAATCAGTTTGCACCTGTCTCACTGCCTGACCTGTCTGATCTAGTTTTAAGTGTAAGGCTTACTACTTCCTCACTGGATGTGTTTCCCACAATTCTCCTTAAGGATGTGTTGCTTAGTATTGGTCCTAGTATTTTATCCATCATAAACAGCTCTCTATCAAATGGCATTGTCCCAACTAATTTTAAACATTCATTTGTTCACCTCTACTGAAGAAACTCAGCTTGGTTCAACTTCTCTGGAAAATTGTAGGCCAATTTCTAAATTACCTTATTTGTCCAAAATCCTCAAGAAAGCATTTCTTTTTTTTTTTTTTTTTTTTTTTTTTTTTTTTACAATTTTTTTTACAATTTTTTTTTAGCTAAGAGTAATATTATGGATGAATTTCAGTCTGGTTTTAGAGCACATCACAGCACAGAATCCACCCTCCTTAAAGTTACAAATGACTAGCTGTTAACCCTAGACTTTGGAAAAATGTGCCATTGTAATCCTTTTAGACCTTAGTGCTGGATTTGACACAGTTGATCATGACATCCTTTTGGGTCCTATATTATTTTCATTGTTCATGTTTCCACTTGGGTCCATTTTCCGTGAACACAAAATTTCCTATCACTGTTACACAGATGATACATAGTTCTAACTCCCATACAAGCAAAATAAAAATTGTTCTGCACAGGTTTTGTATAATTGTTTCCAAGATAAATGTTGAATGTCCAAAAATTTTAAACAGTGACAAAACCGAAGCAATTATTTTTGGTCAGTCAGACTCTGAACCTGATTGTCTTCAAGGACTTTCCCTAATTATAAAAAGTCACACTAGGAATCTTTGAGTCATTTGCCAAGCTAAAATCTATTTTATCCTTCAAGGATCTGAAAATAGTCACCCATGCCTTTATTACATCACAGCGTGGTTATTGCAATTCTTTATATGTGGGAATCAGTCTGCTTTGTCACGTTTGCAGTTGGTCCAGAATGCGGTAGAAAAAGAGCAAGCATCACACCTTTACTAGCTTCCCTTCACTGGTTACCGGTAAATATAGAGTTGATTTTAAGATTTTATTGGTGGTCTTAATGGTGTTGCCGCATCCTATATCTCTGACCTCTTGAGGCCATATTCAAATTCAAGTGTTTTAAAATATTCCAAACAGTTACTTTTTTTAGCTACTCCGCATTCTCAACTGGAATTTTCAAAATATTGTCCCGTATTTCATAGGGCCCTTTTATTTTTCCTCCTTATTCATGTACCAAATGAGTATTTAACACTGCTTGATCTTAAAGCCTATTAAGAATTCAATTTATTAGTAGGTACATTTGGTAACCACAAAGAATAAATTTGATATGTCATTTTCATGCATGATGCTGACTTTTTTAAACAAATGCATAAAAGAACTGGGCAGTAAGGGTCCATTGGTGGTGTCAGTCCTTATGGCTTCCAGCCCTGTGCTCAGTTTTCTGCTACAGTATTGTTGAAAACAGTTGACAAAGCCCTATAGTACATCTTGATACAGTGTGCCCAAAAACACAGGTTTTAAGGAAATGCAGTATCACTAGATAGGAAACAAATGACAAAGTCCATTGTAGGTGGACCTGCTTGCTCCAACCAGAGCGAGGTGACATGCATTTTTGTTTTAAATGCTGCATTTAAATATAATTATTGCATTTTACGGTTAGATACACTACTAGTACTATTCTTCTATCCTACTACATTTTTGCACATTATATTACTGTTGTTCTGGTTGTACATCAGTGAGCAAAGTTGTTTCACTCTATATTTGTATACAGCTGAAATGACAATAAAGCCTCTTGAACTTAAAACTTGTTTGGGCAATGCATTTTATTTCTTTTTATTGGTGTATATATGTTAGTCATCAGAAAGTAATCTCAGTTAATTTATAATGTAAAGTTTTACAAGTATTTTTGGAGCATTTCTGGTCCTTACATCATGAAACTGTCACACAATGTAAAAGAAAACTGCTGCTGGGTCAGTCAGTGGAGGATGGGTACTCCTGTAAAGTCTTTAATTCCTCTCTGTGTCCACAGTAGGTCACAGTTTGTGGAGCTGGGGCCCATTTCAGTAAAGCTGCTTTTTTCTAACATTTTAAAACAGCACTACACACATAGATTTTAGTTTCATCCAATAAGTGATAATTCTGTGTTTTTTATATGTCAGGCCACATTTTATAAAAAAAACACATGAAAAATACTGTATGAAATTTTTAATGTGTAATATTTGATCTGAGGCTACTATGACAAGAATTTGTAACTCATATACATGAGCTATTATCTAACATTTTATCATAGAAACCACATGAAATATATCATATAAAATGTATAAATTACTAACACATAAAAACAAAAGAAATTCTCATTATTAACAACAATTCATTTTATTACACATCACTATGCACTTCTTTATATTTACATTCCTTACTCTCCCTTTCACTTTTTCAGGTCATCTTCCAATAATTCACTAACTCACTGTTCAATGCACCAGACTTCCCACCAGATCTCCCAATGACTGCTCTTAGTTGTTTTTTATCAACATTTCTCTTTCTCTTTCAATGCTTAGTTTGGGATATGCAGTATACTATGCTTATCTGACCGAGTGTCTGGAGTCACGTGATCCACAGAGGCCTGCTGGGAATTGGAGTTTGTGAGCGGTAGCGCGTCACGCGTGACAAACAACTTATGAGAAAAAATAACAAACATTTTTCTGACATTAATCATTATTAATTATTTGTAATTGGATATATAAAATAAACAGGGGTGGGCGGACCATTGGGAGTACCAGGGCAGTTCCCCCTCTGTGTGGCGGCCGCTGGGTGCTGTATAAATAGAACCTGATTAAACTATTTTAATATTGAAGTGTTCATTGGCCCACAGTAAACTTAGTGCATGACCATCAGCCAATCATGGTAATGACACCTTCATCAAAATCAACATATTCACAACAACCACAAAAACACAGTTCAGTGATGAGTGCAAAATGAAGAAAACATCAAGAAAGGGCAAAGGAGGGGCGGAAAAGGCATGCAATAAAAATGATACATCAACAAGATGCAGAGAAAGGCATTACCTGCAAAACTTGCTTGGCTGTCTGTGAGGAACAGAATGGTCGAAGTACAGATGGAGTTTAGAGCCTTTACTCCGTTAGCTCTCTAAGTGAGCCAGTTTGTTCAGTCTGCTGCTGGATAGGAGAGTATCGCCCCTGTCTCAAATAACGTCTGCTCCCTACTTAGAAACATTTTAATTAACAGCCATTAAATGTTAAGTAAGGAGTTATCTAAACTATTCCTGAATGTTAATGGCTGAATATAAATTAATAATTGCGGGAAGGTTCTCAAAGCTAGACTGTCTCAAGGCTAGACTACTGTAATGCATTATTGTCAGGATGCTCCAGCAGGAACCTGAATAAACTTCAATTAGTTCAGAATGCTGCAGTTAGAGTAAACCTACAAAACTAAAACCAGAAAATTTGATCACATCAGTCCAGTTTTATCAACGCAACACTCTTCCTGTTAAATTCTGTATCAACTATAAAATTATTTTACTGACATATAAAGCCCTGCACGGTCTTGTGCTGGAGTACCTACAAGATTTCCTTACCTACCTTATTTCCTATTATGAACACGTTTACCTAAATCACAGGATACTGGTTTTCTACAGGTTCTGAACATTTAGAAGACCTCAATGGGGAAAGAGCTTTTTAAGAGCTATGTTACCTCCTGGTTCTCTCCTTTTAGTTTATGCTGTTATAATTAGATCTGACGGAGTCGCCAGCCACACTCTAAAATACTTCACATCATCTTTATTAATCCCTTCTGTCCTGCCGAATACTGTTAAATACTCCAACTAGCTCTCCTCTTCATTTGTGCCGTCTGCTACACCCTCAACTGCATCACTGTGTCATCCAGATGTACCAACATTAAGATTTGATGGTATTGTTTAAGTTAACTCTCGCTTTTTGCAAAGCCTCAGTCAGAGACTGCCTCAGTCAGAGACTGCCTCAACCTGTGCAGTTTCTAATGCTTTACCATTCAGACTTCAAACAGAGATTCTCTTAACTCTATTTTTGAATTTAGTATAATAAACAGTAAATACTGTTTGACCAGAGGAGGATGGGTCTCACATTGTGAGTCTTGGTTCCTCCCAAGGTTTCTTCCTCCAGTCTTGACTGAGTTTTACCTTGCCATCGTTGCCTGTGACTTGCTCACAGGGGGATACATGCTTTGACTTTGTTTTTTCAAACTTCTGTAAAGCTGCTTTGGGACATCGTTGTAGAAGCACTATACAAATAAACTTGACTGGACTTGTATATAGTAAACTACATAGGACGGAGGAAATAATCAAGTCAAGTTAAGAATTAAGTCAAGAGGCTTTTATAAGGTGTGTCTCAAAACCTAGTGAGCTGCCTACATAGACAGCATCTCACGTCATAGTATGGGCGCCCTCGTCATGTAGGCTGTCCCAATTCTAAGATACCTGAAACATGCTGTCTACTAAGGCACCTTATTTTGCCCCGATTTTAAGGCAGCATTGGACGCTTCCTCAGCAGCTAAGACAATCCCATGATGCAACGCAGGCAAATCTACAAGCAGTGAAGTCCTGTTAAAATGTAAGTTATTTTGAATCTCTGGTATTTTAATGTGTTTCTTGTCATACAATCACACAAAACAGCATTTTATTTGCATTTGTTTTATACTCGAGCCGTTAGCATTTATGCTAGCGGATTTTTAAGCCTTGGGCTATTGTTTTGGATGCCAGCTGGTACATTAGCAACCAGCTAAACCACCCGTTGCGTGCTGCAGTGGGCGGGAACAAGCCATGACGCAGTTGCTCTCTAACTATCGAGTCTCAATACTCTGTTTTATGAGGAGAGATGTCAGAGAGAACGCTGCTACTTAAACAGCTACGTAGTCAGTGCCTACTTAGACAGCTCACTAGGTTTTGAGACACATCAATTGTTATTCTGTCCATGTACAAGTAAATTCAGTGGTAAATTAGATGGAAATTATTTTTAAAAAATTATTAACATGTGTCTAACATATTTTCAATATTTTGCTTAGGTTCAGTCAAGAAAACTGGGCGTTTTCATATTGGAGTTGCTGTGATTGTTTATTTGGTTGGTCTAGAAATAAAGTCCAGGGCTGATTCTAGTTCCCAGTCCAGCCCTGAAAATAAATATGCAGTATAAAATGTAATCTTATGTCATCAAATTAGTATTGGATACACAGTTTACAAATACATGCATGAAAGAGTATCAGACTAAGGTGGAATATGGTGTGTATCAACCTTTCTTTCTTTCACAGATTCAAGTTAAATATTTTACAGGACATAATATTTTGTAATGGTTTAGTTTTATAAAACAAAATTAATGTTTCAGACAACATGTACATGATACCATTACAATATAACATATAATAAGTAATACTAATTCATGACAATCTTTGTATATTTCTAATATCTCATCTCATAAATAACGTAGATGCTTGATCTGATGAAAAATGTATTTACTTTGATTTATTTTTTAATGTGATATCCAGAAAAGGATGAGTAGCCATCTGGGTTCTTAGTTCTTAGGATGCTTTGTGTATACTCAGCCAACTAACCTTGTTGCCGAATTTTTCAACTTTACCAGTCTTTTTTTATCCCTGTCCCAACTTGAAATGAAATTGAAATGTGTTGCTGGAATCAAATTTAAAATGAGCATATGAAAAAAAAACAAAGGCAATAAAATATATTGTAGCCTTTGATATGATGCTTTTGTATTATTTTCAATTAAATATAGAGTTTTGATGATTTGCACATCACTGCAGTCTTTGATGCACTTTGAATTTTAGTTACTGGTTGATTTTATTGTTTGACCTGAAAGATTTTGTTAAAGGCTATATCCAGTTTCTTAAATTAGAATTTTCATAACACTCTTTTGTTCATTGTAATTCTGATGTCAACAGTCAGTCACAGGAGAATCTGTACCTCTTTAGAGCCTTTAGTTCCTCTTAGTGGTTCTTCCTCATGCTGTTAGTGAACCACTGTAGCCACTGTAACCACTTTCTTAACACTCTAGCCATCGGTTTCCTATTTAGGGGCTTGGAGCGGATTCTGGTAAAGTTGCTTTTTTAGTAACACACAGAAATCTGAATATGTGATGATTCAGTGTTTTCATATGTGTGAGTGCAAATTGTCAGAAAAGCTAGAACAGTACATGACAAATATTGCCTAAAGGTATCAAATTACTAAAGTATAAAAGTGATTTATTGTAAAAGACACCACATATAACAAACCTGAAAGTACAAGCTGAAGTCCTATAGTTGTAAATACTGCATAACACAACAGTTTGTGAGAAAAAATAAACTTTCCCAATAGATGGATACACAAAAATAAATATTTTGCACAAAATCTAATGTAAAACTGACATTTTGGTATGCATGAAAATCCATAAATTTTTTCTCATGCACCAAATTGTGCTGAACGTGTACTTATGTTATTTCGGAGCTACTAATTTGTACTAAATCACTACTAATGTGCAATTAGTAGTGAAAACCTTTTCCTCAGCATAAACATACATTATGTCCTGTCAGGTGAGGAAGACACATTTGTGTTGTTGTTAATACAAACAACAAAACAGAACCAAGATAAACAATATAGCACATTTGCTACTTAATGTCTACACATTTCCAATCTTGTTCTCTTTTTTTTAGGGTGGCCCACATCTTCCTGATGACGACTCATTTCTGTCTCTTTCATTTCCAGCTCAATTTCGTTCTCTGACTCCAAACTCCGCAAATCACATCCTGTATCCATAAAATCTCCCCATGAGCCACTGTCTTCCTCAATGTCTTTTCCACATTTATAATAATAATAATAATATTTAAAATTTATGATGTGTCTTTCTCAAACCCAAAGCGCTACATATAAACATAAAAACACTCAATACAAAAATGTATGTATATAAATACAATCACAATAAAAAGTTAATCTAAACAGATGTGTCGTAAGTACCTTTTTAAAAGATACTACTGTAGGAGCATTTTTATAGTGTCTGGTAAGGCATTCCACAGCCTTGGTGCTCTATAAGAAAATGGTCGCTCTCCCACTGACCTAAGTTTACAGACCGGCTGCTGTAGAGTAAGAGTACCAACAGAGCGTAAAGGGCGAGAAGGGGTATAGTGCTTTATCAAATCGCCTAGATACCCTGGAGCTGTACCATGCACCGCCCTATATGTCACGAGAATTTTGAAATCAATACAGGCACGAACAGGGAGCCAGTGCAGTGCAGTTTCCAAGCCTTTCCTTCCACTCCCCGGAAAACTCGAACCAGGACCAATTGTTTTGGTTTGAAAGACCGAACCTTCAGTCCCGTGTGATCCATTTTCTCAATCAGATCGTGTTGCTTTTTCTGCAAAGAAACCGAAAAGTTAGGGTAGACTTGGGATAGCCTAGTACCTATGTGTCTTTTCAGGAACAGCTCAGCTGGAGTTTTGCCTGTTGTATTCTGTGGCGTGTTTCTGTAACTAAAAAGAAAGAAAACCTATCCTAAAAAAAAACTCTTTCTGCTTTTCTAAGGACTGTTTTAAGGTCTGGACCAGTCTTTCTACTAACCCCTTCGAGGCTGGATGATAGGGAGCAGACTTTACATGCTTCACTTCATTTTTCAGAAGAAAGGATTAAAATTCCTTGGATACTTGTTGAGGGCCATTATCAGACACCACTACTTCCGGAAGTCCGAAAGCAGCAAACATTTCTCTGATGTTTTCCTTTTTCAGCAAAATCAATATGTATCCTCTGCCATGGATGATCAGGCCACCTCCAAGTATGCACAGGTGCAGAGCTTGAAGGAGATCTGTTCATCTGACACACCAAACATATGTTTACCATCTCCTGTATATCTTGATCAAGATTTGGCCACCAAAAATGGCCTTACTCCTTACCATCCCTAAATGCTATTCATGTAGTTCCTTTAATAAAGAACTTCTCAATGTGGGTGGGATAATTACTCTCAAACCCCACAAGACACAATCTGACTCCACGGTGAGTTCCTTATGTCTTAGCCAATAAGGTTTAAGACATTACTCAGTCAGTGTAAGATGTCTCACTTTAGCCAGAACCTTATCTTTTTCGGTCTCTTTTCTAATGTCATTGGCGGAGACTGGAAGTGCATCTATCCAAGAGACTCTCCACTCTGGATTGCTAAATTCCTCCTTCTTTGTTAAAGGGAGTCTAGATAGACCATCAGCATTTGCATACTTTTCAGAGGCCTTATACTCAATGTCGTAGTTGTAGGCCGAAAGCGGCAAAGCCCATCTTTGCAATCTAGCAGCTGCAAACGCTGGTACAGCTGTTTTAGGGAGCTTGTGATCTGTGACTAACTGAATTTTTTTACCATACAGGTACTCTCAGAACTTTTGTACCCCAAATATAATTCCCAACGCTTCTTTCTCAATTTCAGAGTAGTTTAACTCTGCTTTGTTAAGAGTACGGAAGGCATATGCTATGGGTTTTTCAGACTAACATCAAGGGAAGCTGCGGATCAAAATGAGTTAGCACCGTATCCGAAAATAAGGCTACTTTGGCTGTCTTGAAAGCGGCTTGGCAGTTTTCTGACCAATGACACGGTTGGTCCTTTTTCAGGAGCTCAGTTAAAGGCTTCACCAAAGTAGACATGTTCTTTATAAACTTATCATTATAAGTAGGGCTAAGAAAGCCCTAAGCTCTGTGACATTCCTTGGAATTGGAGCCCTTTCTATGGCTGCAACCTTTTCTTGCACAGGGTAAACACCTTTACTATCAATCAGATGCCTCAGGTAAGTAATGCTTGGCTGGCAAAATGCACACTTGTCTTGATTGATTCTAATGCCCCTCTCCAGGGCCGGAGTGGGTCTGTTTTTCAGCATCCGGCCCACTTTTTCCATGGAGAAGAAAATTTGAATAGATGAAACAGCAGTTAGCTCTTACAATGCCTTTTTATTGGATATACATTCAGGTGTATGTTGGTAAGTTAACAGAAAACACTTCACTTAAACACATTTAATTCAAATTTAAATCAGATAAAGATTTAAAATGTGAAAAATGTGATAAAGATGAAAACGTATTTACATATGTATATAAGCAATAAAACTGAAATAAAAATAATTTTAAATTAAATGACATCTTTCTTCCCAACATAGAGTTGCTCTATTGTTAGGTTTACACTAAACTAAGTAGCTTCACTACACGCATGACATGAGAATTTCCTTCCCTGTGTACATTAACACAATTTAACATAGAACATTTCTATTCTATATGTTATATTTTACATTACAAATAACTATCCTAGTTATTATACAGGGTGTTAGACTATCCTCTACCTGTCTGTTCAGTAAGCATGGCCTCCTCAGGATCATCAGTAGCGTCAGGAGGGGTTTGCTGCTCCCGACGCTATAAAAACATTCCATTAAGGAATTTGGCTATTAATATACCACTCTTCTAAATTATGTTTATTATTTTTAGCTTGAAACTGGATATTTCTGATTAGTAGCGTGTGCTGGGCTCTACAAAATAAACTACGCTAAGCTGCCATTGCAAACATTGTGCAATAGCCTTACACTGACAATACAAGCTTATTTCCATGTCTCTGTTTAGCGGCTATAACTCTGTCTGTCCTCTGGTAAACAGGTCTGTTCATTTCGCACATTTGGCCGCATCTTCTTCCAACACCTTTCTTTTTTTAACCTGTCCTTATCAGCTCCACCTGGACTCTTTATGCCCTCGATCACCACAAACTAAAGCTTTGCGCTGTTCTGTTGCTATATTTAATTTTAGTGCTCCAGAAAAGATGACTTGTGGGCGCAACCAACTTAAACATTTGGGGGGGGGATTCCCCCAGACGGTAGAACCCACTTAATCTACTGCGATGGAGGGGCTGTCAGATGAATAGAGAATGAATATGTAGTTGAATGGAGAATTAATGTATGAAGAAGATTAGATAAGTTACAGATAAGTGTCAAAATTATTTTTCCCACCCAACCGGGCCAAACTCGAGATTTACATGGGCCGGCCCATCGGGAATCCTCCCGAATCTCCTGATTAGTCACTCCGGGCCTGGTTGTGGGTGTGGTTCCTCTTTCTGTGCTTGCAAGTTTCACATTTACGCTCATGAGTGAAACATTTCCGTGCGCGTATCGTGCAGCTTTATATCTTTCACCTCACGTTTTTACGCCTCATACGGCTCAAATTCCAGTAAGCAATTGCAGAAGTCAATGTCTTGTGTAATCGCTTACTGGCAGTTGAGTCATGCGTAGCAGCATTCTGGCAACTTCCAGTAAGTGATTGCAGAAGTGAATGTCTTAAATGATTCACTAATCAGTGTCACACTGACAATAAAGGAATGTGCTATGGATTCAGGAAGAGTTGTGACTGAAAATTTGAAGACTAGCTCTCTTAGCACTATTGATAGCCTGCGCAAATTCTCTGACTGACTTGGAGTCAGACAGGTTTTTGGTGACCGCACTCTGATTTCCAGATGCTTCTCTGACCTCTTTCAATGCTGATGGCTTCTTCATATCCTTATAAGCCATGATGATTCGGCAAATATTCTTAACCAGGATTCAATAAGTTGACCACCAGGTGGTTCACCTCTCTTTGCCAAATCAATGGCAGTTTCTTAGCCAATTCCTGTATTGGCTCCAGTAATCACAACAGTTTTGCCATCCAGCATTACCTCAGAAGACCATGGTCGAAAAACGTCTGCTGTCTTCAGATTGATTAAGGGAATGAATCTGCACAGAGTAACTGAAACCCATAAACTCTGAAAGAACATTGCTATTGCTATTGTCCGACCACTTCATGCGACCACACAGGTTTGTTGACGGTGGAGTGGGGTATACCAGTGTTGCAGGGTGCTCTCATGTCTATATTGCCTTCTGGTTCTCTCCTTTTAGTTTATGCTGTTATAATTAGATCTGCCACACTCTAAAATACTCAAAGACTCAGCCTCGGTCAGAGACTGCCTCTACCTGTGCAGTGACAAAAGCTTTTACCACTATACAAATAACTTTGACTTGACTTGTATATAGTACACTACATAGGACGGAGGAAGTAATCAAGTAAAGTCAGGTCAAGAAACAAAAGAGTACAAAGTGCAATTGTGCAGACATAAGTGTGCAAAAAAATAGTTTACAAGTGTGCAATAAATAAATACAATAAATTAAACAGACATTAGACACAGTAAACAGACAGAACAGTGCAACCGACACAGCACTCGTTTCTGAACATGAGCTAGTGGAATAAAGTGCAGAAGTTACTGAGGTAGTACTAGAGTTAACAGAGTAAACATAGCGCTAGCAGCAGTGTTTCAGCAGTGCAAATAGAGCATCAAAAAAAAGTGTGTGTGTGAGTATAGAGCATGTGTGTAAGATGGTATGAGGAGGTAATTTGAGATGATGCCAGTAGTCTGTTTGTAAAATAGAATTAAAAATGAGAGTTTAATTCAGGACATTACACTTTAGGAGTGATTCTGTTTATTGTTGTTTAGAAATATACGTCCACTTTAACTGATAACAGGACTATTTATCGTAGATGAACGCTAAAGCTCAGGATTCACTTTTAGCAGTGCAGTGTTTACTGAATCAGGATTGGAAAAACCCCAATAGAACTATTTAAGTAAAACCATATACTTTACTTTTATTAGGTTGTTTCTTTATTCTGATTAAATTCAGTGGTAACTTAGATGGAAACTATAAAAAAATGTATTTACATGTGTTTTCACTATTTTGCTCAGGTTCAGTCAAGAAAACACAATTAAAGCTTGAAGAGAATAAGCAGACAGTTCAGCGATATCAGCTCTTACTGTCTATCTGCACTGAGCGTTTTCATATTGGAGTTGCTGTGATTGTTTATTGGGCTGGTCTAGAAATAAAGTCCAGGGCTGATTCTAGTTTCTAGTCAAATTAGTATTGAATACACAGTTTACAAATAAATGCATGAAAGAGTATCAGACTAAGGTGGAATATAGTGTTTATCAATGTTTCTTTCATTTACAGGATCAAGTTAAAATTTTTACAGGACAAAATTTTTAATGGTTTAGTTTTATAAAACAAAATTAATGTTTCAGACTACATGTACTTACATAATACCATTACAATATAATATATAATAAGTAATACTAATTAATGACAATCTTTGTATATTTCTAATATCTCTTCTCATAAATAACAAACGCTTGATCTGATGAAAAATGTATTTACTTTGATTTATTTTTTAATGTGATATCCAGAAGAGGATGAGTAGCCATCTGGGTTCTTGGTTCCTCTAAGTGTTTCTTTATACTTCATACCATCACATGCAAATAATACGGAATATTATGTATTACACATAATACAATATTATGTATTACACATCACCATAAACTACTTTATATTCTGTCTTTACATGTTGAAGTCTTACAGTACGTGAAGCTTAAATATTAAGCAGGATGACTTAGTGCTTACCAGAAAAATAAAACATCATTCATGCATATGTAATATAGTAACAACTGGCACAATTATATACACATCAAATAAATTATGAAGAATTTTAATCTGATGCTAACATTTTAACTACATACAATACAAAAACAATAATGGTTACTGGAAGCTTTCCTGAGGCCGTGCAGTGATTTCCACAACACTTTTTTTTATTGCAATACCACCTGAAGGACTGGAGATCATGGCCATGCAGTACTGGTGTTTGGCCCTGTCCATTGCCTAAAGAAATTCCTCTAGATTCTCTAAATCTTTTAATGATATTATATTCTGTAGATGACACAGGTTCTTCAATTTTTACATTGTTGAATAGTTGCACTACTTACCTGTGCAGTCTTTCACAGAGTGTTGAGCCCTTCCTTATCTTTACTTCTGAAAGATTCCGTTTCTTTGGGATGCTTTGTGTATACTCAGTTAACTAACCTGTTGCCGAATTTTTCAACTTTACCATTTTTTTTTCCTGTCCCAACTTTTTAAAATGTGTTGCTGGAATCAAATTTAAAATGAGCATATGAAAAAAAACAAAGGCAATAAAATATATTGTAGCCTTTGATATGATGCCTTTGTATTATTTTCAATTAAATATAGAGTTTTATTGATTTGCACATCACTGCAGTCTTTGATGCACTTTGAATTTTAGTTACTGGTTGATTTTATTGTTTGACCTGAAAGATTTTGTTAAAGGCTATATCCAGTTTCTTAAATTAGAATTCTCATAACTCTCTTTTGTTCATCGTAATTCTGATGTCAACAGTCAGTCACAGGAGAATCGGTACCTCTTTAGAGCCTTTATTTCCTCTTAGTGGTTCTTCCTCATGCTGTTAGGAAACTGTTCTTACCACGGAAGTCGTTTTCCTATTTAGGGGCTTGGAGCTGATTCTGGTAAAGTTGCTATTTTAGTAATACAATTTAAATCTGTGATGATTCAATGTTTTCATAAGAGTGAGCCCAAATTGACAAATATTGCCTGAAGGTATTAAATTACTAAAGTATAAAAGTGATTTATTGTAAAAGACACCACTATGTGTATAATAAAACTGAAAGTACAAGCTGAAGTTCTATAGTTGTAAATACTGCAAATACACTGTAAATACAGTTTATGAGGAAAAAACCTATGAATTATGAATCATTTTCTAGTAGCTGGCTACACAAAAATAAATATGTTGCATAAAATGTAATGTAAAACTAACATTTTCGTATCGACTACACAATTTACTAGCAAATTTTTTACTAGCAAAAAATTATATATATATATATATATATATATATATATATATATATATATATATATATATATATATATATATATATATATATATGCATTTAACCTAATATGTATTATGTAAAAGTGACTGCAAAAAGTTTAAACAGATCTTCTATAGTTTATCCAACTTGGACTGTGAAAAGTCTTTTGTGGGTTAACCTAAAATATTTACTTTATGTGATTACAAGCAATGGAACAATTACTTTGATTGAAACAATCGGTTATTCAAACATTTACTTATTTAGGTAGAATAAAACTAGTTAATTTACTAGTTACCACATTAAGTATTTTTTTAGGTTTACCCATTAATTATTAGAGTGTTACATATTGGAATAAGTATAAATCTTTTGTCAAAATGAATTTCACTCATTTATATTGACTGTCAGGCTAATTCAAGAGACTGTACTTTCTTATTTTGGCATGATGTTTGACTACAGATTTAAAACCAACAGGATAGAAATGTGAAATATCAGCACAGCTATTAAAATGCACTTATGTTATTTAATCGCTGTAATATACGTAAACAGAGCAATGCAGCCATAGAGGCTGCATTTAGCGATATTCGAAAACAGAACTTCAGTGAAGCTGAGAAACACAGTTCAACTGCAAAGATGACATTTGACATTATTGGGTGTCATTATTGTGCCAGTATCAGCAGAAAGTGCTGGATGGAATGAAAAGAGAAAAAAAATCTGATTCAATCAGTCCTTTGGTCCATTAGTCCTGTTTGTTTTTCAGCCCATGAGCAGCGTCTCTATCAATCTTCACCATATTTTGGTGTATCATTTCAGAAGTGTACCTCAGTTCTCCAGTCAGCATGGCGAAGGCATTTGGTGAATCATACAGGTCTTTAATTACCACCTGTTTCTCCATGACCAGGTCTACACTGACAAGGTAACGTTAGCATTTTTCCCTTATTCAAAATAAGTAAAAGGTGAAGATGTAGACAAAGTCATTTAGAATGTTTTAGAAAAACATAATGAGTCAGAACTGTTCAGTTTTGGTGAACCAGACGTCTGAAGAGGTTAATTATTCTACAAGCTTTCTCATACAAAGTTATCACATGAAATGGATATAGGTCATGAGTTTGTTAACCCTTACAGCACCCCCTATTGCTTGCTCTTGTGCGTGTGTACTCTCTCTCTCTTTTACACACGCTCTTGTCCGTGCATGTTTGTTTTTCTCACGCGTTCTCCTCTGTGCTCCTTTCTACCCTTCTCATAGAATTCTGCAGATGCCAATCATCACTGATGCGGCTTACGTGGTGTGACGGCCAATCAGGCATCAGATTTGGTCACAAGATACGGAGGCCTGTGCTTCAAAAGCAGCCCGGCAAAAGCCCACTAGAGACATCTTGCTCGGTGCACACACAGCTTTTTGGTGACTTTTTAAATAAAAAAACTTTTTATTTTGGGTTCTGGACAGGTAAGACGGGCGCGCTCATACATTGTACAGCACGTAGTGACCCTATGTATAGATACAATACACCGTTAGGGACGGGTGCCAGTAAGTAGCCTTTTGTTTTTGTGCTGTTTAGAGTTAAGTTTAATCATAGAGCTTTAGGGTAGTTCTTTGTTTTTTTGTATGTTTTGATTATTTCTTTTCTTTAGCGCCGTCCTAGTCCAGACTCCCTTTAACACCGCAGTCTATTTTGTAAATCAACATTGTAAATATTGTAAATATTGTGATAAATGGTGGTGTTAAATGTTGGATGTTTGTTGTGTTGTGCATTAAACACAGTTAAAGGCTGTAAGAAGTGTTGTGTCTCCTCTTTTGTTGCACATTACCCACTCCAGTCCAGTCTTCCTGCTGGGTCAGTGTTGTCATGCTGTCCTCGGAGCTGGAGGACCTTCAAACATGAGGACTGACACATCAGGCCCCAAGGAAGGACAGATCAGGAGAGCCAGTTCAAGTGGGGATTGTGGCGCTGAAGCCAAGGGAATCCTAGGACCAACTGCAGATCAGGGACACTGATCAAATACAGAGTAATTTGCTCCATGTGCTGCCCTATCTGCAGAGTTATGCGTCTGGTTTGCTGGGTAACTCCTGGTTAAAGAGATCACCCATCTATGGCTGAGATAGACATAGATTCCTCCAACTCAAACAAGGGTAGGCCCAGTGACTTGGCCAGTGCAGTGTCCACAAAATTCCCAGCAGCCCCGAAGTCCTGAAAGGCCCCAAGATATTTCTCGAAGGGGCTCCATAAAAAGATGGTGTGGAGGAATACTCCAGACGTACGGGGGAGACATGAGGAGCCTATCGGGTGTCTCCCCTTCCCCGATAGGCCTGAACATTTCCCTGAAGTGCAGGGCACCCTGGGCATAGATGACCTGCCTGCCTACAATACAAACATCGACCCTCCCACATACAGGCCTCAAATTCCTCGCGTTCCAGCTGCATAGGCTGGACATCAGTGTCCGCAACACAAGGCTAGATCGTGCATGGGGGCGCAATGACTTGAAAGGGGCTGAGGATCTCTTTACTCCTATGCCGATCTCTGAGATGGTTGTCAACCCTCAGTGCCAGCTCTGTGAGCTGTTCTAGTGTGGCAGGGGGTCACAATTTCATCCTTCAGGTCCTCATGCCACAGCATTCCAGCCACTCTCGGCTGCAAGGGTGCGAAATTCAATGACAAAATCCGCCACTGAACACTTACCCTGCTGAAGATTGAGAAGGCGGGGGCCAGTATCACCTCCACAAACATGGTTATCAAAAGTGTTAAATAGCGCTGTCATGAACAGGATCACTGATGCACACACCTCTGATTGAGTACCAACAGGACCTACAGCATTTGTGCCAACTGCTACACCCTCAATTTCATCACTGTGCCATCCAGATGCACCAGCATTGAGATAGGATGGGACTGTTTTAGCTCACGCACACTTTACATAAAGACTCAGTCATAGACAGCCTCAGTCAGAGACTGCCTCAGTCTTACACTGCCTCTATCTGTGCAGCTTCTAAAGACTCTTTTCTTTGGTATTTAGCGAATTAAACTATAAATACTGTTTGACCAGAGGAGGGTGGTTCCTCCCAAGGTCTCTTCCTTTAGTCTGAGGGAGTTTTTCCTTGCCACTGTTGCCTCTGGCTTGCTCACTGGGGGATATATGTTGTAACTGTCTGTTTTCAAAACTTCTGTAAAGCTGCTTTGTGAAAACATTGTTGTAAAAGCGCTATACAAATAAACATGAATTCAAGTGAATTGAATTGATTGGGATTCCCATACCGGGGTGGCCCAGGCAAGAGCACATCCTGATAGGAGAGATATTATATATGCTACCTTGGCCCGTTCAGTGGAAAACCAAGATGGCTGCTGTTCAAATCCCAAAGAACACTGCAGGGGAATTCCCCAGCAAGTGCCTTGCTCCCCTGAATAACAATCTGGGGATGGCAAGCCTGGTTCTTGCCAAGGGATGGGCTCTACAGCAACTACTGCTGCCGTTGCCATCTGCCACTCAACCTGGGAGTTTCCAGGTGCATCCGCGGGAGTAGGGGCAGCCTGAGTGATTGCTTGTGTGAGAACCTGGAACTGATCTAAAATCTTTTGCAGGGCCTGGTCATCTCTCACTATACCAGCTCCCTGGGTGCTCAGGGCTGCATTTACCTAATCCAGGTATGACAGCTGTGCTGGATCCATAATCTGGCTGGGACTCTTTAAAGGTGACACACCTGATAAGGAGTTTGAACCCAAACTCCTGGTGCTTTACTGAGAAGCCTTAACCAGGTGAGCTACCCGGTCTGAGGTCAAAGTACCCAAATGCCAAGCAGTAAGACCGTGGAGCTGGTAAGAAAGTGTAAACTAAAAGCCATCCTAGGGGGAATCGAACCCAAGCCACTGTGTCATGAGTCCAGTGGATTACCACTCCTCTAATCTAGTGCCCAGCCCAGTTGTTAGCTGGGTTTAAAAGAGGTGTGAAAGAAAAAAAACACCTGTTTTAGGGAAAAATTTGTTCGGGAAACCGAGAAAAAAGAATGCCAGAGGTATTTTTATTGGTTTCCAGGAGTATTTTTTTTGGTTTTCCTAAGATGAATATTATAATAAAATAAATAACATCTCTTCTTGTCTATTTTGACAGACCAAGGTTCCATTTGAAATGGTTGGAATGGATTTTTTGGCGAGCTTGTGAAGACGAACCAAAACAACCAGTACATATGTATCATAATTGATTATTGTGCTAGGTTGGCCCAGGCATATGCACAGGAATCTAAATCTGTGGCAGAGGTCTCACAGAGCGTTTTTAAAGTTTGTGGATTGGAGGAATGTGGCCACTGGCTGTGGAGAGACAGAAGCTGGTTACATGCACTTGGACTGCAGGGGGAAGCCCACCTGGGATACTGGCTTCAAGGCCATGCTGTAGTGATGTGGGGGAGAGTGGACTGAGAAGGAAGCCCAGCGGAAGTGCTGGCTTTGGCCCATGCTATTACGGTGTGGAGATAGGAGCTGGCTTCAGAACAGACACTGGCTTGGGAGGTAAGTCACACTTAAAGCCACTATAAGACCTGGCTTATGAGCTACAGGTGATAGGATGATTAGAGAGCAGGTGATGGAGTGAGGGGGTGTGTGAGTGTGTGTGCCCTGGGTCACCTAGTACTCTGGAGACTGAGACCTTTGCGGGCGCTGAGCGGTAGTGCTTACTTAAATTACTTGGCAATTCATATATATATATTTTAACTTTTCTACTTTCCTCAATAGATTAACACACAAGTATGCAAATGTTTAGGGCTCTTGGCAAACTACTGGATGAGAAACCAAACAACTGGGACCTGTACCTGGATGCAGTAATGTTTGGGAGGGAAGCACGTTATCCAGCTAAAGTGCCAGAAACATATTAGTTTACATAAAATTATGTCTTTTGAGAGTATATGTATAGTGTCTAGCTGCAGCATCTCTGAGCTAAAGTTTGGTTTGTTTAATATAAGATCACTTAACTCTAAGCCTCTTATTGTAAATTATACAATAACGTATCACAAAATTGATGTATTGTGTCTCACAGAAACATGGGTCAAACCTGAGGAATATTTGGCATTAAATAAAGCCACCCCTGTAGGTTTTAAGTATGTACACAGCCCTAGACTGGAGAGGGTATATGTGTTATTTATAAAAATTCATTAGACATAAATCAGAAACACACCTTCAATTTTTTCTAATTTCTTTGCATAAACATCACCAATTCGACCACTAACACACATGTACTCACCCTAATCAGTATTTATAGACCACCAGGACCTTATTCTGAATTCTTAAAAGAAGTGATTTTGTTGCAGATCTAGCAGTGAGCACTAAGAAAGTAATAGCTGTAGGAGACTTTAATATTCATTTTGAGAATTCAGCAGATCCATTAAAAAAGAATTTTCATCTATCTTAGACTCTGTAGGTCTCACTCAGTATGTAATAGGGCCTACACATTCTTGTAATCACACTTTAGATCTAGATTTGACTCTAGGTGTTGATATACATCTTACTGTTCTTCCACAGTCTTCAGTAGTTTCAGATCATTTCCTAATTTCATATGAATTTAGTTGTAGTGAAAATGTATGTATATCACCCCGCTACTGCATGAAGCGTTCAATAATGCCAAATACACCTCAGCACTTTATTGAAATCATTCCAGATTTATCAGCCATAGCTTTTTCTTTAGACCCAACAGAGCTAGACAAATTAACAGACTGCGTAGAAAACAAATTCCGTTCAACTTCAGACAATGTTGCACCCATAAAAGCTAAAAGGATGCAACAGACAAAGCTCGCTACTTAGTACAACAATGAAATACACACCAGATAAGACAGACAGTACGGAAATTAGACCGCAAACGGCGACTCACTAAGCTGGAGGTATTTCATTCAGCTGGAAAGGACAGCCTTAGCAGGTATAGAAAGGCACTTATCAACACACGTTCCACATATCTTTCCTCACTTATTAAACACAACAAAAACAATCCTAGAGTTTTATTTAGTGCAAATGCAAAACTTACCAAAAGCCAGGCAGGAACTGAACCTTAAATACCCGCCAACTACAGCAGCAATGATTTCATGGACCTTTTCAAAAATAAAATCGAGAATATTAGACAAAAAGTTCAACTGACACCAGCAACCTATACATTGTCTGGTTTGGCTGAGGCAGCACGAAATGTGATTTTATAAGAAAGACTAGAAACATTTTGTCCACTTCAGCAGACAGAACTAGAAAGACGTATCTCTTATTCAAATTCTGCTACATGCACACTTGACATGATTCCAACAAACCTATTTAAACATTAAAGTATTACCAGCTATAATTAAACCCATTTTAACAATCATTAACTCTTCTCTTAGCCTGGGTCATATACCCAAGTCTTTTAAACTAGCCAGATCTTGACCCCAGAGAGCTATCAAGCTATAAACCGATTTCCAATTTACCATTTATCTCTAAAATTTTAGAAAAAGCTGTAGCTCAAAAGTTCCTATCTACATAAGAACAGCATATATGAAACATTCCAATCTGGTTTTAAGCCACACCACAGCACTGAGACTGCTTTAGTTAAGATAACAAATGATCTTGCCTCTGATCAGGGCCACGTATCTCTACTGGTACTACTCAATCTAAGTGCAGCTGTTGACACTATAGATCTCGGTCCTAAGGCTGCTTGGATGTTCAGATTTAATGTTAAATCTTGCTGACTTCTCTGTAGTACCTGGTTCAGTAGCCAAAAATATTGGTGTAACAAATGACTCAGATCTGACATTTAATCAACACATAGGTAATATTACAAGAACAGCGTTTCTTCACCTGTGAAACATTTTAAAGTTAAGAAATGCATTATCTATGTCTGATGCTGAAAAGTTGATAGATGCCTTTATAACCTCAAGGCTAGATTACTGTAGTGCATTGTTGTCAGGATGCTCCAGCAGGAACCTAAATAAACTTCAGTTAGTTCAGAACGCTGCAGCTAGAGTACTACCTAAAACCAGGAAATTCGATCACATCAGTCCAGTTTTATCAGCGCTACACTGGCTTCTCTTATTGACGTATAAAGCCCTAAACAGTCTAGCACCAGATTACCTGCAAGATCTTATTTCCTGTTATGAACCGCCGCGCTTGCTCAGATCACAAGATGCTGGTCTTCTATTAGTTCCTAAAATTCAGAGAACTTCAGTAGGGGTAAGAGCCTTTTCCTACAAAGCCCCCAAATTGTGGAATAATCTCCCAGTTAATGTTCGGGACTCTGACACAGTCTCTACATTTAAGTCTAGACTAAAAACATACTTGTCTAGTTTAGCTTTTGGTGACTGAGCTACATTCTGGAATGCTTTTCATCCTCTACATTAATCCAAACCAGAACTAACCTAGTTTTTCTTTTCTCCTTCTATCTGAAGTAATAACCGCCCACCTGTCCGGCCCCATACTGTTGGAGGACAGACCCTCAGTGCCTCCTCGTCACCTGGCACTAACCAGTTCTCCTCTTCATTTATGTCATCTGCTGCACTTCGACTGCATTACTGTATTATCCAGATGTACCACTTGTCCAGCTTCTCTCTTTTCAGTTGATTCTGTTTATAATCAGATCTGCCAGCTGCATTCTAAACGCTTCTCATCCTCTATACTAACCCAAGTCAGAACTAACTTTGTTTTTCGTTTTCTCTCTCTCTCTCTGAGGCAATAACCGCCAACCTGTCCTGCCGAATACTTTTGGAGGTCCGACTATCAGGGCCTCCTCGTCATCTGGCACTTTCTGCTACACCTCGACTGCATTACTGTATCCTCCTGATGTAACACCTGTGCAGCTTCTCTCCTTTTAGTTAATTCTGTTTATAATCAGATCTGTCAGAGTTGCCAGCTACACCCTAAAGTGCTTCTAATCCTCTGTACTAACCCACACCAGAACTAACTCTGTCTCTTTTCTCTTTCCGAGGTAGTAACCACCCACCTGTCCCCCCGAATACTGTAAAGGACTGACCACCAGTTCTCCTCTCCATTCGTGCTATCTGCTCCATCCTTGACTGCATCGCTGTATCATCCACCTGATGTAGCACCTGTGCAGTTTCTAAAGCTTTTCCCTTCAGACTCAGCTTTAGTTTAATAAATTGTAAATACTGTTCGACCAGAGGAGGATGGGTCTCCCCTTGTGATTCCTCCCAAGGTTTCTTCCTCCAGTTTTGAGGGAGTTTTTCCTTGCCACTGTCGCCTCTGGCTTGCTGACAGGGGATAAAGTGTTGTGATTTCATGTTTTCAAACTCCTGAAAAGCTGCTTTGCGACAACATCGTTGTATTAAGCGCTATACAAATAAACTTGACTTAATCAGCCATGACACTAAAACCACCTCCTTGTTTCTGCACTCATTCACTATTATATCAGTTCTGTTTACCATATAGGAGCTTTGTAGTTCTACAATTACAGACTGTAGTTCATCTGTTTCTCTGCATACTTTGTTGACCCGCTTTCACTCTTTTCTTCAATGGTCAGGACCCCACAGGACCACCACAGACTAGATATTACTTAAGTGGTGGATTATTCTCAGCACTGTAGTGTCACTGACATGGTGATGGTGAGCTAGTGTGTGTTGTGATGGTACGAGTGGATCAGACACATCAGTACTGCTGGAGTTTTTAAACACATCAGTGTCACTGCTGGACTGAGAATAGTCCACCAACCAAAATATCCAGCCAGTATCTTCTGGGCAGCATCCTGTGACTATTGATGAAGGACTAGAGGTTGACCAACACAAACTGTGCAGCAACAGATTAGCTGCTGTCTCTGACTTTACATCTACAAGGGGGGCAACCAGGTAGGAGTGTCTAATAGTGTGGACACAGTGTTTAAAACTTAAGCAGCTCTACTGTATCTGTGTTACTTCAGTGCTGAGAATGATCCACCACCCAAATAACACCTGCTCTGTGGTGGTCCGGTGGGGGTCCTGACCATTGAAGAACAGGGTAAAAGGAAGTTGTCACACTACCCTGTAGTGCCGGTAGTGACCGTCACAGGACTGAGGGATTCTTCCACAAAAAGAACTATTTTGGCACAAAATATAGCACATCCTGTGCAAGAGTGTTTATTGTGCTCAGTGACAAAAATAAAGAAAAATAAACACAAATAAAGATATGTACAAAATATAAGAGGTTTTTTCTGCGAGAGGTTTTAAACAGCATAAAACTGTTACTCTTGGCAAAAAAGCTCTCAAATTGAACCTGCAATACATATACAATACAAATATCTGCCTTATATACATACCAAACAAAAGGAATACAACACAAATCATCAGAATAATACAGGGCGAAGACAAAGAATGAAATTTCAAATGAGAAAAATATAAAGAAAATATAAAAGATGTAGAATCTCCCCCTGGAAATGGAGCAGCCCACAAGGTCCCCACTTGGCATGCCCTGGGGCCTATAAACATAACATGTCCTGGGGCCCATAAAAACCCTGGCAAAGACACTAGGACTTTTTCACTCCCAGAACCCAACAGATGTCACAATGTAAATATGAATGAGTTAAGTATGTACCTGTGCCTGCTTAGCAAAACTTGTTCTGAAATAATATACTGGAAAGTTTTGTTAAATGATCAAGCTAACATGTAATTGAAACTAAGCTGTTTCACTGGGAGATTTTAGGTTCCTTTCCTGTGCCGAAGATAAAAAAATAAATGGCTGTAGAGCAAGGTATCATCTTGTAATTCTTGAATTATGGTCCATAGTGTTGATCCATGTAAGTGCCTTGTGGTCTGTTTCCAACAGCAACTCCATGCCTAGAAGGTAGAACTAGAGACTGTCTAAGGCCCACTTGATAGCAAGAGCTTCCTTCTCCACTGTAGAATACCTTGTCTTCCTAGGCAGTAGTTTGCGCCTGAGGTACAACACAGGTGGCTTTTCCCCCTTAACACCTTGGATCAGAACAGCCCCAACTCCGACAGCCGAGGCATCAACTTGCACTGTAAAAGGTTTACTGAAATCGGGACAAATCAGTACAGGTTCAGAGCATAAGGCATTTTAAGGAGCCTGGAAAACCTTATTACAGTCCTCTGTCCAAAGTACAAGATTCTTTGCTGAGTTCAACCTCAGTTCCATCAGTGGGGCAGCAAGTGTGGCAAAAAAGCTTCAATACCAGCCGACTAGACCAGGGAAGGATCAAACTTGTTTCTTAGTGTGTGGTTGTGGGGTATTTCTAATAACCTCCACTTTATCCCATTGAGGCTGGACCAATCATTTTTCCAGGTATTGTACCTCTGTCTGACCCCACTCACACTTTTCAACGGGTCAAACCAGCAGCGGCTATCTTTTGAAGGATGGATTCAACATGTCGAAGGTGGTCATCCCAACTGGGGCTGAAAATGACCACATCATCTAGGTATGCAGCACAGAAAGCTTCACAACCATGCAAGAGACGATCCATCAGGCATTGGGATGTTGTAGGAGCTCCATGAAGTATATTGGACTTCTGAATGCTGTGTACTCCTGTGACTCTCTTGCTAATGGGACCTGCCAGTATCCCTTACAAAGGTCAAGGGTTGTGATGTAATGGGCATGTTCAAGCCTCTCCAGAAGGTTTTATCACACACAGATTCAGCATGGGGCGAATCGGCCTTAGGTGTCCCCACTAGTCTATCAGGTATATGGTAGGGCCTCTGTTGAATGGGTGTGTCATCCTTGATACAAATAACATGTTGTGCCATGGTTGTCCGACCAGGTTTGGGCTGGACTCAAGACGGTGTCTCAATTCCCTCTGTTCGTTCATCATGAGGCTTTTTTCTCCCACTGATGTCTTAGCAGGTCCAGAGGCCCTTGTACTGAATAACCATACAGAAGCTCAAATGGTGAAAATCCAGTCAATGCTTGCAGTACTTTACGATACACAAAGAGCAGAAAAGGTAACCACTTATCCAAATCTTTCCCTGTGTCTGAAACAAACTTCCTCAGCATGGACTTGAGGGTTTGGTTGAACCTTTCAACCAGGCCATCAGTTTGGGGATGATGGGGGTGGTGCGTATACCAGTAATGCCAAGGTGTTGGTACAACTGGGACATCAGATGGGATGTGAAGTTCGTGCCTTGGTCTGTAAGGTTTTCATCTGGAAAACAGGTAAACAAGTGCTTGAAAGATATTGTGGTGGTTATGGAACTGTTTCAGGGAACCTGGTAGCATAGTCACAGATAACCAGAATGTACTGAAACCCAGAGCAACTTTTCTCCAAAGGACCTACAATGTCCATTGCAATATGCCTAAAGGGAATATAGATAAAAGGCATACTTCGAAGAGGGGCTCTGTCTGAGTGGCACATTTGGCTAGTTTTCTGGCATTCTGGGCAAGATATACAATATGCTTTGACATCTGCATACATTGAAAGCCAGTAAAACAGACGACCAACCCTGAGGTATGTTTTCTGTTGACCCAGGTGACCTGCCCATGGTACGGTGTGTGCAAGATTTAGAACCAGCCTACATTTGGACGGTACAACCAAACAAATCTCTGGAGAATCTACTAGGTAAAGGATACCCTTCTCAATAATGTACCTGTCCTTACAACCTAGTACCTCCTTATCTTCCTCCCTGGCATTCAACTGAGAAAATAAAGAATTAAGGGAGACATCTCTTTGAAGTACCCCTGTGTTATCTGGTATTTCCCAAAGCCCTGTGGTAAGGTTATATAGATCTGGTGAACATACCGGTGAGCCTAGTGCCTTTTCTAGATGGTGCTTTTGTCTAGATTTTCTTGGGCCCTTCCTACCCCCTTTGAAAATAGTGTCTGCCACCAGGGGTAATGGTTCAAGACCAGCTTTAGTGTGGTCACTACAGGACAAACAAGTTTAACTGCAGGTTGAACATCCGCAAGTAAGTCAGTTAAGACTGGGCAAGTCCCTTCCCAATATAATGTCTTTTGGTAAAGCATCAACAACCCCCACCCCCACCCGTACAAGAAATACCTCGTCATGTACAGTAAGAGAGACAGTTGGATACATTTTTACATCACTATGTACACACTGAATATTGGTCAGTTTAGAAAAGTCTATAAGGCTTGGTGGTACAAATGGTGGCTTGGTGTTTTTTTTTTTACCAAACAAATTGCACTCCCAGTATCCACCATGGCCCGCAAAGGTTGTCCATTCATAACTACTGTCAGTTCCATAAAGTTATTGGACATTTTGTCTATATGTCTTGGAGCTTCTCTTACCACCAATGAAGATATATCTCCTTCTCTTGGGACATAACATAAACTAGAAAGTTTTGGCAATTCAGAGGACTTACAGGTCCTCTTACACTGGTAAGAGTACACTTACTGGTAGGTTACACTGATAGGTTTCTTTGGGGGTTTCACCAGCTGGTACTGTTGGCCCTCTAAATCGTCTGCGGTAAGTTTTAGCCGAGTTGTCAAATTTTTACAAGAGTGCCGCCCTCAGGTCAGAATATGAGTTTGAGAGCTCCTCATCCATTCCTGTATATGCCTCCAGTGCTTTACCTATCAGCAAGGGTACCAGTCTATAGGCCCATTCCTCTACTGGCCATAACCAGGTCTTTGCCAGGCACTCAAAACAAAGAAGATTTTTCTCAATGTCTTCATCTTCTCTGAACACTGGCATTTGTGGCTCTGACCGATACAACTCTCTGACCCTTATCTCACTGAAACGGGTGCTGGCTGGGTTGGTTGCATTGCCTGTGCCAGCTGAGGACCCCTATCTTGAGGAACTTGAGAACACCATGGTGCTGACAATGCTCAACCAACCTGCTGAATGAACATGTCACTAAAGTGAACAATGCTTTAAGGAGCTTAAATGCTGTTCAGAGACAAGGTCAACCAAGACGAGCGTCAGCTCTCACAGTACCTCCACTCATTCCTGTCTAACTTCTGCAGCTGCTGAAGTTGCTGCCAATAAAGCCACTCCACAAGTATTCTAGAGCAAGAATGTCATATTGAAGAACTGCAGAGGCTGGAAGCTAAAGCTGCTCAGCTAAAGGCTACACAGGAGGCTGAAAATGCAAAGAGACAAAGAGTGCTAGAAGCCAAGCGCTAAAACATCTGGAGATGATTAAAAGACTGA
Source organism: Megaleporinus macrocephalus (assembly GCA_021613375.1). Taxonomy (NCBI): domain Eukaryota; kingdom Metazoa; phylum Chordata; class Actinopteri; order Characiformes; family Anostomidae; genus Megaleporinus; species Megaleporinus macrocephalus. The sequence continues at coordinate 31,167,703 of CM038705.1, forward strand.
AGGCTGCCAAGGCATGAAAGCAAGTATATGAACAGAGTGAATGCTCACGTCAAACATCTAAACAGAGTCAATGCTCAGATGATGAAATAAATAAGCTGCTTTATCAACCTGTTCCTGTGAAGGTTAAAAGGAAAGTAAGCCCATTGCAGCACCATTCTCCACCACAAGCTGTAACACATCCAGCAGAAGACAGCACAGCAGCTCTTGTCAGAGCACTCATGGAATCCATTAGTGCCAGTTGTATTCCTGTACCTGAACCAACAACATTCAACTGTGACCCACTCAGATTAAATGACTGGAAGGTATCTTTTCAGACCCTCATTGACAGGAAGAACACACCAGTCGAAAAAAAGATATATTATCTACGCAAGTATGTGGGTGGATCTGCGAAGAAGGCCATAGAGAGCTACTTCCCACTAGGCACTAAGTCAGCCTACCTTTTAGCATGGTGCATCCTAGAGGAGCGATATGGCAGTCCATTCCTTATCACCAAAGCCTTCAGAGTTAAGATTGATGCATGGACCAAGATACGTGCCAAGGGCAGTCTTTAACTTCAAGAACTAGCCAACTTCCTTCGCAGCTGTGAGTCCACAGTGTCTCAAATCAGAGGTCTAGAAGTGCTTAATGACTGCAACAAAAACCGGAAAATACTTGTTAAACCTCCAGACTGATTGACTTCAAGATGGAACTGAAAAGTCATGGAAGAAAGAAAGGAAGAAAGAAAGTCAAACGTTCCCAAGCTTCAGCCAGTTTGTCAAGTTCCTCAGACGTGAAGCCAAAATCACCTGCAATCCAATTACATCTCTCCATGCACTAAAACCAGGTGAAGGGCAGAAGAGCAAGGTTTTAAAGAACAGAAGTCCTGGAGCAAAACCTGTATCTTTTGTGAGAAGGCAGGGCACAGTCTACCAGAGTGTCGTAAGTTCATAAAGAATACAATCACAGAACAAGTTCGTCCAAGAGAAGAAGTGGGGCCATCGTTCCAAGCATTGTGAAGACTGGAACATTTGCAAGACATGTAAGAAAAGACATCCATTTTGCCTCCATGATAATCACACCAATGAAGAAAGGAGGCAAGCAAGGACTGATGGAGCTAGAGATCATGACAAGCCAAAGGAAGGGAAGCCAGATCAGCCACAAGATCCAGCACCAAGCACGTCACATAAAGCAACATCTCATAGAGTCACCCAGAATGACAGAGACACTAATACATCCACAATAATTCCAGTGTGGGTCTCCGTCGTGACTGAGCCAAATTGTAAAGTTCTTGTTACTCAGAGTGACACAACCTTTATCATTGAAGAGAATGCAAGGAGCAAGGAGTGAACCAGTTAAGCTAAGGCTCTCCATCCTGGCTTCAAGGAACACAGTCATGTCCTGCCGGAAACTGACTGGTTTACAAGTAAAAGGGTTCTACACAGATATGGTAATTTCACTTCCAGTGACCTACCCCAGGGAGTTTATACCTGCAAACAGACACCATATCCCCACACCAGAGATGGTGAAGGTATGGTCTCATCTTGAACACATTGCAGATGAGATCGCTCCTCAGCAAAGCTGTGAAGTTGGCCTGCTAATCGGCTACAATTGTCCTAGTACCAAGATAAGTGGTGCCTGGTGAAGAAAATCAACCCTTCGCTCAGAGAACAGACTTAGGATGGAGTGTGGTTGGCCATGGTAATCCATGCCTCAATTATGGAAATGCCATTGGAGTAAGCCACCAAGTCATAGTGAAGCAAGTGATGCCAGGGCTGCAGTCCTCTTCAAACCTCACAAGTGAAGTGCTTTGCATCTGTAGAACACAGATCAAAGAAGTCATCAAGGTGCTGGAATCTGACTTCACTGAAAGAGGGCATCATACTTAATAGGGATGGTCATAATGAAATGCCATTATGAAATGGAAAGAAAGCTGATAAGGGATGTGCAGTATAATAAAGATACAAGACCTTTATGGATAAGACCATAACCTGTAGAGATGCAGAAAGGATCCCAGAGGAAGACAAAACTCCAGCATGGTATATCCTGCATCATAGGGTTTATCATCCACAAACGCCTAGAACAAATACGTGTTGTCTTCGATTGCTCTGCCAAATATCAAGGGATGTCCTTGAACAACCATCTCTTGACCGGTCCAGAGCTGACAAACACCTTGGTGGGAGTTCTGTTCTTCTGAAGAGGACAGGTGGCAATCATGTGTGACAGAGTGCATGTTCCACCAGTTCCATGCAAAGACAGAATACCAAGATTACCTTTGATTTCTTTGGTGGAAGAAAGGAAATCTTGAGGCCCAACCTTGCATCTATCGAATGAAGGTCCATCTTTTTGGTGCAGTTTCATCACCTGGCTGTGCCAACTATAGACTTAAGCACATCGCAGCTGAAGGACAAGGATGCTTTAGTGACGACACCATCAAGTTAATACAGCGGAACTTCTACGTTGACGACAGCCTCCACAAGTCAAGCAATCCTACTGGTAAAAGAAGCAAGAGAGCTTTGAAGCACAGGCAAACTCCGACTGCACGTTAATTAAGCAAGTTAATCTCTAACAGCAAGGAAGTCCTCACCACCATTCCCAAAGAAGAATGTGCTGAAGCTGCTACAGACAAAGACATGGTATTGTGTGAACTGCATATGGAAAGAGCCCTCTGTGTGCAGTGGTGGCTTCCGATGAGTTCCAGTTCAGAGTGGTCATCAAAGAGAATCCACTTACCCAAAGAGGAGTCTTGTCCACAGTTGCTTCAGTCTATGGTCCTCTCAGATTTGTGGCACCCTTCATTCTAGTTGGAAAGCAGATCCTACAGAAGATGTGTTGGGACAAGCTCAGCTGGGATGATACTTTCCCTGATGACCTGCGACAGTGGGATTGTTGGCTCCAAGATCTACAAAACCTAGCTGATGTTAACATCCCAAGATGCAACGTTTCATCAAGCTTCAAGCATTTATAAGCTTCACCATTTCTCAGAAGCCTGTGTGTCAGGCTATGGTTCGTGCTCGTACCTTAGAGCAGTCAGTGAATCAGGTGAAGTTCACTGTTCCTTAGTTATGGTAAAGGTATGGTAAAGGCAAGAGCTGCCCTTACCAAGGTCACAACCATACCAAGGTGAGCTGTCAGCAGCAGCGGTAGCCATCCTCAGCAGTGACATTCTCAAGAAAGAACAGGAAATAGAGTGTCTACAAGAATTCTTCTGGACTGATTCCATGGTTGTCCTTGGGTACATCAGTAATGAAGCCAGAAGATTTCACGTGTTTGTAGAATCCACTCAATGGAAGTATGAAGGAAATTCTGAAGAAAATCCAGCAGACCACGCCTCAAGAGGCAGCTTGTATCCTCTGACTGGTTCACTGGTTCAAGGTTTCTCTGGCAGAAGGAGCTACCAAGCGGAGAAGTCAAGATGGGAAAAATTGCAAGTACATCCAGGCGAAAGAAACAATGTCAATGTCAAGTTCTCAGACTGGTCCAAAATAGTAAAAGCTATCACAAAACTTAAGCGCCATATAAAAGAAATCAAGGGTCTTCAGCCAAGGTTCTGTGAAGTCACCAGTCTAGAGGAAAGGAAAGAAGCAGAGCTGACCATAATCAAGATGGTTTAAGAAGCAACCTTCTCAAAGGAGATACAGTGCCTTCTGAGGCACAAGCAGACACAAGTCAATGACAAAGTCAATAAGCTATACAGATTAAGTCCATTTCTTGACGACCAAGGTATATTCAGAGTGGGAGGCCACTCCCACTGTTATTTACCTGTTGATGCATTCATCAATGCTCTGCGTTTGTTCATCGCCATTTGTGGAACAGTACGCCAGATAAGATGTGATCAAGGGACAAACTTTATCGGAGCTAGACATGAGTTTGTTGAAGCACTGAAATGTGTGAATGTTCCAGCATCTAGTGTAAAGCCTTCCCAGAAGAGTAGAGACAGTTACCGCAGCAAATGAGGACAAACTGCTTTTTAATACTCTTGATTTTGGAAGAAACATTGGATGAGCAGATGTCCCAACACTTTTGTCTAACACAGCTATTACATTATTCTCATTTCATGCCAACCTTCATAACTAGGGTTTACAGGCCTAACAGGCAGATTTATCACAATTTCATCATCTACCAGAAGAATGTACATTTTAGGAGATCTTTCAACATTTAACCAAAAAGCCATTATGGACACTGTCCGAATTATACCAAGTTACAGGTAGCGTCAAACGGGTGGGAGAAGTAAGAGACTTTTTTCCACCGATTTACGTTACCTGTAATTATCGCATCGTGTCATGCTTAAAAAAAATCATCATTCTTATTGTTACTCGATCCTTTTAGTGTGTGTGTGTGTGTGTGTGTGTGTGTGTGTGTGTGTGTGTGTGTGTGTGTTTGTATCAATCTTTCACAAAATGTTTTATTTTGTATGGCGTTTTACTTTCTTCAGGTAAAAATGTTTTCTGGCGTAGTCACTGTCTAACCTTCCTCATTTGATGTTTGCATATGTAGAAATTTTGTGGTGAAACATTCATATCCAAGTATATATGTGTAATTAATAGATAACATAGAATGTAAATATAGGCATTCGTCACGATTACGCTTGCTGAACGCAGCAGAACGAGAAACGAAAGCGCGTCGGCGTAGCTTACGTAGTTTACGTAAAGCGCTCGTGGTCACAGAATTGTTTCGCTTTCTAAAGCCTGCGCAGAAGAGTAGATACGCCAGCAACGGGAGACGAGGTCTTATTAATGCTAAAGATTTCAGTAAAAACACTGGATGTGAAGATGATTTCTTAGGCGGTCTGTAGTTATTTTTCATTGATTTGAATCCATATTTAACTCTGGGGTGTTTCTTTTATGTGGCTGTTTAATGTGATGACTCGCTCCACCCACTCAGTTTAGCCTTAGCAAGCTCAGATGATATATTTGACTTCTCGCTAACAGAGCTGGGCTAATCAGTATCTTGAGAGAATCCTTTGTTTATATAATTCAGGAGTATTGCCATTCGGTGCTTAGATTGTACAGGAAAATGTCTAAATGCAAAACTGACTGCTTAGAAAAACCGCTGTCTTTGGGTTTTAGAGGGCTTGGGCGTTTTGTTGGTAGATATCCGTGGTGGTTTTTGATTTTACCACTGTTCTTATCTGGTGGTCTTGGTGCGGGTTTCATTTTCCTTCGCGACCTGCGGGCTAAAGGCATTGAGAATCAGTTTACACCGGTGAACGGCCAAGCTAAACGAGAGAGGGCGTTTATACAAGACAATTTCCAAAACACTGGAGATTTCTCACAATTGCGGCTCTCAACAGAGGCAACATGTGCCTCTCTGATCATTACAGGCTTTGAGCAAGAAAACATATGGACAGTGAGCGCGTTTTCAGAAATAATTAACTTGGACAAAGCAGTAAAACATCTTAATACAGGGAACACTTTTGCAAGCCTTTGTGCTCAAACCAGCGGAAGCTGCGTGTCGAATCCAGTACTAGACATTATAAATTACGACGCCAGTAAGATTTCAAATACCACTCTAAACTATCCAGAGCATGACAAAATCTTCTTAGGATCAGTTATAGGGGGTGTGCAGTTAAAAGAAAATAGCTCGGAGGTTAGAAGTGCAAAAGCCTTTAGACTTTTTTATTTCTTAAAAGAAGACAACTCAACCAGAAACATCCTGTGGCTGAAAGCGTTTATAAAACTGCTTTCCAACTACACAGAACTGAACACAGTAAGTAGATCACTGCTGTTTGAATATTAGTCTGTAAGGGTTGAACAGTGTCTATAGTTAATGTGCCATAGACTTAATGTAGTCTACAACTATTAACATATTCATGCCCAGCTAATATAATATAGTGTAATACAGAAAAAAAGTATGGATTTTTGAATACTTACACCGCCGACCATCATTTAAAAGTGTACAGTTTTCAAAGACATGTCATTTTTTTATTGTTGTGTTGGTAACAGTCTTATGACTAAATATAATATGTAATATGCTAGTGATGAAGTGAAAAAATGTACTCTGTAGTTATAGGATTTGATTAGGTTTGAAAAACGGATTCAGACTTGTGCTCATGTACGCTCTGACAACATACAGTGAGGAAAATAAGTATTTGAACACCCTGTGACATTGCATGTTCTCCCACTTAGAAATCATGGAGGGTTCTGAAATTTCCATCTTAGGTGCATGTTCACTGTGGGAGACATAATCTAAAAACAAAAAAACGGAAATCACAATGTATGAATTTTTAAATAATTTATTTGTGTATTACTACTGCAAATAGGTATTTGAACACCTGCCAATCAGCAAAAATTCTGGCCCTCAAAGACCTGTTCGTCCACCTCTAAAAAGACCACCTCCACTCCACTAATTATCTAAATTAGAAGAACCTGTTTGAGGTTGTTAGCTGCATAAAGACACCTGTCCACCCCACACAATCAGTAAAACTCCAACTACTAACATGGCTGAGACCAAAGAGCTGTCCAAAGACAATCGAGACAAAATTGTAGACCTCCAGAAGTCTGGAAAGGGCTATGGGGCAATTTCCAAGCAGCTTGGTGAAAAAAGATAAACTGTTGGAGCAATTATTAGAAAATGGAAGAAGCTAAACATGACTGTCAATCTCCCTCGGACTGGGGCTCCATGCAAGATCTCACCTCGTGGCATATCAATGATCCTAAGAAAGGTGAGGAATCAGCCCAGAGCTACATGGAAGGAGCTGGTCAATGACCTGAAAACAGCTGGCACCACTGTTTCCAAGGTTACTGTGGGTAATACACTAAGACGTCATAGTTTAAAGTCATGCATGGCATGGAAGGTTCCCCTGCTTAAATCAGCACAGGCCCGTCTTAATATTGCCCGTGACTATTTTGATGATCCAGAGGAGTCATGGGGGAAAGTTCTGTGGTCAGATGAGACCAAAAAAGAACTTTTTTGGTCTTAATTCCACTAACCATGTTTGGAGGATGAAGAATGATGAGTACCATCCCAAAAACACCATCCCTACTGTGAAGCATGGGTGTGGAAGGCCCACATTTTGGGGAACAACCTCCTTCCCTCAGTTAGAGCACTGAAGATGGGTCATGGCTGGGTCTTTCAACATGACAATGACCCAAAGCACACAGCCAGGATAACCAAGGAGTGGCTCCGTAAGAAGCATATCAAGGTTCTGGAGTGGCCTAGCCAGTTTCCAGACCTAAACCGTATAGAAAATCTTTGGAGGGAGCTCAAACTCTGTGTTTCCCAGCGACAGCCCAGAAACCTGGCTGATCTGGAGAAGATCTGTGTGGAGGAATGGGCTAAAATCCCGGCTACAGTGCAAACCTGGTGAAAAGGCTACTGTACCAAATATTAACGTTGATTTTCACAGGTGTTCAAATATAATTCTATGATGTTATTTGCAGCAGTAACACACCAATAAAAGTTGCAAAATCTGATTATAGAAGCCTCAGATAAAAGATTAGAGATTAAAAATATTGTTAATATCAGTAACATAATATTTTGTCCACTTTCTTATCAGTCAAACTCATTTTCAGGCATTGTTTTTCTGCCTATAAACTAAAGAAACTGTTATTTTATACCAGGCCAACAGAAAACTAACAGTTGTGTTTTTGTTCATATATTAAACCGTTTTCATCAATGATTATATTAACAGTGATTTTACACTTTCATTTTCCAACAAAATGGACTTTTGGAGGGTCCTTTAGAGGTTATTGGAGGTTAAAGGAACCTGTTTTTAAAATGTCAAATTAATTTGTGTGCACTGTCTTGTTTAGGTGTCTGTGTCTTATTTCACTTCATTATCAAGAGATGAGGAGTTTGAAAGCAGTGCAGCATCTGTGATTCCATTCTTTTCCATCACTTATTTCTTAGCCATTACCATCTCGATTATATCGTGCTTGAGGTATGTTAAAGAAAATGACATTTTCCACAAATCTCTACACAGTTTCAGATCATGATTTGATGTGTTGATTATGATAGATTTTGTAACATCATAGGTGCACTTTCAAATGGGTAAATACTATTTTGGGAATGTGGTGTTTTATACATTCTGTGGATAAGGTCAGTAGATTCCTAATCTTTGTTTTCTGATAAAACATTAAGTAGAAAAATTGTCCATATTTGCTTCATATTTCCGTGAACATCTTTAATTTATCAGTTTCCATTGGAACTTGTCATTCATTCACTCTCTGTAGGTTGGACTGTGTGAGGAACAAGGTGTGGGTTGCATCATTTGGAGTTCTCTCTGCTGGTTTGGCTGTGCTGTCCAGTTTTGGGTTGCTGCTTTTCTGTGGAATGCCATTCTCTATGACTGTGGCTTCAGCTCCATTTTTGATTCTGGGTGAGCCCTGCTGTAATATTCCACATTTGGTTTAGCTTATAATTGTAGATGTTTATGCTCTACTATTCATTTTCCACATAATCTGTCCAGGGATCGGAGTTGATGATATGTTCATTGTGATCTCCTGCTGGCAGAAGACTAAAGTTAAGGATCAAGTCGAGGAGCGTATGGCAGAAACATATAAAGAAGCAGCTGTATCCATCACTATCACCACACTAACTGATGTTCTAGCCTTCTACATTGGCCTTCTGACCCCATTCCGCTCTGTGCAGTCTTTCTGTATGTACACTGGTACAGCAGTTCTATTCTGCTACATCTACAACATCACGTTTTTTGGAGCTTTTCTAGCTCTAAATGGAAGACGGGAACAGGGCAATAGACATTGGTTGACTTGCATGGTAGTACCAGAAGAAAAGGACAGTCCTGATGGGAATATTTGTTGTGTAGGAGGGGCTTATGATGAGAAGACTGGAACTGAAAAAGAAATGCCAATTCATTTGTTCTTTAAGAAATACTATGGGCCATTTTTGACAAAACCCTGGACTAAAGTGTTTCTTATCATTCTCTACGCTGGGTATTTGGCTGCTAGCATCTATGGATGCTTACAAATCCAAGAGGGAATTGAACTAAAAAATTTAGCGTTAGACAGCTCGTATGTTGTTAAATACTACGCCAATGAAAAGAAATACTTTTCAGACTATGGTCCAAATGTCATGATAGTTATCAAGGATAAGAAATTTCAATACTGGAACACAAGTGCACAAGAGAGTCTTGACTTATGTCTTCAAGAGTTTGAAAATCTCACCATAACGTCTTGGCTTAAGTTTTACAGGATTTATGGAAAACAACAGCGTTTAGATTTAAATGATGAGAGTACTTTTAAAAAGCATCTACCTGGATTTCTAAAAGCTACAGGATTTAGTCCAGATGTCAACTTTACTGATAACCAAATTCTTGCTTCTCGCATGTTTATTCAGACAGTGGACATTAGAAGGGCAATTGATGAAAAAAACATGCTAAATGCTTTTCGAGAAACCACTGAAAGATGCACAGCTGTTGATTTGTTAGTGTATCACTATGCGTTTATCTATTTTGATCAGTATGCCGTTATAGTTAGTAACACCATCCAAAATGTAGTAGCTGCTACTCTGGCAATGTTGGTCATTTCCCTCCTGTTGATACCAAACCCTGTCTGCTCTCTCTGGGTGACATTTGCGATTGCATCTGTCATTGTGGGCGTGGCAGGTTTTATGGCATTGTGGGATGTTAATCTAGATTCGATATCAATGATCAATCTGGTCATTTGCATTGGTTTCTCTGTTGACTTCTCTGCTCACATATCCTACGCTTTTGTCTCAAGTGATAAACCTTCAGCAAACAAGAAGGCTATAGATGCTCTCTACAACCTTGGCTATCCAATGGTCCAGGCAGCAGTGTCCACCATTGCAGGGGTAGTGGTGTTGGCAGCCTCCCAAAGTTACATTTTCAGGACTTTCTTCAAAATCATGTTTTTGGTCATCCTTTTTGGGCTAGTTCATGGTGTCGTATTCATACCTGTGTTCTTGTCCTTATTTGGATTTTGTGGTAAGACACGCGATTACATCTAACATGTAACACAAGAGCACCGCAACAAGAAGAATCAGTGACCTGTTGGTTATTCTAACTCAGCTTTTACTCCTCAGAAAGAGTTAAATTCTCTTCAATTCAATTCAAGTTTATTTGCATAACGCTTTTTACAACGATGTTTTCACAAAGCAGCTTTACAAAAGTTTTGAAAACAGTTACAACATATATCCCCCTGTGAGCAAGCCAGAGGCAACAGTGGCAAGGAAAAACTTCCTCAGACTGGAGGAAGAAACCTTGGGAGGAACAAAGACTCACAAAGGGAGACCCATCCTCCTCTGGTCAAACAGTATTTAAAGTTTAATACGCTAAATACCAAAGAAAAGAGTCTCTGAAATCTGGATGGCAAAGCTTTAGAAGTTGCACAGGAAGAGGCAGTCTCTGACTGAGTCTTTATGTAAAGTAGGCGTGGGTGTGAGCGGAAACAGTCACATCCTATCTCACTCCTGGTGCATCTGGATGGCACAGTAATGTAATTGAGGGTGTAGCAGTTAAAAATGTGCATGTTCATAGTTCATCTTTTAGAGACACCAGCAAGCAATCTACTACTCTAGATCGGTCATATCCATCCAGAAATTCAGTACAATGAAATGGCTATGGCCCTGATTGTCTCTAATGTAGTACTACTGTGTTAATCTAGGCTCGTTTAGGTCAACTAGTAATTAGATCCTCCAGTACAGAGAATACCAAGAAAAGTATTTTTCATTCAAACTGTGCCTTTTGTTAATAAATACTCTCATATATAAAACAATACAGGCAAGAATGACTTGGAAGTTAAAATTCAGAGATAAACTTTATTTTTGTTACATATGATATATAACAATTTGATATGTTACAGTATTTTTTTGCGCTTGTTTGTAAATTGTGTATGTGATAAAATATTAGCATAGGATTAAAATGATCTGCTTCATAATGTATTTGATGTATACAGTTATGCCAATTTAAACAATACGCTAAACCATTACATATGTATGAATGGAGTTTTATTTCTCTGGTAAGCTATGATTTGTATTGCTAATATTTAAACTCCATGTACTACAGAACTTCAACATGTACTTTTCCATTAAACACAGAATGTAAAAGCAGTTGACTGTGATGTCTAATACAAGTGTATAATCTGCATTTGGTTCTAAATGATACCTTTCATATTCTGTCATTCTTATATAATAATGTGGGTTCATACGTATTTGTATTTGTTTGTACAGTTCCCCCCAGTGAGGAAGCAGATGGTGCGATGGTGGCAAAAAAAAACAACAAAAAAAACCCCATAAACATTAGACTCCCACCCCTCCTCCTCTGAAGGAAGAAGAATGCATTTTTTTCTGTTACACAGAAGCATTCAGATCAAGCAAAAGAGGGAGGTTTTATTAGAAGTGTATAAATAAACATCATTAATTACTATTACATATTATATCTTTTATTGTAAGAGTAGTATATTATTTTGTGTGCAAGTTGATGAAAATATATATATATTTTTGTTTTATAACATAAAGACCAACAAAAGTTTTACAAAATGTCCTCTAAACTTGATTCTGTGAATGAAATAAAGGATTCTGCTAAAGAAGGTCTGCTTAGGATGAAGCACTAAAACATCCCTTGTAAAAAAATTCTATATTTTAATATAATATATTATAATCTACTTAAACTATATGTGGTATAATTAAGGTATGTTTTTTTTCTCTTTAAACCTTTTGTCCTCTATTCCATTAGAAAACGTTTATTTCATTTATCGTGTGCTAATTTGTTACTAATGATATACAATAGTTATATCTAAATGATAATAAAACTCTACTTCAATGAAATGTGTTCGCAAAACATATATTAATTGTGTGGCACTTTTACAAATAATACTTAAAATGCTGATGCACGTTTTATGTTAAAACTATACTTCACAAAGTATTATTGGAAACTATACTTTAATTTTGTATAGGAAAAAGCGATCCAACAGCTAATACTTGCAATGAAACATATTGCTTTTGTATTATCAGTTTATGTTTGGGGGTTTTTTATGTCTCTCCAGAGCAGCTAATTTGATGGCAGCTGGCAGAATGGGTGACCCCTATGCCAAGGCCAGTCTGCCACTCCAGTCATAAATGCTTTTCTTTGGCTGAAAAGGTAAAGGGATGGTAATTCACGTGAACCGTTTTTGGTTGTTTTGGTTAAACCAATTTTTATGGAGATGCAGTACAATCATATATTCTCTTATCAGGTGTCAGAATTGCTCACCCCTATGCCAAGACCCATGTCAACTCCAGTCACAAATTCTTTTTGTTGCTAAAAGGAAGAAGGGATGATAAGCCACTTAAAAAAAAACACTGTATGTCCAGCAATTTGTGGACATTCCTTCTTTTTAGTGAATTCAGCAGCATTAAACTTCACCCACTGCTGACAAAGGAATTCAAATGCACACACAGCTTGTTTAATAGAAAAGCTTTAACAATAGAGCAGGACGCTCTGTAGCCAGGACTTAAGTGTACAACCCAGCCATTACATTATTCTCATTTCATGCCAACCTTCATAACTAGGGTTTACAGGCCTAACAGACAGATTTGTCACAATTTCATCATCTACCAGAAGAATGTACATTTTAATTACATTTTTCAACATTTAACCAAAAAGCCATTATGGACACTGTCCGAATTATACCAAGTTACAGGTAGCGTCAAACGTTAAGCCTTATCTGTGTGGCGCGAATGGGTGGGAGAAGTAAGATACTTCTTTCCACCGATTTACAGTACCTCTATTTATAGAAGTATCGTGTCATGCACAAAATAAAATTCATTTTATTCACAAAATGTTTTATTTTGTATGGCGTTTTACTTTCTTCAGGTAAAAAGGTTTTCTGGCGTAGTCACTGTCTAACCTTCCTCATTTGATGTTTGCATATGTAGAAAATTTGTGGTGAAACATTCATATCCAAGTATATATGTGTAATTAATAGATAACATAGAATGTAAATATAGGCATTCGTCACGATTAGGTTTGCTGAACGCAGCGAGAAACAAGGGCGCGTCGGCGTAGCTTACGTAGTTTACGTAAAGCACTTGCCCTTTGAACAGAAATAACGCCCTGTGGTCACAGAATTTGATGTAACACCAGAGCTTCCGGGATACTTGCGGGTGTGCAGCATCGTTTCGCTTTCTAAAGCCTGCGCAGAAGAGTAGATACGCCAGCAACGGGAGACGAGGTCTTATTAATGCTAAAGATTTCAGTAAAAACACTGGATGTGAAGATGATTTCTTAGGCGGTCTGTAGTTATTTTTCATTGATTTGAATCCATATTTAACTCTGGGGTGTTTCTTTTATGTGGCTGTTTAATGTGATGACTCGCTCCACCCACTCAGTTTAGCCTTAGCAAGCTCAGATGATATATTTGACTTCTCGCTAACAGAGCTGGGCTAATCAGTATATTGAGAGAATCCTTTGTTTATATAATTCAGGAGTATTGCCATCCGGTGCTTAGATTGTACAGGAAAATGTCTAAATGCAAAACTGACTGCTTAGAAAAACCGCTGTCTTTGGGTTTTAGAGGGCTTGGGCGTTTTGTTGGTAGATATCCGTGGTGGTTTTTGATTTTACCACTGTTCTTATCTGGTGGTCTTGGTGCGGGTTTCATTTTCCTTCGCGACCTGCGGGCTAAAGGCATTGAGAATCAGTTTACACCGGTGAACGGCCAAGCTAAACGAGAGAGGGCGTTTATACAAGACAATTTCCAAAACACTGGAGATTTCTCACAATTGCGGCTCTCAACAGAGGCAACATGTGCCTCTCTGATCATTACAGGCTTTGAGCAAGAAAACATATGGACAGTGAGCGCGTTTTCAGAAATAATTAACTTGGACAAAGCAGTAAAACATCTTAATACAGGGAACACTTTTGCAAGCCTTTGTGCTCAAACCAGCGGAAGCTGCGTGTCGAATCCAGTACTAGACATTATAAATTACGACGCCAGTAAGATTTCAAATACCACTCTAAACTATCCAGATCATGAAAAAATCTTCTTAGGATCAGTTATAGGGGGTGTGCAGTTAAAAGAAAATAGCTCGGAGGTTAGAAGTGCAAAAGCCTTTAGACTTTTTTATTTCTTAAAAGAAGACAACTCAACCAGAAACATCCTGTGGCTGAAAGCGTTTATAAAACTGATTTCCAACTACACAGAACTGAACACAGTAAGTAGATCACTGCTGTTTGAATATTAGTCTGTAAGGGTTGAACAGTGTCTATAGTTAATGTGCCATAGGCTTCATGTAGTCTACAACTATTAACATATTAATTCCCAACTAACAACTATTGTTGTGTTGGTAACAATCATATGACCAAATATAATATGTAATATGCTAGTGATGAAGTGAAAAAATGTACTCTTTAGTTATAGGATTTTGATTAGGTTTGAAAAATGGATTCAGATTTGTGCTCATATACACTCAAAGAACATATGGGCCAAAATAAATTGTTTTAGATGCACATTAATGAGTTAATTAGAGACTAGCTCAAGTAAATGAGTTGCAAAATCTCACCATAGTAAATAAAAGATTAAAGATAAAAAACATTGTTGGTACTAATAATAATATGTTTTGTCCATTTTCTTACCAGTAGAACACATTTTAGATAAACTTGCATATTCTAACTTTTCTGCATATTTTTTTTTTATATTTTGAACCTTTTTCAGAGTATGAAAAATGGATTCAGATTTGTACTCATATATGCTCTGACAACATATGGGCCAAAAGTTATAGTTTTCTTTACAATGAATTAGTGCACGTAATGTTCAGTGTGTGTGTGCCTCTAGTAAACACTGTGACCTAGAGATGTCTGGTATGTTATGTGTCTGAAATAAAGAGATGTGGAATGAAAGTCTATGCCAGTTATTCATTTATTTGTTTACTGTTATGTAAAAATCTATTTAAATTGCACAATTAAAAATACCTTCATAGCAAAAAGTGATAAATGCAATTAATGTATTAAATCCTTAAATACACTTTGTTACCTTCAGTGAATCACTCACATTAAGATGGTCCAATTTACCTTTTCACCTTAAATGCTGCTGTGGCAACACAGGCTTCAGGATGATGTGCTTTTTAAGTGCTTTGAACTTAATGTCTTTGGCTTTTAAGGTGAAACAGAACTTTTGAATAGAAGCCCAGCTTTAGATTTACCTGGGCTGTTTTAATGTCTTCCCAACATGAGAAGAAATATAAAAACTCATAAAACACATCTACTATCAATGTAACGTGCCATTTTAAGGTGGAAAAATGTGAACATAAAACTAGCTTCATACTCTGGCGGCTGTAGAAGTGAGGAATTAGTTGCGCAGGTTGAGTAGTTCTGCAGTGAACTCAATTATTCATGCTGTGAATCAATACACTGAACATAAAATTCTGTTGTTTCACTTAAAATGATTTGCTAAAATAGCGTTTATGGACTGTTCCAAGAAAAAGTAAAATGCTGAAAACATAACAGCCTTTCAACATATGGTGACTGGGAGGAAAGCACAAGAAAGTCAGCCTAAACCTTTGAGGTCATTTCTTTAAGGTAAGACTAATTTCATATAATCTTTTCATTAGGCTACTTTGAAGCTACAGTGACTCTGACTGGAGATGCCCTGCTCCTGACCAGCCTCTGGTCTACTGCTTCTATCTCTCTGCTCATTTTTAGCAGCTGACTCTGATTCTCTTGACCAAAAACTGAATTCCTGAGACTGACCCTTTCTTTTCATATTCTTCATTAATGCCAAACATTATAGTTAATGTTAATGTAACCCAGTTCTAAATATGGTCTGATCACTGGAAGAGAAAATTATCTGTCAGAGTCTAGGAATCACCACCATTCAATTGGAAAGTGTCCTGGGTTCGGAGGTGTATAGAGAAACTAAGTATGTATATATATATATATATATATATATATATAATGACTCTATGAATCTCAACTCAAACATTTTCATTAACCACAAGCGTATAAATGGCCATTCATAGAAAAGAAATAGCTGCATCTTAAGTCTTGTTTTGTTTGAAATAGACCACTGAGTATCGGCAGTTTGTGGAACAGTCTTACTGTAAATCTGTAGCAAATTCCTTTTCTGAAATTATTGAGGCAGGACAACACCACTCCAGTGCTGCTTTGGATGGTAAACGGTGATCACGAAGCGTCTCTCTCCGTTTTCTCTCTCTCTCTCTCTCTCTCTCGGTCGGTGACAGACGCTCTCCCAACGAGTCCCTCCTCCCCGCCCCCCTTTCTCTCTCCCGACAACCTCACTAATATGAAGAATAATATAGTTCAGACACACTAAGTGGGCTTTTCTGAATTAAACAGCGAATATAATATTCGCAATGGCTGTGAGCTTACGAGCAGCCGAACTATCCCTCTAACCTGCAATACTGCACCACGCTTCAGTTCACTTCTGCAAATTACATAACAGTCAGAGGAGAAGTGTCTGAAAACTGAAAGTCCTGACCATTTTACATTAAACGATTATAACGATTGTAAGGGTGGGTTACATTACACACAAATGCTAACGTGTATGTCTAAACACAAGTAGGGCCCCAGTTAACATAACTGTTACTGTTAACTAATGTCAGCTTTGCTTCTTAATTTAATGTTTGTCAGATCTTAGCGTGACAGCTGTGAGTAAGAGATTTATGACTAAACCAGCTCCTCAGAAAAACTTTCTCCATGTGGTCGTGCAAATCTTCTTCTTCGCCAAGCTTTATTCACGCTGGACATTCCCGTTTGGCTTGTTAGCGCCACTAGTGTTTTGGCGTGGAATTGCATCAACCTATAATCTGATCATCGCTTTCGGGCAAAGGACAGATGAGTGACAGGACAGGGGCACTTCAGGGTGCAAATCAGATTTCAGCTGGGGCCAATGCCCCCGTGGCCCCACCGCTAGATCCGCCAGTGAGTCTTAGCAGTTCTCAGAAGTTCTCCTAGGGCTTTTCGTTGCCACTGGCTTCTTCTGTTTGCTAAAAAGGGACTTATTCAAGCTGCTTTTTAACTTCCTTTGTAAAAAGAGCTATAAAAGTACATTTAAACTGCATGCAATCCATAGTTTAATGCATGTGATCATATTATGTACTTGACTTTTACATCATTCTTCTGTAAAAATAAGATGTAATTACATTTGTTATTGCTATCTGAAAGTTGTCTTACTCAAGATGTTGTTTTATACCAGCTGACAGGAAAGGCTTGAACTGCTTGACAACAACCCATACATTTTCTCAGCAGGCTGACGAGAGTCTTTAGGAAATGTTGCAGTGATTGCTCCAGGTGCTTTGTATGTTAAACCGGCTCTTGCCTCTGTCATGGAAACTTTTGTCCCAAAAATGCCACTTTTCTTACTTTGGCTCACTATCAGCTTTCAGACCCTATTCTACTGCAGTCCTCTACTGCTGTGCATGCATCAGGCATCATTACTTATACAAGAGGACCAGCTGTGACTGAGCACCAATTCATTCTCTTGAAAATCATATTGAAGAGATAATCATTGATCATAACAAGAGAACAGGTTTATACCATGTTCCCATGGGCCCATCTTTCGACAGCTAGGTGACATCCACTATGGAGAGGAATTCAAGGAAGCAGTAGCCACTGTTCAGATCCCAGATGAATTGCATAGCCAGCTGTATGAGTACTACTTGCATCCAGCTGTACTGGATTATTTTCTGCAGATGACCTCTGTTTTAGGCTTGAATAACAGCAGTACTGGACACTGTTTTCCCTCTGCAATTGGCAGCACAGTTATATCTGCACCTCTGTGTAAGGATATGGTTATATACATGAAGGTCTCTCAGGAGATGCCGGAATACTTTGAGGTGTGCGGTTGTTTCACAGACAAAAAAGGACACATCTTGATTGAACTGAAAATTGTCAGAATTTCATTTCTTAGAGAATGTGTGACACTGATCGATTCCTATTTCTTTCACAATAAAATAATTACTGCCCATGCAAGCACCAACATTCACAGCAAAACGAAAGCTGTTGTCTTTGAGGATACTGTAGGTATAGCTAGTGCTTTAAAGCCATACCTGCATCCATCATCAGTATTTGTCTCTCCTACTGAAGCAAACTGTTCTAGCTCACCAGCAGAGCACGTTTGTGATTTGCTATTACAGTGTGATCAGAATGCAACTGAGAAAATTATTTTGATCCACAGTGTTCTGAATCTGAGCCACCTTAAAACCGAAGCAGTTCTAGAACACTTGGTTCACACCTGTGAGCTTGTCCGTCAAATTGCTTTGACTTTAAGGAAGTGCAAGCATTTGCGCACTATTCATATCATAACTTACAGGTCATCTGAGAGCACTGTTAACCACATCAGCCCCGGATTCGTGCTGTCTGGCCGAGTTGTCAGAAATCTCTTTTCAACTCATAGACCTTGCCACAATGTCAAAGGAGGACATAGAGGCATTAACCTGTGTGATTAGCTCCTATAAAAGTCATAAGTACCCAGAGGTAATGATAAGCAAAGGCCAAATTCAATCCACAGTGATAACACATACACCTATTAACATGACAACAGAAGAGAACAAGGTCTCTTTACCATGTGACCACTTTACTCTACAGACAGCCAACCCGTATAAGATCACATGTTTCTCAGTCGTACCCGTTAACAGCGCAGTTAATCTTCCTGAAGGACAAAATGTGGAGGTGCAGCTCTGCAAAATATGTGGGCACTCCTCAGACTACTTTCCAGTTACCATATCATACCATACCACAATCACAAACTTCTAGCTCTTGACTTTAGATAAGCAGCCTCCAGAGAAGATATGGAGTAAGGATTGTTACTCTCCAGTGTGATGTGTCTGTATCAGACCAGGTATTGGAAGCAATCCCTGTTATTAGAGAAAAATTCCCTTCTTGTCCAATAAAAGGAGTGTTCCACAGTGCTGCCGTGCTGAATGATGCTCAAAACTCTGGATAGGTCTCTCTGCAACCCAAAATCAATGGTGCACTGAACCTTCACTATGCAACCTTCAACCGCCAAATTGATTACTTTGTTTGCTCCTCTCCTCTTTCATTGGTAATGCTTCTCAGGCTAATTATCATTTCTAGACTCTTTGTGTCACTACCGGCATAACATTGGACTTGCTGTACAGTCCATCAATTGGGGGCCTCTTAAACTGGGCCTTCTGCAAAACAAAGAGGACTTTCAAAAATCCCTAGAGGCCAAAGGGTTGATGACCATGAAAGTAGCAGAAATAAATGAAGCTCTAAAACACTGCTTAATAGAGAACAAGCCACAGCAATTGGTGTGCAAATTTTTCAACTTTGTGAACTTGAGGAACAATGTTCTCTCTTAAAATTACTCTAAAAGCTCGACTGTCAGCTTTAGTTGTGAAAGAGTTCGAAAGCAAAACAGAAAAAGAGCCCAGTAATGATCTGCAGTCTTCATTTGATGACATTGTAAGACAGATGCTAGGTGACATTTGCAATGTTGATGCAGAAGATGTTCTTGCTACAGTGGGCATTGATTCAATGATGGCAATGACAATGCAAAATCGGATTTATCAGCAGATGAACATTCCTCTTGTTACTTTACTTGACCCTAACAACACTGTGTCCTCACTGACTTCTCAGAGAAAGCACAGAATGTAATGTTGATGTATATCTTTAATTATTCATTAAATACGGCGGAACTGGTATGGCTTTCATTTGGCTTGAGCATATAATCTACTTAAAAGATTTTGTGTTTCTCCTAGGGATCCCTCCTGGATACATAGAGACTATTCCGATTGTATATTGACGAACTGTTCAGACTGCACTTCACTTCAAAGGAAAAGCTGATCACTGGTGTCGCCGAGGTTCTCCACACGGCTCCATCTACAGGTCGTATTCCATCTCACAAAGGTTACCTGCTCCAACAACCTCCTCTAAAGCTGTCTCGACACCCAAGATCACCCCAAGTCCGGATTCCCAGACCCAGCTTCCACAAGGCTTGCTGAAAGCGGGAATGTACCAGGAATGTGATTTTCTTACGCTGCTGTCAGAACAAAACCTTGAATCTCTACTTTTACTGTTTTTCATATTCAATCTTTGAAAATGCCTGTTGCCGTTACATTGTGTGTAAATTTCATGCTGAATGGACCAAAAGACTTTCATGTCAATCATTCTCATATACACAATACTCCATGGTTATACATCTGCATTTATTTGCTGATTGTCCCTAATCAATTAAAAAAAGAGCACAGCAAACACTATTAACTTTAGGTAGTCATACCTTTAAGAACATGCATGACTTCTTTCAGATAAAAATAAACTTGGCAGAACTACTGTATGATTCTTAACACATATGTCTACTATGTCTCATGTCTACTAGCTGTGCATTAAACTAAACATTATGTTTACATTTAAGTGAATCTGTCTATGTTATTGTAGTTTTACAGCAGAATGTTAATGTTTTTAATGCTGATGTTTAAATTTCAGTACAAAAAAAACAAACAAACAAAACCATCTTTAAGGTAAATGAATATATTACAATCCAACATTGTCAGACTAAAAAAGAAAGAAGGAACATCAGATCTCTGTTTTGATGGAGAGTTGAGAGTTAACACTGCATTCTCACAGGCTGTGTACATGTGAACGGCATAGTTCTGACTGTCCACCGTGAACATGGGAATGGTGCTTATCATGCACACCTGGCTATTCTGGGCATTTCCTGACAGACTCCAGATGACGGGGCCAGATTCATGATTGTCAGACAAAAAAGTGTGATTGTAGTAAATTTGCTTTTCTTTCAAATCAGTCTGTTTTACCTTGGACTGAATGTTATTGCTGTGGCCGTTTCCTGTGGCCTGGTCTTCCAGACTTCTTATCCTTGCTGATTTTAGTAGACAGTCAACAACACATGTCACAGAACAGCAGGAGGGAAAAACGTAAAAGGCATAGTACCTACAGAGAATATAACATCAAGAGATAAAAGAACAATTAATTAAATAATGGTATCATATAAGAATAGAGCTATACATACCTTAAACAAGAGAGGATAGAAAATGCAATGGCAATGACGTATGTAATGGAGAACAAAGGGATGACATCTTTTGTATTTGCCTCGAATTCCACCTGTCTTGACAGAGACGTAGAGTAGGTAACCTGTGAGTGAAGAATGAGGTTTTATCATAGTGAAAGGCCTACAAATCATCAGTAAGATCAGAGGTTGTTCTTTTAAATTGGTTGGGCAGCCTTCAAAAAATGAGTTCACTGAACTTTTAATAGTAAATCTATTTGTTAAATCAGATATAAAATTAAGTCTTGGTCTTTTTATAGTCTATTTATTGGTAGGAGTGGAGAAAAGAAATTGATACAGCTTATCGTTGTGATATAGTGTGTGTAATATGACAATGTTTCACGGGTGCCAAGTATTGATTTTTTATTATATGAATGGCAAATACTACTAATTAGGTTCCAGAATGACAAAACCTATTGCTCTGATTAAAGCAGAAAGGATTACATTAATTTTAAGAGGCGTGGATGTCAAGGTAAGTTTATCCCTTTGGAATTAAAAAAACGTGGACACAATTTGCATTATTGATATTGTAATAAATCACAGAATATTGCAATATATGTTATAGCAGTACTTGCAAAATCAAAAAAAAATTTGTATTATGACTTCAGTAACACAATAATATTATATGGGACCTTTAGTGATTCCCTCCCCTCTTTAGTGAATACTGTGTAGAGAAGTTGTGCATTGCACTGCTTTTCTATTTCATTGTACATGCTACAGTTACAAATGATTCTTACTTGTGTAAATGTCAAGGCAGCTCGGTTTATTTATCTTGTTTTTTTTTTTCTTCAATCCAGTAGTGGTCAAGTGGTAAAACACCAAGAAGGTGAGGATTAATCTGTGCAAATGTTAAACAGTCTAAGCCCAGCCATCCTCACTTAAACACGTAAATAAGATGGTTCTCCAATGGTTCCTTATCACGGATAATGAGCCTATATAGAAGTACAAACATGAAAAGAACCCTTGATGGGAGAATGTGTTGTATATAGGTCTGTATAGAACGTTTTCATAAAAGGTTCCTCTTTTGTTTCAAGCAGATATTGTGAAAATAGCAAAAACATTTTTGGTGCGATACAAAACCCTTTTTTAAAATGTTCTGCATAGAACGATATACTATATATTCTCTATCAGTCTGAAGAACCCTTTCATGATGCAAAAAACCCTTTAATCATCTAAGTGTTTAGGTTCTATATAGAACAGTCTTTTGTATGTGTGTATACATAGTGGGGATGGTAGTAAAAGAAATGAAAGTTCATGGATGAGGGATTGTAAATGAGCCCTTTCCCAGATAAAGTCTCAGTGATAGGCATGATAATCATGTGGTACACAAACACGACTCCAAGTCATCGCGTACAGATAAACTATCTAAGGCTATCTTAGCGTATCTTACTGTGTGTGATATATTGACTGATAAGGTGAACTTTTTCCTTCAGAGGTGAACTAAAGTTGGGAGAAAGGTCAGAGGGGAAGACTTTGAGGAATTCATTTAGCCACAAATCAGTTCTGGAGCGATTGTCTTCTTTCAAAATAAAACTAGCGAATCGCTTTGGCGCTTTTTAAAACACACGAATTCACCTGCACCCCACCAACAGAGTAGCCGAGGAAAACGTGAGTAAATCCGAAACGAAAGAATGGAAAGGTGAGCTCTGTCTTTTCAAAAAGCTCCCCGTAGTAATTATACACATTTTGTTGGGGATGCACTTCGTTTCCCACAGACACGTTCAGAGCTCTGACACCAGCTAGCAATAGAGATCTGTATATAATATGTATAATATAATAAGAACATTAATAAAATAATTTATACACCATAAAATTACGTAATTATTATTTAGTATTTATTAAGTAAACAGTTTACTTAACAACTAGGCCACAACTACAGATAATAATAATAATAATAATAATAATAATAATAATAATAATAATAATAATAATAACAACTATAAGAATAATAATTGTTATTATTATTATTATTATTATTATTATTATTATTATTATTATTATTATTATTATTATCTGTAGTAATTTAGGGCAGGCACCAGCAGCCCCCACCGTACACATCACCGGTTTGCCAGTTAGAGCAATCTCAATGGATGTAATCATAAATCGACCATATGCGACTCTAAACTCTGACATAGGTCCGTTTTACTGATGGTAAATCCGCTCAACACTCATTTCACATCTTCAGTACGATTTCATAACGGAGTCAGATTCTCTATTGTAGTTTAGTCGTTATACAGATCCGGTCCTGAGACGCGGAGGAACACACAACAGAGGTCCTGAGCCGCGGAGGAATAAGCACCGGCACTAATTCAAACTCAGCGCGAGGACCGGCCAAACCGACATTTTTTAACGGACACCCAAACCGCAGATACAAGTCAGCAAATGTAAGTTAAATTTAAGGACATTCATTAAACTTAAATGTGCTTTGTACAAGTTCGATTTGTTTATGTTCGGTATACTGGCGATTTATTCGTGTTTTATGGTTCGTTAGCGCTTTAGTCAGTCAGTTCAGGTAGCAGTGCTAATTACCTAACGTTAGCTAGCTACCAAGCCGAACAAATGCTGATAACTCGGTTTGCTTCTCAAACGCACTGCTACGATTTTGTTTTGTAAAATAAACTTATTCCTACAACTAATCAAGAGTCATGTTTAATGTTCAGCAGAAATTTAACATGGGACCACATGCTAAAAAAGTTGCCAACTTGTTTACATTAAATAGCACTACAGTTATGGTCTAGCCCATCAGAATTCAAACAATGAGCTGTTAAATGGCCTTATCAGAAAAGTTTTCCAGATTTAAAATGCTAATCAGAATGTTTTGATAGCAAAAGCTGCACATTGAATTTTTTTTAACAGTAAACACAATAAAGCATTGGAAACACAGAGTTACTACGCTGTGCTAATGATAAGAACATTTTCACTGGTAAGACACTCAAAAGCCAGTCCTATTGCTACCATTCAAGTCAGTTAGACTTGTAATTTAATAGTTGCATACATTAAACAAAATATACTATTAAATTATTTAGATTCAATTGTTTGTGGTAAGTGATCATCAGCTAAATAACTGTGACATGCAGGAAGTTATCCAGCAGTGCTTGTGACTTTAAGGTAGGGCTGGGCGATGAAACGATAACAATAATTATCACGAAATAACGTTTCCTCGATTGAATGATAAGACGCAGTCGATAAAAAGTCGATAAAAATAAGTTCCGTCCATGTTTTGAGAGACAACACGAACATCCAATAAGAATGAGAATAGTGCCGCTCCAAACCAATCAGGTGGCTGAACTAGAGTTTCAGCCATTTCATGTTTGGTTGAAGCACACAGCGCAGAGTGTAGGCGTAGCGGCAGCTTAACCCACCTGCTAGTAATTTGGTTAATGCAGGCGTCATAGTCGAGCAGAGAATAAAATAAGAGAGAATGACGACAGAAAATGTTAACTACTACTGAAAGAAACATGTTACACCTGTTAATAATCGTAAAATAATCTGCTTAGATAGGAACAAGTAAACAGGTGCTGTTTCGCTGCTGTGTTGACAAAGCGCTATGGGATATTAGAGCTTCAAGTGCTCAGTCAGTTCTACTGTTGTGATCATCTCTGCTGAAAGAGCGTTTCTGTCTAAAACACTCTCACAATTTGCACGCGAGTGATTGTTTGTAACTGCAGCTTGCGCTCCAGATAAATACTTTCTTTCAGTAGGCGCGGCCACTTTAGCGACGCATCGACGCACGTTATGCTAATTGACGTAATTTTGTAATCGATAAAGATAAATATGCATGTTGTAGAAGTTCAAGTGAGAATGCTGAGGCAAAGTTGACTTTATAACCAAAAATCCTGAGGAGGGAAACTTTGTGTGTGTGTCTAATTTATTTAAAAATACAGTTGTGTAATGTTCTCTAAAAATGTTTTACATTTTGATATCTTCACTTCTCACGTAAAGTAAAAAAGCAACAGTGATTTATATGATGATATATATATCGACATCGACTGATATGAAAAAAAATATAGTGATAAGATTTTTCCCCATATCGCCCAGCCCTACCTTAAGGGCTGTACACTGCCATTACAGAATTGTGCCACACAGCTGAATTTTGAGACGACTCTCCATTTGACATTTGACTGATCAGCCCTGTTGCATCAACCAGATTAGGTGAGTTTACTCTTAGTTCAGTATTTCTTATATTTAATTTTTTCACAGGTGTGAATTGATCTGATGCATGTTGGAATGTTGGGTGATATTGTGTATTTTATAGGTTATGGGTCATATTTGAATGAGTGTCACACAACATCTCTGTAGAACATCAGAGAACAGTTTTAAATAATTAATAAACATATTCTATGCCACCTTGCAATAATGATAATGTAAATGCAGTTTTTATTGTATGGCACATTTATTGCAGGTCACTTTTTTTCCTTGCTTTGCAATTGCAGTTCTACAACCTGTGAATAAACATTGTTTTTCAGATAGTGTTGGTTGTGTATAAGACCATTTTTTCCATGCCATTGTTCATTCTTGTAAACTGACCGTTGAAGTTTAGTTTTTAAAAAAGCCAATTATTCTAAACATCCATATTCTTGTAGTCATCATAGATATGGACCCCATGTGCTAAGGCATACTGCTCTGGTTGTAGTAAAATAGAAATAAAACTTATCTTTGTTTTCTTTGTAGACATTTATTATCCAACTACAGACACATTCTGCTATGGAGACATTTTAATATCACACTACTTTAAATTGCCTTAATTGGTGGACCATGCTGCTATATTATAATCTGATTATTCTGCCACCTCAGATGTTCTGTAGTTAATGTATAAGCATAAATGAGCGGTTTACTTTTATAATAAAGGTGGAATGGGATTTTATAAGGAGAACAGAAGATCCTTCTTTTACTACACTGCACTTTCTGAAGATCAACTCTTGTCCAGGCTGCCAGAGAAAAATATCAAGTTGATATTGCCATCATTGGTGAGTGGAATATTGATAAAATGTGACTACACCGTAAAAAAACAACAACAAAAAAACAGTAACTTCCTAAAGAAGAATCTGGATATTCATGTCGGCTGTCAAGATGTAAAACCAAGTATCTGTTTCTTTGCAAATCAGTATTTGGTAGTGTAATTGCATTTAGAGAATGATGATGCCAGTTTTGAATGTAAAAATTAAGATGGTTACATTTACAATATGTACATTTTAATAAAAGAAAAAAAAGAACAGTCTCATATCTACACATTATCTGCATTTATTCTGTGGGGAGGGGAGCACGACGGCGGGGATACCGTTATAACGGGCGCACACACTTTCAGCATGTGAGCTACTTATCTAATGACAAAGTCAAAATGATCTACCTACTATAAAAAGGCAAGACATATTTATTTATAAATACACTGACAAATCTTTATGCGTACAGTGTATGCTGGTGTACCTTTAATAACTGCATGAACCCATATTGCAACGGAATACAACGGTGTAAATTTGTTGTCATTAGCCTACCTTACACTGATGACTTGCACTGAATGTAATTAGTCTGGGATGCATAGTCCGGACAGTAGTTGCTGATAGCCAGCCTCAAGCAAACTTCCAAATGATCATTAGTCATGGTGAAACGGTACTTGGACTTAATGATATTCATGTGTGAAAAACTTCAGCATTTTCCCAAAATGGATAGCACATGAATGTAGTCTTGAAAAGTCTTGAAAGCGTTTGTCAAACTCTGACATACAATTCGCAATTAGCGTGCCCTGTCAAGCTGCACACATGACTTCCCTGCACCTTTAAGGAGATATGTTGCATTTTTTGTTTGAATGCCTTAATTGAGCTGATCATATTGATCACGGTTTTGTCTTTTCCTTGCAGCTCTAGATTAAGGTCATTGAACATGTTGGTCAGATCGGTTAAAAATGCCAAATCTAGCAGCCACTGATCGTCATTCAGTTGGTTGTATTCTGCATGTTTAGCTACATTGAAAAACTCCTTTATCTCCGGACAGAGCTCTCGAAATCGTTGCAGGAATTTCCCTCGACTAAGTCACCTCACGTCAGTGGTCGCAGTCAGCCTTCTCCAGATGCGTACGGAATAGCCGCCTTTGAAGAGATCTGGCACGAATAGAACAGGCGATCTTCATTGCCACATCCATTATCTTATTCATGTTTAGCATTTTTGAGCATAATGCTTGTTGGTGTATAATGCAGTGGTAATTGAGGAAGTCCGGAAAATCATCAGCCTCCCTGCACTTGGCAATAAATCCATTCAAGCGACCAAACATCGCGGGACCTCCGTCTGTGGTGATAGATACCAATTTGCACACTGGAAGCTGGGTTTTCTCGATAAAGGTTTTGAAAGACTGAAATATGTCCTCTCCTCGCGTATGTTCTTTTATTGGCAGTACAGTTAACAGCTCCTCTTTTGCAGTCATATCGGTAAACACCATTCGAATAAAATGCACAACTGGGCTGTGTCACTTACGTCTGTAAACTCGTCCAACTGCAGTGAGAAACACTCACAATCTGCAATGTCCTTCCAAAGTTGCTGGGTCAAATCCTCGGCCATGACTTCACTGCGCTGCGTAATTGTGGTTCTAGATAGCTGGAGAGCTTTGATCGAAGACAGTATTTCTGATTTGTTTTCAAAGTCTTGGAATAACGAGTCAGCTGCTTCAACAAACGCCTCTTTTACCATTGCTCCATCTTGGAATGACTTCTTAACGATGTTCTTAACAATGAGGTGACTCACCTTAAATGATGGTTCGGTTGCTGCCTTCGCTTTTGTAGTTAGCTGTGAGAAAAATTACTGCTGTCCGGACAACTGGGATTTTAGTTCTTTCACCTTTCTCCTTCCCAGCTCGCTTTTCGGAGGAAAGTCGGTGTGGTAGTTTTTATGAACAGTCCGAAAATGCCACTCCACATTCCCTTTCTTAGGTATAGTGATGCTAGACTGGGAGATGAGGCAAACGCACTTCGAAAATGACAGTGAAAAAAAAGTCCCTCCCACTCTGCATGCAAATGGTAAGTTTTAGGCTTCTTACGTGGTCCATCTCCTTTACTCATTTTTAAACCCTTTCCTAGTTTCAAAAGAAATAAATGGGAGGCTAACTCGGCAACTCGCAAGCTTGCTAGAGTTTTGCAGCACTTAACGCCGTTGTATACGCTTATGCGTATCATGTGTCAGAAAGTTAGATATCTGACTGGCTGCCCTGTATGTCAGTCAAGTGACAAATTTTATAGCGAGGACGTATGATAGGCTGGCGTCTATTTTTTTTTAATAGCATGCGATCTACCCACACTACCTTTGCGACCGACCGGTAGATTGCGATCGACATATTGTGCACCCCTGAGTTAAAATAAGCCATTCTGGCCCATCGTCAGAACTGGTAATAAGCCAAATCTCGGGCCAGAACTATTGGTCCGGGCTCGGGCCGTACAGCATGGCCGAGACAATGCCGATTAGGCGTGCCTGAATCAGGCTGAGCGTTTTTATTCTGGCATGTGGGCCGATACAATTTTGCTAGCTAATGTCTAAACTCACTATCTCCTGAAAGGCTGCGCCGCTCAGGATGCTGGATGATCTCAAAACCGTTCAAAGCTGTAAACTGCTTCTCTATGTCGTTCGTCTCGCGGTCTTTTAGGAGGAGAGATGAAAAACCACAAGAGGTTAGTTCCAACGAAGCGTCCGAGCTTCTTGAAACCGATGGAAATGGGCTTTTCCACGCAGTCTGTGTTGCACCCAGCCATGTTCACCGGCATCAGGAGCTATTGCAAAAGACGAGCATTAAAACAGTTTCTAAAGGTCACACTAATAGATACATGTTAAACACATGTTGTCTTTAACTAACAGGTGATTGTCCAGTGTTTATCTGAACTCCGAGATTTTCATTTTGCAAGTAGCCCACATATATGGTGCACGCGGGGTATTAAAACATTCTGACACACTTGTGTGCAAATCTGCAGAAGCTGGCAAAGAGCGACCACTCATGGGAAGAGTAGTAAGTTAGCATTCTTGTTAAGCCCCATTCATCCAGTTTAAAAACATACTCAATTCATTTATGTCAATTCTACAATATGATTCAAATGTGTCCAGTAAGACAATATTGTGTACATGCCCAGTACCAACGGATTATATGAACCCAGAAAAATATTTATTTAAAATAAACAAAATCCTTTTACTGGTAAGTCCCCATTTTTGGTTGCGTTCTCTCTTGTGCTCTGAGTGAGGAACAGCAAGCTTAACATCTCATTTAACTTTTACATAACACAGCCTTTCCTGCTTTACTTTAGAGAACAATCTTTCTAGGTTGTCTTATTTTCTGTAGGACAGAAAATAATGTTCGCTGCAAACATATATCATTGTGGTGCAACAATGATGGCCTCCTGGAGTAAAGTAATTTTGCATATTTTTCATATATATTATATATCATTTTATTATTTATTTATTTTATGTTTCCTCTTGGCTTATATGTCAACATATTTTATTAGTATTGTAGTCTTAACTGTCAGTCACCCTTTAAGGAAAGCAATAGTGTTGATGTTCACTTTGTGTGCAACCACTTATACTTACAATAACTTATGCCCAGATTCCATATTTATAAAGAAGCTTAGATAGATTAATCAATATGACAGACATTTACGCCTTTTATATGTTTTATTGTAAACAAATGACATCTAGCCATAAACATGAGCACAGACTTCCAGCGCATGTTGAGGCCTTTTTGGTGCAGAATCCAGAGTGATGTGATGAAAAAGAATGATCAGCGAGTTTATTAATGAGGAAAAGCTCTATTCGTGACAACAGAGTATGTGATTCAATTACTGTCACAAAATGGTTTACAAGGGGGGAACAATTGGCACAAAAATCATTGGCTCTTCTTTGTACTCACAGGACTGAGGGGGAAGTAGTACAGGAGAGATGTAAAAATAACATCAGACACTAAATT
The DNA here is from genome assembly GCA_021613375.1 of Megaleporinus macrocephalus. Classification (NCBI taxonomy): domain Eukaryota; kingdom Metazoa; phylum Chordata; class Actinopteri; order Characiformes; family Anostomidae; genus Megaleporinus; species Megaleporinus macrocephalus. The sequence goes on from CM038705.1 coordinate 31,197,549, forward strand.
TCTTAATTTAATTGGAAGCTTTATTGAGAATATCATTGTACTCTATTGATCTTCTAAAAACACATATGATTACTACAATAAACAGTAATTTAGTATGCTGTGTTACTTTTTTACCATTACATTTAGCACTTTCTTACTGTAGCCTGTACATATTTACATATTTGAAGTACATGTAAAATTTAATTGGGTCTACTTTACCTAAACATACAGAACAATTAGAAGAATAGTAACTGAAAAATGCAATACTACAACTAAAATGCTGAAAAGTGTCATATCTAGTTTAAACAATTCATATTTGTCTCATAAAGTGATGCTTAAAAAATAAAAACATCAACTGATTCATGCTCAAGGAGGCCGGCATCATAAAAAGCATGATTAAGTTTGTATTCCATATAGTCTCTGATTTTAATCAATCCAGTTCAACAATATCAAATATGTTATATAAAAATAAACCCATAATGTGCAACAGGCATTATATATACAAAATACAGACGTCAGCGATAACAAATAAACACATACTGTTATCTAAGAGACAATAAAACAATTTAGTGTTGTCATAAAGTGGTTATATAAACAGCAATAAATGCTCATTATCTAGAATTTTGTCATCTCTGCGGTGTTTTGTGGGAGTGCTTTAGTTTCATTTGGGTTATTTCCCTCAGTTTCATACCCTCCTAACACTTTCACTAAGTCTGACAGTGTGCTGTCTGGACTGAGGAGTGTTACCAGGGGTATATTCACTCCTTTCTCTTGAAAAATGAGATTCTGCAGAGTCATGGCCAACATGGAATCAAGCCCCAGTTCTGACAGAGGAGTATCATCTGTCAGCTCATTTTGTTCGACACCGAGAGTTTCACTGATCACTGACTTGATATATTCTTCAGGTGAAGAGAATGTGCTGGCCTGCTCAAGTTTGGAGTCAATCACATTGGCCTTTTTGAAATTCTCCTCCACCAGTGCTGTCAGCCGCATGGTGAGGGATTTGTTTTGAGAGAGAACATTATACCTAATGTTCTTAAAATTGAATCTACACACGGCTTGTTGTGCTTTATTGATTAAAAGGCACTGCTCAAGACTTTTGTAAATTTCTGTCACTTCCAGGACCATCATCCCTTTTGCCTCTAGAAATCTTTGGAAATGCTCTTTGTTCAACAAGAGACCCAAATTTAGAGCTCCCCAGTTAATTGACTGCCCAGGAAGACCCATGTTCCTGCGGTACTGACAGAAGCTATCCATAAATGTGTTGGCTGATGCGTAATTTGTCTGTGATGCATTACCAAGGAAAGCTGAAATGGAGGAGTAGCAAACAAAGTAATCCAGACTGCACTGCTTAGTGGCACGGTGAAGATTGATCACACCGTTTACTTTCGGCCTCATGACTTTCTCATAGAGGGATTTGTTCAAGCTTTCAATGAGCCCATCATGAAGGACAACTGCACTGTGGAACACACCTTTGATTGGATTTGATGGGAAGAGTTTTCTGATCTGAGCCACTGCCTGGTGAACTTGCTCTAAAACTGCAACATCACATTGCAAGCATGTGATCACTGACTGGCACAGATTTTTGACAGTTTTTATTTCCTCCTCCATCAAGTTGCTTGGACTACTTCTAGAGAGGATGACAACAATCCCACCTCCTCTCTGAGCAATGAACTTCACCGTCTCAAATCCTAGCCCTGAGAGACCGCCTGTCACTATGTAGACAGAATTGTTCTGAAACAGCTTCCGAGGTTTTGGTGTCAGAGCAATTTCAGACCGTTCACCCTTCGAATCATGCCTCAAGACCACCACAGGCATGATCCGACATCTGAAGTATGATTCTGATCCCTCTAAAGGCAAACAATCGATTTCCCCATTAGGTAATCTTTGAACAGTGGTCTTTTCAAAAAGCATAGACCTTCTGTCCAAATGCATGTTCTTCAGCCAGCGGTAAATGCACGGCTTCCGTGCTGTTATTGACTGCTTCTGCATTACAATTGATGTGAAAAGGATTTTCACGTGCACCCCATCATTTTGAGCTCTAAAGGCAAGTTGACTGACCGAGGTTTTAATTTGGTTGTCAGAGACCAGAACAATGTATCTGACACCCAGGACCTTACTTGCCTGTGCAATGACAGATTCATCATAGGGAGGCAGAAGCACAATTCCTGACATCTCCCTGAAATCATGAAGAAGTTGGTCAGCCTTTGTTCCAACAGTGACACTCCAGCCTGATTCGACTGCTGTGAAACGTAGGACCTTCACCAAAGCCGAGTCTGGAATAGTGGAGAAAATGCCTAACTTCAGCTGTTGTTTGACCTTGGGCAATGCGCAGTTGAAGATCTCCCAGGCAAGAAGAAAGTAGGAGATGCAGGGAGAATCCTTCAAAAATGGAACTCTCTTCATTTTGTAGCAAGCAGCTGCTGGAATAACAACTTTGCTAGAAGCTACAACAGGATAGCAACAGACAACCTGATCCCCAACTTTCAGTTTGCTATCCTTCCCGACAGCTGTCACAGTACCACTGAAGTCAAGAGCTAAACATTTGTGGCTCTGAGATGTGTGCTTGTTCCAGTATAATGTCTGACCAAAGTTAAGGTCAGAGACAGTGACTGGAAAGTAGTCTGAGGAGTGCACACACATTTTAGAGAGCTGGACCTCCACATTTTTGCCTGGAATGGGTTCAATAGATTTATCGGAAGCAACTGCTGTCAAGCTAGTCACTCTGTAGGGGTCAGAGGTTTGCAAGATAAAACTTTCATACTGTGACGAGTGTATGCTTTCGTAAGAGGTGTCTGTTGTTATCATCGGTGTGTGGCTAATTTGCGGTTTAAGAATCTGGCCATCTTTTACAACTAGCTCTGGGTATTTGCTGCAAGGGTATGATCCGAGGATCTGGGCCAAGGCTTTGATATCCCCAGGAGAGACTGAGCTCATGTCTATCATCTGAAATGAGAGATCTGGCAACTCAGCTGCTAATGCTCTTGTCATTCCAGAGAGTACAAATCCAGGACTGATGTGGTTCACTGTGTCTTCTGATGACCGATAAGTAACTACCCTGATGGAGTTTTGGAATCTCATTGTCTTGAGTCCTGCAACAATTGTTCGAAAAGTTTCACAACATGTTGCCATACAGTCTAAAATATTCTCTGTTTTGTATGAGGTTACGTCTGCATCACTCCACATGAACAAAATTTCCTGGAAGTTTGTCTTGACATTTGGGATTTGCAGTTCAGAAAGGAAACCTTCAAATCCACGTTCCAGCAGCACTTTTGTATATGTGGAGGAAATGTATTTTGATGAAGGGTCTAGGTATTGTTGCAGACCTCTAGAAAAGCCCAGCTGATCTGCAAAAACCAACGATTTCGGTCTTGATGAGAGCCTGGCATTCTCAAAGGCAGCACTAAAACTGTTGTGGTAAAAATACTCCTCTACCACATGAGGACCAGTGCCTAGGTATGTGATCGTCACATTCTTAAGTTCAACCAAAACTCTACCTTCTTTGTCAGCAAAACAGCCACAAACGTTAAGCTCCTCTGTGTCCACACATGTTGCTCTCAAATACACAACCATCTCCTTCTGCAAAGGTTCAAACACAGTTAAGCTGCCTATTTGAGAGGGGAACCCTGGCCGTCCCAGGAAATTATATGTTCCTGTTACAGGAAGAAGCTGCATGAGATAGTCTAGGATCACAGGGTGAAGGTAGTAGTCATGAAGATGAGGCAATAACTCGTCAGGGACGGTCACAACTGAATATGTTTCTCTGAGCTCCTCTCCGAAAAAAACATCCCCCTTGTTTTTGAAAACACTGCTGTACTGAAACCCCCCCAAAGAAAGATACTTATAAAACTCTTCTGAACATAAAACTGACTGACATCTTTTATAGACCGAGTCCAGTGAAATGTATTGCTCCTCAGGCACATTTTTTTGTGTTGACTCTACTTTTCCCGTTGCATAGTTTGCCGACAAAGAATGCACTTTGAACTGAAAGCTCTTTTCTCTTGTATTTTCAGTCGGCTCCAGCTGTACTTTCACATCTGGTACATTATGTGACAAAACACATGGAGTATGGAACCTTACACTGAGCTGCAGAGAGCTGAGGGGAACTTTTGGTTTTACACTTGTCATGAAAGCTGCCAAACCTAACTCAACATAAAAGGCCCCAGGGATAAGGGTAACACCTTGGTGTTTGTGGTCATGCAGGTAGGACAGCGAACCAGAGGAGAGATCACAGCTGAAAACAGATGCATCTTTACTCTTCTGTGTAATTACAGGGTGGCCACTACTGGTGTCAGAAAATGTTGCTTCAATAAGCACATCTCGTCTTACTTTGTCAAACTGATACTTTGGGAAAGGAATTGGTTCCATTTCACAGCCTTTGTAGAACTTGTCCCAATCCACATTGACTCCCATTTCAAATAGTTTGGAGACAACAGTTAGCATTGTCTCAAGATCTTTATTTGGCTGAACTGAGGACAGCACCATCGTGTCATTTCCTAGAGTCTCCATGATGTTTCTCTGCAGAGCCCTTCTTGGGCCGATCTCAACAAAGATTGCATTCTTTGTCTTTTTGGCTGATTTTATTGCTTGCTCAAATGCTACTGGTTCTCGAATATTTCTTGCCCAGTATTTCCCCTCAACAAAATCTGTGGGACATGCCTTTTCTCCTGATACTGTCGAGAACAGTTCTGTCACCATGCTCTGTGCCTGCAATGACCCAATACTATTTTCCACATCTGCCAAAATAGAATCCATCATGTGGCTATGATATGCTGCAGGAACATCCAAAACACGAAGGAACACATTGGTGCTGTCACCTGAGTTGCTCAAGCTCTTGTGCAAACTATCAATGGCTTCTGCATCTCCTGAAATGGTGCAAGACTGAGGGCTGTTCTGAGCTGCTAGGCAAATTCTTCCAGAGTAAGAGGGAAGCATTTTTAACACATCTGGGACAGACATGTTACTTACAACCAGCATTTTCCCTCCAGTTACTCTGCTTTGTAAACAACTGCGATAGTAGATCACCTTTACTGCATCCTCAAGTGACAACAGACCGGAGCAGTGGGCTGCAGCAACTTCTCCAACAGAATGCCCAAGAACAGCATTTGGCCTAACTCCCCAGTGCATTAGCAGAGTAGCAATGGCAACCTGAATTGCAAAGAGGAGAGGCTGGATAATTTCTGGTTCTGTAAAATCATTGTCCTGTTCTGACTCACTTTCCAGCTTCTCTATGAGACTCGTTTTTCTGTAGGCTTGGAAAAGATCCTCAATCTCTCGTACTTTTGCCCTGAATACAGATTCCTGTTTTAAAAGCTGTCTGCACATGCCTCTGTAAGTGACACCATTCCCACAAAACACAAAAACTAGACTGGCATCTTGCTTTGACGCTACAGCTGTTTTGTTTAAAGTGTGCATGAGCTTCTCTTTCAAATCAGTCAGAGATGATACATGGAACACTTTCCTGTATTTGTGTTTTTTGTGACTCCTCCTACATGCTGAAGTGTACACTAGGCTTTTTAGATCTGTTATATTCCCTGCCTGGATATTTTGCACCGTATCTTCTATTGTCATTGTAAGTGATTTCTCTGTTGCTGTAGAAAGTACAAAAAAATTGTGTAACTCCTTGACAGGCTGTCTTGGCGTTTTTGGCTGCATATACTGTTTTACAACTGCATGTGCATTTGTTCCTCCAAATCCAAAGTTATTTATCCCAGCAACTCTTACTGAGCTCCCTCTAGTGGCCCATTTCTCAGCCCTGGTGGGGATTTTTAGATTAAGAGCCTGTGCATCTATGCTAGAGCTTTCCTCTGTGAAGAACACTGAAGGAACAATGGTTTCATGCTTCATCATCAGTAGAACCTTAATTAGCCCTGCTACTCCTGCTGCAGACTCTGTGTGCCCAATGTTGCTCTTAACAGAGCCAATACAGAGCGGTCCTAACCCTGCAGGTCTTGCCTTGGCAATGATGTTGGAAATGCTACCTGCCTCTGTTTGATCTCCCACTGGAGTCCCAGTCCCATGTGCTTCTACATACTGAACATCAGACAGGTAGGTGTCTGCAGAGTAGATTCTGTTGAGCAGCTCTTCCTGCTGGACCATCGATGGTTTTGTCATAGGAGTGACGGTGTGGCCATCTTGATTCACTGCAGTTTTGCATATAATGCCCCAGATGTTATCATGATCTTCCAGAGCCTGTTAAAACACACAAGCATTGATTATCTATAGTGTGACATATCACTATCTGATAAGGTGTTATGGTTTTTGATTACATAGAGGTCATTACTTTTTTCAAAGGCTTCAGCAGAATGATTCCACACCCTTCTCCCCTTCCATAACCATTTGCTTTGTTAGAGAATGGTTTGCTTGTGCCTTCAGGTGAGATCATCTTTGCCTTGCTTAGAGCCACAAATACTCTTGGCTGAAAAATGCTGCTGACACCCCCGCATACAGCCATTTCACAGTCTCCTGTTAAATAAAGTCAAACTTGCTGTAATTAAAGGGTGAGAAACATCAAAAAATAAGTCAAATATAAGTCAAAATAAAAAAAAGACCCTTACAAAAAACAATACTGCCTGTTTATTACATTATTACTTTATGGCAAATAATGACAATGACAGAAAGGCAACTAATTCTGTGTGACTAGGCATGTATTCTTAGAACTATATATGATACAAACTAAAGAAATGCACTTTAATATGAGACAATATTTGCTTTTTGGTTATCATACCTTCTCTTATTGCTTGACAGGCTAAATGAAGAGCAACCAGAGATGAGGAACAGGCACAGTCAATAGACAAAGAGGGCCCAGTAAAGTTGAAAGTGTAGGAGATTCTGTTGGCTGCTATGCTCATGGCTAGACCAGTGCCAGTGCAGTGGTTAATGATGACTGGGTTTACATTTGCCATGGTGAGTTCATAGTCTCGATTCATCAAGCCTGAAACATGCATGTATATTTGTTTGTTTTTATATGTGGACAGTTTGATATGTTCAAGTAGATAAAGAATGTAATTTCAGTATTACCTATAAAAACTCCTGTTCTAGTCCCACTGGCTTTTTCCATAGGTATGCCAGCATTCTCTAGTGCCCTGTAGGTACACTGCAGAAGAATCTTGTGCTGAGGATCCATTTGCTCCACCTCAGGTTCAGTGATGCCAAAGAACTTGTGATCAAACTCATTAAACCTTTAAAAAAATATTATTTTGATATAATACAAGAATAATTATTAAGGCCTTTATTGAGCACTGATACAATACAGTGCACACTGGGGGGTTGTGCTACAGAATTAAAGGAAAGGTTTCTGAACAGCGTAGTGATAGACATGAGGAAGGAAAATTAGTAATAAACCATTATAACCTATAATAAAACAGAATTATACATTAGTCATATCTGTAATTAGTAATAGTAATATAACTGGGTAATAAACCAATTATATATTAATAATATTAAAATGCATACACAATAAAGTAGTAGTAGTAGTAGTAGTAGTAATAAATCTTAATAAGCCATAAGTTCATTTGAGCTTCAAATACTTGATGTTGTAACAAGCAACTGAACTAGTTTTACTATGCCTAAAATGTAGTTTGAATGAACAATTACTTTAGTTAAAACATTTTTTGGAGTTGAGTAAAACTAGCTTGTTACTAGATGAAGTGGTTTTGTTTAAGTTGTACCAACGACACACTTTTTACTGTGTACTGCACAAAAGAATCGACCATAGTCACATATTAAAGGCTTTTTATTAGTCTGTAGCACTAAACAAAGGCCATTTGAAAAGCCACATTAGAAACAATAATAATAATGCTATGATGACAATGCCATCAGTCGTCAATTGCTCTTATAAAAAGACTAACCAGTAAATTCTGTATTGCTCTAAAATATTAACAATAATGATCTTAAAATGGATGAAAACAGAAGACTCACCCATCAGCAAGTGCTGCTTTTTGTGTTCGCGACTTTCCTGGTTTAGTGTCATCTTGATCATACCATTCTGCACAGTCAAACCTCTCGACTGGTATCTCCACTGCACAGTTCTTTCCCTCAAGCAGGACCTTCCAGAAATTATCAAGCCCTTCACCTTGAATATGTAAGGACAATCAGTAATGTCCGTAAGAAGCAATCCTTACACACACATACACAATAAGAATGGTTTGGATCTTACCTCCAGGGAAATTACACCCAATTCCAACAACAGCAATGTCTGGATCGTCGTCCTTCATGGTGGAGGCAATCTGAAATTAGTCATGGGATATTTAAGTAAAATTTATGGTAATACAGAAGCTGGTGAGACAAAAGTATTTCATAAAGAGTTCAACATTGCTGTACTGTTTTTTTTAAATAAGAGTGCATCACATGAAGGAGGGGTGAAAATAAAGCTTACTTTTATAGACAGGCAGTGTCATAAAGTGATGTGTCAGAGGTGTGTCTCTCTAAGTCTGTCTTTGGAAAAAACAGCTAATTATTGACTGAAATAACGAGATCAAAGACACTTTTCACAAGAAAACAATATCTTAGTTAATGTTTAGGCCAAAGTTACATGAAGGTTATTCTCTACTAAGGGGTAAAAAAACGAAATATTGTCCGAGGTCCAAGATATATTCAGATAATTTAGGGTCTGTGGATGGATTTATGGTGTATGGCAGATGGTCTGTTAAAACATTAAATGGTAAAAACAGCTGGTCATATGCAAAACTTGAAACATCCCAAGCAGATGATATGTTTTGTGTCTAAACTTATTGCCAAAGGTCTTATTCCAACCAAGCAAGCAAGAATGTAAAAACATTCCTTATGTTTGGTGTAAGATAATAGAGATACCTTTTTAAAGCATTGTATATGTCCTGTTTCTGCTAATTATAGTGCTTAATTTCTATTTAGAACTGTATATATAAATATGTGTGTGTGTGGGGGGGGGGTGGTATAACGTCTGCAAATGCTACACTTTTATTTTTATGTTTTTTTTGTCCAATAACATCAATTCAGGAAGTAAACATTAAAATGCTTGTCTTCCCTCTGTAGAGAGTTTTTGAATGTATTGTCATTTGGAAAACCAACAAGACCACGGCGCCCAAACTACTCTTTGATGTAGCAGTCATTAAAATGGTGATCAGTAAATCAGCTATGTAGTACTGATAGGGGGGGGTCAATGAGGCCGTGATAAGGCTGTAATTATATAAGCGTATACATAAAAATGTCCATGTGTCATTAAATTTAGATAAGATACATTAATATGTAAACAATTACCATTAATATGTTAACGATAACACTCTTTTGAGATGAAAAGCTGGCTTTTGGAGAATTTCCCCAGACATGGGGCAAAAGGCTCTCTTTACAAACATACATATTTAATATTCATATTAAATTATTCAGAACGTCCAACTGTCATTAGTGTTAAATTAATTGCTAGTTGCTTTAAATGTTATTTCAGTTGTAACTACTATTAATGCCATACTACTACATACTGCTACTGCTACTACAGTAATTTGTATGGGTAGTAAGCAGGGCCATCCATGGGGATGAAAATGGGAAACCTTTTAGTGCCTCTGCCACTAGGTGGGGCACAAGAGACTGAGTGTAGTGTCCGGAAAGCATAGGCCTCTTTAACACACAAACACACATGTAGATCAATATAAGTCAAAACACAAAAAATGTGTATACTCTACTAAATATTTAAACTTCAGCAATTAAAATGATTAATTTAAATAGCTTTGAATTCAGTACACAAAATTTGTGCACACCAATAGGTCAGTGAACCTCAACTAGTTCCTACACTACCGGTCAAATATTTTAGAATACCAACGGTCAAATGTTTTGGAACAGTTCTAAAACGTTTGCCTGGTAGTGTACTAAAACTTTTGACTGGTGATGTATATAATCCAAGTAAGCAGCAGTCCTACATAACCAATAAACTGAGTAGCCTCCACCAAATAAAGAGGTTTAATTGGATTGACCGAAGCTTCGCCTTCATCATTCCTCACTTAATCCATCGCAAAGATACAAGCACACCATAACAAAAATAATAATTCATCTTATCTGAAAGGCTGCCAAAACAGCTGTTTTCTTTACTTATGTCCAGCAATGCCATATTCATCTCTAGCTGTCACGTATGATATTGCCAGTGCTACCAGTGGAGAGCGAGGGATTTGTATAGGTCTGCTGTGTAGGGGGTACAAAAGCATGCATTTTGACCTGCTCGAGTTGCACTCATGCTTTCCACTCAAGTTTCCAAGAAACTGACAGTAAAATTAAGGAACGGTTAGGTTGACCAATTCTTCCCTTTCAAGTCTCCAGTGGAGGTGGCAGCCCTCTTGGTTAATTTCAGCCCAGTGTTCAGTGTTCTGGTTTCATGCTCTGGAAGACTCAGCCTTACAGTACTTCCTTCTACAGCATGCTACTGAAAACCCCCATGGTTTGAGGAAATGCAGAATCTCAGGTTAAGTAACCAATAACAAATCCCATTGAGGAAGAATCTGCTTGCTAAAACAGGGGGGAGATCCAATGAGTGTTCTGATGACGTGTCTCTTACTGTAAGACACATGCTCAAGTCAATATTTCATTAAATAGTTGTCTATAAACCTTTTTTTCGTAATTACAGTCAAGGTCACATCTCAGGGAATGTATTCTCTTTATTCTGTATTGATATACAAAATAAGCTAAAATGAACTACAAAATTACACAAGAGTGTAAGTGAAAGAGCATGACAATATAAATTACAGATTTCAAGATTGGGTACTGTTTAATTACAATGTTTTCTTCTAATTCTCTCTTTTGTTTTTTTGAAAGCTTCTGTTCAATGCTTCATCAAATTCCAGAAATCATAATTCTCATAACTCTCATTTTTTAATTGTAGTGTCTGTCAGAAGAGGATGGACAGTTTTGGTGAAAACCAATTACTATAATTATTTACGTTGAGGTGATTTGGATACAACACCAGCAGCTCGTATTTGTGATTTTATTTTATTTTTATTTGTATTTGTATTTGATTGTATGCAAAACAAATCAGTATGCAAAGGTGTAAAGTGTAGAAGTGCCGGTATACCAGTACAGGCCAACTCTGAGCACTGTTCACAGAGAACTGGCGTGTTGGAAATCTATGCAATGGTGGAACATGAAATGGTGGTATGCTGCTGAATCAAGCCAGAGATGTTCAGAAGGTCAGTGGGTCTGACAACTGGTTTTGTTGATTTATTCATTCTTTTAAGCATAAGGGTTCACTAAAGGTGTTAGTCCACCAGGAATTTAGTCTAATGTTTAGTGTTCTTAAACTAATGACACTCTACAGCTACAGTGTGTTCTGAAAAACCCTGCTTTGAGGAAATACAGATTCTTTTGGTAGTAGACAAAAGTCCATAGTGAGGGGACCAGACTGCTAAAGTATGTAACACATTAACCGATCACTGTTTTGACAGCGTGTATCTCACTGAAAACAAATGCTTCAATTAATATTTCAGGCCTTGAGAACTTCTGTCTGTCAACCTTTTTCAGAAAAGTTTTATAAATATTTCCGGAGCGTTTCTATTTCTCCATACGTTTTCACATGATGTCAAATGCATTTTGACCTGCTGGTGTTTTGTTGCACTCTTGTTTAAGTTTCTAAGAAAATGACAGAAAATGTGAGAAATGCTTTGTTGACTGATGCATCCCTTTCAAGCAACTATTGAACCACAGGATGGCCTACACAAAGTATACAGCAACAGATAAGCTATCGTCTCTGACTTCACATCTACATGGTGGACCAGCAAGGTATTGTTATAAAACTCCAGCAGGTAATAGACCTGCTTGCTCAAACCAGATGTAGATGTGGCATGCTTTTTGTCTGAGATACTGTGTTTAAATACAGTATCTGATCCACTTGTACAAGTACACACTAATACATCACATCACCACTATGTCAGTGTCACTACAGTGCTGAGAATAATCCACCACCCCCCTGTTCTGTGGGGGTCTTCAACACTGTAGAACAGACTAAACGGGGGTTAACAAATTATGTGGATAAACAGATGGACTACAGTTTGTAATTTTAGAACTATGAAGTGACCCATAATTTGTATGTGGAGCTGATAAAATGGTGTAGAAACAATGAGATGTTTTTATTTTATACACAAAAAGTAAATATGTGGTGTAACGTTTTGATCTGAAACTTTTCTGACTTTTCAGCATTGATTACAAGAGGAACACTTTTTATTTGAAACACTAAGCTGCACACTGAAGCTGCACAAGCATTCACTGGAAGTGTAAGCCCTTCTGAAAATGATTTCAATGTTCTTCTTGAATGCATAAAACAATGGGCAAAGTTCACTGATTAAGGAGCAGTGAACATTCTTACTGATAATTGTTGTGATAATATCTGCCTCATTGTAAAACACTATAAACACTAAATAAATATAATATTTCAGCTGTCCAAATCTGCTATCTGTTTTTCTGTTATTAACTGAATGCAGGGCACATGTGAAGGTCACACAAATAAAGCTCACTGTCAAAACACTAAACCATAAAACACTCCGAAGAGCTACTATTCATCTTACCTGAATTATACCCCATATTTCATAGGGCCTTATATTCAAAACTTTTTATTTTCCCCTCTTAATGATAAACCAAATGAGTATTTAACATTGATCTAAAGGCCTCTTAACAGTTTAATATATTTAATGTTTTATTGTAAAAAATAAAAAGTGATATGTCATTTTTTAAAACAAATGCATAAACGTACTGGGCAGTAAGGGTCCATTGGTGGTGTCAGCCCTTCTGGATTACAGCCCAGTACTGCTATAGTATTGTGGAAAACAGTTGACTCAGCCCTATAGCACACCCTGATACAGTCTGACCTACAAATGGTTTTAAGGAAATGCAGTACCACTAGATAGGAAACAAATGACAAAGTCCATTGTAGGTGGACCTGCTTACTCCAACCAGAGCGAGGTGACATGCATTTTTGTTTTAAATACTGTATTTAAACATAATTATTGCATTTCACACCTAGTATTATTCCTCTATCCAACTACTTGCTGTTTTGCACATTTTCTTATATTCCTGTTGTTTTGGTTAACTCTGCTGGTCAGATTTGCTAGGCTATTTGCTAATTTGTCATAATACATTACATCCCTCCTTGCACGTCTTTGCACAACTCTTCATATTCTTTATTAACGTGTTATTTCTTTTAATGTTTTGTATTTTTGAACTCATTGTTTTTATATATTGTTTTTTCTTTGTGTTTTTGTGTTTCACCATGGTTCTGGTGCAAAGTTCTTTCAGTCTATACTTGTGTATAGCAGAAATGACAATAAACTATTGAACTATTATATGGACAACATGTATCTATAAAATCTATAAAAGATTAAACACTATGATTTATATTTCAGCTCTTGAGGCCTATCAGTTTTTTATTTCTTTTTTATTGGTTTATAGTTGTTAGTCATCAAAAAGTAATCCCAGTTCATTTATAATGTAAAGTTTTATAAGTATTTTTGGAGAATTTCTGGTCCTTACATCATGAAATTGTCACAAAATGTAAAAGAAAACGGCTGTTAAAACAAAAAGAGAATACATGTGTTTCTTTGGAGAGTGACAGTATGTATATATCTTTAATGCACTTCTACTGTTGGTAACTGGCTTATCTCCTGGATCTATCCACTGTTTGAATGCTTCTGTTAATGTTTTATCTAATTCCTTTAATCTGAATTCTCAAAGCCCTTTTTTGTTCACTGTAATGGTGCTGCCCAGGGTCAGTCAGTGGAGGATGGGTATTCCTGTAAAGTCTTTAGTTCCTCTCCGCATTACTTCTTCATGACAATGTTTTCCACTGTAGGCCTCAGTTTGTGGGCTTTTGGCCCATTTCGGTGAAGCTGCTTTGTAATAACATTTTAAAACAGCACTACACACAAAGATTTTAGTTTCATCCAATAAATGATCATTCAGCGTTTTTAGATGTGTCACTATTATAAAAAAACACATTAGAAACACGGTATGAAATTAATATTTTTAATGTCTATTCTTCAATCTAAGGCTACTATGAGATCTTTTAACTTATTTACATAGGCTACTATCTAACACATTACCACATGAAAAACATCATATGAAATGTATACATTACTACAAAATGTATTATTATATATTACTATTTTTGATTTCACATCACTATGCATTTCTTTACATTTACACTCCTAATCTCCCTTTAACTCTTTCAAGTCATTTTCTAATAACTCACGAAATCACTGTCCCATGCACAAGTCCCATAGCACTTGCATGTAAAACATGCAATTTATTGAAGCTTGCCTTGCCTTATATATTTTGTATGTGATAACATTTAAAGTACATTATAGCATGTCTGCTTAGGAGAAAAAAATAAAACATTGTTCTGACATTAATTTCAAATAATTATAATAATTATATAATTATAATTATAATAATTATATAATTATTATTATATATTATATAATTATTATAATTATTTGAAATTTGTAAATAGAACCTTATTTAACTATTTACATATTGAAGTGTTCATTGGCCCACAGTATCCTTACTGCATGACCATTAGCCAATCACAGGAATGACACCTTCATCGAGATCAACCGGAATCACAACCACCACGAAAACACTAGTACAGTAATGAGTACAAAATGGAGAAAGCACCAAAAAAGTGGAAAAGAGGGGCAGAAAAGGCACACGATAAAAAATATACTTCAACAAGGTGCAGAAAAATGCATTACCTGCAGAACTTGTTTGGCTGTCTGTGAGGAACAGAATGGCTGAAGTACAGATGGGGCAGGGTTAGGGTTCAGAGCCTTTACTCCGTTAGCTCGCTAAGTGAGCCAGTTTGTTTTGTCTGCTCCTGGAGAACAGTGTCGGTCCTGTCTCAAATAACATCTGCTCCCTGCTTAGAAACATTTCAATTAACAGCCATTAAATGTTAAGTAAGGAGTTATCTTAACTATTCCTGAATATTAATGCCTGAATATAAATGAATAATTGAGGGGAGGTTCTGCCATTCATGTCCAACATAGTATACTACATAGGATGGAGGAAGTAATCAAGTCAACAATCAAGTCATATGGCTTTTATTGTCATTCCATCTATGTACAAGTACACAGTGGAGTGAAATTACATTCCTCCAGCAACATGGAACAAAAAAGTACAAAGTGCAAACTTGCAGATGAAAGTGTGCAAACAAAAACATGAACTAGAAACAATAAATACAATAAATTAAACAGACATTAGAGTAAACAGACAGGACAGTGCAGCACCGACATAGCACTCGTTACTGAACATAAGCTAGTGGAATAAGGTGCAGAGATATTCAACATGCTGTGATCTGTGAGTTAAGCCAGTCGGATAATGTGCATAAACACAGTAGTTACTGAGGCAGTACTAGGTGTGTGTGTGTGCGTGTGTGTGAGTGTATAGCATGTGTGTAAGGGGGTATGAGTGGGTAATTTGAGACAGTGCCAGTAGTCTCTGCTCCTAAGGAATAGTAAATGGTGTCTTGGAAACTGTTTGTAAAATAGAATTAAAAACACAGAGTTTAATTGAAAAGATAAAATTTTAGGATTCATTCTGTGAATAAAACAGTTTTTATTGTTGTTTAGAAATATATGTGTCTGCATTGACAGCAGGATTTTATATTACTGACAAATGTCGAAGTTCAGGATCTAAGTTTACTGAATCAAAATGTGAAAAACCCAATAGAACCATTTAAGTAAAACCATTTTAATTAATAAAAAGTAGATTTAAATTTAAATTGTGTGTATATATGAGCAGAACTTTAATGATCCCAAGAGAAAGTCCAGAACATATACTTTTATTAGGGTGTCTTATTGTGGTAAGACAGATGAAAACTATAAAAAAACTGTGAGCATCGAACATATTTTTGATATTTTACTCAGGATCTGTCAAGAAAACTTGATTAAAGCTTGAAGAGCATGAGAGCCAGGAGAAGAGGGATAGTTTGGTATTAGCTCTTACAGTCACACTGTCTATCTGCACTGGGCGTTTTTGCTTTTCAGTTGCTGTGATTGTTTAGTGGGCTGGTCTAGAAAAAAGGTCCAGGGCTGAATTTCGTTCCCAGTCCAGCCCTAAATAAACATGTTGTATAAAATATAAGCTTACATCATCAATTCAGTTTTACATACACAGTTTACAGATAAATGCAGGCAATTGCATCAAACCATCACACTAAGGTGGGATATAGTGTTTATTAAAATTTCTTTTATTCACAGAATCATGTTTAACATTTTACAGGACATTTCATAAAATTTTATTGGTTTATGTTTTCTAAAACAAACTGGATGTTTCATGCACTTATGATACCATTACAAAATAATAAGTTATACCAATCAATGACAATTTTTTATATTTCTAATATTATCTCATAAATAACGCAAATGCTCGATCTGATGGACGTTTTATTTATTTTCTTTTATATTGCTTTGCAGTATCCAGAAGAGGATGGGTAGCCATCTGAGTCCTTAGTTCCTTTAAGTGTTTCTTTATGCTCATACCATCACATAAGTGATACAAACACTTGTATTACACATCAGCATAAACTGCTTATATATTCTGTGTTTGCAAGCTTAAATATTGACAATTTAGAGCTTACCAGAAAAATAAAACATCAATCATGTATATTTAATGTAGTAATTATTGGCACGATCATACACATCAAATAAATTGTAAAAATTTTATTCTGATACTAATATTTCATTATCACCTATTCGATTTACAAATGAGTGCATGAAAATGTTGCACTGTAACAAATTGAGCTGTGTTGGAAGTGTAAAGCTTTGGTTGGAGAATTATTGGTGAAGAAAACAAAACTGTTTGTTCTCTCAGTAGGCCTAGTCTTTGTTTTACCTTGTTTATATACAGAAAAACTTCGAGGTTTACCTGAAAATGAGTTCTACTGATGAGAAAGCTTAGAAAAATATTATTGTGTTACTGAATTAACTATATTTTTAATTTCTGATCTTTGATCTAAGACTACTATGATGAGACATTGCAACTCATTTACAAAAAGCATTATCTAATTTACCCATTAATGTTCTTTTGGTCCATATGTTCTCTGAATGTACATGAGTATAAATCTGAATCTATACTTCAGACCTCATTAAACCTCATTAAATCATATGACTAAACGTATATTAACAACAGATTGTCTCTGACTTTAGATCTTTGTGGTGGACCAGCAAGGTAGAAGTGTCTAATAAAGTGGACAATGAGTGGACACAGTTTGTAAACCCTCCAGTAACACTGCTGTGTCTCATCTACTCAGTGCTACTCACACTTTCACACCACGTCAGTGTCAATGCGGGGGAAAATGATTTACCACCCAGATAATATTCGCTGTGTGGTGGTCTTGTGTGGGTCCTGACCACTAAAGAACATGATGAAAGGGGGCTAACAAAGTGGGCAGAAAATTAGATATACTACAGTCTGTAACTGTAGAAGTACAAGGAAAGCCTATATGGTAAGTGGAGCTGATCAAATGTACAATGAGTATAGATACAGGTTTTAATGTTATGGCAGGTCAATTTATACATACAATACAAAAAAATAAATACATAGTAGGACATTTTAATATGAAACTGACATTTGGGCATTGTCTACATGACCTGTAAGTAAAAGCTGAAAAATATTTAAATGAATCACACTAAGCTGGATGCTAAGGGTCCAATGGAGGTGTCAGCCCTCAGAAAACACTTTTTGATTGAATATAGGATGAGTGGAAAAGTCCACTAAACAAGGACCAGTGATCGCTGCGTTGATGCCAGCTGTGTCATTATATAACACTAAATTGTTCTGTTATTTCAGTTCTTAAGAACCTGCTATCTTTCCTTCATTCATTCAAGTTATACCCCATGTTATATGAGGCATTTTATATGGAAATAAAACCATGCTTCCTTATTGACATAGAAAAAGAATTCCAAAGAATGATTTGTGCAATATATTGGATTTTACACTAAAATGACCCTCAATAAAGCATTAAAGTATAAAATATAATAACACAGTACAAGGTTTTATGTTACATACAGATGATTACTTGTTTATCTCTTTGATGTGAGTGCTGTTTATTTTGAATGCTTCTTTTTTTATGCTCATCTGTTTTCTTTAAGGTTTGAGTTCCCCTCTCGAGTCTTTTGAGTGTTTTGAGTTTTTTTCTGCCGTTGTGTTTATCTGTTTGCCTTTCTTTGCACTACATTTTTAAATGCTTTCATTATTAGTTGTTAGATGTGGCAGTTGAAGCGATGTGTAAAATGTAAATTAAACACAGAATGCAATAATGCAAATCATTCAGGCCCTATATTTATTTAATTGTCCTGCTGAAATAAGCAAGGCCTTCTGTGAAAAAATTGAATGGCAGCATATGTTGCTCCAAAACCTGTATATATTATTCATCTTCACAGATGTGCATGACGCCCATGCCATATGCACTAATGTATCCCCACCACACAGATACTGCCTTTTGGTCTGTGCACTGATAACAGTCCAGATGATCCCAAAAAATTCTAATTGTGATTTGCTGTACCACAGAACACTTTTCCATACCCCCCTTAGTCCATCTCTAATGTTCTCGGGAACAGAGAAATCAGCAGCCTTTCTAGATCCTGTTTGTATATAGACACTTTTTTGCATGGTAGGAGTTTAACTTGCCTTTATGGATGCAGCGATGACCTGTGTGTTCAGAAGCTTTCCTGAGGCTGTGTAGAAATTTCCACCACATACTTTTTTATTGCAGTACCACCTGAAGGACTAAAGAGTCATAAGGACTTTTATTGTCATTCCATCTATGTACAAGTACACAGTGGAGTGAAATTACATTCCTCCAGCAACATGGAACAAAAGAGTACAAACGTGCAGATGAAAATGTGCAAACAAAAACATGAACTAGAAACAATAAATACAATAAATTAAACAGACATTAGACACAGTAAACAGACATTAGACACAGTAAACAGACATTAGACACAGTAAACAGACAGGACAGTGCAGCATTGACATAGCACTCGTTACTGAACATAAGCTAGTGGAATAAGGTGCAGAGATATTTAACATGCTGTGATGTGTGAGTTAAGCCAGTCGGATAACGTACATAAACACAGTAGTTACTGAGGCATTACTAGGTGTGTGTGTGTGTGTGCGTGTGTGAGTGTATAGCATGTGTGTAAGGGGGTATGAGTGGGTAATTTGAGACAGTGCCAGTAGTTGCTGCTCCTAAGGAATAGTAAATGGTGCCTTGAAAACTGTTGTAAAATAGAATTAAAAACAGAGTTTAATTGAGAAGATTCATTTTTAGGATTCATTCTGTGAATAAAACAGTTTTTATTGTTGTTTAGAAATACATGTGTCTGCATTGACAGCAGGATTTTTTATTACAGACAAATGTCAAAGTTCAGGATCTAAGTTTACTGAATCAAAATGTGAAAAACCCAATAGAACCATTTAAGTAAAACCATTTTAATTAATAAAAAGTAGATTTAACTTTAAATTGTGTGTAATATATGAGCAGAACTTTATTGATCCCAGGAGAAAGTCCAGAACATATACTTTTATTAGGGTGTCTGTTTACTCTGATGAACTTCAGTGGTAAGACAGGTGGAAACTATCAAAAGATGTATTTACAAGAGTGAGCATCAAACATATTTTTAATATTTTACACAGGTTCCATCAAGAAAACTTGATTAAAGCTTGAAGAGCATGAGAGCCAGGAGAGGAGGGATAGTTTGGTATCAGCTCTTACAGTCACACTGTCTATCTGCACTGGGCGTTTTTGCTTTTCAGTTTCTGTAATTGTTTAGTGGGCTGGTCTAGAAAAAGGTCCAGGGCTGAATTTCGTTCCCAGTCCAGCCCTAAATAAACATGTTGTATAAAATATAAGCTTACATCATCAATTCAGTATTAAATACACAGTTTACAGATAAATGCATGAAATTGCATCAGACCGTCACACTAAGGTGGGATATAGTGTTTATTAAAATTTCTTTTATTCACAGAATCATGTTTAACATTTTGCAGGACATTTAATAAAAGCTTTATTGGTTTATGTTTTCTAAAACAAACTGGATGTTTCAGGCAACATGCACTTATGGTACCATTACTATTACTCTTAGTATTTCTTTATACTCATACCATCAAATGCAAATGGTACAAACATGTGAATTACACACAATGGCATAGGAATCGGGGGGGAGGGGGTGGATGTGTCCCACCTCATACCAGAAACAGGTAGATTTGTCCCACCCACAAATTAAACCACAGAAAAAGCGGAAACTGTTTAAAACACTTATTTTAAAAGCGCCTTTTGGCAGCCTTCAGAATTCACACGCTGTGTTTGTTGTTAGCAACAAAAACCTGTTTATGTATTCTGTGTTTGCATGTTGAAGCTTTATATTATGTGCAGCTTAAATATTGAGCAAGACAATTTAGAGCTTACCAGAAAAATAAAACATTATTAATGTAATTTAATGACAATTGGCATGGTTATACACTTTAAATAATTATGTATAAACTAATATTATCATTATCACCTATTTGATTTATAAATGAGTACATAAAAATGTTGCACTGTAATTAATTGAGCTGTGTTTTAAATGTCCATAGATTCTAGCAGCCAAATAGCCACGACAGAGAACGATAATAATTACTGTAGTCCAGGGATTTGTCAAAAATGACCGCTTGTATTTCCTAAAGCATAAATGACTTGGTATGCCTTTTTCAGTACTAGTCTGCTAAGCAATAAGTGATGGAAATGAATGGAATCACAGATGCTGCACTGCTTTTAAACTCCTCATCTTTTGATAATGAAGTGAAATAAGACACAGACACCTAAACAAGACAGCATATATAAATTAAGCTGACATTTTAAAAAAAAACTTTCCGAACAGGCTCCTTTAACCTCTAATAAACTCTGAAGGACCCTCTAAAACTTTGGTTGAAAAAGACAATTATTGGTGAAAAAGGTTTAATATATGAACAAAAACAGAACTGCTTGTTCTCTCAGTAGGCCTAGGCTTTGTTTTACCTGTTTAAAAAAATTTTACTGAAGAAAATGTGTAGAAAAACAGATTGTCAACAGATGGTCTCTGACTTTAGATCTATGTGGTGGACCAGCAAGGTAGAAGTGTCTAATAGAGTGGACAGTAAGTGGACACAGTTTGTAAACCCTCCAGTAACACTGCTGTGTCTCATCTACGCACACTTTCACACCACGTCAGTGCCAAATGATTTACCACCCAGATAAAATTCGCTGTGTGGTGGTCTTGTGTGGGTCCTGACCACTGAAGAACATGATGAAAGGGGGCTAACAAAGTAGGCAGAAAATTAGATGTACTACAGTCTGTAACTGTAGAAGTACAAAAAAGCCTACATGGAAAGTGGAGCTGATCAAATGTACAATGAGTATAGATACAGGTTTTAATGTTATGGCAGGTCAATTTATACATACAATACAAAAAAATAAATACATAGTAGGACATTTTAATATGAAACTGACATTTGAAAAATATTTAAATGAATCACACTAAGCTGGATGCTAAGAGTCCAATAGAGGTGTCAGGCCTCAGAAAACACTTTTTGATTGAATATAGGATGAGTGGAAAAGTCCACTAAACAAGGACCAGTGATCGCTGCGTTGATGCCAGCTGTGTCATTATATAACACTAAACACTAAATTGTTCTGTTATTTCAGTTCTTAAGAACCTGCTATCTTTTCTTCACTCATTCATTCAAGTTATACCCCATGTTATATGAGGCATTTTATATGGAAATAAAACCATGCTTCCTTATTGACATAGAAAAAGAATTCCAAAGAATGATTTGTGCAATATATTGGATTTTACACTGAAATGACCCTCAATAAAGCATTAAAGTATAACATATAATAACACAGTACAAGGTTTTATGTTACATACAGATGATTACTTGTTTATCTCTTTGACGTGAGTGCTGTTTATTTTGAATGCTTGGCTTTCATGCTCATCTGTTTTCTTTAAGGTTTGAGTTCCCTTCTCGAGTCTTTCGAGTGTTCAGGAGTTTTTTTCTGCCAATGTGTTTATCTGTTTGTTTATTAAATCTTTTTGAATGCTTTCATTATTACTAGTCAGATGTGGCAGTTGGGATGCAGTGTAAAATGTAAATTAAACACAGAATGCAATAAAAATAAAAATAAAATTTTTAGGTTTACCCATGAAACATATCATTGGCATAAAAATAAATCTTTAGTCTAAATGAATTTCACGAATTTTAAGTGACACATTATACTTTGTTATTGTGGGGTGATGTTTGACTATGAATTAAAAACCAACAAAAGAGAAAAGAGAATTATCAGCACAGCTATTAAGATGTTATTTAATAGCTGTAATATACGTAAACAAAGCAATAAAGCTGTAGAGGCTGCATTTAGTGATATTCGAAAACAGAACTTCAATGAAGCTGAGAAACACAGATCAACTGCAGAGACGGCATTCGGCTTTATTGGGTGTCATTATTGTGCCAATATCAGCAGAAAGTGCTGAATGGAATGTAAAAGAGAAAATACAACAAAGCGGATTCAATCAGTCCTATGGTCCATTAGTCCTGCTTGTTTTTATCTGGCTTGCTCTACACTAAAAAAGTGTTCTTTCAAACAGGAAACATGAACTGATCTCCATCTTTTGCCTTAAGAGGTTGATCTTAAAGGGGGACTTTAGCCTTTTGCCACACAACAATTAAAAGGTTAAGATGTAGACAAAGTCATTTATAGTGTATTGGTGTGAAACACTCCATTCTAGGAAAACCTAATGAGTTCAAAGTGTTGGTGAACCAGGCGTCTGAAGAGGTTAATTATTTTACAAGCTTTCTCATACAAAGTTATCACATGAAACGGTTATTGATACCCAGTCTGATGTCTGTGACATTGGTTTACGATGGTTTTGTGATAAAGTTGGCTGGCTATTTTTCCTGGAATTTAACAAGAAAAGAGTGAATTTAATTGTTTCTACAGCTTTCTTATGGTTCATATATGATTTACATATTACATTTAAATGAATTTTAAAATGCAAAGCCCAGATTTACATGATATGGGTTTTTTTATTAACCACACAAACAATAAACTCATTTAAACTGAGTTGCAAGTTTATTAGGTACACCTACAGGTCCTGCACAGTCACTAATAGATGAATCTAGAATGTAAATACAATTATAAAGCATTTATATGCACAATAGTGGCCATACATCCTGACGCATGTGAGTTTATACATCATCATTATATGCGCTGCACACCAGAGCTTAGAGACGTTAATGGAACACGACCTGCTGAGTGAGTGAGTTATGCTAATTAGCTGACAATACTGGTTCACAGTAAAAGCATCATATGTACACTAGAAGGGTATTTGATGTACGCAGGTCTACATGGCATTTTTTTTTTATTTGAATTTGTTATTTTGACTACAGTAAGTCAGGTATGTTTTGATGTTTTGTTGTTATATGAACTTTTAGCGTTAATAATTTGTTTTTAGATTTAATAATTGGCCACCAGTTAAGTTTACTCAAATGAGATGATAAATGAATATCAATTTAATAATTATTTGTTCTTTTTAATAAAAAGCCAAAAGATTTTTAACAGTGTGGACAGGTCACTAGTCCATTGCAGGGCACACACACAGACATACACACAGCTAGCGACAAATTAGCTTCTCTAACTCGTCTGACTGCATGTGGACTGTGGAATGAAACACGGGGAGAACATGCAGACTCCGCACAGAAAGGATCCCGTATAAACTGATAAATCATTGCATTAAAAAAATCAGTTTTGCTTTTTCATATACAAAATTAGTATAGATTCCAAAAAAGTATAGATTCTGATATTTTATAAAGTATAGTTTTAACAGTATTATTTGTAAAAGTGCCACTTAATTAATATAGGTTTTGCAAGCATATTTCACTAAAGTAGAGTTATATTACTAAATATCAGCTTGTATGACACACAAGTAAAAGCACATTTACTAAATATATATTTATATTTAGATATAACTATAGTATATCACTAGCACCAAATTAGCACATGCTAAATAAATATATTTTTTTAAAGCATAGACTGTAAGAAATAGAATGTAAGAGGATAAAATGTTTTAGGAGGAAGAATGTACCTTAATTATCCCACATTTTAGTGTAAATAGATTATAATATATTATATTAAAATACACAATTTCACACAAGAGATATTTTAGTGCTTCTCCCTAAGCAGTAAGGTATTTTTCTTTTATTCACAGAATCAAGTTTAGAGGACATTTTATAAAACTTTTATTGGTTTATATTTTATAAAAACAGAAATATTTCTGTCAACATGCACACAAAATAATATGCTACTCTTACAATATAATATGTTATATTATTTAATGATGCCTCCTAATACACTTCTACTAATATCTCACAAATTCCCCACAGCTTGATTTGAATGCTTCTGTATAACATTTTCTAATGCGGGATGGGAGTCTTTGGTGTTTCTTCATTTGTTTTATCACCATTGCACACTGCTTCCTTATTAGGGGCACTATAGAAATGAATACAAATGAACCCACATTATTATTAAAGAATGAATATGAAATGTATCAATTGGAACCAAATGCAGATTATATACTTGTATTAGACATTACAATCAACTGCTTTTACATTGTGTTTAATGGAAAAGTACATGTTGAGGTTCTGTAATACGTGGAGTTTAAATATTAGCAATACAACTCTTAGCTTACCAGAGAAATAAAACACCATTCATACATATAAAATGTTTTAGCATTACTAGTTTCAATTGGCATGATTGTATACATCAAATACATTATGTTAAGTATGAACTTTAATCCTATGCTAATATTTCATTACCACCTACACAATTTAAAAATGAGTGCATACAAATGCTGTAGAGTTTCAAATTGTTATGTTAGTATCATATGTAACAAAAATAAGAAAGTTTATTTCTAAATTTTAACTTCTAAAGTAACTCTTGCCTCTATTGTTTTATATCTGAGAGCATATATTAACAAAAGGCACATTTAAAAGAAAAATACCTTTGTTAGTATTCTCTGTACTGGAGGATCTAATTACTAGTTGACCTAACAAGCCAAGATGAACACAGTAGTACTACATTAGGGACAATCAGGGTCACTATAAACACTTGATAATGCATGTTCATACGTGTTTAACTCTTTCTGAGGAGTAAAAGCTGAGTTAGAATAAGCAACAGGTGACTGATTCTTCATGTGGCTGAGCTCTTTTGTTATATATTCATGTTCAACGGAACTGTGCGCCTTACCACAAAATCCAAATAAGGACAAGAACACGGGGATGAATACGACACCATGAACTAGCCCAAAAAGGATGACCAAAAACATGATTTTAAAGAAAGTCCTGAAAATGTAACTTTGGGAGGCTGCCAACACCACTACCCCTGCAATGGTGGACACTGCTGCTTGGACCATTGGATAGCCAAGGTTGTAGAGAGCATCTATAGCCTTCTTGTTTGCTGAAGGTTTATCACTTGAGACAAAAGCGTAGGATATGTGAGCAGAGAAGTCAACAGAGAAACCAATGCAAATGACCAGATTGATCATTGATATCGAATCTAGATTAACATCCCACAATGCCATAAAACCTGCCACGCCCACAATGACAGATGCAATCGCAAATGTCACCCAGAGAGAGCAGACAGGGTTTGGTATCAACAGGAGGGAAATGACCAACATTGCCAGAGTAGCAGCTACTACATTTTGGATGGTGTTACTAACTATAACGGCATACTGATCAAAATAGATAAACGCATAGTGATACACTAACAAATCAACAGCTGTGCATCTTTCAGTGGTTTCTCGAAAAGCATTTAGCATGTTTTTTTCATCAATTGCCCTTCTAATGTCCACTGTCTGAATAAACATGCGAGAAGCAAGAATTTGGTTATCAGTAAAGTTGACATCTGGACTAAATCCTGTAGCGTTTAGAAATCCAGGTAGATGCTTTTTAAATGTATTCTCATCATTTAAATCTAAACTCTGTTGGTTTCCATAAATCCTGTAAAAATTAAGCCAAGACACAAATTTGGAAGTCATGGAGAGATTTTCAAACTCTTGAAGACATAAGTCAAGACTCTCTTGTGCACTTGTGTTCCAGTATTGAAATTTCTCATCCTTGATAACTATCATGACATTTGGACCATAGTCTGAAAAGTATTTCTTTTCATTGTCGTAGTATTTAACAACATACGAGCTGTCTAACGCTAAATTTTTTAGTTCAATTCCCTCTTGGATTTGTAAGCATCCATAGATGCTAGCAGCCAAATACCCAGCGTAGAGAATGATAAGAAACACTTTAGTCCAGGGTTTTGTCAAAAATGGCCCATAGTATTTCTTAAAGAACAAATGAATTGGCATTTCTTTTTCAGTTCCAGTCTTCTCATCATAAGCCCCTCCTACACAACAAATATTCCCATCAGTATTGTTCTTTGTTTTTTGTACTTTCATGCAAGTCAACCAATGTCTATTGCCCTGTTCCCGTCTTCCATTTAGAGCTAGAAAAGCTCCAAAAAACGTGATGTTGTAGATGTAGCAGAATAGAACTGCTGTACCAGTGTACATACAGAAAGACTGCACAGAGCGGAATGGGGTCAGAAGGCCAATGTAGAAGGCTAGAACATCAGTTAGTGTGGTGATAGTGATGGATACAGCTGCTTCTTTATATGTTTCTGCCAGACGATCTTCAACTCGGTCGTTAACTTGAGTCTTCTGCCAGCAGGAGATCACAATGAACATATCATCAACTCCGATCCCTGGACATAAAAAATTAATAGTAGATTATAAACATCTATAATTATAAGCTAAACCAAATGTGGAATATACAGTAAGGCTCACCCAGAATCAAAAATGGAGCTGAAGCCACAGTCATAGCAAAGGGCATTCCACAGAAAAGCAGCAACCCAAAACTAGACAGCACAGCCAAACCAGCAGAGAGAACTCCAAATGATGCAACCCACACCTTGTTCCTCACACAGTCCAGCCTACAGAGAGTAAATGAATGACAAGTTCCAATGGAAACTGATAAATTGAAGATGTTTACGAAAATATGAGGCTACTACTAAAACAGAATTTTCATACTTAATGTTTTATCAGAAAATAAAGATTCTTCTGCATAGAATGTATAAAACACCACATTCCCAAAACAGTATTTACCTGTTTCACAGTGCACCTATGATGATACAAAATCTGTCATAATCAACACATCAAACTGTGTACAGATTTGTGAAAAATGTAATTTTCTTTAACATACCTCAAGCACGATATAATCGAGATGGTAATGGCTAAGCAATAAGTGATGGAAAAGAATGGAATCACAGATGCTGCACTGCTTTCAAACTCTTCATCTCTTGATAATGAAGTGAAATAAGACACAGACACCTAAACAAGACAGCACACATAAATTAATTTGACATATCATACTTAAAACAGGCTCTTTTAACCTCTAATAACCTCTAAAGGACCCTCCAAAAGTCAATTTTGTTGGAAAATGAAAGTGTAAAATCACTGTGAGTGTAATCATTGATGAAAAAAAAATATATTAACAAAAAACAGAAATGTTTGTCTGTCAGTTGGCTTAGTATGAAAAAACTTCAGTTTCTTTAGTTTATATACAGAAAAACAATGCAGAGGTTCACCTGACAATGAGTCCTGTTGATAAGAAAGTGGACAAAAATATTAACTGATATTATTATTATTATTATTATTATTATTATTATTATTATTATTATTATATTAACAATATTTTTATTTTTCTAATATACTTAACTAAACTAAAACTACTATCAAATTTATTTATTAATGTCCACATTTAAAATCTAGAATTTTTTTGACCCATATGTTGTCTAAGCGTACATGAACAAAAATCTGAACCCTTTTTTCAAGGTTTAGTATAAGAAAAACTGTAATTATAAATATTAAAGTCTAAAATAATAGGAAAGTGGACAAAACATATTATTATCAGTATGAAAAACATTTTTATCTCTCATCTTAGTCTAGTTTCTAATGTACCTATTAATGTGCACATCTAAAATTTAGAATTGTTTTCTGAGTGCACCTGACCACAAATGTGAATCCATTTTTCAAACCTAATCAAATCATATAACTAAAGAGTACATTTTTTGTCACTTCATCACTAGTATATATATTAAATATATATTAAATATTTAGTTCTATGGCTGTTACCAAAACAATGATATGAAAATTACGTTTTTAGAAACTGTTCACTTTTAGATGCTCGGAGATGTAAGTATTCAAAAATTCATACACTGTTTTTCAAGATCACACTCAATGTATTAGCTGAATATGTTATTTGCTGCAGACTACATGAAGCCTATGGCACATTAACTATAGACACTGTTCAACCCTTACAGACTAATATTCAAACAGCAGTGATCTACTTACTGTGTTCAGTTCTGTGTAGTTGGAAAGCAGTTTTATAAACGCTTTCAGCCACAGGATGTTTCTGGTTGAGTTGTCTTCTTTTAAGAAATAAAAAAGTCTAAAGGCTTTTGCACTTCTAACCTCCGAGCTATTTTCTTTTAACTGCACACCCCCTATAACTGATCCTAAGAAGATTTTTTCATGCTCTGGATAGTTTAGAGTGGTATTTGAAATCTTACTGGCGTCGTAATTTATCATGTCTAGTACTGGATTCGACACGCAGCTTCCATTGGTTTGACCACAAAGGCCTGCAAAAGTGTTCCCTGTATTAAGATGTTTTACTGCTTTGTCCAAGTTAATTATTTCTGAAAACGCGCTCACTGTCCATATGTTTTCTTGCAGCAAGCCTGTAATGATCAGAGAGGCACATGTTGCCTCTGTTGAGAGCCGCAATTGTGAGAAATCTCCAGTGTTTTGGAAATTGTCTTGTATAAACGCCCTCTCTCGTTTAGCTTGGCCGTTCACCGGTGTAAACTGATTCTCAATGCCTTTAGCCTGCAGGTCGTGAAGAAAAATGAAACCCGCACCAAGACCACCAGATAAGAACAGTGGTAAAATCAAAAACCACCACGGATATCTACCAACAAAACGCCCAAGCCCTCTAAAACCCAAAGACAGCGGTTTTTCTAAGCAGTCAGTTTTGCATTTAGACATTTTCCTGTGCAGCCTATGTCTAAGCCAACTACCTAAAGCCCTCTCTTCTCTCTCTACCACCATTTAACTAAGCACCGAATGGCAATACTCCTGAACTATATAAACAAGAAATTCTCTCAAGACACTGATTAACCCAGCCCAGTTCCTGAGAAGTCAAGTATATCATCTGAGCTTACTAAGACTGAACTGAGTGGGTGGAGGGAGTCATCACATTAAACAGCCACATAAAAACAATCCAGTGTTAAATATGGATTCAAAGCAATAAAAAGTGATTAGACCATGAGACTTATTATCCAATGGTTGTACTGAAATCAATAGCAATCAAACCCTAACCCTAACCCTAGATCACCGATCACATATTTTGATAAAAAATCGGCCGATACCGATACATAGCCGATCGATCCTTCCATCTCTATAAGGAAACTATTAGAGTAATCAGGATTGGTAGAAGAAACATCAATAAGTTGAATCCAGATTATACAACACTCACAAATGAAATCTGGAAGACCTGAAGGAGGGAATGTTTAAAGAACAGAGTGAAAAAATGGGACTTAAGCTCAACATAAAAAACCAATGGGTTCTTTTTTGTCCAATCAATTTTTAACAACAGTGGATCCACCACTCAAAAATTAAGACAGATTGGCACTTTTGCAGAACAAGCAGCAAGGAGCTTCAATTGATTTGTCTCTACAGAAAAATATCAGAACTGCCCAGGCTATGGTCTTTTCTGTGGTTTCTTGTGAATATAAACAAGCAATTATGGACAAAAAACAACCAAGAAAGGAAGAACATAGTTTCCTTTAAACTTCTGTGTTGACAAACGACAACAAAGGTAAATAAAAGAATGGATTCATCAACAAAAAATCTCACCACTCACTCGAAGCTCAGATAACCAAACAGAAGCTGTCATTTTTAGGACATATTCTGAGAACAACCAATTCAATAGAAAATAATGCTGGAAGAAGAGTTTGTTCAGCAACAAGACAGATGGAATGGAGAAACACTATGCACATGTACACCAGGATAATAACACCTAATCATAATAATAATAACTATTATTATTCATTTTTTTAATGTTTGCATTATAAAACATGACATATTTGACACTATCAATTTTGGTTTCTCTGGTCTATATAATAAGCTCCAAAATACTCATGATGACAATCTAATGTAACTCGTAATAAAAAAATGGATGAAAAGTTATTTAAATTCCATTCACTTCCAAAGCAATTGATGGGTAAAGCCGATTAAACCAGCAGTGTTTCTTAGTTGTGCAGTGCAGATGGGCCACTCAGGCCTAGAGATAATAAATACACCATCACAATGAAAACTTTAAGTTAAATAAATTAGTTTGTTTAGTCCCATGTTATATTAAGCATCTGGCAGCTGAGGTCCCAGAGTCGCAGTGCTGTTTCATCATCCATAGCGGCCCTGGAGCAGCTAGCAGGTGCACAGTCACTGTGAACCAGATAGTAGGATGTTAGTGTAGGAAGCTTGTTTCTCTATTTGTTATCTATCAATATTACGAAATAATGAAGTAATGAAATAATGAAGTTTCCTACTAATCTTACCTGTAATATTTGCCACTCTCAGTCTCCAGCTCTGGAGCTACAGCACAGTAGATAGTGGTTTGGGCTCCCTGCACTGATGTCTTGGTAAAGGGCTTTATCAACCACATGGCTGCCTGCAGTGGCTGATTCAGGTGTCTCCAGAGTTCTGTCTGCACTACGCCTGGGTGAAGAGCGTACGTTGTGACACCTGTACCTGTTAGGAACAAAGAGGACTGGGAATGAGGGAGACCAACCTTGTTTCTATACTCTTGGACTATTTTATCCAGTCCATTTATCATATATGTGCACCTAGTAGTTTTACAATTAGAGATTCCATCTGTTTTTCTGCAAACTTTGTTAGCCCCCTTGTTCCTTAATGGTCAGAACCTCTATAGGACCACCACAGAGCAGGTATTATTTAGGTGTGAGGGTATCATTCTCAGCATCGCAGTGACACTGAGGTGGTTGTAGCGTGCTAGTGTGTGTTGCGCTCGCATGAGTGGATCAGACACAGCAGTCCCGGGAGCTTACAAAGTCCACTCAGACCCGGGGGCTAGGTTGGCGTATTTAATAAAATGGCGGGTAGCTGTATAACAAAAATGAAAATCCCTAAAGGATGGTAGATCATTACATGAATACATACAGTCAGCTTTAGAAATAATATCATCGTTGAAGATGGTAAAAAAGCTCACTAAAAATGTTTGTATTTAGTTACAGCTTAATCAGATAAATGTAACTTAACTGAAGTAAACGTAGTGACAAAACATATATCTCACAATTACTTGCACCTGTAGGAATACTTATAAACAAAATGCAACTGAAGCACGTTCCTATTTGACAATTTATAAAAACACTCCTAGTCGTTCACCTGCCTGATGAAGACTACAGAATACACAAATATAGGACAGCACTGAGCTTCATAAATCTGGCTTTACTACTAACACACCACTGCGCAGTGTGTCATGTGTATGATAACCAGAGCAATAGTGAACCTGCCTGGAAGAAGATGCCCACACAGACACACACAGTGTGGAATGGCTAGACAGGAAAATATGTATCTCATATTTTTTTGGAACATGGTTGGACATTACAATTAAATGTCATATCCAAGGCAAAAAAACGTATTTGGAAAGCATACAAGAAGAAAGCTTTCCTTTCATCCAGCCAAATGTAGGAATTACTAGAGCTTTGACTGGAACCTGGTTCTATGGTCAGAGGAGAGAACAAATACGTTCCAAAACGTGCTTGATAGACTTAAATGAAAAAAAAATATCATTAAACAGGAAAGAGCATCCTCCCCACTGCTGGATGAACAGGATATTGTGGATGAACCCCTGTAATGCCTCCTTGTTACCTGTGTTTAGTTTGTCGCACCGCCATCTGATTAGCCCCAAGTGTTTCTAGTTAGTTCCTTTTGTATTTACACCCCAGGGTGTGTGCTTTGTTTTTGCGTGGTGTTTTGTCTTGTCAGACTCTGATTCACGCCTCTTAGTTTTTTGTAATTATTCTGTATATACCTTTTTTGTCATTAGTGTTCTTTCTTTGTTTAATGGTCTTTTGTTTATTGCTTTCTTCAGTATTTTCAATAAATCTACTGACTTGCACTTGCAATCTTCCTCTACACAGCATTACAAGTACTAGGACATTTAAAAATCCAGCTGCCTCTATCAGAAAGCTTAAACTGATAAAAATACATTTAAATCCACACAGTGATTCAGTGACCACAGAATGAAGCTTATGACATGACCTAAACCTCACCCTGCAGTGGGGTGAAGAGTTTCCATGCTACGTATTCAACAATACTGTCATTGTAGAAGACAATGAACAATAGGGTAAATGTGGGGTATGCATAATTTTTTCTTGTTTTACATCATCTGAAGTTCAGATTTTTCCTCTAATATTATTATTGTGAGACTGAGCTCATTAACCACATATATAACATATATGTTTTTGCTAATCATTACAAATATTGCCAATAATTGTGAAACTGACTATATGCCCCAGCTCAAACCGACAGGAAGGGGTGTTAACCTCTCAACTATACAATTAGAATTAGAATGATTCAATCTATCATTAAAAAGAAATCATCAACAAATGATTTGATTTGATTTGATTATTTGGACCGAATATATTAATGTAACCAGGGGAGTATTTACATGGTAGAGGAAAACAGTCAATAATTACATGATACTGTTATAAGTTTTTTATATTTAAAAGTAGCCTGAGACTTTTATGAGCACATGCACACTAATATCCAAAATTTCAACATAAATGCAGTTGAATCTCCAGATTCAATACATTTAACACCCCTTATGACAAATCCAACCTTTAGTGTTACTGGCACTCACCCTCTAGTTTTTTGGCCAGGCTGCGTGTGAAGAGCACATTGGCCAGTTTGCTCTGACAGTAAGCTTTTGCCTTATCATAGCTCTTTTCACTGTTGAGGTCATCCAGATCGATAGTCCCCCTCTTATGCGCCATAGAGGACACATTGATGATCCTAGCTGGAGCCGATCTTTTAATCAAGTCCAACAGTAGATATGTCAACAGGAAGTGACCTGCGAGACCACGTGGACAGCAATTAGCATCCTCTTAATGACAACGCTCTTACATCATCACATCAAAATGCTCAATCACTCAACCTTACCCATGTGGTTAACCCCAATTTGCATCTCAAATCCATCTGCTGTTTTGCCATAAGGACATACCATCACTCCAGCATTGTTAATTAAGATGTTGAGTTCTTTCTCCTCTAAGAAAAAAAAATTCAATTAGATATTGCATAGCTTTAAAGGGACATTTAGCAGATCCTTTATACAGAGTGTCTTTAAATATTACATACAATCATATACATTTCTCACTTCTCTGGCACTAAATATATTACTACTGTCACTGAAACTATGAAACTTAAGTTCACGCACATGGATTGCGCCACATGTGCAGGTGGTAGTGAGTGTAGGGTAGGTGTAACACATAGGGTGCTTACTGAACATCAGGCTACAATGAACCTCCAGTTGGAGAAGCTGTTTATATGTGTTGGTCATATACTTGAGGCTGCGATGTTATAATTAAACTAAGAGAAAGTAAATGGGCCCCCTCAGAGGGTGTGGAGAGTTATATAGGAGGCTTCATCAACGTGCCTCTTAACTGCAATCTAATGCCTAATTGATCCGATTTGTTTGAACCCAGTTCATATCTGCACCAGGAATTTTGTTTTCTTGAAGAATTTCAGTTATTTTTTTAACATTTCTTTTTTAGTCAATCACCAAGAGATAAACAGTGGATTGATAAACTGACCAGCTTATTATGTCATTTTCTTTGCGATCCAAAATGATCAATTAACCTACATGTGTCTTCTGAATTTTATATGCTAATAAAGGTGAACAGTGGTAAACATGCATGTACCTCTACTGTGAATGTTTTTAGGTCAATGTATTCGGTCAAGACCTTAGTAACTACTGTAATGTCTTAAGCATTTGAAACATAGTTATAATCATTTTATGTAATAGCTTTCTTTAGAGTAGCCTTTACAGGCATTAATTGCTGTGGAGGTCAGGTTCCTATCACCACCACTGTAAACAAATATAGGTTCTCTAAGTGAGGACTGGCTTAAAAACCACTGCTTATCATTGCATTCAGTGCAATGACAACAAACTGCACCTGTAATGTGATGATTAAAGCTTCTCTTGATAAACTCTGATGTTTCAGATGTACAGTAACAAAACATGCTTACAACAATCAGCAGCCAGTTTCTAGCAGCGGTAAAACTGTACTGGAGGTGAAAATTACATTGTGGGAATTAATACAATGAAGCACATCTAAGTTTGTTTTCCTTTTTTTCCAGATTAGGCAATACTTTACAAACAGGGTATGGAGGATCTATTATGATGAAATTTTCTTAGTCATATAAATTGAGGAGATCATACTTGGTATTTCATCATACACAATGAACCAGAGTAAAAAAATAAGGTTCTTAAAGTTTTAAGCATGTTGTCAGAGCAATATCATACTAACACAGGGACCTATCACGGTCTAGTCTTAGTCAATACGACGAACAAATTCTTCAGCGTTCTATTACTTCATTATTTGATTCTGTATTTAGTGCAACAATACAAGACTGTCAAAAGAACCTACTGGAATCTCTTGCTGCTGCTGTACAAGACTCAACTGCTAGTAAGAGATTGCACAAGTGAATGACTTCAATCATCATAAAATCTGAAAGGCTGATTCACTCATCAGTGTTCATGAGTGGCTGACAATAAAGGGTGTGTGATATGGCTCGGAAGAGTTACGAATGAAAATTTGAAGACTAGCTCTCTTACCACTATTGATAGTCTGCGCAAATTCTCTGATTGACTTGGAGTCGGACAGGTCAAGTTTTCTGGTGACCACACTCTGATTTCCAGATGCTTCTATGACCTCTTTCAACGCTGCGTCAGCTTTCTCCATATCCCTGCAAGCCATGATGATTCGTGCACCTGGAGATGGGAATTGGTATTCATGCAAACATTGTCACAGATAAGAAGCATGACAATCGTTTAATTATTGAACTGAAGACACATAACATTACATTCTTCTGTTCTTCATATTTATCTCTATTTAATTCAGTCTGCTCTGTCCTTTACTGCTGCACTTTACTTTTAATATACAACTCTGCACATGTTAAGTTTACAGGTGTGTCTGTGCGTGTATGTCACTGTGTGTGTGTGTGTGTGTGTAGGAGGATGGCTAGGTTGGGTGTGTTTGTTAATTCTGTAATGTCAGTTATCGTGCACTGTGAGCTACTGTAACCAAAAACTAATTCCTTTGTATGTGTGAGCATACTTGGCCAAGTCTGATTCTGATTAGAAGATCTCCAGATTTAAATTCATGGTACAATGTTGGATAAACTAATGAAGTGCTGCTAAGTGCTGAACTTCAAATATTCTTAACTAGGATTCAGTATGTTGGCCACCAGGTGGTTCACCTCTCTTTGCCAAATCAATGGCAGTTTCTTTGCCAATTCCTGTATTGGCTCCAGTAATCACAACAGTTTTGCCGACCAGCTTTACGTCAGATGACCATTGTCGAAAAAAGTTTCTGTGAGGGAAAAACGGCCGCTGTCACTGGATTGATTAAGTGAATGAATCCGCACAGAGTAACTGAAACCCATAACCTCTGAGAGAACAGAACTATTAGAAATCATGTGGACTATAATAAACAGGTTACAGTCAGCTCCCTCTCTATTTTCAGACAACTGCTTCTCGAATAACAGGCGTCAACAGGTTACAGTACAGTACGATAACATGGAGTCATACCTCAGTCCTTGCATGTTTTCGACGAGCAAAAAGCCGATTTAAGACCAAAACAACAAGATGACAGTTCCCGAAACGAGCG
Source organism: Megaleporinus macrocephalus (assembly GCA_021613375.1). Lineage (NCBI taxonomy): Eukaryota > Metazoa > Chordata > Actinopteri > Characiformes > Anostomidae > Megaleporinus > Megaleporinus macrocephalus. Next base: position 31,233,568 of record CM038705.1, read on the forward strand.
AGGACTGGACGACGGAAACAGGAAATTGTGACTCCCATTCATTGGCGGAGCTTCACTGAGAGCCAAACGGGTTACTCGGATTTTTCATTTATATGTTTTTAAACATTACTTGTGTGAAAAGACATGGTTCGGGGTGCCATGTGCCACAAATGTCCCCGTTTTTAAACTGCGAGTTAAAAACACACTGGGAAGTCGTATTAAAACTGAGCTGCAGCAGAGCGCACAGTGTGTGCTTGTGCTTGTTTCGGCCACCAGAGGGGGCTGCTGCTCTCCGGCGAAGGTCGACTGATAAGTAAGTAGTAACTCTGAAGATGTGAACCGTGTCTGAAACCCATACAGTGAAGAAACTGTATTAGCGTGAGCAGGAACGAGGCAGGTATACGTTTACCGCTAAAGATTCAGTGGTTGTATGAATCCTAATGGCTATAGCCTACTAGCCGGACCCTAAACGCACCCAGCGCTACCCAGCAAACACACAACGTTGCCACAATGTTGTCAAAATGTTGTGCCTTTTACGTTGTCTGAACAATAATAATAATAAAATATTTAATAATACAAATATTTGAAATATAAAATATATATATATATAATTTCGTGCAGGTTATAGCGTACTGACAACGTTGCTGCTATACTGTCACAACGTTGTAAGATAAAGTCGGCTGCTATCAACAGATATTATATGTCATATATGCTGTACTTGTAAATGGCATGGTAGCTACATAGTTCTATATACACCGACCCATCACCTTGTCCGAGCCCCCGAACCCCACCCTGCTTTAACCCCTGGATTATCGCGTTTTCTGAAGAGACCTTTGTGGTGATGTGGATCCACATGACACCTGCTAGTTCATGGTGCAGCTCTACACAGCAGTGTTCTTTAAAACTACGAGCAAGTGGTAGAAGTGGTTTGGAGCACAACAGTTCTGGTCAAAATTCATGATGGTGAACTGTCCACCCTCTTATATTCCATAGATAAAAACACTGGATATTTCGGTGATATTTCATTACAGAAATCTGGTCGTCTTCACGTTTAGGTCTTAACATCTCTGCACGAGAAAGAAGATCACGATCTGTGTGAAAAACAAACATGAGTCATCGAGCTGGCCTTATTTGTGACGACCAGGCTGCGTTTTCACGCGTTTGCCACAAGATGTCAGCAGTGGGCTCATTTGTTTCTGTACAGACTCGGAGTAAACAATCCCACAGGTTTCTGTTCAGTCTGACACCTAGTAGGCTGATACTTAAAAAGGGAATTCTTTGTGATTTATACAGTAAACACAGTGAAAAATGGGACATTAAATGTATATTTATATACTGTATCAGTATAAATGATTCTCAGAAAGAAACAGGATCAGAAGAATTGATTTATATTTCAAATGTTTGATCTGTTCTTCCTAGTCTGTACAATAACAATGCTTTGTAATGAGCCAGTTTAAAAGCAGCAAATTAATATTCATTCACAATGTTCAGGCTGTAATTATTTAACAATAAAAGAAAGAAAGAAACAAAGAAAAATATGAATTAGAATGATAAAAGCTTTACTGCATATACAATTAAATTTGCACCCTAACAAATTCACTGCAGATGATAAAATATAATAAATAGTATTATAAATAAATTGGTTTTGGATTTGTTGTACACATAAATGTATTTTTTATCACCCAAACAATTAGGTGCATGAAGTGCAAACCGTATTTGTTTTTGTACTCCATACTAACAGCATCGTCCAAAATTTTTAAAACTGCAGTTTTTATTTATCAGTGCAACAAAGTAGAATATAGAATTTGCACTGTCCATTCTTAACCATGCTTTCATCAAAAAAGTTGTTAAGAGTAACTCTTACATCCTATCTGAATCTTACGGTGTGACGACAATTATGCTTATGATCATAAACCCAACTACAACAGATAACAGGCAGTGATTGCCAGATAGAGAAATGTGATTTGTCACTCTACAGAACACGTTACACTCCATCTGACGCATGTCAATGTGATGTACGGCTTACATGCAGCTGCTCGGCCAAGGAAACCCAGGCCATAAAGCTCCCAGTGCAGTTTTTGGTCCGAGGAGGTTTGAAGCTCTGCAGTACTGAATCAGCACAGCATTGTCAATTTTGACACTACACGCTTCAGCACTCAGTGACCCCGTATTTCATGGCTGATGTGCTGTGGCTCCTAAACACTTCCACTTCTTATTAGCACTCACAGTTGATGGTGGATTATGTAAGAGGGACGAAACTTCCCAAACTGATTTGTTGCAACAGTGGCATCCTGCCTACTACACTCAAATTCAGAGAGCTCTTTACAACAACCTTTTTCCCCCAATTATGTTTGAAAGGCAGTCTGCATGGCTAAGTGCTTAATTTTATACACATGTGACGTATGGAACTGAATAAAACACCTGCATTCAATGATCAAAATGATTCAGTGTTCAAACTATTTGTCCATATAGTGTATATGGGATGCAGGGGAACTCTTGTCATTCCAATACACATTCATATGCATTCCCACAACTACCAACAAGGTATTCGTTTATCCAATAGTTTTAAACTACGTGACATACATTAGTCTCCTAGGTTCAGACTAATTTAACTGTTGACTATTCATAAACTTCAGCACAGACATTTCATGTACGCTGATTATAGAAGCATGTGCAATATCAAATAAAGAAATGTACACACATGGAGAATATGCTGGACTTTATTTCTCTTAAAGGAAAATAAGGCAATGGAGATGCTGGCATTGGCATTTAGAGCAAAAGGCTTTGGCTATTCTCCTTTTCACATGTCAGCAACAGCTTCTACTCACAAAACAGACAGATAATTTCAACACAAACACAAGGAGAGAAAAAGGTAGAGTCAATTTGGCTCAAATTAGCACAGAACAGTCTTGAGAACAATACTGGCAACTGCCAACTCAACTGCAGCATCTACACTGATTTGGTGATGAGAGTTTTTTTCGTTGTTCTATCTAAAACGGGACAGGACAAGACAAACAGCCACTTGTAAATACAGAGGAAAATGTCATTGGGTGGAATGAGGGTCCTTAGGTTGCTGAACTTTGAGTCGTCCCGGTCATTACGTTAAGAAAACAAATGCTTACAGGAGTTTAAACAAAAGGGGGAAAAGATTAGAGTTTTAAAGATTCCTCAAATTTATAATCTAATACGCTTCTTCTTTCCAAACAGTTGGGGCACTTGATCCCAAACCAGAGGACTCACCAGAGGCCATCGCTAAGGCACTTGAGTGTGCGAAAAAGAGAAGAATCATACGTAACCAAATCAGCAATCATATTAAGGATCGCTGGAATTATAAGCATGTAACATTTGGAGGATTTTGGAGTGAGGTAGGTTTTACATATGACCACATGGAAATGAAGTGCCATTTCATATTTGGTAACAAACACAACAGCACTGACATGGGTTTAAATGTGTGGGGAAACGGTAACGCAAATCTCGTATCTATAGTTGCATAATTCTGGCAGGTGTAATAAATTGTGTCACAATGTTAGTAACCTGAGTTGTGGGAATAACAGCTGGTGGTCTGAGAGCTTGGCTGAGTCAGAAGATCAGCCCCAGAAAATAAAGAGTGGGAGCTTCATCCTTGTGCCCATCTTCAACAGAAAGCGTGCAAAATGCCAGTCACCATTCATCTTTTCTCCTGTGGGGAAAAATGTGCAAAGATTAAGTTGAAAACTGAAATAAAATGTTTACCCCCAAAAAAATACTATTTTAACTAAATGAAAGGAAAAAACTACATAACATTAAAATAGCTCAGTTCAAAATCCTCCTCCTTACATACAAAGCTTTTAACAATCTTGCTCCTTATTACCTTTCTGATCTCTTTCCTTTCTATAAACCTTATCGCTCTCTCAGATCCTCTGCAGCTAGACTACTTACAGTTCCTCCATATAACCTTTATGGTTTTGGTGATTGAGCATTCTCCAGATCTGCTCCAAGCCTCTGGAACGCTCTTCCACACCACTGGTTAAACAGTCAAATTCCCTCCTTACATTTAAATCTAATCTTTTTACTCTGGCATATAATCTTCCTTAAGTTTGACTGTTCCTTCACCATGTCCTGTGTATGTTTATCTGTAGTTTTGTTCTCTTGTTGTCCATATTCTGATTGCTCTGATTATAAGCGTGTTTAGGTTCTTGAAAAGGGCTATAAAGTATTATTATTATTATTATAAAAGAGCAATGAATTGATAAACTGAGACTACAATAAAACAAAGAAATTGGAACACTTAGTTACTTTAGTCACTGTGTGAACCTGATCACTTGTCTGCAAAATAAACCACACTAAAATGTTTAACATACAGCCCTGCTAGAGCACCCACCCATCACAGCGATGGCGATTTAACCCAATTACTATTAATACAATCAGTCTTTTCTACTATTGTCTACACAATTCTTTTGTTGTTTATCTGATAAAACTGCAATAGATCAAAGTGTGTACAACATTTTAGCTGACAATTGCCATTTAAAGAACTGTTATTATTTATTTAATTGTCCATTGCATGCAACCACTGACGTACAAGTTTTGGTTGTTCAGTGAAAGCGATACACTACAATATTGCAGCTACACAGCTAATACACCAACATTACTCTGCACTGCCCCTAAACATATCAGCATGTTTGACGTCTCAAAGACACAATTTTACTGCTTTATTTTAATTATATGCTCAGCATAGGCACACTGAACACTCAGCTTGCTGCACAAATCTAACAAATGGAAAATGTTATGGTAGACTTAAGTAACTGTGATCACACCAAGTATATGCAATTAGGTGATTATGTAATAACTGTAACCAAGCCCAACTGATGAATGAACCAAAAACCATTATAAGGCAAAGAAGTGTTCTGTAACAGGGCAGAGCTCCAAACTTTAACAATATAAATCAACAGGCTAATAACCAGCACCACCAAATAAAAACTGTACATTATCTTATAGACTGTAAAGACTTATCTCTTACCAATTAAGGTGCATTGAGCTCTGCAGATCGGAGTGCAGCCTCCCTCTCCTCTTCTTCATCGGGGTTAGCGGAGTGGAACTCTGCCACATAAAGGCTCTTATCAATGGAGCCAGGAATTGGCTTAATGTCAGTCACCAACTGCTCCTCAATAGCCTTCAGATTAAAACGATCCTCTGATGTGATCAGATTAATGGCCAGGCCCAGATGCCCATACCTGCCTAGAGACAAAAAACAGAGCCCTTTCTAAAAATGCTGAAAGCAAGTTCAATGACTCAAACATGACCTTGGTCATTAAGTGTGAAATCAAATTAAAATAACACTTAGTCTAGGCTATGTGGTGAACAAAGAATCATATATAAAATAAGAACAGAAATCTAGTATTGAGTTGTTAAAGGCAATTTTTAAAAGTCCAAACCAAAAGAAAAAAATATGCAGATTTGCCTCATCAGCTTCATTCTTTTTATACAGCTGCATTCATTAATATAATCTGAGAGGTTAAAATCAAGTATTTTAGGCATTAGATTACAGTGCACATTAAAGGTTAAAGGGGGGTGGGGGTGGTTGGTAATACTGCACATGGCATAGATATGTGCAAAGGTAATAATAACTTTTTGCAACGTATGCCACCTTGAGAAATTCTGTTACAGAATTTTCTTTCAGCCAATTTAATAATAATCCTAGGAATTCAAGAAGTTGAAGGAACTCAAAACTGAATTTTAGGGATTGCATTAATGCATTATTTTATAGTTTACTCAAACAGGTCCAGGTGTAAAACACATACCTGATCTACCAATGCGGTGTAGGTAGGTCTCTGCATTTTTAGGGAAGTCAAAGTTGATCACAACATTGACAGCCTGAATGTCAATTCCTCTTGTGAAAAGATCTGAGAGAAGGAAAACAAAACACATCAAAACAAAAAGGCAGATACCATTATAAAAAGAACATTATAGAAATGCAAATGTGTACACAAACACACACACACCCCAAATCGAATAAAAGTATGCAGAGCATTCTTTTAATACCTGTGCATACCAAGTTCCTACACAAGCCATTTCTGAAGTCATGGAACACACGATTTCTGTATTCCTGGAAAAAAAAAGTTGTTTTTTTAATTATTATTATTATTATTATTATTATTATTATTATTATTATTATTATTTTCACAGACAGACAACACTTATTGCCAGATTTATGTAAATAAGTAATTTTTTCTTTCCCTTTGAACTGTAAATTACCTGCATCATTTTTGCATGGATGTAAAAGCAGGAGTAGCCCAACTGTGTGATCTTCTTAGCCAAAAGTTCCACTCTTTGAGTGGAGTTACAGAAGATGATTGACTGATTGATCTGGAGCTGAAAGTGACAACAAAAGCAGGGATTTTAAAATAATGAAAGACAGATCATTTACATCTCTGCAGTGTTGATCTCTGCAGTGTTGCTTGCTTGTATAAAAACACTGACAAAAACAAACTAGATATTCCCATCTCTATTTTTAAGATGGCCATATAAAAGACAAATGTGGTCTTTAGCTCGGAGGACTGACATTAATTGGGTTTTCAGGCATCACAGGACCTACTATAGTTAATTTTCAATCATGATAGGTTTATTCGTTTGTGTTGGGGTAGGAAACACAGAAAAGTGAAATGTCCCCTAAAACTACTGTAAAGAAATGCTGAACTAGAATAAACTGAAGAAGCCTTCTTACCCTGGAGAAGAGGGTGTTGAGACAGTGCACTTTCTGTCTCTCTGTGACATAGGCATAGTACTGAGTAATGCCCTTCAGAGTCAACTCATCCATCAGGTTAATCTCATAGGGCTTTCGGAGATGTTTGGCCTGCAAATAACAAGAGTGACAAAAAGAGAAGGGATAAACAGATGTTGGAAAGACAGATTGGTACATGTGTTACATTTGCTACAAAACCTGTATTTGCTCAGAGTGGCTTCAGATGTTCAAAGTCAGTGATGGGGGGAGGAGGGGGCATTATTCCATTAAAAAAAAAAAAAAAAAAAAAATCAACATGTAAAAAGTTAAAAAGAGAAGGTGCACAAGAAAGGCACCTTCCAAACCTGCAACAAATACTGAATCGTTCTCTCTTTTCTAAGATAAATGACCCTACTAGGAAAATCCACATGCACTTTGTAAATATGTGGTGTTTTTGGAAGGGTATAAAATCTAGCTGAATTTTATAAACTTCGATCAAAGCAATGACTATATTTAACCTGTATACAGGTACCTGCCTAATTTCTGGGATGTCCTTTTTAAACAAGAAAAAAAAATAATTTCATTTCCAAGACAACCTTTTTTGAATCATCATTACACTTTAATCTCTTACCATAAATTTTTGTACACTGACAGGAAAGGTAGCAGAGTACAGCAAAATTTGACGATTCTTGTCCAGAAAGCTGATGATTTCCTCAATGATCACAACAAAGTCTTGGGAGAGCAACTTATCTGCCTAAGAAAGGAACAACAACATTAAGAACACAATTACGTGACAAAGCACTTCATTTTCTTTCATATATCAAATATAAATTTGGGCAGACATCAATTTAAATAATATTTTCATGACCAAACACAAAGGGATAAAACCGGAGACTTAAAATAACTCAGCTTTGCACAGTAGCAAGATCTATAAAGGCAAAGTAAAGTTATATCTTGCTGATTGTAAAATTATTTTCTGATCACATTTGAAATCCAGATGGACGGCAATAAGTGCAAAAACAGAATGGACAAGAGGGCGAGGAGCCCATACTGTGCTAGTTTAGACGATATTATGGGAGAAGGATACAAACAGAAAATAAATAAAAGCTAAAATCAGCATCGTAAGGTTGGTAGGAGTGAGTGTTATAGCTGTTTTGAATCTACTGTCAGAGCACAGTCACATACCAACTGTTTAAAATAAAAGAAACACCTCTAAATTTAAACAAGTTGCTTAACAGGAAACTTGTCCCTGTCCTGACTGCAGATGAAGGCTTACAGGCCATTTTCAGGTCATTTCTTGCACTTTTCTTTTTACTACTTGATAAAAGCTCCTTGGGTTTCTTGGTTAAACTGATTTTCAGCAAACGCAAACCACAGACATTTTGACATTATGATAGCGCTCCCTCGCCCACCATCTGCAGTTCGCACCATAGTGACTCAGTATCGTGACGTAATTTGCAAACAACCTATAGATGCTTTACTTTGATCATTCTATTTGATCATATCCACGGTATGTGCAAGCAGATTCACATTTTTGTGCCCGTTGAAAAACTAATTTATTCAACTACTACCAATAGTTCATGATAACTATTTAAAATATGCAAACTTGCAACAGGCAGGATGTTTCTACACCTTGCAAAAGTCTTAACATGAACAAGCAGACAAACTCACCTCATCCATTACCATCATTTGGACTTTGTTAACTTTGGCCACACCTTTCTTTATAAGGTCTAGGATCCTGCCTGGGGTGGCTATCACAACATGGACTAAGGAAGGTAAGGAACAATACAGAAGATGCGATTATACAACATGAAGACACTAAAGCAGCAGAAATGAAGTTATTTAAAACTGTACTGACCAGTGTCATCCAGGCGCATGATATCATCTTTCAGGTTGGTGCCACCAGTAGTGGCCATGACCTTGACTCCACCTAGATGCTTGCTCATGTTGATACTGATTTGGCTCATCTGTAGAGCCAATTCACGAGTTGGCACCATTACTATGGCTGGAAAATGTATGAGAGAGTGAGCGACATTTCATGTCTATGCTATATGCAGTCATTTGCAAATGAGGACACAGCCAGGGGATAGAGATAAAACTACTCTCACCTTGAATGTGATCCTTCTTTAAGTCTATCCTCTCTAGAAGAGGGATGAGGTAGGCTCCGCTCTTTCCTGTGCCGTTCTTGGCCCGGGCTAGAATGTCTCGTCCTGACAGGGCAATAGGAATACTCTCCTCCTATAAATATTCATACACAGATGTAATGAGCAAACACCCAAATCAGACTCAAAATAGTCACTCAAACTCAGATCAGAGTAACAGCAATAACATTTAAACTGTTTAGTAACCGACTGGAAGAACATGATTCTGGCTCTTGCCAAAATATATATACACTGCAAAAGATTTTTTTTTTGTTTAACACAACAATATTCTTGTCATTGTGCGACTCACTAGAGACTAATATGTGATGAAATACAAATTCATACTTTTAAAGGTGCACTGTGTAACTAAAATATGGGTAATTTAGGCAACATTAGCCTGGAGAATTTTATATTGGTTGGTTTTTGTGAAAGGAGACGATAGCACTGGAAATTAAGAAACTGACAATCGTGACTACCAAATGCTTAACCCTGAAGGCATTTTGTTTAAATAGGATGGTCTACCTGGATAGGAGAGGGTTTCTCCCAACCCATCTCAAAGATGCCCATCAACAATTCACGCTTAAGGCAGTAGTCTTCAAACTCATTCCCCTTGGTTGCAGTCACATCCTGAAAAAGAAAAATCCTGTTAACTATGCTATCATCAGGAATCACGGTTTTATAGCCATGATGTGAGTCTATTTTTCTTACCGAGGTTTTCATTCTTAAGTCTTTTGGTGGGAGCTGCAGGGACTTTTTCCAGTCATCTCCAAATCTGGATAAAAGATGCAATATTTTCAGAACCACTGGCAAATCATGTGAATAAATAACTTCTTGGGTTATAAGAAAAAATTCTTACTGTCTGTCTATCTACCTATTTAATCTACATTAACTATTATTCTTATTTTCATTTATTTAAAACATGACCGAAATACGTTTCCTGAAGTATACCTTGAAATACTTACCTGATGCCACCACTGGTCTGTGGTATGCTGCTTCCAATATGGGGGGCACTGAGGGCTTTTCCTGGTTGTGTCAAGCCAGTAACAGATCCTGACTGGAGACCCATTGGCTTGGGCTGTCCATTCTGTTTGGTCAGTCCCATGACTGAAGCAGGGATTTCTGTTCTTGCAGTGGCCATTGCTGTAGGTCAGTCTGACAATAGGGAGTTTTCTGCAGACTCTTCTAGGCTGTTTTTAATTCTTCTGTACCTTCACTGCCTCTGTCAAATTCAGTGCCCTACTGTGTAAACAGTTCTATTTTGTACCTGTCTAGCTCGTATGTGCAGACCTCTTGAAAAGAAGAGGGTCTAACACATAACAATAGTTCATAAGAAAACTCTCCCAAAAATGGAGAAAATTTTATTTATATGAATAAATATAATCTGCTACCACTTTTTAATATGGAGAAGCAATTAAGTTTGTTTTGTGTGAAAGCTTAAAAATGCTTTAATTATCCCTGAAGATTTTGAAAATTCTTTCTTTCTGTTTTAATCTGACTAACAATGTTTTACTTTGCAGTGTCTCTCTCTTACGAGTATCTCTTAAGGGGGGGTAAATCAATATTGCTTTTGGATTCGAGTGCTTAAGAGCCTTTTACATTCAGAAATGCTACTTCCAGGTTATGGTCCTCCAGACTTCCATAAAATTCTTGGCATTTCCTTATCTCCTTGAGGAATTTCAAACCAAGATGTTCCTACTGCATCAGCACTGTGACACTATATTTCAATTACAAAGTCAATACAGAATTAATCCAATTCTGCTTTTTTTAGTCCTTTAGTCCTCTTGCTGGTCGACTCCCTGAACACCGCAGTGAGGGATCTCCTTGAAAGCTGCCACCTTTAACACATAGGACAATGTATTAGCAAATATTCAGACTGAATCAATAAATATTAGAGAAAATAGAAGGATGTTCAGAAAAACTAAACATTTCTAGAACCAGAATGACAAAGAAGAACTTTAAGAATATTTACAGACGAACTCCAGTGCCAATTTTGATTAGTTACTGAGGCCTCTAATCTAAAGGCCCTGTTGCACACAATGTGGCCATGACCAATCTGTAGGATCAAAAACATGGGAGTTCCTATGGAGGCTATAAGAAGAAATATCACAGTTTAGATGCTCTGTCATTCCAGTTGTTTTACATCTCTGATTTTCTTTATATATTTCTTTTAAATATCTCAGCTGTTTCTTTCATGTGTTTTACATTCATAAGTTTATGAAGTTCATGTTTCCTTTCTTTCTATTAAATCACAGGCTGGAGCCTAAAGAACATAAAAAAATTTAATGCAGGGGAAAAAAAGCAAATAATATATATTTTTACTGTTTTGGCAAGCTTAAAGTGTACCCCTGCCAACATCGCAAAATTCTACATAACTAAATGGTTAAGATGTAAACATTCAGAGGGGTTTCATGCAAAATGCTCTGTTCTAGAGAAACTTCGGAAGCAGACATCTGAGGAGTTTATTACCTCCCTCACACATTATAACTAAGTATCTGCTGCCTGATCTCTGAGACATTGCTTTATGTGACTGAGCTAGTTTTTCTATTAATTAACAATTTCACCCGAAATCAATCCAAATTACTCTGTTTATGTCTCAAGGACTGACCTCCACAAACATATAGAGGAATTGCTCTTTGACGTTGCTCTTTTTACCGATTGAATAAAAACAAACTCAGGGTCAAAAACGGGTCAGTAGCATCTTACTCTTTGTTGAACATAACTACATAACCAGTGCACCAACAATAGCAGCTAAATGCTGTGTTTGAAAGCTTATATTGCTGAGCACAGTTACTAAAAACCACACAAGGTCTAAGTATAAAAAAGTAGTACTGCACTGACTCTCATACACACAGAACAACAACCTAATCCAATGCGGTTAGGTTATCGTTCTGTAAACTACTGTAAAGTTGATTAAAAAGTAAGCATATCAACGAAAATCTTTAGTCAGATGGTTAGAAAAGCTTTGCTCTATTTAATCGCCGATAACCAGACAAGGCAGCCGGGGGGATTACATTAGGCACAGTTACGTTAGCATCCGTAGTAGCAACATGTTAGCCGTGCCGAAAAAAATGTCTAAACTCTTTATGGCGATCAAACTGAAACTACACGCCCCAGATACCATGTGGCGTTGAGGGTCCACCATCAAAAACATCGCATTATCTTCTTGGAAAGCGAGATAAACTATGTAACTAATGAATATAAGAAAGCCGCATTATACAATTAGCGCAAAGTATCAGTTAGCTAGCTAGCTGACTAACTTCAGTTAGGTTAACTTAGCCAGTTAGCACGCCGGAGACAATGATCAGTGCAGCAGGTTCAGCGACTCCTCATACCTTCAGTAAGTCAAATGTCTTAACTCACCTTCTTAGTCTGAAGGATTTAAGAAGTCTTTGTTGAATTAATAAACACAAGTCGCCGCTATATTCTTGAGAAACACTCTGTAGCTGTAGTTCCACATTAACTCTGTTCTTTTGTCTCTTCCGTTCTGAATTTGCTAAGTAAATATGGCCGCGCGTCGAGAAGTTCAACACATCAGTGACGTACTAACCACGACAGCCAATCAGAGCGCAGGATTTTAAATTCACACGGAGCTGCTACGCAGTAACACAGAGCGTGCTTCGGTTTACCGACCCGAATCTGACGAACCGAAATAAACTGACGACCCGATATAAACTGACGATGTTTATATTCTAATCTGAATACTACATTTGATGTTTGAGCAATTTCTCACAAAGAGCCCCCCCAAAAAGTGTAGTTCACAGCACTGGGAGAAATGTGGAGTTGTATGTTTACAAGGGTTCAGGTGGTAAAGTGTTTTTATACTAGAACAGTTTTCTTAAAATTGTATTTTAAATATTGTAATATATTGCCTGGTGCACAGTATCACAATATATTTAATTATAACCCCTGTATCATGATACATAGTGTATTGCCAGGTTTTTGCCAATGCACAAGTTACAGACACACTCTGTATAAAAGTTTAGATCACATCACTGGGAGAAATGTGGGGCTGTAGGTTTACGAAGTGAAGTTCTTCTTTGGCAGGAGTAGGTTTCCTTAAAACTACGCTTAAAAATGGCAATATATTGTCTGGCTTAAAATATCACAGTATATTGAATCATAATCCCTGCATCATGATAAGTACCGTATCACCAGGTTCTTACACAGGTTACAGACACACTCTTACTTGTTACTGAATTAATTGGAATGTGTTATTTACGCTAATTCTCCATTTATCAGCATATTTATTAAACAATACACAAAAAACAAAAGCTTATGTTTCTGTTTTCATGTATTCATGTGTATTATAGTGATGACTCATTACTTTCTGCAGTGGACAGACAGTGGCATCCACAATCAAGGCACTGACCTGGAAGACAACACAGGAACTGTTTATAGAAAAACGGGTATCTCCAAAAAAGTAGGTCAAAATGTTTTTGACTTTCAATAAAACTTATAAAATAAAAATGTAAAAATTGTTTTTTTGCAAGTGATTTTGAGCTTTTTATTGGTTGAATCATCAGGAAACCTTTTTTCTATTGGTCCAATCATCTTAAAACTTCATCATAAAATAATGTACAAATGATAAAAATAGAAGTGGACAAAAATGGACGTACATGTTTTTCATTGGAAAGCGACAATATGTTAGGTTTCAGACACACACCATCCTACGCTTCTACTTTACATATATGTGTATGAATATAGTCAGTGCAGATATAGTTTGGAAAAATAGCAAGAAAAAAAGCTGTGATACAGTGTACAAGAGTGTTGTTTGTGTACAAATACATTACTGTTTATTTTGACTATAAAGTGTTCAGCAGGCCAGCCTTCTTTAAAGGCTGGGTAAAATATAGCAGTTAGCTGAGTGTTTGCAATGACTTTGCATCACAAACACAGTTCAATTGCAAATACTAACATCACAGTATGCTCTTTAAGGCACTAATTTCTGAAACAGGACAGATGTTTGCCATTTGAGAAGGACTTTAATGTTGTTTAAAGGCAGTTGTCTGTTAATGTGAAGAAGATATAGTGTTGTGTGTTATTTGTGGTTTATTGTGTCTGGGGGCTGTGGCTGGTGGTGACCTTGTCTATAAGTTGAGTGCTTTGAATATGGCTTTCTGCTGGTGTTTAACAAAAGAGCACTTGGTGGACTCCTGGCCTCCCCTGTCTTTCTTGGGTATATAGAGTTGTACTTGTAAGGTGTAAAAAGGGTGCTAAATATACTTCAATGTACTTTAATAAAAAGCCATTTATCAAAACTTATTTTTCTGCTTGTGAGTTATCATTTTAAAGCTGTGGGCAAAGTAATATACAGTGCCATCTACTGGAAAAAAAAATCAAAGCAGGCTATTTCTAGTCTCATAAATGCAGAGGTTACTAAAATGAGCTGGCCCTGTCTGCCTTTTATCATAACTGCAGTAAATTTAAAATTCTTGCTGTATGAAAAAGCAGCTTTCTGACGTACAGGGCACAGTTTTAGCTGTAAGCCAGATAAATTTAAAGTCTGTGGGCATTTTAGGCTTTTGGTAAATGTTTTTATCAGCTTAAATCTTCAGGATTTTCCAAAATGCTTCAGAACATAATAAAGAATTTTACATTGTATCAAAATTTCTTAATGATTGGACCAATACAATTGCTCCAATACTGATTTAAACATTGCCAGTAAAAAGCTCTTGTGCTGTAAATCAAGGTTTTTGGAGAAACATGTTTTTGTTGGACATATGGTGTAGAGAATGGTACTCGCCTTATCATACCTGATAATTCTAAAACTCATCTCTAACACATTTAAATCATTATTAACATTTTGATTCAATACATGACCCACTTTCATTTGGGCATCAATCTGTTTCTATCTTTCACAATTTTTTCCTTTCTTAAGTGTTGCAAACTGTTAGAAACTGAAATGTTAAAGTGGTGTAAAGCCTAAATCAGGAAATCTTACTTTATTGTAAGTTCCTAAAGGCTCCCAAAGGTCTATGGGTATGTAAAAAACAAACACAGCTCACTGTTAATTTACTGTTAGTTACTGATTTACTTTAATTCCGGTCATTGTGAAATATTTGCCACCTGGTTTTAAACAGTAGTGGTTTTCAAACTGGATCTCTTGAGGCAGCGCAGGGGGTTGTCAAAACTTGGCGCTTTTAGTTATTATTCTCTAAAACTGGTCAGTACTTTTGTGGTCAATACATTTTTAATGTGTTTAGCGTCTTCAACTACAGAGGGCATTGTAGCATGGGGTCAATCATGAGAAAGTGAAAATAAAGTTATACATACATTCACCAAGCACTTCATTAGAAACACCTCTGTATCTGCACTCATTGTTCATTTTATCAGCTCCACAAAGTAATTATACAGCAAGTGCATATTTATTAAAAAAGGTGTTTATTCCTGGTATTAGAGGTAAGCAGCCAGCAATCGGAAGATCACAAGTTCAAGTTGCAGGACTGATGTGCTGCTCAACTGTTAACGCTGTGCTATTCCCAGAATGGAAATAATTAGGCAGCAAGAGGACAAATTTCCCCTGTAGGACCTGCTGGGGCAGTCATACCAGCTGTTAGGGAACCAGTCTTGTGACAGGAAGGTTGCCGATTCGGTCCCACAAACCGACACGACTGAAGTTGTTGCAAGGCACCTAAAACCTGACTGCTCCCCGGGCACTGTGGTAGGGCTGCCCACAGCTCTGGGCAAGTGTGTTCACTGCCCCCTAGTGTGTGTGTATATATGTGTAACAATGTACAGGACTATATAAAAACAAGCAGACTGTAATTGAAATCATTCGGGTAAATTACTAGTAAATGCAATTTACTGTAAGTGGCTGTGAATCTATAAATTAACTCACAAATCCAAAACCTAACCGACAGAATAACAAGAGAACAATAGAATAAAGAGACGAAAAACAGGTGAATATATAGAAAAAAATATTTATTTTCCATCTCTCTCACATGTTTTTTTTATATTTACATATTCATTTCAGAGCTCATAACTACACACACAAAAAGCCATTACACAATCAGTAACTGTTATGGAGGGACTTTCCACTTGAATTACTGAAAAAGCGCCATTTTCAGTGAACTTAGAATCAGTTACAATTCATAGTATATGCACATCATTTCATACATGATGCACCTTCACAGCAGTAACATATAAATATGTGAATAGTCAGTGCTTATTCATGTTGTAAAGAGTATGATTATAAACAATGGCCTTTTATAGATGAAACTACATCACATCTTCTGAAATAAAAACATTTATTAACCATAAATTAAAGGCTACATTGAATAAAAACATCTTGTAAGATGGACCTGCCACATCTATTCATCCATTATAAGCTTTGGTAAACCTCAGAGTGCAGAAGGAAATGCAAAATGTGCAAGTATAGACAAAGCAGAAGGTAGTTGGTTATAATCAACTTATACCTTTTCCCTCACTGCTTACACTCATATTAGACATATCGGATTGGTCGCTGTTATGGCTGGAGGGTCGTGACTGTGTGGCAATGGATGTTGGGGTTAGGCCATGAGAAACAAATAGCTCACTTCTGCCAAGACTGGTTGGCAGGAGGATGAAAGGTGTGTCAGTGGAATAAGGAAAAGCAGCTGTATAGTAAGTGTGACCTGGCAGAACAGGAGGCATATGGGTGTCATAGCGGGGTGAATGGAAATAGGGGAATGAGTGAAAAGGACCATGGTCTGCTCTGTTATCTGTTGCAATGTTATGAAATGTCCTTGGTCTCCTTTGTAGGTCCTCTTCTTCCTGAGTTACTGTTGGTGACTGGTTCCCTGACATGCATTCACCAGACTGACTGTGCGGTGAGTGAATACGTGGAGCTAAAGGAGAAAGAGAGGCACTTCTGTGAAGGTTGGGGGTGGCGAGTGGAGAATGGCTCGAATTGTTTGGAGATGGAGCACCTAAATGCAAAAACATGGAAAGCTTCATTAATGCACTGTAGAAAAGTTGTTACAAGGGTCAAAATATAAAAACATTAAAAAGAGAAGGTGAGGTGGGTGGGTTTGATTTTTTTCAATCAATGATTATTGAAATGTAGCTCACCATGCTTCAAACCTGATGTTTACAGATTTTTGGCACAATGAACTGCATTTAAACTTTTTTAGATTTTTAGCAACCTCAATTAATTCAATTACCCTTTCAACACCCCGGGTCAAATGACAGTTTTAGTCTTGTTTTTTATGTATCATTTTGTTTACAGGCAGCATTTAGTCAGACTTACAATGATCAATGATTTAGCATTTTGTCTGACTTGTCCAAATCGATACAGTGCAGTTATTGTTTCTGTATTGGTGATTTCAGTGCACAGTCAAATAGAACAGCATGTCTGAGACCTTAGAGGGACACACTGAAGTCAGAATGTTCAGCTAGTTGTGTCCGGGTTGCATATAACAGGTGTTTTTTCTTCAGGGCGCATAGCTTGGAACATGAATTAGAGTTTGTGCGAGAGCTGCTTCTGCCTGATTAGCCCAAGTAAATGTAGCAGGTACTGACTTCACAGTTCTAGAAATGGATTTTGAGGAATGAATGATGCTAAAATTGAAATCCTTATTCCTATGATGTTATATTGGATCTCTAAATGATTTGGTGCTTTCTAATAAGCATAGGTTAATGTGGGTACAAGTTTATATCTTACCATTGAAGCTGTGCTGAGTTTTCAAAGTGTGACCCCGAGTAGTCTTCCCACGCAACACATCAGATACCTGAGCGGAAAATTAGAGATTAGCTACAAAAAAGCATTGTTAACAATAATTACCTTGCTTTAATTATCATTTGCGTGAGAACTGTAATCCTTTGGGAAAAAACTAAAATACATAGACCAACATGCTTGTAACTGCTGCTATTCACCACTAATGGGCAGCATTTACATCATATTGAGCTAATGGAGAATTTATTCCTGTGGTTTAATTTATTTAATTAGAGAAGTAAGTACTAAGAAAAGAAAACAGAAGCAATCTAAATTAAGCAAGAGAAGTAACATATTTTTTATTTAAAGGGCCCTAACACTAAAGATTTCTAGCCTGTCTAGACTAGGACTTTTTCTATTTATTGTCATTCAACCATACTTTCTTACCTTCTTGTTTTTGGCCACCATGACAGCAGTGTCATTGTGATAGTTTTTTAAACTGCTGTCAGCACCGTTCTTCAGAAGTACTCTGACAGCCTCCACCTCGCCACGACCACATGCACTGTGTAGGGCTGTGTTACCACTGTATGACTGTGCATTCACGTTACAGCCATTCTAAGAATGGGAGAGAGGAAATATCATTCTACTGTTAAAAGCTGTAGATAACAGCTGCACACACAGAGACAAATATCACTGCAAAGCTTTGAAAATACAGATGAACTCTTGTCACTTTACTTTTACTTAAAGTGAGGTAGTACTGCACCCTAATTTTTGCTGTACTTGTAATTTGTAACTTTTGTAACCACGATACACAAACAAAAAATAAATTAAATGTACAATGAAATGAAAATGAAATAGATAACATAGTTAATTGTCATGGTCAGATCAAAACCTAATTGTTAAGTTTTAATTTTACCCCTCCATCATTTAACATGTTCCAAAAAAGGGAAGAGAACCTGAGTCATAAGACATGAACTCTGAAATACAACTGGAAACACAAAAACACCCACCCACCCTAATACCATGGAAAACGGACACAAAAATATGACCACACCTCAATGAGAAAGTGGACCATCTCCATACAGTTGTTCTCCACAGCATGCACTAAAGGGCTGCGGCCACTCTTAATGTCCTGTGAATAGTGGAACAGGAAAAAAAATCTTCATTTTTTCTTTTTTTGTTATTATTTTTCATATGGGAGTTAGCAATACTGTAGCAATACATCTAATGTATAATTTGCATAACTTAAAACCTTTCTTACAAACTGCAGAAACCACAACACCACAATAACCACATTGAGAATCATAATCTTGTGTAGGGGTGAGGACAAGACAGACTTCACTGACCACTGCATTGATGTCAGCTCTGCTGTCCAGTAGCATTTTGGCCATCTTTTTGTTTCCACTTTGAACAGCAAGGTGGAGCGGGGTCAAGCCTGAAATTCAACAGAATTTCACATACTGTAAATAGACACAGGCACATGAGAAGAAAAAATACTGTCTGACAACTCACTCAAATCTAACAACCCCGTAAATCAAGCTTGGACTTGCTATACTGAGCAAAATACACACACACACCCACCCATGTTCACCCACATGGCTCAGCTTTTTAGACCGTCTCTGTGGTTCTAGGGGTTTTCTGTACCTTGAGGTAGGAAATTTAAGATGACTGTGGCTCATCACTGAACAGGAAATACCCTGTATACCCTGTATATATGTAAGTATAAAGCTAGAAATAAACCAATCAATCAAAATATCATTACAATAAAATGCTTCTATTTACAGTTTTCACTGCCTTTTGTTAATAAGGTAGGCCTAAGACATTTCAGTAAAACTGTTGGTGAGCATTCAGAAGCACTTCATAAGAACTGACATAAATCCAGATAAACATTTCAACACTTAATTCCAGTAAGAGCCCTTTGTCATAAACATTGCATTTGCCAACTCTAATGGCAAGTTTACTGGCATCATTGGCATTATGTCAAGTCACTTTCTGGGTAGAAATGCTAGATTTCACAGTTGGGTTTATGACATGCTGACGTAATACTGATAATATGAAAGAGCTTGCCAAGCCAGTCTGGTGAAACAAAACTGAACGGTTTCGGCAGCTCTTTGGTAAAACAAGTTTACTTTGATCACAAGATTTATGCTACGACATATTATATCACAGTGCGATATGTGATTTACACTAAGCTATAAAATTAACTGTTGTAACATGCTATATCATTTTACCCAAAAAGTCGTAGGCAAATATATATTAGCATCAAAGTTGACAAAAGCAGCCTTTATGACAAATTATGCTTATAATAAGCCATAATATTTATGTAGGTTTCTGTGGGTTGCGACAAGCTTATGTAGGTGTTCTGCAGCCTTATGAATGCTGCTGTACCATAAAGAGCTACCAACATTTGCATAGGTTGCTGTGTGCAGTATTAAACAGGACATGCTGCAGGCTCCTAAATAATTGCTCTATTCACACAGTCATATTTAGATACATAGGCTTAGTGTGAAACAGGCCCACCTCACCCTCAACAAGCATACACACACCTGCACAAGTACACACCCTTTTAAATAGACTGCGTTTCTACTTAGTTCATACTTCTGTGATAAAAAGGAGCTCATAGGTCATACTCCTTACTATCACAAAAATGAATACAAATAAACTTCAATACTATTTATTAACCACTTTAGTGCCTTAATGTGGGGACTCTCATAAACTACATAGCATTTTCATAGATTATGCAGAATAATTCAATTTAATGTATAGTAGGTATTGAGTCATGCCCCTTTAGCAAGAAAACAATGTCCCAAGCTTAACCATGTTAGAGTGTACCCAAACAAAGCACATATACAGCTTTTTTTGTAGCCTCAATATGGTAGATCCCTTTTCCTGATTCAGTTCAGCTGAATACTCACCCTCATAGTTCCTGCTGTTTAGGAAAGCCAAGGGGCAACATAGGGAGTGGGCGAAGTGGGCTAGGATTACAGACAGGCAGCTGTCCTGGCTGTGCTCACAACAGAGATGCAGTGCATTTTGTCCATTACGGTCTAGCGCTCCAGGGTCAGCTCCACCCCGCAGGAGAGCCTTCACCATATCAGGCTGATGAGTGATTACAGCCAAATGTAGAGGAGTCTGGGATGAAAAAAGTGAGAGAGGATACAGTTTCAGTTGATCATAGTTGACAGTTTTATTAACCCCCAATTAACACTTGGTCATTTAACCACTTAAACTACAGATTTGAGCTGCAAGCAGGTCCAGGCTTTTATTTACCACAAGAATAATTCAGCCAGCTTGCATTGTTTATGTAATTACTAATTAAAAAACAAACAAACAAACAAAAAACAACTTTATGCTACAATAAGCCTGAATAAATGTTTGTATATAAAGGAATTACAATAAATTAGTCTGTAACTACTGAAACTAACATGTAATTTATGTGGTTAGGAGCATGTTGAACTAGGGCATGGATCCACTTGAACACTGTACAAAAAAAGTTTAACCTATAAACTTCAAATAGTAACAAGCAAGTCAAATTAAGATAAAATAAAATCTGTGTAATTTGACATCAATTTTACAAACCACTTCAAATGAACTTCTGCCCTGCTTCCGTTTACAATGTAGAGCACAAATGTAAATGCATCAATGAGAAAACTTTTTTACCACTATTTTGCCCTACTTTATATATGAACTCTTCTAAGGCAAATATAGATTAACTGACATGGCTCAATCTGAGTTGTAGACATCGCCTCCCCGTTTACTATCACTACCACTGTAAAGAAATGTTTTTTCTACAACTCACATGAAATCATGCTACATGACTTTGTTTACATCTCAACCATTAAATTATTATTTAGAAAAATTGGTGGAATTTCCTTGCATGTTTGTGTTCTCAACATGGGTTAAACGTCTTTGGGTTATTTGGGTCCTTTACAAATAGAATGATGATGATTATTTTATTACTATTATTATTATCACTAGAAGTAGTAATAGTATTTACTAAACATGCCAAAGTATGTCAAAAGATAAAAGGGTAAAATAAGAAAGATGGCAAAAACGCATCAAATAAATAACTAAATTAATGTGAGTGTGTTTACATTTAATTTTCACACAATAAATTAAACATCTATAATCACAAACACATATTTTCTTACACTAAACCACCATAAAAAGCAAATCTACATTCATGTGAACTGGTTTGTTTTGCAGTGCAGGGTTATTTGGGTTGTAAATATGAATCACATCCTTGTGTATTCCCATCAGTTCTCAGTTAGAACCTGTCTAACAGGTTAAAGGTCAAGGCCACAGAAAAGTGTCAACCAGATAAGACGTTCAAGACACACCAGCTACTCCCTGTTTAATGCACAAATACATACACAACCACAAAACGCACTTACACACACTTGTGCACAAACCTGTCTGTTAAAGTACATGACACGGAAGCATGCAGGTACATAGGTATTCCCTTAAGCATGAACTTAAATGCAAGTAGCCTGAAGTACACGATTTTATTGACGTCCGTCCTTTGTGTTAGCAGTTCAGTTTTTTATTATAGCACAATAGCAGTACGCTTCACCATCTCAAAGTGCAGGTCTTATCATACTAGGCCTTTAAAAGAGACTTAGTAATAGTAGCAGAACAGAAGTATGTTATGTACAAAGTGCAGAACAATGAAGAACAAAAAGGAAAGTATTTTGAACTTTGTCCCTTTAAGGGGTACAGAGTAATATACTTTATAATGATTCCAAGAAATGTTCATTTCAGTGCTGGCAGGTAAAGGTGACACAGGCCTGGCACACTGTACAAAAGGAAGGGGGAGGAGCCAACATTCCAGTAAGAAGCAGGGGTAAAAAGTACAGAGATACAAAAGTAGAGCATAGAGAAATTCCTCCAGTGTCACAATGCCTGTGGCGCTCCCTTCCTGTGAAAATACTCCAATTTCCCTGAATCCTGTCTGAGTCATCACACATCACACAATCGCTCTCTTCTGCGTATGTGTAAGAACACATGCATGTATTTGCCCTTGGTGTTATAAACACTGACATATATACTGTTCAGTAGATCATAGCCATAACAGATCATAAATAAAAGAAGCTCTGTTACAGATACAGAGCCTTTTTTTAGTAGGAAGCTTATCAAATGTAAATGTGCACTTATCTTATATGACTCCCTAGTATTGTTCACATGTACTACCGTCATTCATAAGAGCTGGAGGAACCGGCCCAAAAGGCAAACACCAATGCTTTAAAACTAAGATAAGAACATAAAGAGTGTGAAAAAGGGGGGGGGGGGGGGGAATAGGAAGGGTGGACAGAGGGTGAGTGAGGGTGGGAGAGGAAGAGCCGGAAGCGATAGAGCAGAGAGAGGAGGGGAAGGAGACGCAAGGAAGAGTGGGATCATAGAGGGAAAATCCCTTTCCTCTCCCCTGCAGAGTAACCTTTAGAATCACATTCCTGCCTGGAAAGAAAGCAAATAAAACAAAGGCTTGAATTACTCACTGCTGTATACAGTAAAAAAGAACTATATACATATAAACTACTTTTATTTACAAATGAAGCAAATACTCTGCTTGGACCTGCAACATCATGAAGCTGTGTTGGTATAAGCAAACAGAGATGCAAGAAAATAGAACCAATGGAAACAAATAATACTTGTTATAACCATAACTGTCTAAAAAATAAACAGTCTACATGAATTCAACTATGTTGCAATTATGTATGTTTTGGCATTGATTTGAATATGCAGATTGTCCAAAAAAAAACATGCATCTCCAAGTTTATTTGCCGATTTGTATTTTTTTCTACTGCATGTGAACACAAAAACTTATAAATGCACCAAAATGACTTGAAATGAAATCTATTTACAATAACCTGAAAGTTATTAACATTTTTGCCTTCTTCTGTTAGGCTATCTTTTTGGAGATCCATGTTTTTTTTTGTATGCATTGTCTCTGATGCATGCTGGTTAGCTTTTGTTAAAGAAAAAAATAAAACAAATAAACAATGAATAAAAAAAAAAAGAAAAGAAAAAGCATCAAGCATCAAGCATCAAGGTCCAGTAAGGGACACCGAGAGCGAACAAGAACGACAGAGAAAAGGGAAAGTCCCAACTTCTACCCTGAACCACAACAGAAGGTATGTTGAGAAACAGCCCATAGTGCGAGGGGCATCATGTGACTTCTCGGAATGAGGATACACACACACACACACATTCACACGCACAGCCAGCAGCTGCTTTAACAGAACGCAACTTACAACACATGCTCACATTGCGAATCTGATGCAGCCCACATTCACAGAAATGTAGTGTGAGCACAGCAAACAACACAATAACTGCAGAGAAACACAAACAGATAAACACATGAGCTCAGAGTGTGCACGACTAACCTCTTCCTTATGAACGCATGAAAAGAATCAACTCCCAATACAAAGTTTTAGTTTTTTTGCTTGATCTGTGTTCAAGCTATTTCTAAAAATCAGCACCAAGCAAGCATAGGCTGGCTCAGCATCTATATCAGTCTTCTAAATGTCAGCTGGGTGGTGGTCACAGTGGAGCTGTGGGCGTAAAGATGGTGTAGAACAAGGAAGAATAACACAGTAATACAGAGACAGTGGTAGCAGTAGTAACACTTTCTTAAATCCACTAGTCAGCTGAGAGACACCAACATCTGCAGTTTTGCACTGAACCAGGCTTTTATTTGTATTCACTGTGCTAGACTGGGTGTACTGTACTGTGCAATGCAAGTATTAAATGCATCAAGCACTGAAAGGTTATATAAAACAGACCATGCGTTTAATGCAGAATTCCACTGATTTTTAAAAGGAAATCTGCACAATTCAGTCTGAGTTCAGTCACTCAGAGCAGTTTGATGTAAAAAAGGTTAAATGTAGGGAAACATACCATCTCAGATTTCTTTACAGTGGTGGTGATAGGAACCAGTAGTCAACTTCAATATAGACTTTTTTACTATCCAAAACAACCTCATTTTTAAAAAATAAAGTCAGGAACTTTTGGTTATTGGTATATATGTAATTTAGTTGAACACTACACATTTATTTACCTAGAGCACCTGGTTTGGCTAATCTGTCCTAATATTAAAGGGGACATACTATGAAAAGCTAATTTCTTGAGTTCTTGTACACATACATTTAAGGTATCTGGAGTGTCCACCAACCCAAATACTGTAAAATTAGACAACGCAGTCAGCTTTTTGTAGGCTGCCTAGATTAGAAAACATAGGATTTAACAGATTTGGCTCCCCCTCCTTCCTCAGCATTAGCATAATACCACCCTCTGCCCACAGCTGGCAACTGCTTTTGCAAAGGTGCTCCATTTTCTTCCTGGCAAGCACCAGATGTGCGTATATTATGTTGATGCAAAGAGCTAAGTACAGGAATTTGATGGTAACCACAGACATTAAAAGGCAAGAGACTGTTCGCTGGTTGAAAAATGAATAGGAAAGTTTGCAGTGATCAACATGGTGTTTATTTGCAGAGGAAGTCTTGCCCTTAAAGAAGAGCAGTCAGCTTGCTGGTTACGCCAAGAGTGTCAGACACTAAGCTGAAGTCAGCTTCTTATTTCCCAGATTCTAGTTTAAATTTCCCTTTCCACCTTAAATGGTGCAGCAGTTACATTTTGGTACCTCATGCGGCACCAGCTTGGGAACAGAAAGCTTCATTCTTGTGTGTCTGACTGTGTGTCTGGGTCAACAAAACACAGGACTGAGAAAACTATTCCTAAAAGAAGAATCAATACCAGCTATCCAAATTGCTGACGAGGGAAATGTAAGTATTTTAAAAATTACTTTTTTTAAAATAGTAGTTTCTTTGGCACGTACAGCTAACACTAACAGGTGAGGCAATATATTAAAATAAAAGTCATTTTCTAGAAAATTAATGTCGTTACTTGCTAAATGATGCTAATGCTATTAGTTTGTTAACTGAACGTCTGTAGGATAAACTTCATCTTATCCATACATGAAAATGAGAGATTGGATGGTAGCACAAAGCCATACTTCCATCTGCACATTCCACGGAAGCGGGAGGAAGGGTGAGCAGTGATCCATCATCATTTAAAGGAACCGGCATTCACGCCAGTTATTTTGAACAGGGCTGTTTAGACAGGGTGGGGTTTGAAGATTTTAAGTATTCCAGATAATGTGATGTTTAATGGACGGGCTGATGAACAACACCTGAGGGCTGTAGCCAAAAACATGAGTGTGCAAAAGAGGAAGTATCTTCTTTCCTGGCAATCCTTCATTCCATCCTCAGCAAAGACTCATTTCTAGTGGTTATGTAAGCTCCTACAGTGGGCAGCTCATATCCACTACACTACACCACAACACCAAACGCACTGTACACACAGTTCTCCCCTCGCTGCAAATGATTTTTTTTTCTTCCCAAAATGCACTGTGCTTACGGCTCACATACGCCGGTGGAGTGTCCCCAAGCTTTCACATTCTGTTCTCCTCTCTCTCTCTCTTTCCCTCTTTCATTAATGCAACACTTCCACTGTTCTCAACCGTTCTCATCATCAGCAATAGCCACTTCATGTCTAACCAAACCTCAAAAATCACCTCACCTCATGCTGAGGTTTCACTCAACACACACATTGCAAGCCAGTTACCAGAAGCTGCGTCTGAGCCGTGCCTGTGAACTGGTTGCTGTTTTTTTTGCTTTTTCTTTTTTTTTGTCTGTCGATTCATTTAGCTTTGAGTTATATCCTGTCTTCATTGACTTCACTTCCCTAGAACTGAAGCACTGTACACTCCATGTGTGATTGTGTGTGTTTGTGTATTTGCATGCATGTGTGCATGTAACAGTCAGTCTTTACGAGAAAGAAGAAGAACAGAGTAGACATTACACTGGCCTAGCAAAACATAGCCTTATAATATTTGCTTTGTAAGAGAAAAAAAAAAGGTTCTTATAAGGTCCATATCATGATAAAACACTGATTTTAACTATCATCATACAAAAAACTAGATTTAAAAAACTGTAATTAAAGCACAAACTAAATAAAGAAAAAATATTCACATGTCTGCACTACTTCTAGGTCAAATTCAAATTCAAGCAAATTTGTGACATTGCACGTTTATCTTTTAGACTTTATCAATATCCATGTCAGTACTGATACTTATCGATGTTACTCTCCATGACTTGGTGCAAAAAATTAAGACATGACACAAAAGGATGTGAAAAAGATTCTAAATAGAGATATACAGATATAAAAAGGCTGGTGTAATCTCCTTACAGTTGTAAGCATTGACAACCATGAGTTGCACAAAACTAGTTACCCCTGTTTATCAGGATGGCTCACACCGAGTAGCAGTTAGTGATTTATGCTGTGCTAGCTAACTACCATATTTAAATTTTAATGCTAAAAAGATTTTCTGCCATGTACATTTATACTACCAAGCCATCATATCTGTTGTTTTAACATGAGGCTCAAATTGGCTTCCTATCCTCCAACTTATTATTTAAATTTTCCTGTTACACCATTACACCATTTAGGGAATCTGAGCAAGATGCTGTTGGATAAGAGGCTGACTTAAGCTTCATAGTCTTACTGCTGGTAGCATTTTAATAAGGTGAATATCCTACCTAGGATTTTATGTAGGAAACGACCTATGAATATGTGCTACAGCGCGACGTTGTAACAAGGTAGCACAATATGTCACAACAGTGGGAGGCTGCACTGAGAACATTTGTACAGCAGGAGCCAAAACACTGCACCTCATCAGATTTATAAAATGTTGTATTAGTACTGGTTCTTGTTGCCCATTCCTATTGCCCAAGTTAAGGCTGTCAGATTTTTCTTTTTAGTCTTAGTTCTTCTATTGACATTTGCGCTCAGATGCCTTGCAGGTCGATTTTATCTACTGATCAGAGGCTTTTGACACTTTTAGTGATCAGAGTCAGCCAGCTCATGTGTCATTAAAGTAAAAAGGGGAGAACACTATGTAATTCATGGAATTCATGTTAAATTGTCAAAGACTCAAAGTCGCTGTGTATCATATGTACATAAACATGTCAAGAAAACTAAAAATTCAGAACCTAAAACATCAATAACAAAACAAACAAATAAGAAATAAGAAATAATTGTTTAAGTAAAGGTACTGAGGTACCCTTAAGTGTACCATCCTAATGACAAGCACTTGGTGCAGTTCAGCATTGTTTACTGACTATATGGAAATGTAACTTCCTTTGTTTGTATTTTGTCTAGTGTATCTTGCTGCATCTGTGTGTGTGAAAGAGAGAGAGAGAGAGAGAGGGAAATGTGTGGGTCCTACCTGTCTTAGGTTATTATATAAGTCCAGGTCTTTGCGAGCCGGGTATAAAATGTTGATCAGCCTGTAAACTACTGGAAAGTTCTCCTGAACCACGGCAATGTGCAGAGCCCTGCAATAACATGCACATACAATTCACACATATTTAAAAACTAGGAGATAAACACAGACAATATAATTACAGCAAATTACTGGCTACTAGTTGCATTACAATCACAGTAATATGCAGGATGATACTAATAGTACATAACAGTAAACCAGCAACTGCACACTGCAACTTCACAGTCACCTGGACCCCAAGATAACTGTGAAGTGGCTATAATCTCCTGTATTTTTATATAACAATGGTATTAGTAATGCAGCTCAGTAGCCAGTTTGTTACTGTGAATGTACATATGAACCAGACCTATAAATGTTTGAAATAAAGCAAAAGATAAACTAAACAGAAAATAAAAACATCAATAAACATATGTATTGATTATTTTGCTATTGTATGTATAAAGAATACTTAAAATCTGCATTTTTTTATTTAATTTTTTGTGTTACACAGAATATTTGATGGTATTTCAATTTCAGAATAAAAAGATTAGTTTTATTGTGAAATATTTGGGTTAAATATTTTGCAATGTACTTTGAAACTGCCCCTAAAAACAGCAACTGTATTCAAGCTATAAACTGTGCATTTAAGTGTATGAAATACTTGTATTGTTGTATTTGCAGACTCCATGAAATCAGTTTCTTTAACATAACTGCATGAATTCATCCCATTTTCTGGTACCAAAACTTTGACTGATCAACATTTAGTAAATAAAGTCATTATCTTTAATTCTTATTTACATGCAATAACCCTATAATGACATCCTGGAATGCACAATAGACATTACCAGACACTGCTTATCATCTGTGATGATGGTCTTTCAGACCTTTTCTGTACTCAACCTTCTTATTTTAGCCTTCTGATTATGTCACCTTCCATCAGGAGTATATATAACTCCACCACTTGAGAATGTTCCTCTTTTTAGCTCCATCAAATACTGTTCCTGATGAATTACTGAACAAAAGCCTTGACTTTAGGCCATAACTGAGCTTTCAGTGTTTTCTGTGACTTTAGAACGGTTGCTTTTATCAGGAAATTATTTTTCCTTGTTTAAGCAAGCCAGTTCCAGTGGTATCATGTTCCAGAGATTAAGCGGTATGCCGTGGATAATGGACAGTTCTTTTAGGTACTTTTTCTAAAACGCCAACTGGGCTGTTCTATTCTTAGCATTTACTGGCTTTGCTTTTGTGTTGTAACTTCTGTTTCTGCAAGTGCAGTTATTTATCTGTCCCTTATTGTTTAAGGGATTTTCTTCAAAGGTTGGTTTCTGAAAATATTTTCAAATAAAAGCTCACTGACTACCTTTAAAAACACCTACTGTTATGATTTACAGACACCCTATCTATTCTGTCATATTAAAGGTGCTATAGAAAGGTAACTGTATTATACTGTCATAGTTGAGTTCACTACATGGAACCGACATATCGTTAACCTCAATAGCTAATGTTCTTTCTTGAAATACAAATCCTGCATTTACAAAAAAGGATGGTAACAAAAGGCAGATTCCAAAATTCCAAAAAATCCTAGACAGTTACGTAACGTTGAATAAACGTGCCCCCAAAATGTACTTACACCAGCTCACGTTCTAATCAGTAAGAAAATAAATGCAGAAATATACGGTTCAAGGCTGTAAAGGGGATGTTAGCCCTTTTTTTCAGATCCTTCCCAAGGAGCTGTCAATGGACCATGCTCATCTTTAAACAAGGCTGAATTTGGCTTTCTAATTACCAGCTTCTTAATCGAATGTTCCATTCCACCTTAAATGCTACAGCTCGTACAGTGCTAGAATGTAACAGCAGCACCATTTAAAGTGGAACGGAAAATTTGCAAAGCAAGCTGACAAACAGGAAGCCAACTTCAGCGTAGTTCAGTACAAGATCCTGGACAAATTCAAATCCACATTGTTAATTTGCTCTGCACATTTCACTCCAGATGGTTTCTCAAACCTTGGGCAATATCGAGCAGGCTTCATTCAGTATTTTGCCTTCACTGGCATCACAACCTCAACCACTTGTAACAGCCATGCAGTTAATTTATTCACTTTTTGACAGTTGAAGCTTTTAAAAAAAAGCTTTTTTTACATTTTTATAGTAAGTAACAACATTAATTTACTTTGTGTTGATGTTAAATTCAAAAGCTAACCCTAAGCTAACCCTAACCCTAACCCTAACCCTAACCCTAACCCTAACCCTAACCTAACCCTAGAAAAGCTCACCTAGTTAAGACAACCTTCCTTATTCTGTTTTACTGAACAGTACAGATGTATGAAAGGATACCACATTATCCTGAATGACACTGACTGACAGTTAATAAAACTAGGATGTCCAAACTGGAGCCAAAAAAAGGTAGGGCAACTTCATAAGAGAATGACATTCTTCATTTTAAATGTATGTTACCATTGCCAGGTTCTTTTTTTGTCATTTTTTACCTTTTTCACACACACATATGAAAATATTTTTAAAAAATTGCTGACCAGTTGGTTTTTGTACTAGTATATGTGGTTTTGACAGCTGACTGAAAGGACTGATTAACATGGAGATCTATCACCTGACTCTATGAATGACAGTTTGTGAAAGGATTAAACTTGCATGAGTCATTCTGCACAGTGTCCACATGCAGAGATCTCAGTAAGTACAGGGAAATGCTTATCGCCTGATCACTTCAAAGAAAACCTCAGTCTATCTGTGTGCAAATTGAAAGCAAGGAGAGGTAACTCTGGCTAAAAACGAGTGAGGGACGCTTGAACTTTTTTTTCTTTTTTTTTTTTCTAATGAGGTTTCCAGTAACAGCCAGTTTGGTTTGAGGTGACTTCCTGATGTCAGGGACAATGGCACGATTTTTTCAGTTTTGAATAATAAATCATCATTGTGATTACTGTCACTTTATAGGGGCTTTTGGTGTGTTTTCAGGGACAACCGGCTCTTCCTGTAAAAACTGAAGAAGACTTACGAACACCTCTAAGAACAGAAACGCATCTTTGTGTTTTGACCTGCAAAAATATTGCAATGCATTCACACCTGAGCTCATGCATAAACTGCAACAACTATAAAATTAGTTAGACGTTAGACGTTCACATTGTCATAAAAAATAAAATAGAAACGCAGAGCAAATGTGGTTTTAGTGGTTTAGTTTATGTAGGTGATATACATTCAAACTGATCCGTTTTCTGAAAATATTTGAGAAAATATGAATAAAATGTGTCAGCAGTGACTTAGTGACAGTCTAAATGATAAACTAGGGAAAAAAACCTTGGTCACTCTAAATTGCCTGTAGGAGTAAGTGTGTGCGTGAGCGTGTGCTGCCCATGTGATGGAGAGGTGACCTGTCAATGGTGTACCCTGCTTTCGCCAATGATGCTGGGATTGGCTCCATCTCCACTCCCGTGACCCTGACTAGCGGGTCGATGGATGGAAAAAAACTCAGTATCAC
Source organism: Megaleporinus macrocephalus (assembly GCA_021613375.1). NCBI lineage: Eukaryota > Metazoa > Chordata > Actinopteri > Characiformes > Anostomidae > Megaleporinus > Megaleporinus macrocephalus. The sequence goes on from CM038705.1 coordinate 31,264,825, forward strand.
ATGAAAGAACTCTTTCATTTATGTTTTTTGAAGTCAGACAGCTCTTAAACTGTCTAGTAAGAATGTATTTTTATGCTTGCATGCCTAAACATAAATTGGGACTGTCAGTCTAGAACAATATACACATCAAATTGCTCAAATTACAGTATTGGGCTATAAAATGAGTTTATATGTTAGCATTTCATTGGTCAAATTATATGTGATGCTATTTATAGTTATAGTGATAGTGTTTTACATCATGTAAAATGAATTTCTGAGCATATCGTGGATATCATTTGTTTTCAAAGAACACTAAACAGCTGCATATTTAATTAGAAAGGCCTGATTAATTGGATTTAGTGTGATGCTTTGGGTTAACCATTAAATAAATAGTAACTAAAAACTCTGATACTTATATTGTGACAATGTCTGAAAGTATCATAGTATATTATTGAGAATAACATGTTTAATCAAGTGTAGAAAATCTAAATTTGATTATAAATGAAAATATAAAAATCACCTGTGGTCACAAAAAAAGTGGTTCCTGTTCGATGCTCATTCAAGGCATATGTATACCGAATGTACGAGGAAAGCACTGTTAATCAGAGCACGGTGAACTGGATATTGGACATTCACTCTTTTCCTAATGATAGCTGTATTACTTTATTGAGCATGAAAAGAAGGCCTGACTCATATTTCCTCTAGTGAACTAGTGAACATTGTCCTAGAGCATAGTGCCGTAATTGCTTCATGACGGTTATTCCACAGAAAGTTTTCAACAAGAAAGAGGATGGTGACACACCCAGCATTAAAGGCCCAGCGTAAATGGTCCACATATAGTGGGTTACAATTGCAATAGAGAGAATAACATAACACACACACGCATGTGTGTAAAGGAACAGCAAAAAAAAAAATCAAAATGTACATAATTTTCCACGTATCTCAGAAGTAAAGTATGATGCCCAAATGCCTCTTTAGTTTAGGGCTAAAATAGTTAAGAAAGGTGGCAACACTGGCTGTCTGAATTCACTCTAATTGTTTCCAAAAATATATTCCAAATTCTTCATTATTTAACTTATAGTGACACTGATAAGCTTGTAAACTTGTTTGGAAAGTTTTTTTAGCAAAATAGCATGAACAGATGTTGTTTACACATTCATGCTGAACTTGGAACCATGTTATCATCAGCCATCATATCGTCAGCCTAACATCCAACTTGCTGGTACTATGTTGCTTTTAAACTCTGGGAGGATGGAACACAGTGTTGTGTTGTAAAATGTCACTATGCAGGCATGTAGGTAAGGCGCAGTAATAACCAAGGCTTGCTTTTTGTATGAGAGTTTGAAAATACATATTGAATAGTGGTAAAACTATGAAAATAGATCCAAGTCTGGCACATTACCCCAGCTTTCCTACTGATGCAGACATATGTAAGCTGTGGCTTTTGAAAATGAACCACAAACACACTGTACATGGTGATCATATTTCACTTGATGTTTATAAAAACTCCAGCGGGAAATCTAAAGCTGGACCAAGTAAATCTGAGATCTGAGTTGAGCGTTGTTTAATCTTTCTCCATCTTTGTTGAGTTTACTAACTGTCATTTAGTTAACAGGCGGGTCCAGCATCCAACTGACGCATTTCATATGTGGATTCAAGTTTAATGCACAGCGAAGGCTCATTTGTGAGTACTTTTTTGTGAGTACTACTGTGCATCTGTGTTGTAAATTTTCACTTAGTCTTTGGTCTTTTTTCACCAGTCTTTGGTCATCTTGAATAGAGTAATACCACAATTTTTTTCTGTCCTTAGTTTTTATGCTTGTTGTTACAGTTCAGATTAAGACATGTTGTGTTCTAAACCACACTAACTTTTATGCATGACCTTAATTAAAACCTTGACGCAGTTTGAGCAAGTTTGGGCATGTACTTACAGAAATGTTTTGGTATACTATTAACGTCCAGTGTTTGTTAGCAACATAAGCTTTGCAGTTCCAGTTCTAAACGAAGAAGGACAAATGTGGACACCAAACATATCTTGTGTGGTTAACTGCATTTGTGGAGATCGTGGGAAAAACATGTAAATTAGATTCCTTCAAGATCTTCAAAAAAGTTACAAAGATATAAATACAAGCAGCAGCTGTTTTGCTGTGTGAGCAGCTTTGTGAGAAGCTCGATTGAGAGTCTAATGGGTCATCCATTATGACTATGTGTTACAAGCTATATTACACATGCCTATAATCATTTCAGAATCTTGATGCATCATTATACCATCAATGTCCTACAGGAAGCTGGACTAAATGGCAGAGACCGTATGTTATGTAGATCTTGCACTTAGACATACAGACATAACATAGCCTGTAAGAAGAAGAAAAAAAAATGCCTTGTCACGCTTTCTCTGTTCCCCGGTTCTCAGTATAAAAAGCAGAAGAGATCATTCAGAACTCACTTTCCATCCCGTAAATGACTTCACCACCCTTAACTTCACCTCTAGAACATCTCTCTTAAACATAATCTGACTGTATCAGCAGTATAAACCACTTTATTTTATATTCTCACATGTTGCTGAGTAGCTGAGGAGAAAGAGTCATTTCAAATTAATGGTATTAAACCAAGAACTAAACATCTTACAGACATAAACTTTAGCTGTGTTCTTCTCAACTGGGTATAAGCTAGTCCAACTTAAATGTTATGAAGAGCCATTTTGTTCAGTTCAACCAAAATCAAACCACCTTGAGAGCCACAATATTTTATGTCCATTTTATCACTGTAATGTTTTACATCATGGTTGTAAATATATTTCAGTATACTAATGAGATATTACTAATGAGACATTACTAATGCCCTAACACTAATATAATATAATATAATATAATATAATATAATATAATATAATATAATATAATATAATATAATATAATAATAAAATAAGTGTACAGCTGATGACAAAGCAAGCTTATGCTTAGAGCTCTCTGTTAACAGATTTTTTTCATGTGTGAGGCAACAACATTTTAATAAAGCCTACAGTTTGTGCAGATGCTGTGTGCTCTCATTTAGTAGTGCTACACATTGTAACAGAAAAAACTTGTGCTGCTTTAACCAGCTATCAAATTATGGTAAATATGAGTTGCCGGAAATGCACGTGAACACCCCCCCAAGCCGTAATTTCTAGTGGGAAATTTGGAAATAATTTTGACACTGGAGTTCCCGAGCTCAGGTGACCTGCAACCTTTCAGCAAGGCAGAGAAGAGGACAGGATCATTACTGGGTGGTAAGTATTTTGTGTTTTTTTAACAGTGCATTGTAAATGACTGCACATTATTTTAATTTATAATCTATGCGTGTTGAACTTGATATAGAACAATGTTATTTATCGGCCTATTACGTATGTGCATTACAGAATCAACATAGGACTTCTCTAGGTGTAGGGAAGGTGAGCTAGGTGAGAATGAACCTTGAATCGGCCAGTTCTGACAACTAAGCACAAGACGCATGGGCAGCATTACTCTGCTCTGCTATAAGATTTAGCTCAGCAGCTATAGCTGCTTTAATCACATCTCCGGCACATCCTGCAGGATAATTGAAGGGTTTTCTTGTAAAATGTCTCTCAACGTTTTGGTAGTTGACAGGTTCTCACTGCAGGTTAAACTTATCTGGAAACCAGCAGGAGCGCATATAAAGACAAATGAATCTGTCCATTTGTCTCTAAATCCTCAATGTTCATCCTCTTCTTTGCTATTTTGTTAGCTACTAACTAGCCAAAATTGTCGACTGCATTGCTATGTGACCAGAAGTCAGGATTAAAGGTCAGTGAATCAGCAGTCATAACTTAACTCCAGCTTTAACACCATTTATTGTTAAAACGCTCGGCAGAGCTTTGTTTTACTGTGAAGCATTATTTTTAAATATTTTTTTAACCTAAAAATTATGCTTTGGAGACAAGAGCCAGAAAATAGGCCGCAGGCTGCCGACCACTGAGCTGTGGACAATCTGTACTTTCATTCAGCTAAAAGGGTTATTTACTGAACCTTAACTGGAGATATGCTTTTTTTCCAGTAAACCTGAGAATACCTACAAAGAAGCATTAATAGTGATAAGTAACAAGAATTAGGTTATTAATTAGTTTAGAAATATTTAGTTAGAAGAACAGAAGTTTGTTCTAACCATTGCACTGATTTATAAAGTTCCTAGCAGCACACCTTTTTCTGAGAAGCGATTTGTTTAAACATTCATTACTAAACTATCACTTTCTATTCCTTTAAAAAAAATAATGACGTGTAGTCATCAACTCCTTTATTTAAGTTACATAAGGACAGTCTGAAGGTGTGGTTTGACTTGGGTTGGGGTTTAAGACGATAGGTTAAAACTCAATTTAGATTTTAAACGAAGGAATAAAGCATCTCGCTAGCAGAAGAACAGTATACATACAGTATGTGGAGAAAAGTATTGAGACACACCTTTTTATCACTGAATGCAGGTTTTTTATTTAGTCCCACAGTTGCAGCCATGCATTCCACCTTTTCAAACATATGTGAAAGAATGTGTCATTGTAAGAAGTTCAATGAATTTGAACAGGGTACTTGCAAAAAATCAGTTTGGGAAAATTCTTCCCTCATAGATATTCCACCATCAACCGTAACCACCTTTATTTTAAAAAAGTAGACGCATTTAGGAACCACAGCAACAATGTAAAGTTACAGAGCAAGGTCACCGAGTGCTGAGTGTGTAATAGTGTGTATATGTCGCCAACACTCTGATGACTGCAGAGCTTCAAACCTTCTTTAGAATTAACATTAGCACAAAATCTATGCATCTGGAACTTCATGACATGGGTTTCCATGGCCAAACAGATACATGCAAGCCTCTCATCATCAAGCACAATGCTGAGCGTCAGATGGAGTGGTGTAAAACTGGATGTGGACAGCATGTTTCCACTGTCCACAACCTACTGGATGTGGACAGTGGAAACATGCTTTTTGGAGTGATGAATTAAACTTCTCTATCTGGTAGTCTTATTGACGGGTCTTGGTTTGGTGAATGCTAGAAGAACATTACCTGCCTGACTACACTGTTCTCACTGTAAAGTTTGGTGGAGGAGGGATAATGCTATGGGGTTGTTTTTCAGGGGTTGGCCAAGCACCTTAATAGGCAAAAATTCCCCCAGAGTGAAAGAGCGGAGGGACCAACTTCATATTAATGCCTATGGATTTAGAATGGGATGTCATAAAATCTGCAGCAGGTGTAAGGTGTAGATGTCCCAATACGTTTGCCCTAAATTCTAGATTAAATTGGGTCTTTAATAGTAAAACATCATTTCAATTGCAATTTACTCCAAGACTGTTTGTCCATGAAACCTTATTTTGTCCATGAAGCTTATTATGCCGAGGATAAAATGATACATTTGCACAAATGAGCAGTTGAGCTAATTATTACAGCTCAGTTTCTTAATCCTGCTCCTGGGGACCTAGTAGCTGAAAACACCCCTGATCCAGTTCATCTACTGATTTTAAGGCTGTTCGCGAGCTGGACCAGGTGTGTTAAGACAGGGAAGCGTCAAGTCTGTGCTAGGCATTGACAGAGGTTACCAAAAGAACATACATTGCCATATGGCTAAAACCGTGCCAAATTTGATGGCACCTGACCTGATCCATCTCATATATATGGCGCCCTTGAATTTTTTTGGTGGCTCAGTAGCCATTACATCTGATGCTATCAACTAAGCTGTATAAAGGACACTGAAAGCTTTATCGGCTTGACGAAGCACAGCACATCGTTTTATCACTGCTCTTCATGATCCACCCATTCTCACAGTTTCATGGTCTTTCAGTCTCTCTTCTCTACACATGAAACACACTAAGTTCCTGGAAGTGAGTGAGAGTTAGTTAGACCGCAGCCCCAGATAAAGCCAGGGCTGCGTATGTGCGGCATCCTGTACAGGCCAGAGACACACAACCTCACATCCCTTGTGGCACGGCCCGCTGTGGCAATAAACAAAGACAGCAGGGAAGCTGAAATATGGCACAAAAACCCAGAGGCAAGCACTGTATGCCACTGTTTACCAGAAACCAACCTGTCAGCTGAGGGATATGGTCCTTACCGAAACAGTACATAAGACTGGGCACAGCATCAAGGGACAATTGTTGGTGCATGTTTTACAGGTTTGTTGACTGATTCAAAGCAGCTTTGGACAAATATTCACACAATTTATTCAAAAAAGACTGCAGTTGCTTTGCTGAGCATTTATTAAAATAACTGATCAGATTTTACTTTAGGACTGGATTACACACAGTACTAAGGACGGGACACAGTGTCAAGGGAAAGTGCTAAAACTTTTTCAGCTGGCAGGCATGATTCAATGGGAAAATGATAAACGATTGCATTAGCACTTACACATAACTTCATGATGCTGCTATCTTCCATCAGCATCATTCTAAACAGCATTGTTTAAAATTAATTACGTACAAAATCTGCAGTTTCTGTTGCGCTCACACCTTTATTACAGTGATTCAACCACTACAGCTATCATATGGCTCACTGTTTGAGACATGAGTGACTTTACTCTTGTTCTGTACCCTGCATGCCTCAACTGGTATAACAATATAATTAATAACCACATCAGAAGGGTGCTATTAACAAAAACAATTCTGAAGAACTGTGGTACTTCTGGCTCACACCTGACCCTTAAACACATTCTCATTCAAGCAAAACATCTTGTACGTCAGTCACACATCAGTGACATCAAACAACAATGTGCATCTGCCCCCTAATGAATGTTGCAACCTGCTACATGTAAATGAAGTTGTCTTCTTGGGCTTACTAAATGCCCCAGTGCTGTAGTATACATGTGTAGAGCAGCATTAGGCGAGATTGTGAGAGATTGTAAGAGATTATAAAAAAGAAACTATATTTTCAAAAATCAATACAATACAAAAAAAAAAAACTTTCTGTGATGTGGCCGTCTAGGCCTCAGGGTGTTGCAAGTAGGGCTGGGTATCACTACTGATTTCCCGGATTAATTTGATCCCGATTCACAAGGTCCCAATTCAATTCGATTTCCGATTCAATTCAATATCGAGTCTTTTAGGGATATTTCATGTTTTGTTTGAATATGAAAAGAGATTGTCAGAGAACTGATGTGGTAAATGTACAAGGAATACTCAACCAACCATTACTAAAAACATTAGTGTTTATATGTTTATATACACCGTATTTCTCCACACCCACTTTCAAGCGTGTGTTTCTTTAGCCTTAGTGTTAGAACTTCCGCTCAGCTAACCAAAATGAATACAGTTACATGGGAGGAGACCAGAGAGACAATAAGAATTTCGAATGGGACAACACTGTCTCATCCAAGGTTAATCGCAGAGTGGGTGGATTATATGAAAAGGTGGTCTGAGGTTACCTACGGCGACGTTTTTAATTATTTTGTACTCTCGGAAGGTGTAGACGGTTCGGCAATGAAAAACTATAACAAGTAGTGAAGCGTATCAGTACCTGCACAGTGGGAAGGTCAGCCGTGTACTCCTACATGAAGACGGTGAGTTTATATTTCTGAAAGCCGGTGTAATCCCAAGTCAAGCCAGCTGCCCGAGGTGGATACTGATCAAAAACAGTTACTTAACTCGCAAGCACCCGACATGTCTGCTTCTTCTGAGCTTAATAAGCGAGCCTTTTCTCTGGATAAGGATGCTCTGGGGCTGGTTTCCCTCCACAGAATGGTAAGAGCAGACATACGGAGGTTTGGGTGAAGGTTTTAATTTTAGCGCCTTCAGCCATAGACGCAGGTCCTCTTCTTTGGAAGGCGACTTTACAACACTCTGATATTTATGTGCTGTGTTCATAACACTGTTTTTCAAGCCAAGTTTCCCACTTCTTCCATTTAATGACTCCCTCTAACTGAACATATTATGCAAGTCATTTTATATGTTTGTTGTCGTTTTGCTTGTAATTAGTATCAACGTATTCGCGGGCGCACCGGAAGTTTCTGAATTCAAAATGTAGCCAGACATCTGCTTTCAAGTTCTGGGGCACCTTCACTTGTGCTCCAGTCATGCTTAACTGATGGGCGCCCCCAGCCAGATCTCGTTGCACGAAAGAAATGATTTTTTAAACACAACCCTAGTTGCAAGTAATCTTTAGAAGTAGACAGTGGCTTGTTAAGTTCACATGTAAATTCCTCACTTTTGTAATTACATTACTTACTTCGTAAGAGTAATAACTAGAAAATGGGCTGTCTGAACTTAATTTTGGAGATGACATTTTCAACCGTTGCTGTGATTTTACTGTAAATGTTCACAATAATATATCGTTTTTTTTAATCGGGTAACTTATGTATTTAAAATGACATGTGTTAATGCCAAATCTAATTTACAGTAAGATACCTCATTGTGAATTCACATGGCTCTTCTCAAAAAACAAACAGGGAGGCTAAGTGTTTCAAATGCCAGCATTAATATAAAATAAAACTATTATGTTTTTCCAATTTTCCCTTTCTGTAAATAAAGCTTAAAGTCATGCCAGAGTCTCTCATAGAAACCACTTTTCTCAACTGCCTGAAACATCTCCTTGGGACTTCAGCCCTTTTTTTGTTACAAGGTGACCTCATCTTGTAACACAATTCCTATTGGCCAACTGTAGCAGTGGAACTTGTAACAGGATGCTGCTCTGTGGTTGACTAATAGGTGCACGCTGGGCTCATTGGAAGGTGTTGCAGAGTAAGCATCACCAGTAGTTGTGTACAGTAAAATACTGACAGCTAGATTAGCTTTTACAGTAATTATTAGAATTAATAGCAATTTTAATTGTAATGACTGTAATTGAAAACTTTCTGTACTTCTTAACTGTGAAATATGTCCAGTTATACTGCAGATATACTAGAACTACACCAGCTAATGTGATTTTATTGTTGGAAAATTCTATTAAAATAAGTAAATATTTACAGCATAAGGCATGCACAAGACTGGCTGAGTATCTGGTACTAGCTGAGCATCCCTGATTTCCACCTGAGGACTAAGCTTGAAACCCATGTCAATGGCCCTACAGTTAACAGTTGCATACATTTAACTTTTACCCTCATGTTTATGTTGGGAAAGAAACATGTATATTAAGACAGGGTGAAATAAGCAATACAAAGGACAGAAACGTAAGCTACATAGATATATTGCAACCATATTTTGTATGAATGCAATCCACACAAATGCTTTTACAACATATGCAATGCTATATGCAGCTAAAACAATGCACTGTAAGCATATATCATATATACCATGCACATACATTATTTGAATATAAAATATTCTATGTGATATGTTGAAGTTATAGTAAAAAGAGGGAGAGATCAAGCACAGAAGGGATAAGGGATATAGAAAGATAGTGAGAGATTGAGCGAGTGAGTGAGCGAGAGAGAGAGAGAGAGAGATGGGGAGAAAGCGGTGAAAGAGGAAGTGGGGAGCGGATGTTTAGGTTTTGAGCTCATTCATTTAAAAAGGGCTGAAAAAAAGAAGAACGAGAGAGAGAAAGACAGAGAGAGACACCTGAGTAAACCGCAGACTCGCAAGCTCACACTGGCTTTCCCGAAAGTGAGGGTCTGTTAAGCGCTGAGAAAAAAACAAGGTGAGAGGATAAAACGCCCATTGACGTAAGACAGCAGATTGCAGAGAAGGGGCAGACAGCATATATGTGTATGTCTGTGTGTGTTTGTGCGAATGTGCGTGTGCATGTGGCTTAATGTTGTTTTCTGCTGAAGTACGATCTCTGACAGCTACTGATGAAAGCTAAAGATACAGGCCAGGAAACTGGTTCCTACCAGTAACAAGACTTGCCAGCTTGTGAAATGTGTTGATTAATTAGCATATCCTGATGGGTTCATCTCAACGGTTAAAAACAAAGGGAGAGAAAAATAAAATCACAGCATAAAAAAGCAAGCTGCACACCAAAAAACCATTAGATCAGCTGAAGACCAGGACCCAGCAGCACTTTTTAAATATATCCTAGCCAACTTTGACTCACCACTCAGATAAGAGTCAAACCTACATTACACAAATGGCCACTCACAACACAAGTGGAGGAAATGCAAACGCACTTATGATTACCATGTAGCTTTTGAGTAAAAAGAAGGAGCTGCAGATGCATCAGCTGTCATCTACAGAGGGTTTGAATGTAAAGCTCAACAAATTTGAACGCTATGGTTTTGAAATGAGTTAATAAAGTAGTTAACTGCTATAAACAACCTTGTCTGACATTAGCTCTGCTGCTGAAGTCAACACTTCTGTTCACTTGAGCACTCATCTAGCACCCTTTGGTTGTGTCAACATATTAATGGATGGGCCTTGAAAATGGCTTCGGGATTCCCCAAGGAGAAGACCAAGTGGACGAGGGCACGTTAAAACCAGTATTGAAACAGAAGCCAAGCATTTTAATACGCGGTGCATCGTAAGAACATAAATTAGAACTTAGGAAACTGCATTTGACCTTTCTCAAGGACCTCTCAGGGTGAACTGGTACACTCATACAGGGGTCTCATTTGCTTACTTAGACAAAAACAGCTTTGAACACATGTTGACTAAATCTGGGTGGCAATATTGCATGACAGCAGGTGTCATTTTTGAAAAGCCAAGTTTCACTCACATGAGTTCACAAAGAGCAGTACTTTCGTAGTTGCCATCATGTGGGAGGATGTTTGGGTCTTACAGTAAGGGCATGTGTGTCCATGCATGACAGAGCATTCTAAGTGCTCATCTGTAGCCTGGCCCTTCTCATATATTCTTACACCACACATTTTCATTGTTTCGCTCAGTCATCCTGCTTATTCACTGTGCCCTTTACAAACAGAATGAAACTTCAGCACTCTTTGCCTATACAGCAATACAGAATAAGGCTCCCTGGATCCTCACTACTGGTGACTTTCACACTCTCCGCTACAAACCTTTGGTCTCTTTCATATATGGTCTAAAATCAGGTTTATGTTGAGAAAACAGTGATGATATGTTTGTAATGTGTACCTTTGCCCTTTATATGTTTCATGATTACAGGGTAGAAAGTGAACCTTGCAGTGACCATAAGATGAAAACTGCCCAGCTGCCATCTCCACTTTTGAATTTCACCTTCACTCACAAGCAAACTAGTACACAGTGTAATTAGAAAGAATCTACCATGTGGTCAGCCAGTTAGCAAATATTTCCCAGTCTCTTACCCAATCCCATTTTCCCTTTATCACTCTTCTCCACCCTCTCTTTCTTTCACATACATATAGTAACCCCACCGACGGCAATCCCCCCCCACCCAAAAAAAATCCAGGAAAAAAAAAAAAAAACTAAATCCAGCATATCACTAGTTTTATTCTTACATATTTACACTCCCTAACCTCATCCTCTTATTCATTCATTTTTTCCTCTGCGCTTGTGTCAGAGAGACCCAGTGTTATGAATCAGGGCAGATAGGAGCTACAGGTCATCCGACTCACAGGAAGTGAGATGGCTTTGAAGAATGTGCTGGCAGATTCCTCAACAAACAGCTTTAACACAACATGTTTAGCATGTGTCACTGGAACTATTAGCAAAGAGCTTTTATTTCAAGTTATTGTACACCCATCCCCCCTACCCCACCCCCCCTACACACCCCTCCTGCCGGCCCAACATTGTCTGTTCAAGTGGTACAGTGGACGGAAGTAATACTATCAAGTATAAAAAGAACACGTACAATAGGCCAGCAAATCAAGCAATCATCTTGGAAGTTATAGCAAGATAACAGGCCCTATGCAATCTAAGTATTGAGGAAATGTGTGTGTTGTGCACTGTGAGTACTGATCTCCTGCAGGACAAATGACTTACGTGTCGCCATCTTCATCCTGGTGTGTTGCCAAAGCAATCTCATTCAGCAGCCCATCTGTATTCCCAATAGGCTGAAGAGGGTATATCTTGCATAGATCAGATTGCATGCATGCATACTCTGTGATGATGCCTAACAAAAAGAACCAACAAATTACACAAATATATACAACTAACATTTACAGACTATTTTAAATCACTAGCACTGGACGATGATCTGGTTAAACTAGACACTGGCAGAGCGTTCACAACAACAGCATGTAAGACAATGAGAAAGAGATCTGTAGCAATATTTAACATGACTAGACCATTAAACTATGATAGATCTAAGTGGGATGTAATAGAGCAACGATAGAGCTGGAAGTTTCTAAAATGATTAAGAACAATGACAACCAAAAATATTCATTTTCTACCAACTATTACCACAACCTTTTTTCTCTTAGGTCATCTTATTATTTCCTGCCTATAAATATGCAGTCTTGTGGACTCATCAGCAACTGTGCTCAGACACATGTGCTGACCCACTGACATGTTTTGCAAGAGACTACTAAGCAAACCACAAAACTTCCTGTTGATTGGCTGAAAGTTTCACAATGACAAACTATACTGGCTGGACTGACCATGACTGCGCAATCTTCTGTTTGCGACACACACACACACACACACACAGAGAGAAAGAGAGAGAGAAAGAGAGAGAGAAAGAGAGAGAAAGAGAGCATCCCTGACACGTAGGACTTGTAATGAATAAGCTGGGCAGTGAAACTGGCCACTGATTTCTCAGACTGACCATTTAGTCAGTGGAGAAACTTTGAGCGCACTTTGAGTCAGCTTTGAACTAATGTTGAACGTCAGTTATCAAGAACAGAAGAACTGATCAGCACAAATGCTCCAAGGTAAAAAAAAAAAAAACACATAAAATATTAAAATATATTAATAAGATATTAATAGAAATAATACAATAAGGCAGGGAATCATTCTCGTATGTAAAATATTAGTTCAGATCTACAACAGGTCTCCGTCTAAGGCTGGAAATGGACACAACATCCACACATCTTGTTATATGATAACACACACTCAAACTCGCGCACACACAAAGAGACGCTGCCGCTTACGGTGGTCCTGGCGGCGTCCGTTCTCTTCTGTCACCGGTGGACTCGGCGTGGAGTGGGGATGCGGGTTTCTGTACCTTGGTAATTTCCCGGAACTCGAGCTTCCTCTCGAGTCTGTCTGCGAGTGGTCAGTGGCGCTAGGGTCCACCGGCAAGGGCCGTTTTCTTATCGGAAGTGTGCGGGCATGTTGCTTCGCTGCCTCACTGGCGTGGTTCTTCGGAAAGAGCGCAGTGCCTCCCTGCGCGCCACGGTCCGTTCTGACGGCGGAGGACTCTGCAGGGGAGCCTCTCATGCTGCTGTCCGCCTCCCCTTGGCTGCCGCCTCGGCCGCCGCCGCCGCCCCCAACTCTGCTTTTGGTCCGCAGGTCGAGCGGCGCAGACGGCTCGGTGCGGTCACCGCTCATGGTCATGGTCAGAAAAACTCTCGCTCTCAGTCAGCCCGCCGGCATCTTAACACGCTCCTACCTGTCCACACAGCAGCAGCAGCTGTCCAGGACAGCCCATGGCATTGAGTATGTGCTTTAGTAGCTGTTTAATAAAATAAAAGGGAAAAAAGAAAAGAAACGAGCGAACTGACTAATACCTAAGCTAATACCTAAGCTACTCATGCAAACAGAATTAAGGCACGCAAACGCGCTGACAGGAGACAAATATTTGAAAAGAAAATATTACAAAAACAAATCGTCTCGTTCTCTCAAAGCTGTTCTATACTTTGATCACAGCTGTAAGGCACGTGCAGAAATAAGAACCGCTCGCTAGAGGCTAATGCGCAGTGTAGAATGAGACCAGACTGAAACACCACACACTGTTGAGATGTCCCCGATTAATCTGTTTCTGTTCTCTACCCTCTCTCCGTCTTCTCACACATACACGCGCCAGCGCGCGCGCGCACACACACATTAGGGGCTTCCCCTTTCCACGATTATTTAGTTGCTAAGAGCCCGGAAAGCGAAACCACTGCATGTTATCAGCTGTAAGCTACAGCAAGCTAGAAGACATTCAGCAGCGAGTGTACAGCTCTATTGTGTTCCTACGAACATGATAATTGTATCAGCAGATCAGGGACACATGAGAAGTGTGCTCGGGTAGTTTGATCAGTAGGTTTATAACCGGTCGACTGTCTGTCTGTATAAAGAAAGATGTGAAATCAGGATGACTCTTTGGGGCATGTTGAGACTAACTCATCACCCAGAGAGCACTCTGAGGTCAATCTGAAGTGTGCCGCTTTTTGATTAGTCAACGCTGGAGCCGGATCTGGACTGAAATCCATAGATCTCTAGTTAGGCCAGCACGTTGTGCTTTGTTGTGTTGTCTTCGTCCTGCACGCTCACTTGCCTCCTGCACTCGCTTAAGTTCACACTCTGAATGCAACGCGACCTGTAGTGCAGCAGGCGCGGCTCTTCGGCCCCTCTCCTGTTGGTATTTCTCTTTCTTTTCCTCTCCAGCCTCTTTGCTCTTTCTCTCCCCCTTTCCCTCTGTTCTTCTCCTGACCCCTTCTGTAATTCTTGCTCTGTAGCGTTTGCGCTCGTCTTATCAGTCCGCTCGCCTGCCAGTATGCGGCGATAGGAAGTGGGCAGGCGGGGATCTCCCCCCAGCTGTTATCGGGAAACTACTCTGCTCTCTGCCTCGAGTTCTTCCTGTATTCTCAAATGGTCAGCTGATCAGAACAGTATCTCTGTCTCTCTCTTTCTCCGTCTGTGATTCTCCTTCTTTCCCTCTCTGTTCGTCTCCTGTCCCTCCATAATTTGTATTCCTTTTTTCCTCTCCTGCCCCCAGTTCTTTCTCCCTTGTTGTTGTCTCACTCTCTTTCTTGCACATTCTTTCTTTCACTCTCTTTTTTCTTGTTTGAATTTCTTTCTTTTCCTCTCCTGCATCTCTCCCCTTTCCCTCTGTTCTTCTCCTGACCCTCTCTGTCCCCTTTTTCTCCCACCTCTCAGTTTTTCTCTCTCTCTCTCTTTCTGTCCCTACCTGTTTCTCTGGTGCCTCTCTCTATTGTCTCATCTCTTTTTCTCTCCACTGCTCTGTTCTTTCGTCCTCTCTCTGCATTTCTCTTTCTACCTGTTTCTCTCCTGCTTCTCTGTTTCCTCTATCTGTCTCTGATATTTATTTTGTCCATTTGTTTATGCTATTCTCCCTGTCTGTGCATCTGTCCCAATAATCCTTTCTATCTCTTCTTCTCTCTGTCTTATCTCTCCTCGTCCCTGGACTGAACAAAAAAAGCTAATTCTCATGTCTCATGTCTTGTCCAGAAACCTCCACAAGCCTCCTCTTTACTCCTTTCAGATGATTCAACTTTTGTCATCTAATTTGTTTAAAGCTGTTGCTAAAGAATGGTCATTCACTGCTATAATGGCCTACGGAAGGTCATAATTTGTCAGGTTGAGATCCACTCCTCTAGCCTTCTTTACTCTCACTCCCCCTCTGCCACAGCCTCCCCCCAGGGTCTCGCCCAGCTAAGGCTTTCATTTACCTGGACCGTTTGGGACTTTCCTACATCATAAGAGTGAATGGAACAGCAAATGGAAAGACTTAACGAGCATTTAAAGTCCCCAAAACACCATGGAGAAGTGGTGTGGTTTGTCAGTTTATGACTTGTAATATCACCTTCAAGCCATGACAACATACCTTTGAGAATCCAACACCCCTGGGACCACAGGCTGCCAACTGAAGTGAGAACCTCAAACCTCAGTATGAAGAATTTGCATGAATGCAGAGAGAAGTAGGTGGTTTCCTATAGGACAGGACAGGTATGAGAGCAGACAAGGCCCAAGAACAAAACTTTCTTATTACACTTAAAAAGCACTGTCCTATTCCCACCAGCTGTTGGAACTGAAATTGTTTTTGTAGAAAAGAAAAAAGAAAATAAAGCCAAATTCAGCAACATCATTCAGTAACTGTATGATTTCAGTTCTTGCAGGGCTGTCACAATCATGGAATGTTAGCTGAAGATTAATAAAAAAAAAATAATTGTGATTGTGTAATAGTCTTTTCATGGTCCAGGTTTACAACCGTTACATTACAAGCCTAATGTGGCCAAATTTAGCTGATCAGCCACCTTATTCACTAGCTTGTTTGCTAAGTAGCTAACATCAGTTTTACTGAACACACACTGTCAAATGTCTGCAGTTGCACTAATAAAAGCTAATGTTCTTCATGAGAGGAAATATAAGCAAAAACACTCTGCTTTTTTAGCTCTGGTTAGAAATACTGGAATTAACTACATAAACACACCTTGCTCAGTGTTGCCCTCTAAATGTGTTACAGCAACAAGTGATCATCAGCCCCAATGTCATAATTAATGCATTTACTACTTTCTTTACAATTATTTGCCTCGATACATCACACTCAATCCACATCCTTTTTCGTCTAAGTAAAATATGACTAAAAATGCAGTTAGCCTAAAGGGGACCTTCGCAAATTTTTCAAAATGTCTAAATAATAAAACTGTTGAGATGTAAACAAAGTCATTTAGAGTGGTTTGATAATAAACACATTGTTCTAAAGAAACTAACGAGCAGTGCTATTAGTTCCTACATTTATTTCATGTCCTTTAACATTTTAGATGCAAAGTGTATAGTATGCAGTTGCAGGTGTCTGAATTGCAAGAAGCATAGACAAAATAGTTTTGTAAAGAAAATACAATGAAAAAGTGCAACTTCATTTACTGTCTAAAAAAAAACATCAACATCAGAGGTCAAGTCTTTCCAATTCACGTGTATGAAGCAAAAAAATAAAACAGATGAAACAGAGCCCTCTACTGATGAGAGTTAACACAAATTATTTCCTTCATTGTACTGAAGAACCTGTAAGTCACTTAGAACTCACTTAGAACTGTAAGTATTTTTAGAACTCATAGAACATGACACATTGAGTATCTAAATGCATCTCTGTCTCAAAGTATTTGGAATATTTCCAACAGAGAGGACAGGACCCAGTTTTACAAAGGTGGGTCCTCAGTGGATCTTCAAAGCAAAGATCGTGGAACCAATAGCATGCAGACAGTATTTTTTATACTACACTTGCCTTCACAGGGTTTTGATAACCACTTTTTATATTGGCTATTGCATCAATTATTATTATCCAAAAATGTGTACTATTAGTTTACAATTTAGGAGTGATAATTATGGGAGAGGCAATAACATTTTCTCCACTACTACGCGTTTCAAGCCCACGCAGCTGTGGCTATTCTTACAATGGCATCGGTTCTTCTGTATCAGAGCCAGAGTCCAATCCTGAAAGTCAGGTAAAACAAGTTGGTAGACCTGACCCACTTTTGCCAGTTAGACTGAAGCAGGAGGTTTCAGACCTTTTACATGCACAGAAAGCTACATAACACACTAAGAAAAAGGGAATAAGTATAATAGGTCCAAATTCTGTTACTCCTTTTCTTTGCTCTCTAACCTGTTTTTGTGCTTCTTTTTTTATCTGGTCATGTGGCAGATTTGATGGTACAGTCACTCACTGTCACCTCTTCCAGTAGAAAGTGGTATTACGAGATAGGATGGGCCTGAGCTAGCTAGTTACTAGATATTTGTGCAGCATCATACATTGATGTCGTTCTGTCGTGTTATACTGTCAAAACTGTTATTTCTTCACAGACATTTTTTTGGCCAATTCAGAATGTTTTAAACATTTTATATACGTCTTACATAAAGATAATGTCATATATCATTTTATACTGAGCTGTCAGTGTCATGTTCCATATAGGTCAATTTTAAAGATGTAAGTGTCAATTCCTTTCCTTTCGTTTGCAACAATGTTCAAACATTTTTAGTCTAATAAATCTGATTGATTCACCACAGACGCCACCCATGGTCTCACTGTTTGTTTTCTGTGGGTTTTTTTTTTGTTTTTTTTTGTGGGTGAGGAACAGCAGAGATGATTGTGACTGAGAGGTGTGTCAGTCATCACTTTGCAAATGGTCAGTTGGACTGGTTTGAAACTGCATTCTTGGGATACTTTCAAAATATACAGACGTACTGAAAATTCATTGAATGCTAATTGAAGTTGGATAGCAGAAAGGCCAATGAAAGAAGTATGCTACCCTTAAAAGGGGTAGAGCGCCCGCATGATAATTACATTAATGATTTGTTGTTACTATTATTATTATTATTATTATTATTTTGCATCCATACTGATTAACAGGCCTCTACATGTTAACATCACCAGCTATTTACAATATTTTTTAAAAGATTGGTTATTTAAGTTGACAAAAGGGAGAAATTAGGCAAGAACAGAAAGTATATGTTGAAATAAGCCCATTTGTATATTTTAGATTAACATCTAGTAATGTTTCAAGGGCGTAGATCTGCTCTTGACATTGGTGGGGACCTATGACTCTACCCCGCCACGCTCTTTAGTCCTGTTTCAGCCAGTTTCACACTAG
Source organism: Megaleporinus macrocephalus (assembly GCA_021613375.1). Classification (NCBI taxonomy): domain Eukaryota; kingdom Metazoa; phylum Chordata; class Actinopteri; order Characiformes; family Anostomidae; genus Megaleporinus; species Megaleporinus macrocephalus. The sequence continues at coordinate 31,283,120 of CM038705.1, forward strand.
TAAACAGTGAGTTTACATCTAAAGACTTATCAACATTGCTTCAGCCATACTGCAGCTGACATATATTATACATTAGCATTAATAAAAGTAGGAAGACTGCTTGTTATTCATAGCCACAGACGAAGTTAGTCTAATGTATGCTGCGCACCAAAGCCTAGCTTTGCCATTAACGTTATAATTATAGACTCCTTTCATTAGTGAACTGGACTTTAAGTGACTTACACGTTTCTTTAAAAAAAAAAAAAGCTTTTTTTGCTGCCATCCTCTCTCGTTTTTTAACCCTTTCCTCTCTAGGTTAACAAGACGTTGACCGATCGGGGTCTTTTTTTCGAAGGGGATCAAATTATTGGGGGCGCCAATTCACTAATCTCTGGATATTGGTGGGGATACGTCACTTCAGTCCATGCTAATTCAACGCCCTTGTACTGTTTGCAGTTTTACTTTTTAAACTTTTATTCACAAACATATCTTGTTTTTTTTTTTTTGCAGCTTTATTAAAATTCAGTAATCAAGGAAGTATTTCAGGGAGACGATCTTGAGTCTAAAAGACAGCATTGTCCAGCCTTTATGGAAAAGGCCTGGCATACTTCCTTTCCTCAGCCTATAGTTATTGTCCAGAGGGGGACAATTATTCCTGACTAGATAACAACTTTCTAATCCCTGTTTGTCTTTCCCTAACTGTTATGAAACTACTTTATGTAAACAAAGTTATTCAGGTTTGTTATATGTGAATGGTTCATACTAGAGAAACTTACTGACTGGGATATCTTTACTTTGGTCGTGATAGGAACCAATTACTATGGCCAGTGAACCTACATGTGTCAAAGGTTTTGTATGTAATGTCTAGAGCCTGTGGATGCAGGGTTCTTAACACCCTGCATCCACATCTCTGCCATAAATGAGATTTAAAAGTACTTTTTAGGAAAACACTTAATCACAAAACAATGTATTCATAACCCAAATGGTGTATTCATTAGTATTTAACCGATAACCTAGAGCTTTTAGAGACATTTCAGATATCTGGTTCCTCTCACCAGCACTGTGAACTAATCTGAATAGGAAGGTTTCTTTGAAACATAGCATTTCACATTAAACTGATCTGACTGACTTTGCTTTCATTTTATCAATTGAATTATGCTTAATTTTGTTAGAAAAAACAATAAAATTCCCCTGTATATTTGTAAAGTCTAGCCTGTATCACAACTATTTCCCCTAGATTTTTACTTAATGAAAATGCTAATTCATTATGAAGCTATCAGTCATACAGAGAAAGGAACTAAAATGAATAGATGAGGCATGTGTGACCAGGCCATGTAATACAAAGTCTGTCCGCTCGAGGGCAGTAGAGATTTATAATTGAGTAAGTCTAGTCCAAGTCAGTTTATATATATGTGATATGAGAAACAGTAGATGCTGTTACTCTGGTTGAGAGTTTCTCTTGCAGTGGGATTGGGAGCCAAATGCTACCTGGGAGTAAGTAAATGCATTTGTTATCATTATTATTATTTTTATTTATTCATGAATCAATGTATTCATGAATCTTTGATGTGTATCTACTTGTCCTGTACCCAATCTATAGTCAGACTAATACACCCAAATCAATAACCACATTGCATAGTTGTGTGCATTGTTTTGGACTCATAAACATGTAGTTACAATTGTTCTTGCTGCTGTTTTGCTGCTGTTTTTCCACCAGCCACCCCACCTAATATCTGCCACACACATACACACAAATGTTTTTTTTCTTATTTTTGTGGTAACCTACTTATATCTGTTATGGCATTACACTTCTTTTCTCTGCCCTCTTGAGGTCTGAACAAACCTGTTTGTCTGCCTGCCGACTACCCGGAAACTGATCAAAGAGTCAGTGCATGTAGAAGACAGAGAGAAATAAAGAGACACAGAGATAAAGAGAGAGGAACATGATTATCAGCAACTAAGCTGCTTCCTGTCCTGGTCATACAGGCTACCTATTTTTGGCATCTGTGTTTAGACTGATGATAGATCAACCGAATAAGGTGGACAGCTGAAGGAAAAGTGAGACCACATGGGTGCCGCAGACTCTGAGACAATGTGAGTAAGCAGGGGCGGAGAGAGAGAGAGAGAGAGAGAGAGAGAGAGAGAGAGAGAGCAAAGTGGGGGAGGTTGTACTCCTCCATGTCCGAATTGATGTTCTCTCTCTTGCAGTTATCAGACGAAAGAAGGACGGGATGGGAACGTAAGACTTTCTAACTCTGGAACAGTTGCTTTTGAGTTTGGGAAAAAGTCTGCTGAGAGCAACCTTTGAAGATCTTTTAACATTGGTCACTTTATTTATAGGCTTGCTTTTCTCTTTCTTTTACTTCCTTTGGAGAAGAATATATAGATGTTCTTCGTCACTTTTCAGCATTTGATGAGACCGGTGGAGGTATGACATGGGTTGATGTGGATTACATAACAGATTTTGAGATGGACTGCAAAGTGGATCCTTAAACAAAGTATCTCTGATGATATAGAGAAAGGTAAATCAAACTGCTTGTCTTGCTGTCTAAAGTATCTTTGCATTATTGTCTGTAGTTAAAAATGTAGTATCTCAGGAAGCGCCTCCATATACACCCAAAATGCAGAACGAGAGACAGAGACTTTGGGGAGCCACTCACTTGGCTATGTAACTGTTGGGTGAACAGTACTCGGCTTCTATACACAGCTCCCTCCATCATTAGAAGAAAATTGCAGATAATGATGTGTTTGATTTAAAAACTATGTTACTATGGATGTCATATTACATCATTTGGCAAAGAAAGACAGGGGCAGTCTTCAGGCAACTGTACAACGGAAGTGATTGATATCAGGATATCAGAGTACTTCTAGACACACGCTACATCTCCACACTAGACAGGGCCTAGCTATCGCTCCATGTGCATCTCTTTGTGTAACGCCTCTGGATCAGCAGACCTAGGGAGAAGGGCATCATCTCACATTCCTCATGGCGATGGCTGGGAGTGCAGGGGCTTTAGGCCGAAGCCTCGAACTCGATCCATCCAGCTTTACATCCCAGCCTCCCTCTAGCGCTGACCGCAAACTCCTGGACAAAGTCCTCAAAAGACTGGCCAAACTGCAAATGCTCTGTACTGATCAACGGCTAGGTCTGAAGAATAGCCCACCATACCTTCCGGAGTTGGTGTCAGAGACTGCAAATCTCCTGACGGAAGTATGGGCTCCCTACAGGACTTCAGTGCCGGCCATGCCGAGGGGGGATGAGGGGGAGTTCCTGAAGATCCACATCCGACACCTGCTGGACAAGACGGACAGGGCCATCCTGCTGTTTAAAGAGGGCAAAGACAAGATGTTTGAGGAAAAGTCTAGTTACAGGTGAGACCTGATTGTTTAATGTTAAGGTAATTTCACGTGGCGGCTCGTGTCTTAATTTTACATGCTGTAATAACAGCAGTCTTAGAAGAGCGCTTACGCCGAAACATTTAACATGGTGGCGTCAAAAACATTGTATGTCTAAAATGATGACTTTACAGGAAAAAGAAAAAAACATACTTAACTTTGAATAGAAGTTAATGGAACATGATTTAAGGAAGTATTTTTGGAGTATGTCTGTTGGATCCACTCATCATGAGATTTTAAAATACTGTCAAGGATAGCAGATCTTTTGTAAAATGATGTAAAACCTAATTTAAATGACAAAAATGGAAATACAAGGGTTTGTTCTGAAGGCAACAGTATGATATACTATTTTTTGTTTTTATGTTAAAATTCTTTTTTATTTTACTCTCTAAAAAGTTTGCTAACTATGAAGAGTAGATATTTAACATGTGAAGTTTATTAGAAAAGTGATTTGTGCCTCCAAACAATATTTGACAACAAACTGTTTTTAAATTGAGGATCACCCGCAATACATAAAAGGATATTATTACAACTTAAGTAGAATATATACAAGATTAATAGTGACCACGAACCTTTGGTTAAAAAAAACTGAACTTATTTTTGCAACTAGGTAGCTAAGCTAAAACCCAATCAGATGTGCCACAAATCCTGTAAAAGAAAGGCACTAAAAATAGCTGGTGCTGCTGACACCACATGACCTCTTTTGCTAGGTGTCCTAAAACAGGCAATTTCTTGAAAACAACTCTGCAGTTATGTTACCACCACATCTTTGAACAAGATGTGATCTGTCTCACAGAAGCGAAACCACTCTAATGTCTAAAAGTAAATTGATTACCAGATTGTCCGTCCATGGGTGTTGGTAACAATTCAGTGTCCATATTCAAGATCCGAAGAAGTTGCTAGGTTTGTTTTAACCCTTGCAGAAACTAAACATAACATGCCAGTTTTGTCCCTGTTCTACATTTAGATTGAGCCAAGTTGCTGAGCTACTCAGACTACTAATGCCCCATGTGTTTGAGTACTGGAAGTCTCGGCCATTATAATGCTAATAGAGGGAGTCTTCTGGCAGTTAAAGCCAGTAGCCTGGCATTATGTCCAAGTACAGACGTGCGGTTTCTTGTAGAAGGCTACAAACAGAATGTAACATTCAAATTCATCAGCGTGTGTGTGTTTTCACAAGCATAGTCAGATAAATAAAGAAGTTTTAAAGAACGATATTAAAAATAATGAACCAATATACATGGAAAAAATCATTTACAAGAAAAAAAGTCAAAACACAAAAAGATAAACACTGCGGTGCTTTATAAATAAGAGAACACAAAGACAAATTAAAATGCAAAAAGATATAGAAGAACAGAAATCCAACCATGATTTAAAATAATAGGTTGGAAAAAGAAAAAAAGAAAGTATGAAATTAAAATTTAATACTTTAATGAAAATAATTTAATAATCAAATAGCAATCAGATCAATAAGTGTCTAGTGTTAAAGTTCCTCTAACACTCCCATTTAATAGCAGCATAGTAGCTAAACACTGCTTCTCCAGGTTTAGTGCTTGGTTCCTTATGATCTGAGAGTTCTGCTCGGCTCCTATCAGGCATATACACTGGTCTTACACCATTCAGACCAATAGCGCCTTGAAGTCTATTCTGTACCATTCTCATATCCAGTGTAGCAATAAAAGAATTAGGGTGATGTGTTCCCTTCGTTCACTTCTGCTAAGAACTCTGGGAGCTGCATTTTGAATGAGCTGAAGCTGTTTTTTTGGAAGTCCAGTGAGAAAACCCTTACAGTACCCAAATCTGCTAGAAATAAAGGTGTAGAAAAGTTTCTCTAGTTTACTTTCTTTAGCTGGTTTACTTTCTTAAGGTGGTAAAATTGTGGCTTTGCTCTGATAAATAGGCAGCTAGTCTGTACCTCTCTCTGCTCTTCCCTAATTAAATGTTATTCAACTGCAGAACGTTTTGTTCCATGTAGTGAGTAAAATGCTTAAGGCACTTACAAAGTGTGGCAAAGGTTCTTTAGTTGTTTAAGGAGAGAGGCAAGTAAATCTGAGTATTATTTGTATAGCTGTGGTAAGATATCCTATAGTTTGTAGGATTGGGCCAGGAGGGGGCACGTATAATTGAATAATAGTGTCCTTGTAATTGAAACTTGGGGAACCGTCACTCTCTGAGGAACATTGTTGTATATTTTGACCAAGTAGTTCCTTCCTTCCATTTTAGGACAGTACCTGAAAGTCCATCCCAGTTCTCAAGTCTCAAGTCTATCTATAAGCATTTTATGGTCAGTGGTATCACTGAGATTGAACTGTAGTAGAACAGATACTGTCAAAACACGAATGGCAAAAAGGTTCTTATTGACAGGCTACAAATCTAGAAATGAATAAATTAACAAAATAAAAAGTAAGACTTCATTTCAGCGCTTATAAAGCAAAGTAACAATATGGAAAATAATCAAGTAAGGCTAGAGAGAAAATGCATTTGAAATGCTGTATTTGTCTTTGCTGCTGAGGTACCAATATAATTCCAAACAATAAAACATTTCTGAATCATTTGTTCTATCATTTTACCCGTAGTTCCGCATTTGACCTCAAAAATACAAACAAAAAAGGTTAGATGTAAATGTGGATGTTTCAAATAAAGTAATTTGAGTAAAACTAGTTTAATGTCTCCACATTATCACATAGAAAAATCTTTAAATTGTACCGATGGAGCATTTTTTACAGTACATAACACATTTACAGTCGTTTAAAAAAACAGTTCTTTTAAAATCTAACGTGTTAAAGTATTACATAAGGACATAGTTTTGCATGGCACAGCTCTAAGTTTAAAAACTGCATGGTTTATAAGAAGTGTAGGTGGAATGTAACATTTCAGAATAGACATGTCCAGACAAAGCAGTGTCCCTTATCTGTAGTTGTGTGGCATTTACAGTCTCTACTTATCCGGCAAAAGCAATATGGACAGGTCTCTGTATGGGATCATATTTAACGCCGGATTCGCTTTGTATGTCTTCCACTAAAATTAGACGCACTATAAAATGCTCCATTGGTACAACCTAAAAAAGGCTTCATGTGGTAACAAGCAATTGAACTAGTTTTACTCAACCCAAAATGTAGATGTTTAATATAAAGTAATTTGAGTAAAACGAGTTTAATTTCTCATACCACAAATCTTTTAGGTTGTACCGACGGAACATTTTTTGCAGTACACAACACATTTACAGTCATTTGAAAAAACAGTTAACATACAGTTTTGGTGATTTTAAGTAAAAATAAGTTCTCTCCTTATTATTCACATATTACATCATCTACAGAGAACATTAAGGCCTTATGCTACAAGTTTTAGTGCACAAATATTTTCCATGAATTTTGCACAGTTCAGATTTTATGTTTTATTTTTTTAAGTACATTAAATGTAGTAAATAAAGTAATTGTGTTCTCTGTATAGGTTGCGTTTACTTATTTTCACTTAAAAAATCAATAAAACAGGGTACAAATTATATAGACACTGGTATCTATACACACAAATTTAATTATTTCCCAAAATATTGCCTTTTAAGAACTATGAACAATAAGTGAGTGACTAGTTTTATTCATTTAAATGACATGTATACGTTTACAGTGTCAACTGAAATACTATAAGCAAGACACTAGTGAGATCTTTTTATTACATATTTTAAGTTTCAGAGAACAACAAATAAAATGAGAAATAGCATACTGTAATTTCTTATAGGCTACCTGCCTATAAGATTGCCGAGATTTGGTCACAATATTTCAGTGAAAAAAACTTTTTTATTATTCCGAACATATTTTTTGCAGCTTTCCACTGACTAGTTGCAGAGCAATAGCATTATAATATAACAATTTTATAGATTTATATGCACTTGTATTTTACTGAAAAGTGATTCTGGACTTTTGAATTGTACAAACAAACAAACTTTTGTGCTTAGGTAAAATTCTTGCCTCAGTATGTTCACATAATAATATTAGTTCTAAATATCTACTAAAGCCTGTATTGTTTGGCATATAATTTTATTTTGTTTAATTTGTGAAGGCATCTATACTACTCTATGATTGGTCACAATTTTGATTCTGAAGCTTTAGTATTTTACGCTAGACCAAAAGAATTTCAAAGAAGAAGATTCTAGACCAACAAATGTTAGCTCCTTTGCTGATAGGTGCTAGCTGTCCTATGAAACTCAGAACTTAAGTTGTTTTAGGCTGCACTACTCACCTCTGAATAGTAAATTAGAAAAAACTTAGAACTGAGTGACACGGAAATTAGTCACAAATTTGGTATCTCAAAGTTTGCCAAATTCAACTTACGATATGACTTAGTCTTAGTTTAGTTATCCTATAGCTATTTATTTATTCATTTAAGCAGATCTAAATAGTTATGTGTGATTAGATCATTGTGTCGGCTAGGTCTGAAGAAGCTACAATAATTGTTTACTTTTTAATAGCTGGAATATCACGATAAATAATAAGATCGAAAGCCACAGCAAATGATTTTCTCCTGAAACACTGTTTTAGCAGCAACATGGCACAGCCAGATTTAGTCAAATGTGGTAAATGAAGAATAAAAAGATAGATAAATAGAATATAACTAGAATAGAGTAGTGACTTTAATGAAGAATGCTGTTCTATTGAATGTTTTGATGTGACCTGATTATAACTTGGCACATAACTGTAGACCAGCGTGACTTGGAACTTCACCCTAGACTCAGAATTAAAGATTTGCGATGTATAGACTTGGCATCACAGAGTGGATGATGTGATCAGTCCTGACCTATAATTAATGGTGCTTCTAGGGCACACTGTGGTAAATAAGGGAGACATGTTCTTATATAAACTGCTGTTGAACCTTAAATGAGTGTGGTAACATAACCGCTTTACTAATCATTTGAAACATAAAGCGTAATAAAAAAAATAAAAAAATAGGAGATCATTACAGTGACCAGTGGAAACTTTAGCCCTTGAAAGAAAAAAGTTTTAAATAGTCTGTGGAAAGACTGAAAGGTACAGTGAGGGGTTTGTGGTCAGGAAGCTACTAGCCTAGAGAAGAAGAAAAAAATAAAAGGGTGCCCAACCTGTCAAGATGGAAAAAAGAAGTCAGCGGAGGTGGTCAGTTAGAGCCCTTTCACACCCTTTGTAGAAAACGTGCAAGGCTACTTCGTGCCATCATGCATAAAGAAATGCCAAACAGGTTTTAGGTATCTTTAGAAAAGGCCCATATGACTTATCGATATTGTGGTAAGTGACATCACAGAATGTCACAGCATGCTTTTCTAAGCATATGCTGGAATTTGTTACTACTTAAAAAAACTTATCAGCTGCATGTTTGATTTAAAATAGAGCATAATTAGTCCTCTTTTATTGAATTTAGTGCAGCACAGTATATTAATTGTTGAATAAAAGTAATTGAATACATAGTTTTTGTTGTATTTTTATAATGTGCCACTACTATTTTCTGGTCCAACATAGATGAAAAAGTTATATCATAACACATCATGTATTGGGGGAAAAAACACTTCCTGAAGGATCCCAAAATTACATTCTGCCATATCACCCATCACTATGTTTTAATACATTTTTAATACATTTATCCCAAATGATGGTGATCATGATGACAATGATGAGGTTAAAGTTGATATAATAGTCTACCTGACAATAGTATTTACTATTTAAAGTGTACAATTTAAAGTATTGTAAATTAATTTATCTTTATAGTTACAGAACCTATATGTATTAATAATAAAAAAAAAACTTTTATAAAGTGCAGTCAGATGGTACAACATAACAGGGCTGTGTCATGCTAAAACTCTCGCCATGGCTGTAAGCTATGTATGGTCATTCGCCAGTGGAAAATTCTGTCAGAGAACAACAAAGATTCAGGACAGGAAATGTCAGACTGTGACTTCCTGTTTGTAGTAGCTAGCATGCATGCGTTTACATGTGGATATGAACATGGTTTGTCTCTTAAGTGCACATTTGCTTGAAAGTGTATCAGTTTTTCCGGTATACAGACAGAACAATAGCTTTTTATTGTGTCAGTTTACATTGTGCATGTATGTCACTGCATTTTATAGATATCTGTATCTCACTGCAGCTGAAATATACTTTATTGTACCTACTTTTTATGTATTCATGCAAAAATAACAATGTCATATGTTGTTATTTCAGGAGAAACTTGACAAAGCTTTCACTGCTGTTCAGCCACATGTTGTGGGAGCTACGAGCCATGTTTCCAGGGGGTCGATTCCAGGGTGATATGTACAAGCTGACCAAGACGGAAGCGAAAGAGTTCTGGAGAAGAGCATTTGGATACAAGTGGGTGAAAACAACAAGAAAGCTGGGCATGTGGTTCATTTAAGTGACATGCACCTTTGATACTGTATGATTTTTATTTATTTTATTAGTGAGGAGCAATGAATAATAACAGAATCAACAGAACCGCAAATGAGTCACAGTTAGTCCTGAATACTAATTGTCCACTGTCTTCTTTTGTTGTGCCTTGTCATATATCCGATGCGGTTCTGAGGAGCTTGTTTTTAACTGTGTGGAGTCAAAAGCACAGGGTGAGGTTTTCTCTCAGTAATGTAAGGAAGTAAACTTCCTTTTTGTTCTCGTTTGCGCTCAGGTGTATAGTTCAGTGGAGCAATTTTAAGCAGCAGTTGAGACGCGTACACAGCTTTGAAGAGGGAATGGAGGCCATGGCCCTGAAGTCGACAGTTGATCTCACTTGCAACGACTACATTTCTGTCTTTGAGTTTGACATCTTCACCAGGCTCTTTCAGGTACACACACGCAAGCAGCAAGAACTGTTTTCTTATGTTGTCTTAACTGTTGAAGCTTTGCTGTTGAATGGAATCATAAAGTCTTTAAGAGATTCAGCTTACAGTAATTATTATATCCTTTTCAAAAAATGCCACCTGTGACATTACAGTGATTATACACACATGGGGCAAGAAGACTACAGAGAATTTGCATAGTGTGAGATTTATCTTTTGAGTTATTATTAAACTTTTAAATAAATCATGCCAACTCATTTCTCAAACAGTTGTTTCCAATTATTGGTTCGACATTTAGCTTTTACATGTCACTTTTATTTTGTTACTGATATACAGAATAACAGAATAACATTCTGTTCATAAAATATTTAGAAAGTAAACTGTAAGCACAATAAATGTATCTGTCCTTGTCTCAGCCCTGGTCAACACTGCTTAGGAACTGGAATCAGTTGGCGGTGACTCACCCAGGATACATGGCCTTCCTCACCTATGACCAGGTCATAGCCAGACTGGAGCACCACAAACACCGTCCAGGCAGGTAGGTGATGTTTGAGTAGAGAAGTTTTAAAAGATGTGGGAAAAGTTGAGGTACTAGTCATTAGAGAGAATGTTAAAGTCAACGTTAAACAGAACTCATGTCACATGCTGTGGTGTATTTATCAGTCCAACACAGTATTAGGAAGAGTGTCTAACTGAGCATTTAACTTGATCAAAGGTGGAGGGGGGGTGAAGCAGTGAAGTGGTAAGTATTATTCTTTGCTGCCTGTCGGCGCACAGGGACATAATAAAATCTCAGAAAGCGTTTTGGAGGCACACATAAGATTATGAAACAACAAGAATTTTGTCTTTTAAATGATATTGTATCATGAATATTTTTTAGTATGACCAGGACCATGACAAGATAAAAACACACACAAAAAAAGATTGAGTTATGTCATGAGTCCTTCCTTTACTGGCTGATGCAGAATATTCAATGCCCGTAATGTAAAGTATTTTATATTGTAAGTTAATCTTTATATTGTTGTACTGATATTTTCTAGTATATTCTATTTAGGATGTAAATCTAGTGTAAATCCCCAGAATGCCAACATCAAACCCAAAAAGCATTTCTTTATTATCAGTGTTTTCCTTTTAAGATGGCATGTAAAAAAATGTGTAAAAGGACAAACATATTAAACCGCTTAAAATTAATTCACTATGAAAAAACTCTACTTCAGCAGAATCTGCCTACTTTTTTATTTCTCTTTAAACAAGAACCTAAACTAATTCATAAATGAAATTGTTTAAGGGTGTAAATTGTAATAAACAAATAAAAACAAATAAATATAAAAAATTAAGCACAATCAAACTAAGATCAGTGGAGTTAAACTGGAGTTTGTCACTCTCTAAGCAGCGGTTCTAGCTGTGTGTCCTGTTATTCTGTAATTTACTCTGATTAAACATAAAAAAACAAACAAACTACGTTTCCCGACTGATGAAGAGAATACCTCTAACTGTCGCACAGTGGCAGAAGAAACATTGCATAGATAGGTGGAAGAATGAATTCCACCAAATATCATCATATTCAGGAGGCACATGTCTTCTATGACAAGATATAATTCAAAACATACCTTGAGATCTGCTACTTTCAGAAATGCAAGTTGAGCTTTAGGACCGGTACTGCTGCGCATGCATCGCAACCGAAAAATATCAAAGAGCTAGAAGCATTTTGCAAAAAAAATAACAAAAAGTGGGTCAAATTAAATGAGAACAGTAAGAATTCTAGCTGGCTGAAAATAGGACTATTTATTAATATTATTTTATGTCATCATTAAATCAGTTAACAGCAGCAACAGTTTTCACTTAAAAAAACTTAATTGGTTTAGGGTGCCCAAACTTTTGGTAGCTATTTGTAGAGAACATTATCATGATGTTTCTGATACTGTAGTGGGCCCTATGAAGAAGTTTCTGTGATGATTAATGACAGAGGTAGAGGGCTGTGTTGCAGTATTTAGGATCTCTGTTCGTTTTGTGTTTACAGCTACATCTTCCGTCTCAGCTGCACACGAATGGGCCAGTGGGCAATCGGTCATGTGACCATCAATGGCACCATCGTACAAACTATCCCAGAGAACACACCTCTCTACCAGGCTCTAATTCAAGGATTCAGAGAAGGATGGTGAGTGCATATTGTGTTTTCCACAACAGAGGTTTAAAGAATGTGAGATAATATGATAATCAAGAATGTGTGTATTTGCAGCTACTTGTACCCAGATGGACGTGATGTGAACCCTGACCTTACCAGCCTGTGTACAGCGCCTCAGAAGGGTCGCGTTAAAGTCACAGAGGTAACATAGAATAGAACAGACAGTATACAAACTCAGCAGACAGTGGTGGTTTAAAAAAAAAAAACACAGAGGCTGTTTATTAGACTGCCCCTGAGTTTTACCATGATTGGTGTAGATACCTGAGGCCAGGGGCCTGCTTGTTATACGCTCTTACAGATACTTGAGATACTTGAGATAATCTGCACCAGACTAGCTTGGAAAAGTGATTCAGGTCTACCAACTTGTTTTACGTGACGTTGGTCTCAATCTGATACAGCAGAACTGATGCCATTGTTAGATTAGCCACAGCGGTGTGAGGGTGAATCCTGTAGCAGAATGCTGCTTTGGTGGTTGACCAATAGGAACAGATTGGGCGAGCTGACCAATCAGAGCACACTGGGTTTACCAGAAGACAGAGCTTAAAGACACTGGAGCAGAGTATTTTAGACAGAGGATAAACACAAATCCCCAAAAATCTGTTTATGAGCAATAAAAATAAGCATAATATGTCCCCTCTAGCTGGGGAGGATACTTCTTCTGACATTGTTAAAGAGTTTACCTCCTGCTCATATGCTTAAATATTGATTCTTTGGTCTGAAATGGAATTAATATACTTCACTGAAAAAGGTTGGGTTTTATTATTAATATTTTATATTTTACAGGCTAATGAGAGAGTAATACTCTCTCTCTCTCACTCTATCTCTCTCTCTCTCTTTTTTTTTCTATCTTTCTCTCTTCTGTGCAGGAACAGTATGAGTTATACTGTGAAATTGGCAGCACATTTCAGCTTTGTAAGATCTGCACTGAAAGAGATAAGGACACACGCATTCAACCCTGTGGACACCTGCTCTGTCAGCCTTGCCTCACTGGCTGGCAGGTATTCTAAACTCATGCTGATCTAACTATTTAATTTAAGTTATTTAATGATTCATTTAATTATTTAAGGATAATTGTATGAGTTTCACTGGACACTTGCTTGGCTTGGCCTGTATGTGTTTAAAAAATAGCATTTGCCATAGTTTTGAAAAATAAATAAGTAAATAAATAAATAAAGTTATATTAATGAATAGGAAATAATACATCACACTGTATATACCTGGACATTTTGCCCCATCATCATTCAGATAATGATTCAGTATTGTGAAAAACATATTTGACAACATGACCTAACAAATTGGGTTCACTTCCTGTCTGTGCTTCATCAAGCATGAGTGTATATATAAGTTTGTGTGTGTGTGTGTGTGAGTGTCTTTCTGTGTGTCTAATTTTCCACTGCTTTCACATTCACTGTCACACCCGAGAACAGGCAAGCATTTACATTTCAGGCACAAGAGTAGGTCACATGTGTTTCTGCTGTTCGGTCACAGTAGTTTCCAATGAACTCACTCATCTTCGGGCATACCAGGCCATTTACACAAAGTTCAGTTTGCAGGTATTACATGTGCTTATGATGAAACTTACATTCTAAATAACCTTCTATTGAGGTATTGTGCAATCTGAAAATTCCCCTTATTAAAATTAAAATGACACATTGTGCACTCTTAATTTGTGTATGTGTTTAGGTTATATATGCAGTGTTACATTCTCATTCTGACCCCCAGAAGTCAGATGGGCACACCTGCCCTTACTGTCGGTGTGACATCAGAGGAACAGAGTCCATCCTCATCGAGCCATATCTGCCCACAAGAGACACAATAACTGGAAGAAGTGAAGAAGAGGATGATGACGATGAAGACCATGAAGATGTTGAAATAGTCATGAAGAAACTGGCCATGATGAAAAGGGTGAGACTGGAGGCGCTACATGTATGAAGTAGAATATTCTTTTGCTGCGTGGTTGTGTCTAGACAGCTTGGTATCATATATTTGTCAAAGGTATCTGTTTCATTTCTCATGTGTGTACTCTAAAGAAATAGTTTAGTCTGAAATAACAAAGCTAGCTGGTGGTCACTAGTATTTATTCATTGCTGGTATATCATTAATTAAAGGGGCCTTGTCCTATGTTTTACTTGTCATTTCTTTTTTTCTTTTTCTTGAAACTGTTATGATGTCTTATGGATTTACAATTCATTTTTACTAGGGGTCGACCAATTATCAAACATTTAGCAGTTTTCTGATTGTTGGATTCAACATACAACCTTTTGCCAAATTTAGTTTTTAATATGCATACCTGACTCAACAAGACACACTTCTGTAGTCTGACCCAATGTTCCGCCCACAGCGTTACTAGATTTGTAGTATTGTGGTCGACTCATCTAGTACAAAGTTGGCTATAAAATTTTTTTTATCCATTTGGTCATATAATTTCACTCACTCTAGCCTAACAACTATGACTCATGTTTGCAGCTTGAGCTGTGACCAATACATTACACTTGTTTGGTGAGAGTGAGGTGTCTGTGTGTGGAGCAGACATGGTGTGCTATAGCTGCTGTAGTGGTTTGAACACATTCAAAACATTTACATTTACAATAACGCACATAATTTCTCGTCATTTTCCTTTCTATTTTTGCTCATTAAAATTACAGACAGCTGCAGCTACTTCCTACTTTCCGACCTAGCCCTGCTCTGCTTAGCCTTAACAGATCTTTTCTATCAAATCATGCAGCACAAAAAACATTATTACATTCTTCATGTTTAAAACCCCCTTTTAGGCTCATTTTTTCTTACAAACATCAGTGACACTTATTTTTATCTGTTTAGAATCTTAAAGAGAACTTTTTTAAAGAGAGCCTTTCTCAATATTATATTTATAATACTTATATTAGATTTATACTATGCTATATTTATCATATATTATAATATTTTTTATGATATTTTAAAATGAAAGTGTGTTGTGAGTGTTTTATCCTTGTAAATCTTTTATTAACAAGTTTATTTTTCTTTGTGGGGTCTAAATCTCTTGGTCTGGATGGCAGTTCTCTATCTGGCTAGCAGTTCTCTATCATTCAAAATACAGCCCTGGTTGAAACACTACTTCAGCAAAATTGGGGGGACTAACTTACTGTTAGCTGGATAGGCAAACATATGTAAATATAGTTGTTTTCATGACAAAATGTATTTAAAGCAGGTTATTTTTGCAGCATATTTTCCATACAGTACATTAAGCTGTACATTTTGAAATTTCAGCAGTGTTTACACACTTATGATATTGCCATTTATACACTGATGATATGTGGCTTGGTACTTCAGACTGAAGCAGAACCTGTTAAAGGTTAAGTTCACAAGTGAATGCAGATAGCCCTTTTGTTAGTAAAAAAATTGTTTACTTAATACACAGTAAACAAATTATTTATTGGAAAATCTTCATTGAATCCTTATGATATGCAATAGGTTTACTGTATGTGCTGTGGCTGCATGCAATTGCAACTTGTACCTTTTAATAAAACTCACTTTAAACGTTCAACCATATAACAGGCATCACAGGATGAGTACCAGGTTCCTACTTCCAGTTTAGGACCTCCTCCACTTCCCCCAAAACACTCCAGCCCCTCCCCCTGCCCCTCGCCCAGACCTCACATCAGGTTTTCCAACAGGGATTTTCTATCCAAGGGCTTCAGCGGCTCTGTGAGTATTTTTGCAGCACTGGTCAAATATCGACACTGTCATGGCATGATGGTATTGATCACACTATAACAGTGTGCATGGTAAAAACAAAAGAATGTAGGTTATAAGTATTCAGTATTTACACACTTGTGGGTATCTTTGAAACATTAAATGAGACAAAATAAATAAATTATGTCAAATGACTATTAGCAATGTAGCATCTGTTTGGTGCTCCTTATTACTTTGTGCAGGCGCTTTGCATTTATAATGTAAGATGCTAATCTGTCTGCAGACAACTGGTGGCAGTTTCACATCTTCAGAAAACCAGCTAGATCAAAGTGAAGCATTCTCCAGCAGGTCAGATCAGAAATATTTTTTATTTCTTATTTAATTGACAATGTTAAGCTGGCTATCTTGCTAATGGCTATATTTTTATATGATTTGATTTTACATGATCTCTCTTTTTTTGCAGTGAGGAAGCGTTTTTTGACCTATCTACATCCTCCCAGTCTGGCAAAAACTGTAAGATATTTGATTTATTGTTCTTTTTTTAATAAATATCTGTGAAGTCACATTTTCATTTCACAATACCATACATCATTGGGTACTATGTGATAGGAAAGAAATTATTATACACAGTTTGGAGAATTTGCCAGGCAAAATAGAAAAAACCGTGTTGGTTACCACTCTATTGACTCACACCTGTCATTATATTGTGAAGAACACAGATCTTATAAATATTAGGATTGTAACCCCCCAGTGTTGTGAATTAGATTTTCATTTTGAGATTATAATCATGACTATTTCAAAGCCCTCATACTTGGGACCCTCTTACTTCTCTTCTAGCAGCCAACAAAGGCAAAATGATGCAAACTGGCCCATGCTGGATTCTTTCAAACTAAAAATAAAACCACAAAATATTAGCAACAGCAACCTGTGTAGTATAGGAAAGGGTTTTCTTCAAGCATTTATTTTATTTGTTCATTCTAATTTTATATGTTATGCCAAATTTAAGCTCCTTACAAGAAGAACACATTGGTCAATATATTCAAGGCCATTTCCTGTACATCTCTGAAGTTTTATGCAGAGCATTGTTAATTTACAAAGACTACATACAGTATGTTACTAAAATGCTATACCAGCATTATATAATAAAAGAAGGTCATATTATTTAAATCTGCAGTAGTACTTGAAAGTTTGTGGACCCCTAAATTAGCACAAATTTGATCTAAATATAATCAGAGGTGTATATTATACTTGGACACTTATTTATTGAAAAAATAGCCAATATTACGAATGTGTACATGGCAAAAGTGTGTGAATCTCTAGGATTAGTAGTTAATTTGAAAGTAAAATTCAGGTGAGTCAGTTGTGTTCACTGTTTTGCAAAGCAGCCCAAGGACTGAGCGCCTCCAACAGTGATGAGTCATTCATTACAGTTGAACTCTGTGCTCCGATATCAAGCATGGTCTGACGTTGTAAACCAGAACTTTTTGCTTTAAATGAGAAGTTTTATGCCTGAAGAATGGAAAACACAGCATTAGCATAAGAACCATGGAGGTGGTAGTATCATGGTTTGGGCCTGTTTTGCTTGCTATCACCATGCGGCACTGTTGACAGAGCAAGTTGTTCTGTGCTGTCCTTCAGGACACCAGGTGGTGCTGTCTATGGCAGCAACTGTTCTAGGGCAACCGTTGTCGCTGGTGGTTCCCTGTTACGACATGGTGATTCCCCCCCCCCCCCAATCACCATGTCGTCGCTGTCCAACGAAAATCAAGTATCTCCAAAATTGGAACTTTACAGGAGAGACCAAAAACATACTTTACTTTCAGTGTAAGTCAAGTCAAGTCAAGTCAAGTCAATTTTATTTATATAGCGCTTTTTACAACGATGTTGTCTCAAAGCAGCTTTACAGAGTTTTGAAAACAGTTATAACATATGTCCCCCAGTGAGCAAGCCAGAGGCAACAGTGGCAAGGAAAAACTCCCTCAACTGGAGGAAGAAACCTTGGGAGGAACCAGACTCACAAGGGGAGACCCATCCTCCTCTGGTCAAAGTCAATGGAACCAGAATTTTTTCCAAGCTGGTTTTTATCACTTCTGTTGGTCCATTCATCATGAAATTGTCAAACAGTGTAAACGACCATTGGCGTATTCAAATGATGTAGAAAACTTAAAATCGACAAAAATGGAGATGCATGTTTTTCATTGGACAGCGACGATGTGCTCTCATCCTCCTTGGGCACATTAGCTGGTAGCTTTTTGCTTTTTCCCTTTTGCCGTTTTCTTATGAAATGAAACTAAGGTGGAAATACGGGCTCTCATACCAGAGCTGTGATCTGTCTCTGAGCACCACTTAGTTCTTAGTTAAAGGACCCGCACAGGAGTCCTTTGTGCTCTTGCAAGTTCCATTTTTTTTCAGTGTGCTTGTAGCCGGGAGGCTAGCATCCTCTCACACACTGGAGAGAGTGTTTTTAAAGAGCCTGTGCTTCTCCCTTTCATTTTTCTCAGCTGTGTGCGATCAGAGTTGGGGCACATGACACATGTTCCAAGCTGATGTGCAGGACTGATCAACAGTTTGGTTTAACTGCAGTTATTACTTCACAAGGGGGTCTCACCAGATACAGAAAGGTTCACATACCTTTGCCACTCACAGATTTATAATATTTGTCCCATTAGAAGAAATAGCTACCACTGTATCATTTATTCATGGTTTTGAATGACAATTATTTTTAATTATTATTTTTTTCTTTAGGACACATATATATATATGTGTGTGTGTGTGTGTGTGTGTGTGTGTGTGTGTGTGTGTGTGTGTGTGTGTGTGTGTGTGTGTGTGTGTACAGTGACATCTTGTGGTCAACATATGGAAAACAAAATTGCTAAAGAGGAGAAATTAAACAGACAACCTTTCTGTATTATTTCGTTTCTCAGCTGCAGTGTCATGGATGGGGCCTGTAAATTCAGGAAAAATGAAAAAGGATAAAAAAAGGGAGGAGAGGCGCGAGCCAGACACGTGGTTTCCTGCAGGAAGACACAGTCGAAAGGACTCAGAGAGACACTTCTCATCCTGACAGTGTTGGACACAGCTGTAGGATATCGTTATGAAAGAAACCTAATGAAAGATTTTATTATGTCCCTCGCATTGTTCAAATAGTCTGTTCTCGAGATTTCATCAGCCTTGGAATTACAGCCATTGCACCTATACTGAAAAATCACATTGTGGTTAACTGTCTTAAGGTTTACTATTAAGATTTAAATTCTACCTCACTCATACTAAGAGTAGAAATACTGTAAAGTGCTGTATACTGTATAACCCAGATTATGGTGATGTTCTCTAAGCATAATAAATCTATATTCATGTCACAGGTCAGGCAGCTCTGGAAATTTGTAGGTATTATTCATCAGGGTAGACAAAATGTGAAAATTGGCAGATCAGCTCTAGATTTACAGCCTTGTCTTAAACAGTATATATACTCTATACATCAGGCAGATTGAATGACAAAGTCTTGATTGTGGTCTTATAAAAATACTTGCAATGGATAACAATTATTGAATGATATTAGAAATCTTAATAAATTACATGTTTATATTCTGAGACACTTGCTTGCCTGGTCATATACAAAAACAACAGTACTTTATAGTTAGGTTGTCTGTACCACATTCAGTCAGTAGACACAAATATGTTCAAAGAGTATACCCACTAACACAGCATTGATGTAAGTCAGGGAGTTTATTCTCAAATACCAATTGCATTGCAATGTTTTAATGAGCAATGGAGAACGACCCAAAGAGCCGAGCACAAAGATAGAGAGGACTCCAGCCTTGTGGAATGTTGATGAAAAGGTGGAACACCAGGAATGAAGAGCAGTGGAGTAAAACTTTAAGGGTTGGCTGCCATGACGTCTTTAATCCAGAACAGGAATTCACACACCTTCACATAGACACCGGGGAAGCCTGGTAGACCACATCCCTGACCCCATGACACCAGTCCATGGACTTCTCCAAAACAAACTAGTGGACTGCCTGCATCATTCTGTCAAAGAAAAAAGTCCAAAAAGGCTTTAAATCTTCAGACGTGAACAAAAGCATCAACTACATTTACTTTACAAGCCTTACATTTCAGGTTTATTCCTCAGATATAAACTTTATGTCCACTTGAAAGTTTGTCAGTGACCCAAAATCCGTCCAGATCAGTGAACACTCCACATGGGTCACAAACTATCCATGTATTATTTGTTTTTAATCGGAAGAAGGCAAGAAATGCCAGACGCATCTGTTACTGGCCCGA
This sequence comes from Megaleporinus macrocephalus, assembly GCA_021613375.1. NCBI lineage: Eukaryota > Metazoa > Chordata > Actinopteri > Characiformes > Anostomidae > Megaleporinus > Megaleporinus macrocephalus. The sequence continues at coordinate 31,303,426 of CM038705.1, forward strand.
ACTTCATGTTGCCTCTGGGTGCCATGTTAACAATCAACAGTGGATGGTGACAATACTATGCATGCACTGTTTAAATAATAATTACAATAATAATAATGATGATGATGATGATGATGATGATAATACTAGTAATAATAATAATAAACAAATTGAATTTTAATCTGACAAGTGTCATGAAGGTCACATTTCCATAAGTCAAATATGCATCCAGTCTTTAACCTTAAAAGTAGATATCTTAAAATAGCTTCGATCTAGGGCTGGTTTCACAAAAGCTGTGCTAAGAAAAACTTACGAAAGATCTTTTAAACAAGCATTAAGACATTCAAAAGAATTTTCTCAAATGCATTTTAGAAAATTGAGACTAAACATTCTCTCAGTGTTCATTATTTCCTTAAGAAAAATGTAACTATTGTTTTATGTAGGCTGTCTTTTGTCATGTAAAGTATCTACATCATGCTAGTTTTTAAAGCTTAAAGATGGTGTTTTTTCCAAATGTTTATGCTGAGACCAAATGTCTTCACAGTAATGGTGACAGGAACCTGTTTATGTAGTCTATTCCACAATTATAATGCATTGTATGTATTATTTAAAACAGCCAGTGAACCGATATGTGTCTTTTGAGTTTTAATATGTGAACATGGTCATTGTAAAATCTGAAAAAATACTGGGGATTCTTTTGTCTTATATCATTTTAAAACAATGTCTCAGACACCAGTCAGTGTATTCATAATCATTTCATGCAATTATTGTGGGTGAGGAAGCTTTAAAAGGAATTGAACACATCAAACATCTGGTTCCTGTCACCACCACTGTGATCAGTTCTGTAAGATTCTCTTGAACAAAGCATTTCACATCAAACCATTCTGAATGATCTGTGTTTCTCCATGGTTTAAATGTGCAGAAAGAAAGATCATTTAACCCTGAGATACATTTAGATTTTTAATTAAACTTGTATAAACTCAGATTAATCTGTTCTTTGTCAGAATGAACATCAAAATTTAAGAAAAATCGAAATCAAACATTCAAAATTTTAGCAAGAACTAAAAATTATGATGGAGGAAACAGCCAATGGGAAAAATCCTTACTGTCCAAGACAGATTTCAGCATAATGCTAAGAAAATGCTTTTATTTTTCAAAACTTCAGGATTTTGTTATAGAACTGCTCTTAATTTTAAATATTAAGAATGAAATCAAGAAAATTCTTAAAAGGTTTCTCTGAGAAAGACAGTTTATATTAACATTTTTTCTAAAGCAGGATTTAAAAAAAATGTTTTCTTAAGACATTATGCTTTTACACAGCCCTGAAACATCAGTGTCACATTTAAACATAACAATATCTGATTTGTGTAGTTTCAAGCTGGTAATGTGAACATGGTCTTATATTCTGATTCTAAAAATCGAATGGTTTGTACATTATAGCCATTTCACAACTGCTCTCATGCTCAGATGTGTTCCTACGCTGGGAAGAGATGGAACATCTACAACTTACAGAACAAGCATCCTTGCCTCCCTCTGGATAGCCAGCGCACAGCATCCTACGAGTCAGCATCCCAGGATAAGACTTCTCACATTCCTGATCACTCACAATTGGGACATCAACACACTGCAGGCGGAAAGGCAGGAACGCTGTTTTGGAGAACAACAACAAATAATAGATAGTTTGTGTTCGCAAGTTTGATTGACTAAAGAACTTATTTGGCTTATTTTTTAATTTTTTTAAACATATTACAACTATGTATGTAAAAAGATGAAAGTCCTACAGGTTTCGCCACTGACGGATCCCCATCCTGGAACAGTACAGGGCATTCCTGCATAGGGACAGCCAGTGGGCAGAGAGATAGGTCTCACTGCATCGGTCACCTTCACCGGGTGGAACAGCTTAATCAGCATGATGTCATAGTCCAGCGTCTGGTAGTTGTAACTGTAGGTGACAGGTCAGAGGGCAGTCTTAGACACGTTTTTCACAGCATGTTTAATATTAAACATAAACATCCTATTTAAACATAACAGGCAGTGGGGTGCTATAAAAAAGGTACTTGCTTGGGGTGCCAAATAATGTTATCTGTCTTCATGAGCTGCTCAGTTCCCTCAAACACACGGACATCATGGTCTCCCAGCACAAGCTGCATGCTGTAGGGACTTAAATGGTACAGAGTTAAAAATAAAGAAACCAGTTTCAACTTGTGAGTTTGACCGAAAATGATTGCAACATAAAAATAACAGTAGTACTAAAGAAGGTTCACAAAAATGAAACAACTATAGTAGAATAAACCCATATTGGATATATTTGTATTGAATGAATAAGCCAAAAGACACTTGCACCCAGTGGTATGGTTAGCCATCTTATAAAATTAATTTATAAGACCGGATAATGTCTCCATATTCAAAGATGATAATGATCCATGCAAAAAACAATAATCTATAAATATTTATTTAATAATCTTAGTACACAGCTGCTGCCCTTCATTGTTAATAGATCAATATAATACTTCAAATTACATTAAATACAATTTCTTTATATTAACACTGCACTATGTAAGATTTGTGGATTTGAATACCACCCTGGCTGAAATGTGTAACTACATGTAATGCGCCGACTGTGTTTTGTCCATCGTCACTGAGCTCATGAATCTGATGATTGCAAGGCCATTAAAAGAGTATTGAAAGTAAACTTTAACGCTTGTTAAAGGACGTGTCTCCCGAGTAGGAGAGGTGAAAGACTTACTTTTGCCAGGATATTTCCTTCAGTATATGTGATTTTTCATTTGAGACAATTATCTAGCATATTTAGCGAGTTCACTTCTTTACATTTTAGCAAAAAAATCTTATTAAGGTTTATAACAAGACCTGAGTCATAGCCAAGGTGTGGTGAGAGATGGCCATTGGCATCCAATAATGAAGTAATGCCACCATTCTGGCCACCCAAGTTATGAAATGTGAGACAATCAACCACTACCTAACATTAATTATGCTTTATAGTTAAAATCTGCCATCAGGGTAGATAACAACCAGTTATGACAAATGAGTCAAATGATGCTACATTTAGTAATTAGTGTTTTTAGTTTTTGCTGTGATAGGCTCAGCAAACAGGCTAGTAGACTTACACCAGGTCTCTTCAGCAGTGCTGCTCTCTGCTACATTTTATAAGTAGGCTATGTGATTATAATATAACAATTGAAATATAGATTATAGATTTAATCTATAATAGAATTAGTCAGATATAATCTGTAATAGAATTAGCATTCTAACCCATTATTTTTCACAGAATGCAGTCAAATACATGAATGTATTTTTTAATGCTGTACATTAAAACGCAAAGATAAAAAGTGATGGAGTGAATTTATTGGATTTAAATGCATCAACTGAAATATGTAACATCAACACAGCTTTGTCTTTCATTTTATTTTTGTCAGTATTTGTATTGATGTAAGGTTTGATTTATGTGGAAATGATTGACAGGTTTAGTCTTGTACAGAGATAAACTGTGCATATATTTTTCTTGGCAGTGTGGCATCTCAATAAAACGTTTTACCTGGACACCATAAAATAAAAGTTCTGGCTAGTCCACTGGTTCAGACACCTTCAGACATCTACTTAGTCTGCTATGGTAATGACAGCAAGTAAATAGTTGCTGACATGGATTACAGCTGTGGATGCAGAGGAGATGGAAGTACATCATCTCACATTCTCAAACTGAAATTGTCTGTCATAAGCATGAATCTTTGGTGCTTTTATTTAATTCCAGCACTTCTATTCTGGATTACACATTGTCATTGTTTGTCGCATTATGAGTGACGCAAGAAGTGGCCCTAACAGTTATCATGCACACCATCTCTGTCCAAAGAAAAATAAGTATTTCTACAATAGTAATTTTACGGGAGAAATCAGTCTTTACTTTTAATCTAAGTAAATGTAAGATGTTTTATTCCGAGTTACTTTAGTCCATTCACCATGAAACTTTAACAGGCTATAAAGAGCAGTTGTCCTGTCCTGTCCTGTTTTTCTTTGGACAGCAATGATATTCTATTATCTTTTTCTATATATTTCTATTACTATGTCCATCGTCTGCATCTTACATCACCAGTGTAAAATGAAATGCATATTTAGTTTAATAGTGAAGAAAGTGTTACGTTATTGTTGTGAAGTACTTACTTGTACCAGCACTGAGCAGCAGCGAGCACCCATTGTTCGTTGATGAGCGCTCCTCCACAGAAGTGATAGCCAATGTTAAGAGAAACCATCCAAGGATGTGAGTGAGGGGTACACTCGTAGCCTCCAACGATTTTCCCATTACCTCTGGGTACTGCCACTGCAACACCACATCAAACACACACAGATGCAGGTATGAACAGATATGGACAGGTAAGTTTTTTATGAGCTTTTATGTCCAGAAACAGTACTGTGCAAAATTCAGAGAAGATCATTCAACTTATCTAACAATCAAAACCATTAAGTAGTTATTTGTTTTATATAAGACATTTGAAGCTTTCCTTTAGTTACACAACAGCTTTCGCTACAATTCTGAAAAAAAATCTACAGGTGTATCTGTCCATGCTTCCACTGTGAGAAGACAACCTAATGTCTGAAATGATGTGCAGCAGTAAGGGAGCATTTAAATCAAATTGAAAAGAAGCTAATGATATTCTCAAAACTTTGGATCAATATTATTTGATTTCTATGACTCTCTCTGTCTCTTATATATATACTGAACGAGAGAAGCACCCAAATACCAAACATACAAATTACTTTTGCTTACCAGCAGCTCCCACTAGTGCCAGAAGAATGAGCAGTTTCATGGTTTGAATATTTCAGAAGCCCGTAAAGATGTCCATCACTTCAGGCTTTATATATTCTATGTTTTACCTGCTTCTCTAGACACACCCACACACAATCCTGAAGCATTGGCCATGATTAATGTTTAATATTTAACTTTGTGCTAGAGATTTGGCATCACCACTGTTTGCCGAAAGAGCAAGTCATTGCAAGTAAAAGTAAAAATTAATTCATAATTTAACAGTATATGCAAAGTATTGTATCTGTAAACAAATATATATTCTCCTCAACATTACTAACTTTAAATTATATTTCTTGCTAACTTTAAGTATATTTAGATGGCTGACTTGTAAGGTCCTTCTACCTGCTATCATTAGACTCCCACCTGTCCTTGAGTTGATGTGCTGTCCATAGTTGAAGTACTATGTGAAAATAACCACATGCTGTGCTGACTCGATGTATTTAATTGAACATCTTCAAGTACTCACTATCAAGGCTGAGATTTAAGCACCTGTGGCACATACGACTGTATAATTTAGGATAAAATTCTGTGATAATGATAAAAAAGAACAGACACATCTCATCTTAGTAAGACTACAGCTGGATTGACTCCCACAGAGCTAAATAAATGAACACATCATCTACAGGAGAATACACTTAAATGTGACATTTCTGCTCATTTTATTACACACTTTCAATTTATTTGCTGCTTAAAATGTTGAAAAAAGAAATAAAACATATACAATGTGCCATAGCATGTTATACTGGGCAAATGATTGTTTTATTTTTTCTTTTAGAAAATCAACAAACATGGAATTTTACTAGGAGCACCGAGACGTTTGTCTACGACTGCATGTGGAATTGTTGAGCCAAAATAAAAAAGGTAAATTCTGTAGACTTCACATTGCAGGTATTGTAGTTCTATAGAACTAGGAACATCACCGCACCATATGTGTTTCCAAACTTCTCACTGACATTTTTTCAACAAAAACAAATGCTGTCAATATTCTCAATGCATCTGACACCAAATCAAACACCATTTCTCAATGATTCTGTATTTATTTCATAAATGTTGTTGACTGTAAAAAGTTTTTTTTTTTTTAAATAAAGTTTATTGTCCAATAATATTTTAGAATATTTTTATAGTTCCATTCATCATAAATCCCGTGGCAGCTGTTGTGTTTAAATTATATAGAAAAATGGAAAGAAATGTTTCCATGTTTTTCTTTGGACAGCAAAAGAAAATTAAACTGTAGCAATGAGACAGAAAGAGAGAGAGAGAGAGAGAGAGAGAGAGAGAGAGAGAGAAAGAGAGAGAGCCCATTGAGTGGGAGGTGTGCTCATGTGCTACAGTCAGATAAAGCTGCTACTATAAAAGCAGCTCACCTAAGGCACTGGGTCCAGTCAGGAGAACAGAAGGCATCATGATGATCTTATTCTTAGCTCTTCTGGGTGCTGCAGGTAAGGAAGATATGAATACAGCTTTATAGTTGGGGAGAGCAGCATGACAATATGTTATTGTTATTGTGACAAATATTATCAAGATGCTTTTCTGAGCATATTTTGGGTGAGTACTTGAAGAATGTTTGATTACAAAGAAAGAGTCCTGTTTAAATTGCCCACAACATCTTATTATATATTTTTAACACATGCATGTAATTTTTGTAGTGGTGATATTGGAAGGTAGAGATCAACACAGCACTGTATTATTTGAAGGTGGTGGATTGAAAAACAATTAAAATGTTTCCAGAAATATATGAATTTAAACTAATTATTAAATTACTTCACAATTCAGGATGTGTCTGTAAGCATTTTACACCTTCTCTCTCACTCTCTCTCTCTCTCCCTCTCTCTCTCTCTCTTTCTCTCTCACACACATATACACCTGCAGCTGCTGCACCTTTGGATGACAAGATAGTTGGGGGTTATGAGTGTAAGGCTCACTCTCAGCCCTGGCAGGCCTCTTTGAATGTTGGATATCATTTCTGTGGTGGCTCCCTCATCAATGACCAGTGGATTATCTCTGCTGCCCACTGCTGGGTGAAGTTAGTATTGCAAATGTTCAAAAAGGAAGAAAAACTGTGATGTATACTGTGATGTATTTAAAAAGTGTTTCAAACTTTAGCACTTGGATGGAGCATTTTAGCATTTTAGTATAAAATAAATGTAATGATTTCTGCTGTTTATAAAAATAAATTTAACCAAAGCCCGTTAAGTAAATGAATTAAATAACATTGAAATCTTTCTATTACTCAGTCCATATTACCAGACTGCTATCCTGGGTGAACACCATATCTGGCAGTACGAGGGCACAGAGCAGTACATGGCTGTGGATGCCATCTACTGGCATCAGAGTTATGACTACCAGACACTCGACTTTGACATCATGTTGATGAAACTGGCTCACCCTGTCACTGTGAATGAGTTTGTGAAGCCCGTTGATCTGCCCAAAACCTGCCCAGTTCCTGGAGAAATGTGTTTGGTGTCTGGCTGGGGCAACATCTACTCAGACTCAGGTCAGTTTACATTTACGGCATTTAGCAGACGCTTAAAAATTGTTTTTAAAAAAGTTTAAAATTGTCTAACCAAAATGGTATTGGATTATAAATGCTAATAACACTGGACTACCATAAGGAGACACTTACTTGTGGTGGTGCTGTGAGATATATTTTAGAGAAATATTTTACTATCATGAAATATTTATTTTGTTACTGTGTGTAAAACTATACTTTTTCTTTTTAAGTGTTCAACCCATTCAACCTCCAGTGTGTAGATGTGCCCATTCTCTCTCATGAGTTATGTGAGCAAGCCTACCCAGGGCTGATCTCAAAAAACATGATGTGTGCTGGGTATCTGGAGGGAGGCAAAGATTCCTGTCAGGTATGTCATGTGTTCCTGAATAATGTATTCTGTTATTCCTATATCTTCAGTGTATATTACATTATAGGGGTCATTAAATACATTTTCTGGTTTTATGTAAACACAGGACATCACAGTACTCTCTCTCTCTCTCTCTCTCTCTCAGGGTGACTCTGGTGGTCCACTGGTGTGTAATGGTGTGCTGCAGGGTATTGTGTCGTGGGGTTATGGCTGTGCTCAGCCTGATTTCCCTGGGGTCTACACTAAAGTCTGTGCTCTGCTGCCTTGGATCCACGACATTATTAACACTTATTAGAACTTTGGTCATCCAAAGAGATTCTCTTAAGATGCACGTGCCTGTGTACAAATAACATTTTTTCCCTGGTCTCACACAATCCTTTCTGGAACAACAGAGAATAAACAATGAATGAAAAATACTCCTAATGAATACACAGAATTTGTGTCACAAAGTCCCTATGAACACCGAAATGAACCTTAGAATATAACATGATTCTATTCTAGTATATTTATAAAAAAAAATAGAATCATGAATATATATAGGATTTTATTTTTTGATTAGCTTAGTCTTCTCTAGACTCTTTTAGATGACTGTTCACATCCAAATGTATTGTGCTCTATTTTTGTATCACTGTAAAAACAAAAATCTCAAGGTTGGAAAAAAAATGCTTTATAAACAATTCAGTTATTTAATTTTTAAAGTTACCACCGTAACATCACCTCTGTTCCTATATATTGTTCCCTACTTCTTTATTCCTGATATTTATCAATAATAACCATGGAGAGTTGGTTCTGATAATAATGTGTAGTGATGTTCCCCAAAGAAACACAACCATCCAGTTTACAAAGTTAGCATAATGTTAACTCTTAATTAAAATGTAGAAATAGTTATTAATACAGTGTAACATTGCAAAACAAACCAGATGCTTGCAAATGTAAGACAGTATGTTGATTTATTTCAAACGAAAGGAGTCAAAGCAGTGCCAGAGGTCAGCAAAGATACAAACACGATCATAAGCATCAAAGTAACAGATGCATAAACTACTTAAAGATAGGACTACAAGAGGCTAAGAATGAACACAGGAAACAAGGTAGAGGTCAGTCACAGCCCCCAATGCCCTGTCCACACAAATACAACAGGCAGAAGTCTGTTTGTGAGACTGCATTCTGCGTAGGTAGCCCCTTAAACTTTACAGAAGTTTACATCCTCAGGCTCATTACTTAATAAGTGCACACATGGACAGTGTTTTCATGACCACATGGTATATGTAAACAAGTAGTTTGAGGCAGATGTTTGATAAAAGCTCTCCAATCCATCTGTCTAAGTGATCACTGCCCTCCTGTCTGCTCCTGATATTGTTTGACAAAGTAGACAGCACTGTGGAGGCATTTGATTAATCCTGGCCCTGGAGTTCTACCCCCCAGCAGAGTTTAGTTTCATCCCATATCTAGCACACCTCATTCATGTAATAAAGGCCTCCAGGGGCATCTGGATATTACCGTCAGATGTGTGGACTCTTAACCAATCAGGGTATTAGATCTCTAGGACCTGCAATGAGGATGTCTGCTCTAGTGCATTCAACACTATGCAGTATTCGTTGTGAAGTGAGAAGTTCCAGTTAATGCAATAATGCAAAGGTGATGCTTCTATTGTTTCTTGGAAAACAGACTTTTTGACTGGCAGACCAAATTTAGTGCACCCTCAGATCTGTTTCAGACATGCTTATGATCATCACAGGATTTTGGTGAGTGATGTAAACTGAAAAATCTGCAACTCAATGATTGGGGGAAAAAAATAAATAAAACACACAACAACAGAGAGTATGGAAATAGTGAGGACTTGGAAGTCCCTAGTAGTGCACTTGGACAATACACTTTGGTGGACTGTGTGCAAAAAGGCCCAGAATCAGCTCTACTTTCTCAGGAGGGTCAGGCCTGTTGGGGAATGCAGGACCTTTAGGTCATTCACCTGCTTCAGATAAAAATCATAAAGATCAATTTCTTTAATACATTTTAGCTGATTAAAAAGCAAAAATAGAATTACAGTTATATATGCACAAAAAATAAAAATGTAAAAACTACATACAAGCAAAAATCCTTCTTCGAGACGCCTGTGAAACTAGAAATTCATTCTTCTGGACAGTTGTTTATGTGTTCATATATGACTGCTATTATATAGACTTAGAGTCCTATACATTGACCAAATAATTTTTGGACAAATAGACTTTGAGCCAGTGGGGAAAAGAAACTGGGGGAAAACTTACCTACACAGTACAGACACAATAGCTCCAAGTCAGTGACAAGAAAGTGTTTCTTAGCACGTACCTAATATAAATGTGAGGGATGTGTTGGCTGCTGTCATAAGACACTGTCACTTCTTAAAAGTACTGCTATGCTCATATATACTAGGTTAATATTTAGATATAACTATGTTACATCCTTCTTTGCACAACTGTACATATTCTCAGTATTACATATTGACTGTCCATAGGACATTGGTCTCATTTTGTATTTATTGTTTTTAGAACTTGTATAAGACTTTAGAGCTGCATTGTCTGCACTGTGCATATGGTTTATTTTCATTGTGCACCTATTAGACATCTACAATGCTGTATTTTGCACTTTCTATATTTTTTATCCTGTGTTTTATCCTGGGTAAATTCCCGCTAAAAGTCTGGAAGTAATTCAGCTTGATATTGACCGACTGTTTGTTGAAAAATGTACATGATTCATTACACAGTCTAATTTAATTATTACAAACAGTTTCAAAGAGTGTATATATGGTAAATAATATCAGAAGTATCAAGCGCAAAGTGCAAAATACAGGGAGTCCTAGGGGTGTGATAATTTACACTGCATAATTCTCAAACTATACAGTGATTAATCCGTTACAGTTGGTCACATTTGTGTTTGGACATAAACCAGGCATTATGGCTACCACTGAGACTGCAACAAAGGCTGAAAAATACAATGTTGTCTCTACCAATTCTTTGGATAGAAAAATCTGAACAGGAGGCATTACAGCCCCTTAATGGGTCAAGACATGCACCAGTTTTATCATAAGACAAATATGATATGAATATTTGTCCACTGAATAGAAAGATTGAAATGGGATAATCATGGAATGAAATAGTTTGCCTATTAATCGTTAAACTCACTAAACATACATCTAGAAATAAGGTATTAATAGAAGTATTTGATTTTTTGTATTCGTTTCAAGCTTGTGTAGGAGGAGTTTGAGGAGTTACTTATTCAGACGTGTAAATGAAACGTTTGAGAAATACAGCCTTGTTTTCATAAAATTGTATTTACTAAGAACATAAACTTTAATAAAGTGGGATATTTCATAAAATACAACATTGTAAAGGTCTAATTAGTATTTGTACCTATTTTTCAATGGTGTAAGTGACACACATGAAGCATGCACACATGTTTAGTTAAGGTTTAGACTTAACAGTCTTCACTTTTATTCCTCGTGGTTTGAGCGTAGACTTTTATCGTGACATCTAAGGTCTTTTAATCACGCGAGACGAAAACGAAACTCTGACTCTCTCTCTGCGTAGCACTGCGCTGTAGTGGCTCAGTGTTCAGTTGAGTTTCATTTCTTCAGCGGAGAGGGAGAAGAGAGAAACTCCAGTACTCCACAAAGAAACAACTCCTTAAGCTTCTCTGGCCTTTTTGGAGACTTCCTACCTCCGAGCCACACACTTTAACGCTGTTTAACAGATTGAAACGAGAAGACGTTTTATGTACATTCGCTTTTATCGCTCATTAGGTAACCTACCATCATGGAGGCCGGGTGAGTAGATAAATAAACTCGTTTACGGCGCTCTATCAGTTTTATCGTTTTATGGGGCGAGCAGTTAAATCAATGTTTATTGGAAATGGTTAAAATACCTTGTGTGGAAGATCAAGCCTAATACTTTGTCCCTTGTTGGCTTTTGCCACTTTGGCTGATCTGCAGTCGTTTGCAATAAAAGTGCTTTACAGATCGATTTCATTAGTAAAAGCAGAAAATGAGCTGTAATAAGCCTTGAATTAAAGGTCTAGTTAAAGAGATATGTGTTTAAATGTTATTAAAAGTGAGCACTGAGCTTGACTTTCTAGTAAAACTGGAATTGAGCTCCACAAAATAAGTTAAAGAGGTCTCTTCACATGTTGTGTACTTTACAGCAGGCGTGTGCAGAAGGTCAGTATCTGCACATCTAAGATCATAAGTTGCAACATAAACAGAGAGACATTCCATGATGCAAGCAGGGTAACTGTTATATAGAGCTTAATACTGTAGAGTAGCAGAACTTTAAAGTCTATTCTTAAAGATACAGGTAGCCAGTGCAGTTCTTTTAAAACAGGACTGAGATGAGCTGTCTTTCTTGATTTTGTTAGGATCTGAGCTGCTGTGTTCTGTATGAGTTGTAGAGAATGGATTGTTCTTTTAGAACCCCAGTAAGAAAAGCATTATAGCACACTCTGAGCTAGAAAACAAAGATATAGAAAGATAATGAACACAGCTCAGAGTCTATCACAACTGGGTTTCGTATTTCATGAACCTTGTAAAATATTTTAATTTTAATAGCAAGAATCAATATTTTGGTTACTTCTTGATTAAGTTGTGAAAAACATTTGTGGCATCCACGGAGAGATATTTGGCACACAGCTTGTAAGTCTGTCCACTGAGTGCAATTTATCATAAAGAACAGAAGTGTAGGTCATTAGCATAACTATAAAAGTTTTATCTTGTTTCCTAATGACATCAGCTAGAGGTAAAATGTACTAAAAAGCGAAGGCCCTAAAACTGACCCTTGTGGTACCTGCAAGAAATATGACATTTTGATTTGATTAATTGTTTTCCAGTGAAATCAGAAACTTTATTTGTTAAATATGATTTAAATAATTCCAAAGCTGTGGCTAAGAGAACGGCCCAGTATTCAAGACTGTGGATTAGAACTGTGTCAAAAGCTACACTAAGATCCAGTTAGACGAGAACAGAAGGATTTCGTACATCAGCGCTGAACCTGAGGTCATTGACAACACAAACCAATGCTGTCTCAGTACTTTGGTTAGAATGAATACCTGAAACTTCTCATAATTTATTCAATATTAGATAAGCATTTAATTGTTTGAAAACAGCTTTGTCTTAGACCTTTATTAAGTATATAAGGATCCATATTTCATATTTCTTTAAAACATCTGGAAAAAACACCTGTTGACAGAAAACAGTTTACAATAGTTAAGCTATCACTTTGACACCATCTTAAAGAATAAAGTAGGAACTGGATCAAGATCACATGTGGAAGTGCTTAATTTGTTAGCTAATTAGTTTCATAGCATATATGATTAAATTCATTAATTCAGAATTTTTAATTCTGAGAATATACGAAAAGCTTAAGGGTAAGCTAAGAACTAATCTGCTTACTACAAGTCCTTTTTATTTCAATCCTTGTTTTTAAAATAACCCTGTTCCCCAAAACACAGGCTGTTACAACCTAAATTAGCTCGTTTGGAAAAGAGTAGGTTAACACATAATGGAACATAAGAAGTAAATGGGGGCCAGGCCAGAATTAAAGTTTTATAAACCACAACAGATTTATTGTCTTCAAAAGAAACACCCACCCAAACATACAGGCCTAGATCCCTATTGAGGCCTAAGAGGAGCCAACGGAGACAGTGCCAAAAAAGAGAAAGAAACAGAACAAAACATTAACCTAACCTATTGTTACTATATACCAAGAAAAAGAAAACAAAAACTACCTACGCTAACAAACAAGTACACCATGGACACCCGCCTTCATACCTAGCGTATACACACAATGATCACAACATGATGGAATGTTTAAGGCGCCTTAGTCTTACCTGTTGGACTCCTCTGGTAGGGATAGGGTGGGATGTCTATACAAAATGGCTTAAGTATCTAGAGCAGGGATGACACACACAACTGTTTCAAACAATGCACAGACGAAGGAACACATGTTGCAGAAGGGGAGCCAGGATCACACCGCAGGCCTCACTTCCTGTGAGCGATCTGGCTACCATCTTGCTAGAGACTGCAGCTGATATAGGTCATGGCTCCTCTGCTGAAGGTCACATGGACTATCAACCTGCAGAAACATTTAACAATAGCACCTAGCACACTAACCCGGCAGACCTGCACGTAACACCCCCCTCCACAAGACAGAACCTGCAAACCCAATTAAAAACCGTAATGCAGGTTCTTAAAATAATCCATAATTACGGACAGTCTGCACGGGATAGGACATCGGAAACAATGTTCTCTGAGCCCTTCTTATGGACAATGTCCAAATTAAACTCCTGCATGAATAAAGCCCAACGCATCAAACGCTGGTTGGAATTACACATGCGTGACAGAAACACTAAGGGGTTATGGTCAGTGTATACCTTTACAGGTGACAAACATGAACCAATGTACACCTCAAAGTGTTGAAGGGCCCATAACAAAGCCAGTGCTTCTTTCTCAATCGTAGAATACTTTAACTGATATGAATTAAACTTGCGTGAGAAATAGCACAAAGGGTGAGCAACAGCAACATCTCCTCCCCCGAAGGTCACATGGACTATCAACCTGAAGAAACATTTAACAAGAGCACCTAGCACACTAACCCGGCAGACCTGCACGTAACACAGGCTTAAAAAATGAGGAGCAGCTTATAATTCACTCAGAATGGCTTGATTAATATGTGGGATATTCCTATTTGAAATCAGCTTGTATGTCAACTTTGCTCATTTTGTCCTTATTTAGGTTTCAGATGAAGATCCCAGAAGAGCACATCAACAAAATCAAAGAAGCATTGCAGTCTGTGAGTCCGGAAAAAATCCCTCATATGATTATGGACCTCTTGGAGGTGTTTGTTCAGTTTAAGTTAGATGTAGCTGTGACAGGAGATTCCGGCTCCGGAAAATCATCACTTATTAATGCGCTACTCGGACTGGACCATGATGATGATAGGGCTGCTCTGACAGGAGTCGTGGAGACCACAGTTAAACCTGCAGTGTACGAATATCCAAGTAATGCCCATATAAGGCTGTGGGATCTTCCAGGGATGGGAACACCTACTTTTACATCAAAGACTTATGTTGAGGAAATGAACTTTGACCTGTACGATGCATTCATTGTAGTGACATCTGAGAGATTCAGAGAAAACAACCTGCTTTTGATCAATGAAATTCAAAAACAAAAGAAGCCGTTTTTTGTTGTCAGGACAAAAGTAGATAATGACTTGCTTTCTCAAAGCAAAAAACAGAACTTCAGTGTGGTCGATACCTTGGAGGAGATGAGAGATGAATGTTTGAAGTATCTAGAAGAGAAAAACCTGAATGCCCATGTTTTTTTGGTATCAGGCCATGATACACAAAGCTATGACATGCAGAACCTGAAGGACACCCTTAGGAATGAAGCTCCAGAGCTCAAAAGAGATGTTTTTCCCATATTTATGTCCAATTTGTTCACAGCAACTAGGAGGAAAGCAATGTGAGTATTCTCTGAACATGTTTGGGTGCTCTGCATGATTGGCGTTCTGTTAAAAAACAGAGTGTAACATATTTAGGGGATAAAAACATGATAGTAATTATGCATTAAAATGTACAGAGACTTTATTTAGAAAATCAGCAAAACATTGCTTTATCAAGGTTTGCATATGAAAGCTGTATTTATTACAAATAAGTCTTTGCCAGCTTGATTAAGTGTATCTCTCTCTTATGTTCCATCTATCTCTCTCTCATATTCTCTCTGTCTCCCATATCAGGGCCGTGAAGCATCATGCTTTGCAGAGTGGGAAAACTACAGAAAAGGACCTTCAGAAGCTACAGACAGTCTACAAACACTTTGGCAGTGGAACCAAGAAAGTCAAAGCTGCACTAGAGGCTCTCGACCACTTTCAACTTGATGTAGTGGTTTTAGGCGAGACAGGGTCAGGCACAACTGCTCTGGTAAAGGGCCTAACGGGCCAGAGGAATAACACCCGAAACTCAGCATGTTCCAGGATCCCAGCAACGAGTCATCGGTACCCAGATGTCCGATTTTGGGATGTGTCAGGAATTGAGTATGTATTGGATGACTCTGTGGAGGAGATGAAACAGATGTTAAATCGTTTTGATTTTTATATCATTATTGTAACAGACTGGCAGAGGACCGGTCACATAGAGCTCGCAAGAGCTGTAAGAGAGTTACGGAAGCACTACCATTTTGTTCAGACAAAGATTGATTGCCATTTGCAGGCGCAGGAAGACTTGTGTTGTTCGGAGACTGAGATTCTAGATGGGCTTCGGGCACAGTGTGCTCAAGAACTACAGAGGGCAAAAGCTGCCCAATCACAGCTTTTTCTCATAAATAATTTGGACAGAAATGCCTTTGACTTTTTCAGTCTGGAGAGTGTGCTGAGAAGTGACCTGGATACTATAAGGACGAGTGCTTTTGCATATTATGTTGCCTCAGTTGTCCGACAGAAACGATAACCTGGCTCTTGTTATAGATATTGTAGCTGGGTTTTTAGCTGTTATAGTGTTGTCAGTGAGAATGCAATATATTTTGAAAGGATTTGTGTGCAATCAGCATATCATCAGTGTCCAAAATGTAGGTCAGTGGAACCTAAAGTTTTTTCAAGCTATTTTGTAACATTTCTATTGGCCCATTCATCTGGAAACTTTCACACAATGTAAACAGCAGCTGTCGTGTTTAAATTATATAGAAATATAAAGACTGACAAAAATGAAGATACATGTTTTTCTGTGGACAGCGACGATATGACAGTTGAGTTTTCAAATAATTACATTTTATACCAAACCAGTCCTAGTGTTTCTGAGGATTACAGGGTTCAGGGTCAGCACATGTTTAGACTCTCCAACCACCTATTTGGAAAATCTGTAGTACTTTTGTTATTGTTTTTAAAGTCTAATATGATAAAAAATTGATTTTATTACCTTATAGCATTATAAGTTAAATGTAGAAAACAATGTAAAGCTATCTCCTCGGATGCCTCTTGTAGAAAACAATTACCTCAAACATTACCTACGATATTTTTGATTACCTTGGTGTTGCCCCCATGTTGCACTATGTTGTTCTTGGTTTTATTTCCTAAAACCAACCTGATTACCCTTTTTAGCATATAATATAGGTTTTCAAAACTGCACAATGTTCATCTAGATTGTTGTTTTTATGTCTGGATGCTCCGGGTTTATATTTTGTGAAAAAAGATTTCATTGTGATACACTATGTGAAATTTAGTGCTCTTGATTGTCATTGAGATTACTGATGGACACATTTACATAGTTGAAGTGAATCTGAAATCAAAAATGTTTCTTTTGAGTAAAACTCTGTATGAGGGTCTCAGATTTTGTCTTTTAATTTATAAAATAATTTGTATTTAATTTGTTCCGGGACATCTAATGAAGTAAAAGAGATCCATTTTGATTTCAGATTTATTTTTTATTACCACTACTACTACTACTACTACTACTACTACTAATTATAATGATGATAACAATAATTATCATAATAAGAAGAAATAAAAACAACTATATACTCCAGATTATTTGTGACCAAAGTGCAAGAGAACAGAGAACAACTTTGTTTTATTAGACTTTATATTTTTTTAATTAGCGTATAATTGTCGGTGAGCAGCATATCTGCAGCTTTTATGGGATTGTAACCTCTATTTTATTCTACCTTTTTATGAGTAAACTGTGGTAATGTTCCAAACTTTATCTTATTAAATTCACCAAATGCCTGTTGCTTCAGTATTTCTTGAACTGCTAATGTCATTGTTACAATTAAAACAGTATCTGGAATGATTTACGTTCAATTTAGTGGTTTATCATTGAGCGCGTATACATGCACTTAACCCAGTAACTGCAGAGAATCTGTGATGACCATTCAGCGGTTATGGGGTGTGGAGTGGTCAGAGGGGAAACTCCTGGTCTACATGAGCTCTCTCTCGCGGACGCTGTATTAACACTGCTCATTCCGGTCTGTCGTCTATTTTGCACATGCGAAAGAAATCTGAGTAAGGGCACACAGCGCTAGTTCTGATTACTGAGCTAAAACCCAGCTGTCTGTTAGAGTCAATAGTCGGATTCCTAGACACGGTTTCCTCCCACAGTCCAAAGACATGCATGTTAGGTTGATCGGTTAAATTGCCCGTAGGTATGCGTGAATGTGTTTCGGTGCGATGGACTGGTGACCTGTCCATGGTGTACCCCGCCTTCACCCGATGACGCTGGTATTGGCTCCACCCCCATGACCACGAATAGCGGGATAAAGATATTGGATGGATGTTTTTCTAGACTTTTATATGATCTAAAGATCAAGATATATGATCAATCTATCAAGATAGATAGATAGATAGATAGATAGATAGATAGATAGATAGATAGATAGATAGATACTTTATTGATCCCGAAGGAAATTTAGCAGCCAGTAGCAGTTACACAGTACAAAACAAAGTAGAAAACACAGCACAAAAAACAATAAGGTATATAACACAGTATAAATAAAGAAGAGTAAATGGTATGCCGTTTACACGACCAATTAATCAGATAAATGTAGGGATAAGATTATGATCGGATCATTTTGGTTTTGATTAAAAGTGCACTATAAAAAGAGTTTGGTTCAGAAAGTTCCTTTTTAACATATCTATGAATGTATTCACTTTTACAAATATACGTTTGCTTAACATTTCCAAATCAATACTCTTGACTACGTGTGGCTTTCGGCAACTCTGCACACCTTCTGGCTCTAATTAATTAATTAAAGACTAATAGGTAGCCGGTAGTACAGATGACCGCAGGGAGTATAAGCCCCGCCTCTGCGTGTCCTGCTGGACTCTTCAGCTGTGTCTGCGCTGATCTCTGTTCTTTCCTGCCGGCGCTCTGAGCTGCGTGTGCTGCTGTAGCCTGTCAGCGCTGAAGGTTGCGTCAGACTGTTAGGCCTTTCTTTTCGCCTTTGTTGCTGGCAGAGCTCCAGGCTTAGCTAAGCCAGTACCCTTCATAAAACAGACGGCATCGAGCGCCGATACCTTTCGTCCATCAAAGTTACCGTCCTAATATCGCATGTCCTCTATCCAGAATCTCCAGTCTTTCGGTAAGTTGTGCAGATCTGTGCGTCTCGCTAGGACAGTGATTTAGCTTTGGGAGAGCCTGACTGGCCTGCTGAACAATAACAACCGACATAGCTACGTGAGCTCGCCAGCTCAGCCACTTAGCAGCACACAGTCTGTCTAACTAGCTCACATTTAACGCTCTTTGTAATATGTTATGTTATCCGTAGTTGGTCCAATATCGTTGACCAAAAAAAGTCGTTGACTTTAGCGAAGTGAACTGATTGTGCAGCTATTTTGTGTGAGCTGTAACAATAGCTCGCTGCCTCAATATCTGGGTTTAGTAGCGGGCTAGCTGGCCGACGAACTGCTGTAATATCGTAGTTAACTAGGAGTTTTTTTGCTGTATGCTGAAAGTTCGAGTTCTGTTTAGAGCACTTTTTCGCTTTAGACTTCGAGTTTTTAAATTAAGTCCTAAAGTCACTGGGATGTTGAGTCGTTAGCCAGCTATGCTATGTTGGCTAATTGCTAACATGTTACTAGTTAGCTGCTCACAGCTAGCTGGCCAGCTAACCGCAGTTGTAGGTTGCATGTTTACTAGTTACTAATTTTTATTAGCATTTGAGCGATTATCTTTAAGATCTGGTCTCATAATCCAGTCACGCACGGCCTACTGATGGGGGTTATTGTCATCGTTTTGAAACGCGAGTATCATGTTTTTAAAGTCCGTTTTAAAAGGGCTGAATTGCTCGACGCTCATTTTCCTTTATTCTCTCTGAAGGCCTTAGAAGATTTATTTTCATTTTCTCTTTGATGTTGGCCAGGATACTTCTATCCACACTAGAAGAACGAGTTAAAACGGCAGATATCTGAAGTGATTTTATTTACTACATTAAATTAAAATCCTAATGATGGCTATGTTGCTTTTACCATGTTTGTTTTTTCAGATCCCTTTGCTGATGCAACTAAGGGTGACAACTTGCTCCCGGCGGGGACAGAGGATAAAATCCATATAAGGATTCAACAACGAAACGGGCGCAAAACGCTTACTACAGTACAAGGAATTGCGGATGATTATGATAAGAAAAAGCTCGTAAAGGCGTTTAAAAAGGTATATAATAATGATGCTTCTAGACAGTGGTTTATCACTAGTTACTAAGTAGCACTGAATTGGGGGATCTCTTTAATTCCACATGTTCTTGACTGGAATGCTGCCGTTTTTACAGAAATTTGCCTGCAATGGTACTGTGATTGAGCACCCGGAGTACGGGGAGGTGATCCAGTTGCAAGGAGACCAAAGAAAAAACATTTGCCAGTTTCTCCTGGAGGTAAATGACTGTCAAGGGTTGTTTTGACTAACCTTGTATGTAAACTGAAGTGCTGACGTTTTTCCTCCTTCCCCCTTTTACAGATAAACATTGTAAAGGAAGAGCAGTTGAAGGTTCACGGCTTTTAACGTGATGGACTTGCCAGAGGATCAAGACTACAGCAGTTTTTAGGACACCACACTAGAGCTCTAAAGTTTTCTGACTAAATGATAACATGGCTGTCATGATGAATGACTGTGTAAAAGTTTTTATAGGTATTCCAAGTTGAGGTATTTTGATAAGTGCATGACTGCTTCCATTCAGGGACTGACTTAGGTGTTTATTGTTGACTGTAATTAACACATGATGGACGTGCTCAGCTAAATATTTCTATTCAAGAAACAATAAAACTATGATTTTGGCACATTTTTTAACAGCAGCTTTAGTTCTTTCTTGATTCTTCTGGAAACATGAAGCAAATATAACATGCATGAGAAATGATTTGAATGAAGTGCTATATGTTGCTTGGTGCTTTCTTTGTCTTCATTTTACAGTTTAGTCCAGCTCAGAGTAATGGGCTAATCTCAGATCAAAAGTCTAAAGTATTTATGATGGTTAAAGGCTCCAACTGATCACAGATCCCAGGCTTAATCATTGAATTCAGGTGTTTCATTTTAGTCTCATGGCCACATGTGTCTAAAAGCCTTTGCACTTAGCTGTGCTAGCTGCCTTTACAAAGATTTATAAAATGCCTCATGTTAAACAAATTGTCTGTGTGATACTTTAACAGGATGCAAATGTAGTAAATGGTCAGGTTGAAAGTTCTTCCCTCCTTGATAGTCCATTATCAACTGTGTGTATGGTATTTTTAAAAAGTGGAAATACTTGGGGAACTGTAGCCATGAAGTTGTTCTGGATTAAAAGGTGGAAAATTCCAAACACACCAAAATCATATAGAAAGTATTCCTTGAAGGAGGGAGTGTACTTCTTATTGCTAGAAAGGGGTATGTTAAAAGCTTCGCTAGGTGGTTTAATGCTTTTGTCACACGCATTCTGACCAGGGGTGATGGGCTGGTGTGGCTTCATGTATTCGTGCCTGGAGTCCACACGGTCACTTGTTGAAAACTGATCAACTGAAAGTGCAATTGGATGAACTCCTGCTTGTTTGAAACCAAAATTTGTGACCACCTTTTTTATGAATAATATTAAACAATCCTAAAATGAACTAATGATCACTTGTGGTTGAAACAAAGCACATTCCAGACAAAGATGACCTATTGAATGTACTAGTGTCCAAAGGGCAAAGGTTTTGGTTATTTAGGAGATGATTTGTACTTTTTGCTCTGTTTGGAGTCTGAAGAAAAAAACATTTAGTAGCTTGATGCTATTGCTAGCATTCACCAGTCTTATCTTTAGGGCCCATAATCCATTTAGCACAGGCCTAGGTGCTGTGACCTGTCCTGCTGCTGTGAGAGAATAGTAATCCACTTTTAAGGTCAGGCTATAAGAAGAAGAGTTCTGTACGGTGATTTCAGGTCATTTCTATGAGCGAGATTAGACTTGACTGTTATTCAGTTTTAGGAGAGTTCACAATCAAGAGATCAGTGGGATCAAAAAAGGGAGCACACTCAGTGCTTGTTTTCAGTGTATTAGCACTGCTCTGGTCCTTGCAGCTATGCCTGAAAGAAAATTCAACAAATATAAGAAATGTTGTGTTCACCCACATGCTTAATCAGCCTTGGTATGTACCTGCTCTGTGTGTCCTGCTGATCATGCTTATCTAAATAAGCCCTACCTTGTTCAGGTTATCATGATGGGATCTTTGGCCCATTTACATGCTCATCCACCAGGTGTCTGGAAAACAGGAAGAATAGGGCAGTCTTCAAACTCCTATTAAATTCTTTTTCTCTTCTTAGCAAAACCAGCACCTTTATAGATCCCATGATAACACAGAAAATTCTTTGATCCCAGGGGGATCCGTCTTTTGTTAACCAAGAAGTGGACTTCCACAGTGTGGTTTTGTGAGTTTTTGGCATCAGCAGTTTGGTGGGCCTATGTCTGCGCAAGACAAGAGGAACAGACGGCGGAGGCAGTCCACCCTCAGGCTATCCACCGGCCTCTCTGTGCCACTCAATTAATTTCTGCAAGAGGATGCAGGAAAAATGCACAAAGTTAATGATGGATGCTTCATATTAGTCACCAGCCATTTTCATCATTTATATCTTTGTTTGTTTTCTCTACACTTTAATGGCCACATTGCTGAGTGGTGGAATGCAGTGAATTGATAGTTTCACAACATTGAGAGAGAGAGAGAGAGAGAGAGAGAATGTCACTTGCAAACCCTTTTAAACTTGTGTGGGTGAGGAATTTATGATGTCTCTAATTACCTGTGGAAACATATACAGAATGGTAACATATGCATGGATGTTACTAGATTACTTGATATTCTCTGTCACAGATTTATTCAGCACTGGCTTTGGCAATCAGCAGACTGTGTTGTTCTGGTGCAGTTTTAGCCAGAGGCCAGCCAGCTGTTATTGTTTTTGTCTTGATTGCCGTCTACCCACTCACACCCATCAGTTTTTATTTAGCCAGCCTCTCTATACCACTGCCAACATGCTAGCTCCAGATAGCACATTAATGGCTATGCTCCTTAACAGAGGAGGTCAGTAACTGCAGCCTTTTGTTTCCTAAATAGGAACAGTAAAGTTAGATCTGGCCAGCAGGGGGAGCTGCAAACCCACTCAACAGTCAACAGTCTTCAGCAACATGTACAACAAAAACAGCACAGGATTGGTAAGAACAAAGACAGGAAACGTTGCAGGTAAATGGACATTATTATAGACATTTCATAGTGAAGTTCCACGAAAATGTGTTGCATGTAGAGAAGGTTAGTAAAGATATGCAGAGAAAACTAGTTCAAATGGTGGTAATTCAAGTAAATACTTTTGAAATTAATAGGTTTATTATATTTTTATATTTTGCTGGGAAAGAAATGTTATTCTTGCTCTAGTCCAGGCCCGTGCACAGACATTCTGGAGTTGTGGGAGCTTATGACAAAAATAAAGGCAACCAGAGCTTGAATTTAATGTAATTTACAGCATATAACAAACATGTGTATTTAGAGGGTCTAATTACCAGTCTTTCTCACAGCAGTCCAAAAAATCTTGTTAGTCCAGGACAAGGACAATAGTATAGTCATAATAATAGTCATTAGTCAGTATCACTTACTCCTAGCATTATGTTTGATTCTGAAAATAAATCACGTTAAAGGAGTAATATGTAAGATGACACAGTCTGTCAAATTCATACTCCACATAGTCCCTCTCCTTCCCTCTTTACTCCTCCCCCATTTACCTAGTCCAAAAATCGCTGCAAGTTCACCATTAAACTTCATCCCATGCATCGTCTGCAGCAGTGGAAAGACATAATGCCAACATTAACTCTTGTTTTGCTGCCTTTTTGTCTTTTGTTTTCTTTGTTTATTTTATTTCAGGGATTGGGCTTCTTTATCCGCTCATGTGACTGACTTATCACTATAGAGACTAGCTTACTATCACC
The DNA here is from genome assembly GCA_021613375.1 of Megaleporinus macrocephalus. Taxonomy (NCBI): domain Eukaryota; kingdom Metazoa; phylum Chordata; class Actinopteri; order Characiformes; family Anostomidae; genus Megaleporinus; species Megaleporinus macrocephalus. The sequence continues at coordinate 31,326,992 of CM038705.1, forward strand.
TCTTGGGGTACAAAGTAATATTATGAGACAGGAAGGGCCAGGGTTAGCTGGTCAGCATGCTAACTTCAGTAGATATATATGCAATCTAATCCTGTTATTTAGTTAATTTTGGAATATTTGAAACGAAAACTTGATTACACCACATCTTATATACTTCCCCTTTAACTATAAGTCACATTTTAAGAGAGATCTATTTATTGGTGAAGTTTCAAGGCCTGTATTGATGTGTGCATTCCTGACAGGTCAGAGTTTAACCATATGAAATCTAGAGGTGCCACCCAAGAGTGTTAAAGTTCATAGAACGTTAATCAAACCACAAGATCTACTTTCCGGGGTGAGAATGAGACAAATATGTCTCACCAAAACTGTTCTTTAACAACGGCACAGGCTAAATAAAATATACACCAAGCAGGATGGCACTTGTAGAGTATGAGGGGATGAGAAGGGATCAGAGCCTGCTTCTGTTAAATGTAAGATAAAGACCTGTTTCAGATAGTGGAAAGATAAAGTGGTATCTAGAGGGGCCTTACAGGGATGAGTTACAGAGACGCAAATAAGAAAGATGTAAATAAAAATAATGCAAAAGAAGACACAAGCTGTACAGTTAATTAAAAAGTGTCTGTACTAAAGAGAATGAAACAGCTTTCTTTTCCCCTGAGGCTTATGTGCTGTCGGACGCCCACATTTTGAAAGAATAATGTTGCATTTATTAATTATTGCACTTATCCACTGCAGGTGTGGACTTAATTGAGATTCACACATCTGGAGTGTGTGCCGGTGTGACCTTTTTGAGCAGCACAGCTTGCTGTGTAGTGAAATTTTCTCCGTCACGCTTTCACAACCAGCTTTATTTATGCTGTATGTCAGAAAGGTCCCACTGTCCGTCTTTATCTCCTGCATCTGCAGACATCACTGACAAAAAGATTAACCTGATTGTAAGAAGCTATAAGGAATAATATTCAACTGATTAGATTGCCTTGGGCTCTACAACCTGTTTGTGATTACATAACCGTATTATGCTTTACTATAGATGCAATGAGTGACATCCCTGTATAGATATATAAAGAGCCCTGATACATCAAAGAACATAAATAACAACATATATTTAACACTTTCCCCCCTAGACCATTTGTTTTAGTTATCATTGCCAAAGCACTAATTGAAACATCAAGACTACACCAGAACTGGTGGTTCTCTGAGTATATCAAGAATATCTTCAGTACTTGTTTCATCTGTCACTGCTTTGCTAATAAAAATGTTAACAAGTTGATGTGTCCAAAAGATGTATTTAGGCCAATTAGAGAGCCAATAAACAGCAACAACAACAACCAGTGTATAGCTGGACAGTGAATTTTATGCTTTTTTTTATTTTATAAATATATTATTTAGCTATCTAAAACTGGGACTGCTGTAGAACATCAATCAGACATCTAAACCATGGGACAGGGAATTCTTACTTTCTAATTCTCAAATGCAGGGCTGTGGCTAAAATAAAGTATAATATAAATATAATATAAAAAAAAAATCAAATACTAAAAAGATATTTTGACATTTTTGCATATTCCTTACTTTTAACTAGAACAATTGTTAATTTACCATGAAAAATCGATCTTGTCCACATGCACACAGAAATCCAAAGTGTATGTTTAAAGAATGCTTGGGGTCAAATCCATATTGTTGCTGTCCAAAGAAAGATCTCCAAAATAGAAACTTTACAGAAGGAGTCAGAAGCATTGCTTCATTTTAACTTATGTTAATGTAAAAAAAATTTATTGTATTACATGTGATTTTGAAGAATTTCTGTTTGTCCAGTCATCATGAAACTTTCACAGGATATAAAGGGCAGCTGCCATGATTAAATGGTTTTGAAAAGAGATACAAGTTTTCCTTTGGACTGTGATTATATCAAATGCAGTTAAATGGATCAGATGAGATCAACACTTGACCCTTTTGGCCACAGTCATCACGGGTATTTTTAGTGCAAAATAAGAGAGAGATATACACCAGAAGAGAATCACGTGCACTATAAAATGTGTGCCTTTGAAGCTGTGTGGCATCTTTGCTGGCAGTGCTTCTCAGCCCCTTATGAAGATCGATGGCATTCATGAATTTTCAAACGCTGGTTACCTCTGCCAGGAGGATGTGTCTTGGCTGAAGATAGATCTTTCACCGTGGCAGTGATCCAAAACAGCATTGCAGAATCAACTATGAATGTGATAATGGGTTAGTGAAAAAAATGTTTTGCTGTAGCCAGAGTACACAGCTAAAACACACACATACAAACCTGAAGTTCTGCATTCAGAACAAACACACTCTACCAGTTTCATAGTCTTCATCTACTGCTGTGTGTAAACTTACACATAATGTGCTCATGCAAAATTGGAGCGAAACCCAAAAAAAAGGTGTTTTGTGATTATACTATTGTGCAGCACAAATGATCACAAGATTAGTGCTCTTTTTAAGTGCTGTTGCCTTTAATTTATTTCAGACTCTTTAAGCAAATAGGTTAACACTAATCAATTTATATAGTTTAGTTCTAAAAAACAGCTTTGAAATACAGATGTGCACATTAAAAGGCACACAGATCACCACCTCCCTGCTTGGCCTCAAAATTCTATTTCTTTAAGATAATAAAACCACAAGACAAGTTGTAGAGGCAACAATGTACATCCTTTAGGCCCAACGTTTTAATGCACACCTTGAATCCAAATTCAGACGTGTACGCAGGTCACAGACTATATACATTTCTATTACATCTTCCAGGCTGTTGGTCCTATTCCAACCAAATGTGATTTGTATTTTAAAATTCTGTTGAATTCCATGTGATATCACTGTTTTCACTTTGTTTTAATATAGAAGCTTCTTTCAGGGAGGCTGGATGGACTGATTCTCATTTTAAATGAGACTTTTCAGGTGTCTCTAGTTTGCATCTGGCTTAGCATCAAAATGCGGCTGTCTGTATGAATTAATTTGCCCGTCATTACTCCTGCATCCACCAGATGGCAATATGTAATTGATAACAGTGAAAGCCTGCCTTCACAATTTATAATTTTTGACAGAGTGCATCAAAAATGGAACATTTCTTCGTACAGCTTTGTGGCCGACGAGTAAAAATATTAAAAGCACATATTCTCATGTCTTTTGTTTGCCAAACAAGGTGGACCCTTATGAAGGTGTAATCAATGCTGGCATAACATATGGCGTAGGCTTATAGTCTATTCCATGGAGACGAATGCCTCTTCCCCTTCTCCAAACTCATCTTAAAAACAGCAGCAATGGTGGTGGCACGCTTCCAGTTCAGAAGCACTAGTGTCTTAGTTCATCCTCTTCGCCTACTGTGCAAAATGTCAAACACATCCTCTCATGTCTTGGCTGTGTGGTTAAAAAAAGCAATTAAAAAATATAAATAAAAACATAAAAAGTATTTAAAAAAATGCATTGGAATAGCCCAGCAGTACCTGGTGCCGCGACAGAATGGAGCAGTGGGTTAGTGGTGTTTCCTAGGGAACTGTGTGTAGGCACACAGCCTCCACTGCTAATAGCCCTAAAATATCCCAATTAAAAGTGGAGACGGGGGACTATGTGTTTTCATTGGCCCATGCTCAGAGTGTTGGCCGCTGCCAGCGAAAGGCAGGGTCTGGTTCTGTTGCAATATGTTCCTTTGAGCGTTCCATTTTTAGAGATGAGAGGTGGAAAAAAGGATCCTGTGAGTGTCTTTGTACCATATGCATGTAATAGTTGACACACCGCCATGTACTCCAGGTTTTTTTTTCCCTGCGTCTCGTACATATATCGGGTTAATTGGTAAGATGCGACAAACTTGTTCATAATTATGTCTCACATTTTTCATTCCGGTCCCTCAAGAGCTTTGCGGACATTGGGGGCACACTGGGCAGTTAGTTAGCTGATGACTGCTGCCTGTTCTGTGCTGGCACATAATCCACATAGAAAAGAATGTATAGTTTGTGATGCACCTTCATTTATAATTAGTAAAATATTTGAGTGCATGTGTTTTCGCCTTAAGTTTTTAGAGGCGTCAATAAAGCTCCTGTATGTTTTATATACAGCATCATAAATGCAGTTCCCCCTCAGACATTTAAATCATTTTTCATGTGAATATGTGATGAAATGGGATTAAATTATTTAGGTAAGTTTTAGAATGCAGGCTGCTACACTCTGAGAAGTTCCAGCTTGGAGTGATGCCCCAGAAGAACTACCTTTGGTTCCATATGAAATCTTTATGTTTATGATTTTTAAAGTGTCATAGTTTTCTTTATAAATGAGGGGGAGTGATGTGGGAGTGTAAAAAAATGTTCTACACCAGCTAAATGTGGTCTCCTAAACTCTGAACATAAGGATAGGCCTCCATGCTTGTTCGTATTATGAACAACAGTCATACCTACAACGCCTTTGTGTTTGATATGCTGCATACATGACGGCATGCTGAATTTGGCCCATTTGCAGCAGCCTATGTTGCATCCAGTGTGTTACAGGGTGCGTGTGGAGTGAGAGGAAGCCCCCTGCTGAGCATCTCCACTGCACTGACAGTTGCTTCACAGAGACTGGGAGTGATTTACAGCCATGTGCTCCCACTCTGCCAGACACATAGCAATCCAATGAGGCCCATGTGAGTCCTGCATCATCCACCTGCCCTAAAGCATGGACAAGTGCAGCCTGCTTGTACACGTCAGTATGCATGTCTGATCAATTCATTAACTTTTGCATATTTTTTCTAGCTTTTCTTTACCTTAAGTTCTCCTTGTTATGATCCATAAAGTGCACAATTTGACCTTGAGATGAGATGGAGATGTTTTGCTATAGCATGTATACACCAAGACTCGTTTATCTCCAAAATAGAATCTTTTCAGAAGGAGGGAATAATGGACCACATTCAGTGATATCGTCTTACGTTTTTTCTTAAATTTGCTGATGAGAAAAGGTCCTAAGAAAAAACTATGTCTAATCTATGATTTGTTCTAAATCCACAAAACTCTTCCCACCTTTGTGCTCCTGAGTGTGTGTAGATTCTGTTCCTACCTAATCTCAAATTAGAAGTCACAAATAAGAAAACATTGATGACAACTGTGTAAGTGGGTATTAAGGATAAGTTACTTTATAAAATGGTTGTTAAATGAGATCTAAACTTCTACTATATGTTAATTATAAAGATTTTATTTGAATTTCTGTTTGTCCATTCACCATGGAATGGTCAAATGATGGAAAGTGAAAAATAAAGTAATAATGTTTTAACAGAAATTATATGCAGAAATACTGAGATACAACCACAAAATAAGGAGATTGCCTTTCACATTTAGTGATGGGGTCTACATATTTCTTTTAGCTTTGTTGTATAACTGATGGCATTTTAATATATCGTCAAGTATCTCCAAAATGGCAACCTTACGGGAGAGGACAATGTAAGTAAATGAAACCAGAATTTTTTCCAGGCTGTTTTGGGTCGTTTGCATTGGTCCATCCGTCATGAAATTATCACATGATGTAGAAGGCAACTGCCGTGTTCAAATGATGTAGAAAAATAAAAATCAACAGAAATGGAGATACATGTTTTTCTTTGGAGGGCAACAAAATCCACCATCTGATTTCTCAGCACAACGATGTATGCATGGCAGTCTTTGATGTCTGTTAATTAAATTGAGTGTATGTGATATATTGACCATTATGTGCAAATATCTTGCTATCATATTTTTATTCAGATGTTTATCTATTTATGTTTATAGAAGAACTCAACACATTTTTAAAATGCGTATAAAAATAAACACAGAGCACAGGACCACTGATCAGTTTATTAAAGTTTTTTGCTTTCTATATTGATCCAAGAAGCTAGGATTTTATTAAAGAGTTAATAATGAAACCACAATGATTGTACACATTTCCAAGGGTCAGGACAGGAATAATAATAATAATAATAATAATAATAATAATAATAATAATAATAATAATAATCCCTATTATTATTATTATTACATTCTCGTGAACCGCAAAGGAGTTTAGTGATTGCGCTCTCTGATTAGAACAGAACAGTGGTGAAGGAATTAAAGAAGCCTTTTTTCCCAACAGATGGCGCTGTAGCTCTGATCCAAAATGACTCCTAATTTTTCAAAAGTCCTGTTAAAGGTGAGATAAAAGTCCAAAAAAGTGCTTTTATCACAGTACGACAACAAGGAACAGATTTCAGTCTTGAAATAATGAGATAGATGATAAGGAACAGATGAAACTGAGCACATACAGATAATAACAATGGCTGCATAAAATACAGCTGATGGTCAAAGAGAAAACAAACTTCTTTATCGTATTTTAAAGGAAAGCTGCGTGCAGCACCTGCAGCTCCACATTTATAAATATTCAACAAAGAAAGATGTAAAGCAAAAGCTGTATATTGTACAGCGCTCTAAAATTATTGACACTTCTCGTTAAGATGTGTTCTCAGGCTTCTTTTTAATTATTATAGGACAACAATGCAAAAACGAGAAAAAAATCAAACCTTTTATTCAGTGGGAAGAAAATCCCACATTAATAAATTATTCTTTTACATGAAATCATCTGTGCCACAGTTATTGGCACCCCTGATGTTAAATACTTTGTACAACCTCCTTTTGTCAACAAGACAGCCCTTAATCTTCTCCTATAACATTTTACAAGATGGGAGAACACAGAGAGAGGAATCTTCGACCATTCCTCTTTGCACTTTCGAAATCGTCCAGGGTCCTGGATCCTCTCCGATGCACTCTCTTCTTCAACTCATCACACAGGTTTTTAATTGGGTTGAGGTCTGGGGACTGAGATGGCCATGGCAGGAGCTTGATTTTGTGTCTGGTGAAGTGTTTTTGTGTAGATTTGGCCTCATGTTTAGGGTCATTATCTTGCTGAAAGACCCAGTAATCCATCTTTAGCTTTCGGGCAGAGGCCACCAGATTTACATTTAAAATGTCCTGGTATCTCCCCTATGTATACTTCACAGAGGGCATGAGATGTTTTACTTCATGCTTATCTTTTGTGTTACGCCAGACCCACTTACAGTGTTTGTTGTCAAAAAGCTCTATCTTGGTCTCATCTGACCAAAGCACACAGCCCCAGTTGAAGTCCCAGTACCGCTTAGTGAACTCCAACGTTCACATTTAGACGTGACCAAAGATTTTTCCTGTGTATGCCTCCCAAACAGCTTGCTGCCGTGTAGATAGCACTTATGTTGCTATGGAGACTTGTGACCCCAGGATGCTACTCTTTGATGCAATTCTCTAACAGTGAGCTTTGGGGAACATTTTACTTCTCATACCATCCTCCACACTGTGTGTAGATAAAGATAAACTTGTGTCCTCGTCCAGGCTTGTGTACCACTGTTCCAGTTATTTTAAACTTCTTGATGAGTTCTCTGACTGTAGGTAAGGGCAGGTGTAGACGAGTGGCTATTTTCTTGTAGCCATTGCCGGACATATGAACGTTGACACACACCTGCCCTACCTGAACGGTGTGTTCTCTTGTCTTTCACTTGTTGAAGAGTGGATAAGAGAAATAGGCCTCTTTGTCATGTCATATTTAAACCCCAGGGAGACATGAAGTGATGAATTACTAATTAAAGGTTCCGAAATCTACTTTATAAACTACAGTAGAAATGACAGAAGTGATATAATGATTTCTTAGTGAAGGACTTATTTATTTGTTTTAATTTAAGGTTACATTTTAAAGGTTAAACCTTTCAGTGTGAGATTAGGCTTTGAATTTATTTTAAGCTATTAACATTAATTTTAAGCCAATAACTGTGGAGGGAGCTGTATGTAAAAAAAGTCCACAAATGATGTTAGACTTTTGATTACCTCAACCGTAACATTATATCCAAAACTGCATAGTGAATGCTCTACATAGTTACTGCATATTTCATATATTTTCTAATAAAAAAGGTGCACTGTATTGGATGAGCCTGTTCAAAACTGATGTGCTTTTCATATTTCTTCTTCTATTTTATTCTTGTACATACTGTAGAGAAATATTTTGTGTAATTAGTTTTTTAAATTGTGAAATCTGTTTTAAACTGTATCCAACTGTATGTTTTATTAAATTGGGTGCAGCATATTTCATGGTACTTTTATACTCTCTTATGACTCATCTAATAAATCCACTACATGCTCTTCCTCTTACACATATTTGGAAGATGGAGGGAGTGAAGAAAGTGTAATGATGAAATTGTGATATTTGAACTGGCTAGAATGGTGCAGGGCAGTCATTAACAGATAATGAATAAAACGAATAAACAGCTTTAACTTAATTCTAATGTATACAAACACAATGTGAAAATATATTACATCAATACAGATTTTACCAAAAGTAAGTAAACTCAAAAAATGTATTTATGTAATATTTACTTATATCAAAACAGTGCACATAGGATTCACTGATGCTGATTGAGTGATGTTTCATTATTTATGTACATATAATAAGTGTCTTTAAATAATCAAATCTTCAACATAGAGTCCTTTTACTCTCAGCCAATTAAGTCCAGTTATTAAAAAACATAAAATATGTGTTCAACAGAAGATTACTCAGGAGCCTCAACAACTATATTAATATAGTATAATATCAATATTTTCAGCATTTAGAGTGCCCACTCTTTGCTTTCATTCAAGCTTACTTGCTTTCAGTTTTACAAAGAAATCTGCAGAGATGTTTTCAGCACCTCCAAAAATTATTAAAATTTTATTTTTTCTCCAAATAATAAAAACACATTCAGTGAGGTTGAAGTCTGGACTGGGGTGGTCAGTCCATTGTTCTGAGAACTCTAGCAGCCTCTTTGATTGATTTGCAAATGTTCCTCTATTTGTCTATTTCCTTTTCTCAGCGGAGTTGTCTTCTCACAGTATAAGGATCGACAGAATCACCTGTGGATGTTTTCAGATCTGAAGCAAGAATGGCGCTTGATGTTTTGCTTTCTCTGAGAGTTAAAAGCTTAAAGTACTGTTTATTTTAGGGTGATAGTTTTGCTGGTTTTACAGGTTTTGCATGGTTGTTAGGAGTTCTGTTATGTCTTTAATGTCTTTCTCTTTTTCATGTACTTTCTTTGACCTTCTTCTATGTTATGCCTTTGGATGATCTAATGTTCAATCTCCTCAGAAAGATCTCCTGAACCTTGTACTTAATAACTGGTTTGATTGGAAATCAAATAAATGTAGGACCGTTTCTTGTTTGCTCATTACTGTATCAGCACACTGTTTCTGAAGTCTCAGACGTGTTTCTGACATTTCCAGCAGTGTACTTAAATTTGGGGAGATTAAGTTTTGTTCATGTATTTGTTTCTGCAAAGTTCAACATTTATTATAATTAATCCAAAAAACAACAACCAGACAAAACAACACCACATAGAAATGTGGCAATATGAGCATCTTAATGTCGTAAATTTTTAGGGGTATAGAAAGAAACCACCCACATTCTCTGTTCTCTTTCAGTGGGTCAATATTTTACCAAAAATAAGTATCTAAACATAAACATTTATGTTTGATCATTTAAACACATTGTCGATTATGATCAGTTAAGAACATTCCTGTTATTATTATATATATATATATATATATATATATATATATATATATATATATATATATATATATATATATATATATATATATTGTGTGTGTGTTTTATTTTGGACAGCGATTTTTTACTAATTCATCTTCATCAAATTTATGCCGTGCTTGATAGATGTAAAAGTATCTAGAGCAATTTTACATGTTCCTAATTACTATTGGACATCATTTCACTCTATTCCAGCTTGTCTGTGTAGTCTGAAAAGAAATGTAGTTTGTTTTAACTGGAAGGAGCTTGTGGTGTTTTGTGTTTCTTCAACTTTTCAAGCATTAGATATGATTGCCTCTAGTTTTGTTTCACACAGATATTGATGGTACATTATCTGAAAGTAGAATTAAATTATATTCTCCCACAATGACCAGTAAAATATATTTTAAACAAGAAGTGTCAACTCATTTCTCAAGTGACACTTTAGTGCATGAGACAAATATGAGTGTCTCAACACACAGATTTTAATTCTTTATAATGTTATTTATGAGGGCACCAGAAACTGACATGCCTGCATTTTGTAGCCAGGAACTAATAACCTACACAATTCTCATCATGTATAGGTTTGTTCATGCAATAGTGGATATGGTGTGTATAGAAGAATTAACAGCGTTACCTCCACATACTTTTTTAAGTTAATTGACCCAAATAGAATGACACCTTCCACTGGGACTAAAGAAGGACGATTTTCATTTTCTGTATCATTTAAACACGACAGCTGCCTTTTATATCCTGTGGCATTTTCAAGATGACTGGACCAATAGAAATGCACCAACCGCTTAACATTAACTTACATTGAAAATAAAGGAAATTGCTTAGTTGAAAATGCATGGTTTTCTTTGGAAAGCGTTGCTATTCAGCCTCATTGCCTTCATCAGATGGTGCATTTGGTGCTTTTTTAGCATCCTTTCTTGATTTTAGCGTCATGTTTAAGATTACTTTAAGACATGGTTGTACTTTAAGAGTGTAGTACTTGAGTAAATATGAGATATCAGTAAACCATTACTTCATTCTAGCTTGACAGTTTTCTCGTTTTTGGGAGCAAACAGACATTTTAGTTGAACATGCAGGAACTCGCTGGTGTTTTACACGACTTTCATGCACAGTGTCAATAACTTGTTTGGGCACCTCCTCTGTTCTTACACTAATTTCAAATAAAACCTGGATTGCTGCTTTCAGACACCATCACAATATTATTTTCTATCGCACAAATGGTAGTAGTTACAATACAAGACCTTAACAGCAAGTGAGCAGTCTTTCAGTAAGTGTTAGTGTGGATTAAAGATGATGTGCTAAGCCTATTAAAATAAGTAATTACTGATGTGGAATTTGCTCTTTCTGTTTTAGTGATTTACATCATTTGCACATGAAAAATAACATTTTATACATCAACAACTCAAAAAATGCTGGGGGGTTTGTCTCAAAATATTACGTAGTAATACTAAAAATCACATAAATTGGATTTTTTTCATGCATATCAGCCTTGAGTTGTTCTCTGCTCTCTCAGTGTCTCTGCTCCGTTTCTTTATCAAACATTTACAGTGTGTCTGCGTTTTGATGGCTGCTGTGTAAATGTTATTAGTGCGTTGTTTGCTTGCTCGTGTGAATTAGAATTCAACTTCAGACTCCTGTGTGTGTCTCATTCTGCCTCCCCTGTGTTTTATGTGTTTTGTCAGAAGTGCTTTTGTGTCTGATGATTTGTTTGCATGCTTTTAATTTTGTGTTGTGGGCACGTTGTGTTGTTACACGTGAGCCGGCCACTATCATTTAGAAATTGGAGAAACAATTCTCTACCTTGCCCATCAATTGTTCCTTAAATGTTCTCTGAAAAACAGATGTGACTTTCTTTAATGTGAACGCAGATGTGTGGGCAAAAACTGCAGTGACACCAACTATCATCAGTTGCAGCAATTACGTCTTCAAGTGGTGTGTGATTAAACATGCGATGTAGGAGTTTTACACAAAGCAAAGTTTAACAGCTTCTGTAACTTAATATATCAAAAAGTTTTAGTGCATGAGTGAAACTTACCATATTAAGCTTTTTTTTTTTTTTGCTTTCCAGAACCACTGTCAATTAGACGAGGCAGTCTGTATATACATGCTAATTGACTGAGCAAATAGTTTTCTTGAACAAACTGTCATAACATAGAACATCACATTTTTATCCAACTTACAACACTCTAATTGCCTTGTGTAAATACCTGAGATGTGAACCTCTCCTGATCTAATTGCAAAAGAGTCTTAATTGTGTGCTGATGTGTTCAGTAGATCCACAATCTGGCTTTTATATTTGAAGATACTGTCAGTATTTTAGAAATGGGGCGAGGAGACCGCTCTGGCTACTGTTGAGGTCTGGTACTGTTAAGAACTGTTTGGAATTTAACCCACTGGATGAAATTGTATGCATTTATATACATATGAATATCCATTGTACATCATATAAATAGAGCTCCTGCTGCCTTGTTTTCATTCCGAGGGTTAAATGGACCAAACGCAGCAACATTATCTACTAATGTCCGTCTAACTACCTAAATAGCTAACTAGCTAAATAAGTAAATAAATAAATAAATGGGGTCTTATTGATGTGGACAGCAACAGATGTCGCCCACATATATAACTGATTAGTATCGATTAGTATTCTTTGTTTGTGCTGCCAGACTTAGAGTGCTTCTGGACCTATTTCCATGGTAATGTAAAGTTTATTTTTAAATTAAATTGTTTTCCCTTCTGCCTGACTGATGTGTTTAATAACAATTTTCTTTTTTCTCATTTCTTTTACCTTCTCATTTTGAAGATCTCCACTCCATGCACCATAGTTGCGTCAAACTTTTAGAAAGTGGACCAAAGTGATTTTAAATAGCATGGAGTATGACTAATGGCAGAAACATGTTAAAATCATTGCAAGAAAGTCCTTGGAAGACAAATGAATTTTCAGCAGAATAATTAACTTAATTAACAAATTTGCATGCATATTCATCAAGCTATTCAAGTCTCTCCAGCTCGGCTTGATGAACGTTGGTGTAATAACCATCTCATTTACATTCTGCCATCCAGCGCCATTTGTAGATGAAGATGAAAAATAAAGAAAATGGCACACATATATACGCACCCGGGCCCTTCATGGATCATCTTAGAATAGACCTCGATATGTAGATGGCGTTGTACAATTAAAACACACACTTGCTTTATCATGATAAGGGATTGCCGTGGAGAGCTGCGGAGAGCGTGCTTTTGCCTCCTCTGGCTCAGCGTATCGCCTGGTCCTGGGCTGCGCCTGTGCCTCGTGCCCCTACCCCCTCCGCTCTCTCCTGGGTATAGAGTTGGCAGCGCTCCCTGACTCACGGCTCTCCGGGGCCGGCAGACTGTGGCGTGTAGAAATTGCCGCTCTCCTCACTGTCTCCGCAGGGCAATCTTAAAAGGCAGCAAGGTGTAACGGCACAGACTGGCAGCCTGGCACACAGCGCCTGAGGATACCAGCACTGCTGACAATCAAGCCACACAACCCCACCCCTTCACACACACCAGTACACACTCATCTGTGCAGGCATCTAAGTGTGCTCTTCACTGCATCCTGTGTTTGTACACAAATATATACTTAGCATACTTGTTCAGTTTGGTCACAATGTGTACTCTGTGCGACGTGTATCTCCTTCTTGGCGTGCAAATGTCAAGCCTGCATAAAGGCAGCTACCGAGTAGTGGAAGATAAGACGGGTTTATCATTTCTTGTCAATTCAGATTTACGAGAACGCGTTCCTTTGCATATGGGACAATTAAGAGGTGACGGCAATTTGCAAACACGTTTGAGAGGTTCATTAAAATTGCTCTGAAATAGAGAAATCAGCCGTAGGCCTAACCTGAGTTCATTTCGATCGCGCACGCGCTCGTGATAATTTGAGCCGAGCACAACATATGTTCGACATATTCTGGAGTGCTATGTTTCACAAAGCATCACCTCCCTGCAGATTCATTCATCAACTTTATAGAGGCATAGGTTAGTATAGCAAAGAAGACTTGGTGGTCTCTGTCTGTCTTCTGCATTAATGCAGTCGTCAGAGTGAGATGAGAACAATGGTTTTGCTTTAAGGGATTCAGTTTACCTCAAATGTGAATAACTTCTAAAAATTAAAAAAGGGGTACTTTATGGGATCCTGTTCTGGTTGCCTAGAGCACCTTTAAATGGATAGTTCTTTAAAGAGATGTGAGAGTGAAGAGCTGTGCACTTTTTTTGTCTGGATGTTTGATATTAGTGCTGGCTTCAGTGTCATGTGTGCTGGTTATTTTTGAAAGTACTTTTTATTTTCAAGTCCAAAGTTACAGCAGGCCTCCACATCTGACACATACGATGTGTTTGAAAAGATGAACATTTAGTTTGCTTTTGTAGCTTGTGGCAAATGTATGTATGAAACATATTTTATACATCTATACTGAAGCCTTCAAATGTAATCATTTTTTATCCTTTGTTGTGTTTGTGTGGATGTATGCATATGCATGCATTGTGCTTGATGTGTACACGGCTGAACTTAAAACATTCTGCTTAGAGCACTTTCATTTCTGCAACTTGTCAAATGGGTTGAGACCCGAAGGCAACACTAGCACCAACGTTTCTTTAGCTTATCGTTCACTGTGATTTAAAAAAAAGGGAAAAGCCATAGGGGTTGAGAGACTTGAAGGCTCCTTTGAAGGTGGCACGTTCCACCGCCAAAAAAATTGAAAGCAAAACGTGGCGTGGTCTTTCAGAACCCAGACCACGCTGTTCCGTCGTTCTACTGGAGCTGTACCATGCAGAGAGCGTTTGATGGTGGTGTGGGGAAAGTTCTGAAGAAAGTCCCAAATTCACAGAGGAATTTGATTACCTCTATCCATTATCCACACAGTGAGTGATGGAGCCGCTAACCATCTGTCATCTGTTTCATTTGCATCATCAACACCTGCCTGCCTGTTTATTGCTCACCATTTTTTTTATAACCCCCTCACACTTTTTTTAGAGCTTTGATAGAATCTGAAAATGTTTTGTTAAAATACAAATGAATGCACTCATGCCTTCAGCAGCATCTTTCTGTTTTGGTCCCGCACAAGCGGATCTCTTTTTCATTTGATTTCTGCCCGAGTGACATGAAATGACATTGAGAAATGCCTACACGAGACAGTCATCGCTTTGATATTGGACGCTATATTATGAAACCTGCTTAGATTCTTCACCTGCCCTCCGTAACGGTCTCTGTCTTAGCACGGTGGAATAACACAATTGGAGACTGAAATAGCTAATTAATGACTGTGAGCGGAGATCACGCTGTTTGACCCTAAACACTGGCCACTCCTGTTATGTCTTTGTGTCTGCGTGTGTCTCTCTCTCGCTCTTTTTACTCCCTCTCTCTTCTCCTCCTCTCCAGGTGGCGTCTGACACTACAGAGACTGAGGGGCTGGGTTTTGGCTCCAGCTGGTGATACATGGTCTATCATGACACTTTTTTGGAGCGGGACCAAGTAGCAAACCACCCCCACTCCTGTGCTCAACCACTTTTTACTACCATATAAAACCTGCAAAGTTCAACCAAGCTGTTCCCTGAGGTCCCATCCAGTCCACTGCCTGGAGAGCAGCCTACTCAGGCATGCCGACCAATGGAATCCTGGGAGATGTGGTCCCAATGGAACGAGCATGGTGGCAACGTGCCAGAAGAGGAGCTATGTGACAGAGATGAGGTCCATTGATTACCATGGAAAGTGTACGGTGGCTGGCATCCTCCACAGCAGATGTATATACATGATGTTATGGAGATAAGGCTGTGGAGGATGAGGGTTACAGGGGTGCATAAAGAATACTTGGAGTAGACAATGTGTTCAGAAATGAATTCGTATGATTACATTTGGACTTAACATCCTCGCCATTCTCAGATTCCTTTGTTGCGCTATCCATCGACAGATGTACGTTTTGGGCCATGGAGCTGGTTGAATTCCCGTAAAGCTTGAACATTTCCAATGCTGTTGTTGAGGGAGGGGGTTGCAGGCATTATCATTCAGTGCTGCCTCCTCCCTCTTGCTCTTGCCTTCCTCAACAACCTCACACATGCAGACAAATGCCACATATGCGCATATATGACAACTACAACTCGTGTGAGAGGGGGGATAAGTTGTGACCATAGTGCATGTAAAAATAATTCATTCATTCATTAAATCATTTTATTAAATATAATACAATATGTAAAATAACCATTCAACCACCATTCATAAAAAAAAAAAACTAAAATAAAGATTCTTTAATTGTTCTTAGCCAGGATGTATGGCCAGGATGTAAATGTTAGAAAAAAACTGATATCAAACATTTACATTATATAAAGGTGCTTTAAACTTTATAAACTATCTTTACACTCACAAGTCTCATTAACAAAAGAAAGAGCAATCCAATAAAATATTGTTAAGGGAAGTATAAGTTGTTCTACTGTGGCATCACATTTCTGTCACCTTTATTTTTATGCAGTACTTTATACACAGCTCTGTGCAAAAGTGTGAAATCTCCATTTATTTATTTAACTTACAGTCAAAACAGCCGTTAAGTGCAAGTTGATCATCTCAGGGAAAAGCAGGAAATTGCATACAACTGAAAATAAAATAATAGTTCTTCAGTAGCCAGAGCCCTCTCTTTGGCTTAATTAATCTTGATCTTTTCAAAACAATCTGCAGGGATATTTTTTCTTTTCCTCAAAAGTTCAATCTTAAAAGACGGTAGCATTTTCTTCTTCCCAAAGTCCAAGTAATTTAAAAAACCTTCAATGACATTGAGGTCTGGACTCTGGAGTGGTCAGTTCATTGTTCTAAGAACACCAGCAGTCTATTTCTCTTTTTCAGTAATGGCTTCTTGACAGCTGCACATCCTTTCAGACTTGTGGTGTTGAGTTGTCTTCTCACAGTGGGAACATGTACGAAAACATCTGTGAATTTTTTTTAAATCTGAAGCTGAGTGGAGCTTAAATTTCTCCTCTTCCTTATAGATGAAAGCTTTAGGTACTGCTTATCTGATGTCTGTCCACTAGGTCTCGTATGGTGGTCAGGAGTCCCATTTTCTCTAATGAGAAATCAATAGAGATTAAGATTATCTCTCAATCTCAATCTGTTTTGGAATCAATTCTTTATCAGTTATTTATGTGATCTGATTCCTAATGTTATCTGAAATTAGTGACCTAATACTTGAATACTTGAATTACTAGAAATGGATGCATTACCCACACGTATGACTAATAACATGTCACCTGAGTCACCAGTATAGAGTACTCAAGACATGAATCATCTAAATCATTTATGATGAGGTTTCAAGCTTATGGTTAGTGTAGTTAAAGTATATTCTATTAAGAACAAATCTCACTTTTTTTGGCTAAAATTTCTAATCTAGTAAGAACTGCCATACACAGTCTTGGTGTGGCATTTAGAAATTGTCTGCACTGTAGACTGTGGTAGAAATTTATGGGTTTGTATTTGATGCCAAGAGACCATTTGGTCCTTGTGTCTGTGCCACTTCACTCTCTCTCTCACCCTTCCTCCCCCCACTACTGAACAGCACATGCACACATACAGACAAACTCTTTATTCAAACTATATTCATTTTAATTCATTATTCTGATCAACACAAAGACTGTAGATTATCTTTGTTTCTTACTTACCTTCACAAATCAAACAATATGGATCATTTTTGGACTTAAATTAATTTTCCAGTAATTCAAAAATAATGTCTTAATAACATAGCACGGCTGAGTCTCCTTTTGTGGTTAAATATATTGCATTTATTGATAATTCACATTTTTTAAATCAATTTCTGTCTCATACATTAGTCTTTAACCAACAACAGAGCAAACATAGTGCA
This sequence comes from Megaleporinus macrocephalus, assembly GCA_021613375.1. Lineage (NCBI taxonomy): Eukaryota > Metazoa > Chordata > Actinopteri > Characiformes > Anostomidae > Megaleporinus > Megaleporinus macrocephalus. Next base: position 31,344,427 of record CM038705.1, read on the forward strand.
GCAAATTACCCAAAGCTTTTTTCTGCTATTTTTGTGTTTTCCGTTGCTATTACTGTCACAAATCCTGATGTAGATACAAACCACTGAATAACATTCAAGTTTAGCCTAATGATAATCAATATTCCGCAGGAGGACTTAGCAGCTCTTCTCATTTCAAATATCATTTCTTCTTATTTTAGTCTAAAATACATTTTTAACAAATTTGAGTCTAGTTATTTTTTTAAAGAAGCTATCTTAAAATTAAAGACATTTCTATTTCTCTGTAATATTATGTAATATTATGTGATATCACTAATTTGATATCAATTCTAATATAGCATTGATAATTTATGGCATGTGTAAAATCCTCTCCCACAGGATACAGTATGAATAAAAAGAAAATTCTTGAAAGAGCTCTATAAAGGAGTTTTAAAAGAAATCCCTCATTTACTGTATATATACATGCTCATCCCTTGGTGGTTAAGCTGTGACAGCATTTCTGCCTGCTAAATATTGTATTTATTAGAGGTTGTAACAAATTAGCACTGGTAAAATCGATGTTTTCACCATGTTGTGTGATGAGACATTTTCACATTTTGTTTTATAGGTGATGAGAGTGGAAGCCAGTGAAATGCAATCAGGTTTTGGATGCGGTTGGAGTGCGGGGGGGTTTTGGCATGGTGCTGATATTTGATAAACTGTTGGTCTGTCGAGGTTAAACGCCTCTCTGAACTTCACAGTGGCTGAATTGTCTGGACTATTTACAGGGTGTTAAGCCAAAGACCTCAGGTCAAATGTGTGTTTTAGCAAGTGCTGGACTCTACCGCACACAATGAAGAGAAACAAGGATGTGAACAGTATTTTGGGATGGATTTTTTTTGCTGCAGGCTTTTGTGTCCTAGCAAAGACATTTATCAGAGGCTTCTGGTCATTAGGTTTTTTTTCAGCTTGGCTTAAACACAGAATACAAATGACTTTATTGTCCAACTTCCTTTTTAAATGGCCGTTAAATGTGCTTCTGATTAGCCCTTGTCTAGAGCAGACAAACTTCATGCAATTTGTCCAAATGGGAATAGGTCTTGCATTTTTAATACCAGGCTTTTAAATTCACATTAGGGGTCTCTTAGACCGATGGGGTCAATGCCCTGCTCAACTGTATCACAGTGTGTCAACTTTGCAGAGCCCAACTTACTTAAATGTTCTTGGTAAAACTACAGAAGTAGTGGGAAGTCTGTGTATGAAGTGGTCCACCTCGTGAATCGATCAAAAAACACACATAAGGCAGAATCACATCATGTCTGAATGCAGATTGATGTCTTTCAGCATATATACAGAGTCTCTCATAACTCCTGATACTAAAGCACTCGCACCATGCCAGGATAAAGGGAGGGGGCTATGCCAAGTTCAGAAATAGGGGAGTTCTCTCAAGCAGGACGAGTGCCAACCTGACACCAATCTAATATGTAAACGAGTTGCTGGCTGACGATGTGGTTGCAACTTCTGTTTGGAGGATCACCTGCACCCACCTCTCAGAGGACACGCTTTTCAAAGGGGCTTAGCTCCTTAAACCCTCTAATTAAAATGAGAAATCCCTCTGCCTCACCCCCCTCTGCCACCAGCACTGCAAAAAAGATTATTAGGAATTTAATGGGGAAAATTCTGTGTCCCACACCATCTGCGACCCGGGACTTGTGGAGAATTTTGGGAACGATGACAGAGAGAACGAGAGAGACAGAGAGAAAGAGAGAGAGAGAGAGAGAGAGAGAGAGAGAGGGAGGAGGAGAGAGAGAGAATGACAACTCTCTCGCAGCCAAGTGGAGGTGGAGGTGTGAGGAGAAGGCCACAGCCCCACACAGATAAATCAACATCACGCGAGCACAACATTTTTCACTTTTAATTACCCGGACGTTATTATTAACAGGCTATTCATTCCGAGCCGTGTCTCGAAGGCACTCAGGTGTCTGTTACCCAGGGCTACTGAATGAGTGAGCCTTTGGTATAGCGACAGGGAACAAACTACAGCCTGTTTAGTGCTTACACATATAGCAGCCCGTAACACCCCACTAAATTAGCAGATTCCATTATTCACAATAAGACGCGCAGTCACTCAGCATTTCATCATTTATTATTGTCAGTGACCTTGTGAAGGCATGTGTATTGTATCTTAATAGATAGATAGACAGATAGATAGATAGATAGATAGATAGATAGATAGATAGATAGATAGATAGATAGATAGATAGATAGATAGATAGATCGATAAACAATAGTGAGTTCAGCCTCTTGAAGTTAAACACATTGATCTCAGTAGCGAAGATTGGACACAGCAGCTGCACATGGTCATCATGCTTAATGCCAAGCATCAGCTAAAAGGGTACAAAGCCCTCATCACTGGGCTGTGGAGCATTTTAAATGTGTTTCCTGGAATGACAGGACAACATACCTATGATCCCTTATGAGCTGGAGTGGTGTTTATAATCAAGAGCCAATTGTGCAACTTTTACTTTCAGAAGAAATGTTGGATAAGCAGCGTTCCATAAACTTTTAAACAAACAAACATAAAGATAACACTTCAGCCTGTTTAGTGCTTACACATATAGCAGCCTGACACACCCCACCAAATTAACAGATTTCATATTTCAGAATAGGACACCCAGCAGCATTTCATCGTCTATTATTGTCAGTGAACTTTTGAAGGCATGTGAATTGTATCTTAATAGATAGATAGATAGATAGATAGATAGATAGATAGATAGATAGATAGATAGATAGATAGATAGATAGATAGATAGATAGATAGATAGATAAACGCATGAATAGATGGACTTTATTTGACCCTTTATGATAACTTCTCCAGTGTTAAAGGAAAGAACATGGGGTTGAGGTGACTGTGACATACAGACGAGCAGGATGAGCAATGAGCGCTGAGCAACAGTGATAATGATTCAGATACCTAACGGCTCACCTACAACCACCCACACACACCCACACACACACACCGCAATACCATATGTTCAATCACACCATTAACACTGCCTCTCATACAACAGCTTATTTTAACCATGCTAATGACACACCGAGATACTCTCCTACTGGGATGCTTTCAGAAGGCCAAAGACTGAGGAGCATTAATAGCAGCAGTGGTTATAAGTCTGCTGAGAGTTTATGAGTCAGTGGCAAAAAAGTTTTTCAGGCTTTTTTGTGCAATTTATTGCCGCTGATTTGCACGTTTGAGCTACAGTGTGAGCGTCGTGCTGCTGTACGGCTGCAGCGCAGTTGGTCAGCGAGTGAGTGGATGTTGAAGAGCGCTGTATGGCTGGTGGCAGCTTCATGTCTCTCTTCCACGGAGTCGTCCCACCGCCTAACTGCGCAGAGTGAAGAGTGAGAGTGTTCCTGAGCGTCCCGGCTCCAGCCTCACCATCTGCCGCTCCGCACAGAAGGAGTCTGAGTCACCTCAGCTATTGTCACTCACACGTGAAGACACAGCGCCCTTAACCAACTTTCGAAATCACTGTGTGAGGAACACCGACTGAGTTGATATTTCTGATATACAGATCACTCTGTTCATTATTTATCTTTCCTCGTTTATTACTTTAATTATTCCTTAAAAAAACATGAAAACACAAAAGGGAACGTTAGACTCTAAAATTAACATGTAGATAAAAATATACTTTAAAGTAAGTTTTTCGTTCAATTATTTTTTTTGAAATAATAATAATAATAATAATAATAATAATAATAATAATAATAATAATACGTTTATTGGTTTTATTGCACGCTGAATTACGAGGCGCGGTGTTTTTTGAAACATATCCAGCCATATCTTCAACTCCTTCATATTTCTAAACATAGCATAAAATCATCCACAATCAAGAAGAATGAAAAATATGAGATATGTTTATGATAAATCTTCCATTGTTCGTTTTTATATTCGTTTTTGTTTATTTTATATTATTTATAGAATTCGCCTCTCTTATTCTTTTAATAATATTACACCTCATATTTCCTATAAATGAATTTTTCTCTGTGAATGTAAATCTACAATTTTGGGTTGATCAGAAATGCAGTTTGTTAACTTCTCTGAGTGATCACAGTGTCAGACAGCAGGGTCAGTGACGCCGGTCACTCTGTCGGACTTCTGGGTTTGAGTGAGAGGAGTTTCAGTCCTAAATAAGATATGGGACTGTCGCGCGCTCTGTGCCTCTGGTTATGGCCTCTGCGCTGCGACAGTGTGTGTGCGCCTGCACGGCCGCTAAACTGTGAGCGGTAGTTTGAGACACTGCAGTAGTTTGGGGGCTGAGTGCGCGTGGTCCGGGGATTAGAGGCCCTGCGCTGCTTCCCTGAAGGCTCGAGCCGCAGTCTGTCGCGATCTGGCTCTCATCCAACTGCTGCACCAAACGCGGCGCCCCGCACATCAGGGCCAGGGTCTCCCAGCCAGCCCACCCTCTGGTCTCACGGTCAGCTCTGAAAAAAAAAACGCCTACACACAGCTCGACTGTGTGACACTATATTTTCTGTTTAGTGCACAGTTTGGTGCGTAGTGTCACATCTGTGTATTTATATTAAATTATGATTCGATTAATTAGGAATGATAGAACATAATAATAATAATAACAATAATAATAATAATAATAATAATAATAATAATAATAATAATAGTATATTTTACTGTGTAGGTCCTTGTTCTATATTTTTTAAAGGTGAGTTTCACTGAATTCGCGTCCATTAAAGAGAAACTTTCAGTATTCAATTGATATTTATTTTTGCTTTACAAAACAACTTAATGACAGTGTACAAATCTGCACGAGACCAGTTTCAGTGCCTTCCATAATGTACAGTGCTTTACGAGTCCACCACTGAAGACATCCATTACATTGCATAACTGATGGGCGCCAACTACATCATTAAGGCAAAAGGATTTCCCATGGCATGAGCTCACTATACATGACACACACCTTTCCACCGAGGGTTTTTACATGCTTCAGTGTGGAAGTTTAAAAGGAAGGAAGAAAGAAAGCGAGAAAGAAAGAAAAGCAGTTTTTAGACATGATTGTTTTGAGGCTTTTGCGCAAAATCTCCAACATCATATCAGCTGACTGTACAACACAAATAAATTAAATTAACAAAAAAATGCACAAACGGAACAAACGAACTGTTGCATAATGTACTTACATTAACCACCTCTCAACTTTCCAAATCTTTATATAAAGTTGTGCGCACACTCTTTTAATTCTTTTATGTATTATTTGATTTTTTTTCCCCTCTGTGCACAGTTTTTAGGTAGAAAACTCTGAAGTGCGAAGTATGATCACAACACCTGCAGTAAATTAGATTGTCCACCTTTCAAATATTCAAGGTCAAAGAAATACAATCAAACACGCACATTTAAGAACATAATTTGAATTTGCGGACGAATCACTGTCTTCTAGGGCTGATATATTCCCATATGCTGAAGTGAACGCTTAACGATTTCAGGCATTCACACATTTCCACGTGTCAAACATGAAACGAAGAGCGGACGCGGTGAACATGGCACCTCATTCAGCGTTGAGATCAGTAAAATAAAACTCTGGAATGCAAATACATATTTATAGATATATAGTTATATACAGGCGCGTGAAGATGTCAGCAGTGTAATCCCACTGTTACGTGTCATTAATAAACGGCTGATCTGACGTTATAGGCCACTTAAGGAGAGAAATGCAGGGCCTGGTGGACTTATCATAAGCTTTCACTCGCAAAAGGACGACGTGTGTTGCATAGCTCCCTTTGCATTTATTGCTCTCTAGTATTTGATTCCCTCCTTATGATTTCATTTCCACCTCGCGTTGTCTTTTAATTGTCTTACGTCTATTCTGGGCCATACGGACTTTGCTTTGCGATGGAGAAAGGACGGACCTCATTGCAGGATACAGGTTGGAATAAATGATATGCTGTGTTTTTAACAGCTATGCCTTCCATCCACATCAACACTGTGATATTTTAATTACTGACTAATCAAACGAGTTAGAATATTAAATAAAAGTCAATAAAAACCATATATATATATATATATATATATATATATATATATATATATATATATATATATATATATATATATATATATATATATATAGCATTCCCTTTCAAGAGCATCACACGCTAAAATGTTTGCTCGAAGCAAATGCTCCATTGCCTTCAAATGAAATACATAAAACATCAGCTGGCCTACAACCACCTCCCCCGCAGACCCCGCAACACAGTCCCATAATGCAGAACGATGTTAAATAATACATGTGCGGGTTAAGTTCGTCACTTTCAGTAATTACCCTGCTAAAAAAGGAAAAGAGGGAGAGCGAGACATATAGAGAGATAAGAGAGAGAAAGAGAGAAAAGGGGTCGCTCGTGGCCCCCCTGTCCCCCTCATCCGTTGTGAAAAGTCGTGCTTAATTCGTCCTGCACGGGGTAGAACTGGCCGCGCACGTGGAGGTCGTAGGGGAAGTGCAGGTCAGCGGCCCTGGCGTGACCCCCACCGCCTCCAGCGCTGCCTCCGCCCCCGCCGCCGCTGTTGCTGAGCGCAGAGCGGCCTGGCGGCTGCGGCTGTCCCGCGCTGGCCCCGGCGCCGCTGCTGGTTCCGCTGCTGCAGTAGCTCCGCGCTGTGTAGTGGCAGCTCTTGCCGTACTCGGCCGTCGCCTCCTCGCGCTTGAGAGAGAAGATGCCGCTGAAGCTGAGCTGCGGCGGGGGCGGCGGGCTGAGCGCGCTCTCGAAGGGTGGGCTCGAGCACTCGGGCGACGCGCTGTCGTAGAAAGCCTCGTACGCCCCGCAGTAGCCGTACGGCCTGAAGGCCTTGGCGCCGTCTTGGTGGTGGTGGTGATGGTGATGATGGTGATGGTGGGGATGGTGATGATGGTGGCCGCCGATGGGGGGCGCCCCAGCCGCAGCCGCCGCCGCCTCCTCTGCGCCGTGGTAAGCCGCGTAGACGGCGTCGTACGGGGACCGGGTGGACGAGAAGGACGCGTCTGCGCCGGGCTCGCCCACAAAGCTGCGCGCGTTCAGCTGCAGGCAACCTGCCACCAGGTTGGTGGTTGGCTGCGACAGGCCCTTACACAGTGTGTGCACAAAGCTGAGCAGGTCAGGCCGCTTGCCCGTGCTCAGGATCTCCGACAGCGCCCAGATGTAATTCTTGGCCAGACGCAGCGTCTCGATCTTGGAGAGCTTCTGCGTCTTGGAGTAGCAGGGCACCACCTTGCGCAGGCTGTCCAGCGCGTTGTTCAGGCCGTGCATGCGGTTCCTCTCGCGCGCGTTCGCCTCCATGCGCCTTAACTTCACGCGGTCCATGCGCTCTTTGGTCAGCGTCTTCTTCTTGCGCGGGCCACGCCGCCGAGCCGCGCCCCCTTCGTCTTCCTCCTCCTCCTCCTCCTCCACCTCCGCCTCGAGCCCCTCGTCCCGCTCGTCGTCGTCCCGCTCCGAATCGTCGTCCTCCAGCGCTTTCAGCCTGTCTCGCGATTCCTTTTTAAAGGCGCCGCCGCCGTCCGTGCGCTCCCGCGGGAAGTTCGCCACAAACTGCGCGTCCATCATCGTCGGCTCGTCAAACGGTAAAGTCAGCATGGCAGCCTCGCTGGGGATACTGGACAAAATAAAAAAATAAACAAAAAAAACCCAAAAAACAAAAAACGAAACGTACTGGGTGACCGTGACAGGCACTCAAAGCGCACGCGTCTCTCCGCGTCTACAAGCACCAAACCAGCTTCTTCTCACGGCATTTACCAAAAATAGTCATTGCTGTTTTGCTCTGCTAAGTTCTAATATGCCAAATTAAGGTCAACTGAGGGGGAAATCACTGGGAAGGGGGCTTACATTCTCACACACAAGCACAGCACAATCCCCTAGAGCTGAATTAGCATCAGCAGTTCTGAGGCAATTTGGCGATTTTGGATGAACACCTCGAGCGTTCATTTAAGTCCAACTGGACCCAAATGCCCATTGTAAAAGGTGACAAATGACCCAAATGAGTACTCTAAGGGGGTTTTTGCTGTGCAGTTGTAGCTATTCAAAAACAGATATCAGATTTAAAATAAAACTAGCTCTCTGTAACTGATATGAGGCAAAAAAAAAAAACATCTAGACAAGCCATACATACAGCAGCCTTAAAGCATCCGTCCTGCCTGTCTGCCACCTTCAACCTGTTTCATTCCCCCTTTGCAAACCAATTGTTTATCCCACAGAATGAGGAGGGAGGGAGGGGTGGGGTGTGTGTGAGGGTGGGGGGTGCATGGCACAGGCATCCTGACAACACACGCATGCAAGCTCACACACCTACCACGCGCATACACACGCACACACCACGTTCATTTGTACCTGTATTTTTCTCTTTTTGGTTGGGGGGAGGGGGGGGTCAACCAGCAGTCTCCATGTCCCTCGGCGTCTTCAACTTTCTCCACGCTTCTCCTTGTGTGTGTATGTGTGTGTGTGTGTGCGCGGGCGCGCCTGTGCGTATGTGTGTGCGCGCGCACGCGTTCCTCTCGCCTCCCCGCCGCTCTCTTTTCGCTCTCGCAGAAATGACACTGATGCCAACTGCCAGAGCTGGTACCCATGCCATCTGCCGCTGACGTCACGTGGCCGCGGCCGTCACGTGATTCCGTCCCAGGGGGGACGTGATGCCTCCCTGATCATCTGGCATGCCTGTAGCAGGGCAGCACTGGCACAGCACAATAAAAAAAAAGAAAGAAAGAAAGAAAAAAAAAGACCAGAAACGACAGAGAAACACCAACCACAATCAGATGACGTGGTCGGTAAAGGCATGCTTTTGAAAACTGGTGTGATGTAACTGTGAAAAAATATCAGAATATCAGACTTCGTTCAGGTTTAGCAAAAAAATCCATCCTTTTCTATTCTAAAAAATATCATATATTAATGTTAAAGTGTTGTTATTATATTATATTATATTATATTATATTATATTATATTATATTATATTATATTAGCAACCACAGCAATCAGTCTACATATACACGTTAAGGGGTCCTCAAGTAAAGACAATGGTTCGGTATAAAACTATGACTACTCAAAAAAATCTCTGCATGATTTAGAAGCATTCTGCAGATTGATGGAGAATGTGCTGAAAAGGGTTCTATACAGCACCTAAAAGGCTTCTGTTATATACAGTGCCAAGCATGTAACAATAGCAGAACCCATTTTGGTTCTATATAGAGTCCTTTTAAAAAGGTCTTAAACATGCAAACATTTGTTTTAAGTGTTCATGCTTCTTCTTTTCCTCAGTAAAGACCCCTTCAAGAACCATCTTTTTAAAGAGTGAATTCTGGAATGTGAATCTGAAAGTGGGTTTTCTATGAAAATGCCCCAACGAATCATTTTCACACCTTTATTTTTACGAGTTCAGGGTAAACTTTCTTTTTGTAAAAAATAGAATAGTCAGATTGCTGGATGACAGCAAGTGCTGGATGATTGATGGCTCTTGTCTGCTGGGTCAAACCCATCAAGGGCGTTTGCCAACTGGCTGAGCTTGTGCTGATTCTCACCGTCAAGGCCATACTGAGCAGACTCTGAGCTGAATGTCATGATGAAGACGAGCTGATTAGAAAAGGAGAAATCAGTGAAAAGACTGCACTATTGAGAGAGAAAGGTGAGGCAGAAAGGAAAGTGTAGCGTTAAGCTTTTGATTTCAAGCTTTCATGTGAAATGAATCAGTGATTGAGTCCTGTTTATAGTTTTGTGCTGTTCTAAATGGAAAAAGTCTCAATTTACAGACTCTCTAAAATGTCTAAAATGTTCTTAGTGTCTTCAGTTTTGTTTACACCTCTTCCCTGTTCAAATAACATGGTCTATTGGTTTTCTTAGTAAACTTTAGCACATCCTCTATAGAGAAAACAAATCTAACTGTGGCACTTTTCTGCAAATTCCACAGCAACATTTGTATTTATTTGCTATATTCAACATATTATAAACAATATAAAACATAATCATTTAAATGTATTATAACATATGCACATACCACATTTTATCCTTTATTGATTCCTAATATGTTAAATAATAAACAATAACTAGGCATTTACAGAACTGTGTTCTCTGTATGTGTTTATTTATTTTCACTGAGAAAATCATTAAAAATGTAACTTGACCAGGGGCACCCAAACTTTTGCATATGACTGAAAAGAGGAAAATAGAATAAGGGGGGTGAGCGTGGAAGAGAGAGAGAGAGGGAGAGAGAGAGAGAGATGGCCTTGGTGACTTGTGCATCTGGCCATTTCTTGTAGCAGTAATTGGCCAGAACTGCGACTCTTTCCATGCTGAGACATGACACCCATACATTCCACTATCAGTGAAAGCTCCTGCAGCCACACACACACACACACACACACACACACACACACACACACACACACACACACACACACACACACACACATGACCCCACTCATTTATTATTCACATCAGAGACCGAGTTCCTGAAAATGCCCCAGGTGCTACCCTGCTCAGATTGGAAAGGCAGCCCGAAAATGCCAAATTGTGCATAAATGACAAACAAAAACACTCATATAATTATTGTTTATGATTATTCTGTTGTTTAACCTGATGTTGCAGTACTATGGCATGTGACCAACGTATGAAAAGAATAAACAGTTACACACAAAACTGTAATATGCAATTGATGTCATTGGTTACAATGACAATGGCAATACCTGTTTAACAATTAAGATTTAAACAAGGCTATTAATGCAAATGATCACAAGCCTGTACCTTCATGTCCACAATGAACAAAACACTGCATTCGGTTCAACAATAATAGTTTATACTTGCACGTTTATTAAGTTAAAATATCATGCACCGACATACAGACATACAAACACACAACCCACAAACACATAACAACAACAACAACAACATAAATCGTTATCCAGCCCCCCTCCCCATGCCTCAGCTGGTGACGGGCTTTCTGGTCCAGTACACACACCAACATCTGATGAGTCAAACTTCCCATTTCAGACTAATCACTTGACTGCACTAATTGCAAATGCAAATATGCAAATTCATATTAATTAATTACTCTGTTAATTAGTTCTCTGGTCTTTTTGGGCAATAAATCATTGTGCAGGAGAAAGGAGAGAGTGCAGGCCCGGCCCCATTTCGCATAAAAAATTTAGCACGCACACTTAGAAATAGACTATGCCTGCTGCCAAAAAAAGAATAGAGGGGAAAAAGTGCCCCCTAAAAACGTAGCGCACTGAAGTTGACGCCCGCTCGAGCCTCAGACCCATCAGACAAAAAGAGGAGGAATGGGGCTTTCACATGGAGAGCACACATATCAGACACGCTGTCTGCCAGTGATTTAATTAACACATTATCAACTTTTAAAGACAGAGGGATGCCAGGCCCAGGCTGCAAATGAAGGCACTGATGTTCACACGTCAAGTGGCATACGCGCTCGCACACACACACACACACAAACGCATGCAAACCAGACGCTCATTGAGATCGGCAGCTCTGCTAAAGATGGCCTTTTGAGTCTCAGCTGCCTGCTTAGCCCTGCCACTAACCACTGTGGAGGGTGAGGGCCTCCAGAAGGGGAAAGATTGATCTGCATGTAGGACAGTCTCAGGATATCATAACGATTGCACTATATTTTGCACAGCAAACTGTATTTTTCAATACAAAATCTTTGTGATTTTTGAAGACTCTGTGATGTATTATTGGAAAGAAACAGAGTGTTTTGATGTTTTTCTCAATCACTTCTTTACTGTGAGTAAACTCTGATTTCATGTTGTTACAGTAATCAAATATGATAAAATAAAAGCAGAAGTGTCAGGGCAGATAGGTACCCAGGTGTAAGGCTGTCACTGTGTTAATGGTTAGACAGTGTGGCACATGAATAATGCACGCGTTTTAAAAAATGTATAATGTAAATATCTCAGAGGAGGAAGGAGGAGGAGGAGGAGGAAGGCATGCAGTCAGTGGAAACTGTTGCTTTAGAAATGCTTCAGAGAAACTTTTTTTTTGCTAAACAATATAAGCAATAAATCATTTCTCTTGTGAATGTGATCATATCATTTCATCAGCCTCACCGTCAACACAAATTGAGACTTAATTTTATGATAAGGAGTTTATTTTCTTGACACCACAAAGGTGTTACGCAAATGAGTTAAAAAAAGCCACAGCCTTTACCTGTATTATATGATATTTAAAAAAATAGCTCTATTCTATTAGTATGATACCTTGCTGTTTTTAGATTTTAGTTTATAAGGTAAATAATAAAATAAAAGCATTAAAGCCCCTTTAGAGTTTTCTCTCTAATGAAGCTAAACCTTTTCCTCTAGACCCCCAAAATACATCTACCAAGTATGTCTTATGAATGTTTCCCCAAAGTCTAATAAAGGTCTGCTGTATTCCTTCAGTATTGCTCCCCTCTCAATAAAAATTGGGTGGTCTTAAAAGTAATAAGTTGATCTGCGTGTCAGGGCCTTGTTTAGCCACACTGTCTACAACAAAACGTCGAGCACATTTCAGTTCGGACAGTTTCAGTAAGAAGGCTATGCTAGTCATGCTAAACCCTAGAGCAAGAGGGCTGTCAGTGATGGAGGGTGAGTCAGTGAAAGAGGGTTGTCAGTGAAAGAGGGTTGTCAGTGATGGAGGGCGAGGCAGTGAAAGAGTGTTGTCAGTGATGGAGGGTGAGTCAGTGAAAGAGGGTTGTCAGTGATGGAGGGCGAGGCAGTGAAAGAGTGTTGTCAGTGATGGAGGGTGAGTCCATGAAAGAGGGTTGTCAGTGATGGCGGGTGAGTCCGTGAGAGAGGGTTGTCACTGATGGAGGGCGAGTCAGTGAGAGAGGGTTGTCAGTGATGGAGGGTGAGGCAGTGAAAGAGTGTTGTCAGTGATGGAGGGTGAGTCAGTGAAAGAGGGTTGTCAGTGATGGAGGGCGAGGCAGTGAAAGAGTGTTGTCAGCGATGGAGGGTGAGTCCTTGAAAGAGGGTTGTCAGTGATGGAGGGTGAGTCCGTGAGAGAGGGTTGTCACTGATGGAGGGCGAGTCAGTGAGAGAGGGTTGTCAGTGATGGAGGGCGAGGCAGTGAAAGAGGGTTGTCAGTGATGGAGGGCGAGTCTGTGAAAGAGGGTTGTCAGTGATGGAGGGCGAGTCAGTGAAAGAGGGTTGTCAGTGATGGAGGGGGAGTCTGTGAGAGAGGGTTGTCAGTGATGGAGGGTGAGTCAGTGAAAGAGGGTTGTCAGTGATGGAGGGCGAGGCAGTGAAAGAGGGTTGTCAGTGATGGAGGGGGAATCTGTGAAAGAGGGTTGTCAGTGATGGAGGGCGAGTCAGTGAAAGAGGGTTGTCAGTGATGGAGGGTGAGGCAGTGAACGAGTGTTGTCAGTGATGGAGGGCGGGTCAGTGAAAGAGGGTTGTCAGTGATGGAGGGCGAGGCAGTGAAAGAGGGTTGTCAGTGATGGAGGGCGAGTCTGTGAAAGAGGGTTGTCAGTGATGGAGGGCGAGTCAGTGAAAGAGGGTTGTCAGTGATGGAGGGCGAGTCAGTGAACGAGTGTTGTCAGTGATGGAGGGCGAGTCAGTGAAAGAGGGTTGTCAGTGATGGAGGGCGAGGCAGTGAAAGAGTGTTGTCAGTGATGGAGGGCGAGTCTGTGAAAGAGGGTTGTCAGTGATGGAGGGCGAGGCAGTGAAAGAGGGTTGTCAGTGATGGAGTGGGAGTCTGTGAGAGAGGGTTGTCAGTGATGGAGGGTGAGTCAGTGAAAGAGGGTTGTCAGTGGTGGAGGGCGAGGCAGTGAAAGAGGGTTGTCAGTGATGGAGGGCGAGTCTGTGAAAGAGGGTTGTCAGTGATGGAGGGCGAGTCAGTGAAAGAGGGTTGTCAGTGATGGAGGGCGAGTCTGTGAAAGAGGGTTGTCGGTGATGGAGGGCGAGTCAGTGAAAGAGGGTTGTCAGTGATGGAGGGCGAGTCAGTGAAAGAGGGTTGTCAGTGATGGAGGGCGAGTCTGTGAAAGAGGGTTGTCAGTGATGGAGGGCGAGGCAGTGAAAGAGGGTTGTCAGTGATGGAGGGCGAGTCAGTAAAAGAGGGTTGTCAGTCCGTGGGGAGTCCGTGAGAGAGGGTTGTCAGTGATGGTGGGAGCGAGTCAGTGGAAAAGTGTTGTCAGTGATGGTGGGAGCGAGTCAGTGAGAGAGGGTTGTCAGTGATGGTGAGAGCGAGTCAGTGAGAGAGGGTTGTCAGTGATAGAGGGCAAGAGAGTGAGAGAGGGCTGTCACTGATGGAGGGCGAGTCAGTGAGAGAGGGCTGTCAGTGATGGAGGGCGAGTCAGTGAGAGAGGGCTGTCAGTGATGGAGGGCGAGTCAGTGAGAGAGGGTTGTCACTGATAGAGGGCAAGATAGTGGGAGAGGGCTGTCACTGATGGTGGGAGAGTCAGTAAGAGAGGGCTGTCAGTATTAGAGGGCGAGTCAGTGAGAGAGGGTTGTCACTGATGGTGGGTGAGTCAGTGAGAGAGGGCTGTCACTGATGGAGGGCGAGTCAGTGGAAAAGTGTTGTCAGTGATGGTGGGAGCGAGTCAGTGAGAGAGGGTTGTCAGTGATAGAGGGCAAGACAGTGAGAGAGGGCTGTCACTGATGGAGGGCGAGTCAGTGAGAGAGGGCTGTCAGTGATGGAGGGCGAGTCAGTGAGAGAGGGCTGTCAGTGATGGAGGGCGAGTCAGTGAGAGAGGGTTGTCACTGATAGAGGGCAAGATAGTGGGAGAGGGCTGTCACTGATGGTGGGAGAGTCAGTAAGAGAGGGCTGTCAGTATTAGAGGGCGAGTCAGTGAGAGAGGGTTGTCACTGATGGTGGGCGAGTCAGTAGGAGAGGGCTGTCACTGATGGAGGGCGAGTCAGTGAGAGAGAGCCGTCAGTGATGGAGGGCGAGTCAGTGAGAGAGGGCTGTCACTGATGGAGGGCGAGTCAGTGGGAGAGGGCTGTCACTGATGGAGGGCGAGTCAGTGAGAGAGAGCCGTCAGTGATGGAGGGCGAGTCAGTGAGAGAGGGTTGTCAGTGATGGTGGGAGCGAGTCAGTGAGAGAGGGTTGTCAGTGATAGAGGGCAAGACAGTGAGAGAGGGCTGTCACTGATGGAGGGCGAGTCAGTGAGAGAGGGCTGTCAGTGATGGAGGGCGAGTCAGTGAGAGAGGGCTGTCAGTGATGGAGGGCGAGTCAGTGAGAGAGGGTTGTCACTGATAGAGGGCAAGATAGTGGGAGAGGGCTGTCACTGATGGTGGGAGAGTCAGTAAGAGAGGGCTGTCAGTATTAGAGGGCGAGTCAGTGAGAGAGGGTTGTCACTGATGGTGGGTGAGTCAGTGAGAGAGGGCTGTCACTGATGGAGGGCGAGTCAGTGGAAAAGTGTTGTCAGTGATGGTGGGAGCGAGTCAGTGAAAGAGGGTTGTCAGTGATAGAGGGCAAGACAGTGAGAGAGGGCTGTCACTGATGGAGGGCGAGTCAGTGAGAGAGGGCTGTCAGTGATGGAGGGCGAGTCAGTGAGAGAGGGCTGTCAGTGATGGAGGGCGAGTCAGTGAGAGAGGGTTGTCACTGATAGAGGGCAAGATAGTGGGAGAGGGCTGTCACTGATGGTGGGAGAGTCAGTAAGAGAGGGCTGTCAGTATTAGAGGGCGAGTCAGTGAGAGAGGGTTGTCACTGATGGTGGGCGAGTCAGTGGGAGAGGGCTGTCACTGATGGAGGGCGAGTCAGTGAGAGAGAGCCGTCAGTGATGGAGGGCGAGTCAGTGAGAGAGGGCTGTCAGTGATGGAGGGCGAGTCAGTGAGAGAGGGTTGTCACTGATAGAGGGCAAGATAGTGGGAGAGGGCTGTCACTGATGGTGGGAGAGTCAGTAAGAGAGGGCTGTCAGTATTAGAGGGCGAGTCAGTGAGAGAGGGTTGTCACTGATGGTGGGCGAGTCAGTAGGAGAGGGCTGTCACTGATGGAGGGCGAGTCAGTGAGAGAGAGCCGTCAGTGATGGAGGGCGAGTCAGTGAGAGAGGGCTGTCACTGATGGAGGGCGAGTCAGTGGGAGAGGGCTGTCACTGATGGAGGGCGAGTCAGTGAGAGAGAGCCGTCAGTGATGGAGGGCGAGTCAGTGAGAGAGGGTTGTCAGTGATGGCGGGAGCGAGTCAGTGAGAGAGGGTTGTCAGTGATAGAGGGCAAGACAGTGAGAGAGGGCTGTCACTGATGGAGGGCGAGTCAGTGAGAGAGGGCTGTCAGTGATGGAGGGCGAGTCAGTGAGAGAGGGCTGTCACTGATGGAGGGCGAGTCAGTGAGAGAGGGCTGTCACTGATGGAGGGCGAGTCAGTGAGAGAGGGCTGTCACTGATGGAGGGCGAGTCAGTGAGAGAGGGCTGTCACTGATGGAGGGCGAGTCAGTGAGAGACGGCTGTCACTGATGGAGGGCGAGTCAGTGAGAGAGGGCTGTCACTGATGGAGGGCGAGTCAGTGAGAGAGGGCTGTCACTGATGGAGGGCGAGTCAGTGAGAGAGGGCTGTCACTGATGGGGTTGAGTCAGTGAGAGAGGGCTGTCAGTGATGAAGGGTGAGGGAGTCAGTCAGGCATGTTCATTGGAATCATTAAGGTCACATGCAGTCTATTCTCAGAGAGGAAGAAAAGTAAACGTTCTCATTGTTCAGGAGTGTTTTATTATATTTCTACTTTGATTCTTCCATTACACACAAATTTAGTGTGATAAAAAAAATCAATATTTTAAAGTGCGTTAGCTTTGTTTACTTGTAAATTTTAATTAAGGTGCAAAACACTCTATTGTATGTCTTATAACAAAGAAAACACGTCTGGTTTGTGGTGAATTTTGTTGGGCTTCCATACGAATAAGTTAAAGAGGGCTGTCAGTGATGGAGGGCGAGGCAGTGAAAGAGGGTTGTCAGTGATGGAGGGTGAGTCAGAAAGAGAGGGTTGTCAGTGATGGAGGGCGAGGCAGTGAAAGAGTGTTGTCAGTGATGGAAGGCGAGTCAGTGAGAGAGGGTTGTCAGTGATGGAGGGCGAGTCAGTGAAAGAGGGTTGTCAGTGATGGCGGGGGAGTCCATGAGAGAGTGTTGTCAGTGATGGTGGGAGTGAGTCAGTGGAAGAGTGTTGTCAGTGATGGTGGGAGCGAGTCAGTGAGAGAGGGTTGTCAGTGATGGAGGACGAGTCCGTGTGAGAGGGTTGTCAGTGATGGAGGGCGAGTCAGTAAGAGAGGGTTGTCAGTGATGGAGGGCGAGTCAGTGAGAGAGGGTTGTCACTGATAGAGGGCAAGACAGTGGGAGAGGGCTGTCACTGATGGTGGGAGAGTCAGTTAGAGAGGGCTGTCAGTGATAGAGGGCGAGTCAGTGAAAGAGTGTTGTCAGTGATGGAGGGCGAGTCAGTGAAAGAGGGCTGTCACTGATGGAGGGCGAGTCAGTGAGAGAGGGCTGTCACTGATGGAGGGCGAGTCAGTGAGAGAGGGTTGTCAGTGAT
Organism: Megaleporinus macrocephalus; assembly: GCA_021613375.1. Taxonomy (NCBI): domain Eukaryota; kingdom Metazoa; phylum Chordata; class Actinopteri; order Characiformes; family Anostomidae; genus Megaleporinus; species Megaleporinus macrocephalus. The sequence goes on from CM038705.1 coordinate 31,361,846, forward strand.
GGAGGGCGAGTCAGTGAGAGAGGGCTGTCACTGATGGAGGACGAGTCAGTGAGAGAGGGCTGTCACTGATGGAGGGCGAGTCAGTAAGAGAGGGTTGTCAGTGATGGAGGGCGAGTCAGTGAGAGAGGGCTGTCACTGATGGAGGGCGAGTCAGTGAGAGAGGGCTGTCACTGATGGAGGGCGAGTCAGTGAGAGAGGGCTGTCACTGATCGGGGTGAGTCAGTGAGAGAGGGCTGTCAGTGATGGAGGGCGAGTCAGTGAGAGACGGCTGTCACTGATGGAGGGCGAGTCAGTGAGAGAGGGCTGTCACTGATCGGGGTGAGTCAGTGAGAGAGGGCTGTCAGTGATGGAGGGCGAGTCAGTGAGAGAGGGCTGTCACTGATGGAGGGCGAGTCAGTGGGAGAGGGCTGTCACTGATGGAGGGCGAGTCAGTGAGAGAGAGCCGTCAGTGATGGAGGGCGAGTCAGTGAGAGAGGGTTGTCAGTGATGGCGGGAGCGAGTCAGTGAGAGAGGGTTGTCAGTGATAGAGGGCAAGACAGTGAGAGAGGGCTGTCACTGATGGAGGGCGAGTCAGTGAGAGAGGGCTGTCAGTGATGGAGGGCGAGTCAGTGAGAGAGGGCTGTCACTGATGGAGGGCGAGTCAGTGAGAGAGGGCTGTCACTGATGGAGGGCGAGTCAGTGAGAGAGGGCTGTCACTGATGGAGGGCGAGTCAGTGAGAGAGGGCTGTCACTGATGGGGTTGAGTCAGTGAGAGAGGGCTGTCAGTGATGAAGGGTGAGGGAGTCAGTCAGGCATGTTCATTGGAATCATTAAGGTCACATGCAGTCTATTCTCAGAGAGGAAGAAAAGTAAACGTTCTCATTGTTCAGGAGTGTTTTATTATATTTCTACTTTGATTCTTCCATTACACACAAATTTAGTGTGATAAAAAAAATCAATATTTTAAAGTGCGTTAGCTTTGTTTACTTGTAAATTTTAATTAAGGTGCAAAACACTCTATTGTATGTCTTATAACAAAGAAAACACGTCTGGTTTGTGGTGAATTTTGTTGGGCTTCCATACGAATAAGTTAAAGAGGGCTGTCAGTGATGGAGGGCGAGGCAGTGAAAGAGGGTTGTCAGTGATGGAGGGTGAGTCAGAAAGAGAGGGTTGTCAGTGATGGAGGGCGAGGCAGTGAAAGAGTGTTGTCAGTGATGGAAGGCGAGTCAGTGAGAGAGGGTTGTCAGTGATGGAGGGCGAGTCAGTGAAAGAGGGTTGTCAGTGATGGCGGGGGAGTCCATGAGAGAGTGTTGTCAGTGATGGTGGGAGTGAGTCAGTGGAAGAGTGTTGTCAGTGATGGTGGGAGCGAGTCAGTGAGAGAGGGTTGTCAGTGATGGAGGACGAGTCCGTGTGAGAGGGTTGTCAGTGATGGAGGGCGAGTCAGTAAGAGAGGGTTGTCAGTGATGGAGGGCGAGTCAGTGAGAGAGGGTTGTCACTGATAGAGGGCAAGACAGTGGGAGAGGGCTGTCACTGATGGTGGGAGAGTCAGTTAGAGAGGGCTGTCAGTGATAGAGGGCGAGTCAGTGAAAGAGTGTTGTCAGTGATGGAGGGCGAGTCAGTGAAAGAGGGCTGTCACTGATGGAGGGCGAGTCAGTGAGAGAGGGCTGTCACTGATGGAGGGCGAGTCAGTGAGAGAGGGTTGTCAGTGATGGAGGGCGAGTCAGTGAGAGAGGGCTGTCACTGATGGAGGACGAGTCAGTGAGAGAGGGCTGTCACTGATGGAGGGCGAGTCAGTAAGAGAGGGTTGTCAGTGATGGAGGGCGAGTCAGTGAGAGAGGGCTGTCACTGATGGAGGGCGAGTCAGTGAGAGAGGGCTGTCACTGATGGAGGGCGAGTCAGTGAGAGAGGGCTGTCACTGATCGGGGTGAGTCAGTGAGAGAGGGCTGTCAGTGATGGAGGGCGAGTCAGTGAGAGACGGCTGTCACTGATGGAGGGCGAGTCAGTGAGAGAGGGCTGTCACTGATCGGGGTGAGTCAGTGAGAGAGGGCTGTCAGTGATGGAGGGCGAGTCAGTGAGAGAGGGCTGTCACTGATGGAGGGCGAGTCAGTGGGAGAGGGCTGTCACTGATGGAGGGCGAGTCAGTGAGAGAGAGCCGTCAGTGATGGAGGGCGAGTCAGTGAGAGAGGGTTGTCAGTGATGGCGGGAGCGAGTCAGTGAGAGAGGGTTGTCAGTGATAGAGGGCAAGACAGTGAGAGAGGGCTGTCACTGATGGAGGGCGAGTCAGTGAGAGAGGGCTGTCAGTGATGGAGGGCGAGTCAGTGAGAGAGGGCTGTCACTGATGGAGGGCGAGTCAGTGAGAGAGGGCTGTCACTGATGGAGGGCGAGTCAGTGAGAGAGGGCTGTCACTGATGGAGGGCGAGTCAGTGAGAGAGGGCTGTCACTGATGGAGGGCGAGTCAGTGAGAGACGGCTGTCACTGATGGAGGGCGAGTCAGTGAGAGAGGGCTGTCACTGATGGAGGGCGAGTCAGTGAGAGAGGGCTGTCACTGATGGAGGGCGAGTCAGTGAGAGAGGGCTGTCACTGATGGGGTTGAGTCAGTGAGAGAGGGCTGTCAGTGATGAAGGGTGAGGGAGTCAGTCAGGCATGTTCATTGGAATCATTAAGGTCACATGCAGTCTATTCTCAGAGAGGAAGAAAAGTAAACGTTCTCATTGTTCAGGAGTGTTTTATTATATTTCTACTTTGATTCTTCCATTACACACAAATTTAGTGTGATAAAAAAAATCAATATTTTAAAGTGCGTTAGCTTTGTTTACTTGTAAATTTTAATTAAGGTGCAAAACACTCTATTGTATGTCTTATAACAAAGAAAACACGTCTGGTTTGTGGTGAATTTTGTTGGGCTTCCATACGAATAAGTTAAAGAGGGCTGTCAGTGATGGAGGGCGAGGCAGTGAAAGAGGGTTGTCAGTGATGGAGGGTGAGTCAGAAAGAGAGGGTTGTCAGTGATGGAGGGCGAGGCAGTGAAAGAGTGTTGTCAGTGATGGAAGGCGAGTCAGTGAGAGAGGGTTGTCAGTGATGGAGGGCGAGTCAGTGAAAGAGGGTTGTCAGTGATGGCGGGGGAGTCCATGAGAGAGTGTTGTCAGTGATGGTGGGAGTGAGTCAGTGGAAGAGTGTTGTCAGTGATGGTGGGAGCGAGTCAGTGAGAGAGGGTTGTCAGTGATGGAGGACGAGTCCGTGTGAGAGGGTTGTCAGTGATGGAGGGCGAGTCAGTAAGAGAGGGTTGTCAGTGATGGAGGGCGAGTCAGTGAGAGAGGGTTGTCACTGATAGAGGGCAAGACAGTGGGAGAGGGCTGTCACTGATGGTGGGAGAGTCAGTTAGAGAGGGCTGTCAGTGATAGAGGGCGAGTCAGTGAAAGAGTGTTGTCAGTGATGGAGGGCGAGTCAGTGAAAGAGGGCTGTCACTGATGGAGGGCGAGTCAGTGAGAGAGGGCTGTCACTGATGGAGGGCGAGTCAGTGAGAGAGGGTTGTCAGTGATGGAGGGCGAGTCAGTGAGAGAGGGCTGTCACTGATGGAGGACGAGTCAGTGAGAGAGGGCTGTCACTGATGGAGGGCGAGTCAGTAAGAGAGGGTTGTCAGTGATGGAGGGCGAGTCAGTGAGAGAGGGCTGTCACTGATGGAGGGCGAGTCAGTGAGAGAGGGCTGTCACTGATGGAGGGCGAGTCAGTGAGAGAGGGCTGTCACTGATCGGGGTGAGTCAGTGAGAGAGGGCTGTCAGTGATGGAGGGCGAGTCAGTGAGAGACGGCTGTCACTGATGGAGGGCGAGTCAGTGAGAGAGGGCTGTCACTGATCGGGGTGAGTCAGTGAGAGAGGGCTGTCAGTGATGGAGGGCGAGTCAGTGAGAGACGGCTGTCACTGATGGAGGGCGAGTCAGTGAGAGAGGGCTGTCACTGATGGAGGGCGAGTCAGTGAGAGAGGGCTGTCACTGATGGGGGTGAGTCAGTGAGAGAGGGCTGTCAGTGATGAAGGGTGAGGGAGTCAGTCAGGCACGTTCATTGGAATCATTAAGGTCACATGTAGTCTATTCTCAGAGAGGAAGAAAAGTAAACGTTCTCATTGTTCAGGAGTGTTTTATTATATTTCTACTTTGATTCTTCCATTACACACAAATTTAGTGTGATAAAAAAAATCAATATTTTAAAGTGCGTTAGCTTTGTTTACTTGTAAATTTTAATTAAGGTGCAAAACACTCTATTGTATGTCTTATAACAAAGAAAACACGTTTGGTTTGTGGTGAATTTTGTTGGGCATCCATACGAATAATTAAAGAGGGCTGTCGGTGATGGAGGGCGAGTCAGTGAGAAAGGGCTGTCAGTGAATGCGGGAGAGTCAGTGAGAGAGAGTGTTTTTTTTTATTTCTAATTTTTTTTCCATAACAACCACATTTTGTATGATACAAAAATATATATATTTTATGTTGTTTTCCAGGGGCACAAATCAAGAGTGCAGAAAGCTTGTTTACTTCAGGGGTTTTCTTTGCAGGGGTCCGGAGATTAGTCTGGTGATTGTAAGAAGGTAACAGCGAAGCTGTATGCGTGAGTGTGTTTGAGTTTTGGTGTGCGTGAGTGTGTGTTGGTTAGGGAACGGGGCTGGGTTGCGTGGTGCTAGGAATTGTTGATGTGAGTGTTGTTGATTTCAGGACTGTGCCAGATATGTCCATCAGAAATAGCTTTGTTCTGCCCTTTGGCTGCGGCTCACCTGCAGTCCTGCAGGACTGTTTGAAGCACAGTTGCTGCTGTTAGGTGACTGCTGATGTCTGTGTGTGGCCGTGTTGGGAGAAGGTAAGTTTGGCGAAACTGGTGCTACCTACCTTGTTTCCAGTCCCCATGGAGGCAGATACAGGGCCAGAGCTGTCCCATTCCATGCAACACATGCCCAGTCAAGATTAGGGACCCCTGCCTCATCACAACTTGGGCTTCTTCCTGGACAATTCCTGGCATCTGTCTGCGAGGGGGGCCTATGGAACTTGGAGCCGAAAGCTGCACCGTTCCTTTTGTGTGGTATTTGCTTCTCTCTGGGGCCAGCAGAGTTTTTGTTCAGACATGGAAACAATAAAAAACCAAGTAACACTTTCTATGAATTCTAGAATCATAAATAGTTATAAATTTGTAGTAACAATGTTTGTAAGCATACAAAAGCCTGTAAAAGCCTGTAATAATGTACTGAATTAATGCTTAGGTGACTCATAAACATGTTATTGCACAAGATTCACCATCTATTATAATTGGATGATGACCTGTATATAATTATTTATCAAATAATACTTCTTAACAATTATAAACACAAGCTACATTCAAAATGCTGTTACTAAGTGATTCTAGTAAAGTGACTCAGGCTACTTACAGCTGAATGTTAAATGTTGTACCTTTTATGACTGTCAGTGTGTATATAGTATATCTGTTATTATTCCAGGATCCAATTTTATGATAACAAAGTATCAATCACTTTACTTAAAGCGTTCAGTAATGCCATTTTAAATGTTTTTATGTGAATGTGTTTATAATTGTTAATGTATATTTTACATGCTTTGTAATGGTTATAGCTTATCACCTATTTAAAAGACTTTAGAATGAATTTTAATGTGACAATTGTTTATGAAACATTATAAAGTGTTTTTTTATGTTTATAAGGCTTTATGAACAGATATTTATAGAAAGTGCTACTAAAAGAAAGTTTGTCACAATAAAAATGAGCAATTATTACAGGGCAAAAAGTTATTTTAATCAAAATCTGTGTACTCGTTAATTTATGGAAATTTCTATTCAGTGGAAACCATAACTGTAGTACAATCCAGTGGATTAACTGTAGCCAACACTGTTTTGCCCAAACTGTTAGACAAGACCGTGGCCTAAATGTTGCTGTTGAGGCAGTGTGAGAGTATTATGACTTGATTTGGCCCCAGCTGGTTCTTGAATGTCATTTCATCATTCGCCATCAGACGCTTTCCCAAGCTTATCTAATTGGCTAAACTGGAAAGGCACCCATTGCACTGAGAGACACTCGACAAATATTACTTTGGAAGCAATCCTGTTTTTACCCTTTCATTGTGACTTATTACACTACCTAAGTGTGAGAGACAGACAGAGAGAGAGAGTGAGGGAGTGAGGGTCCTGAGGCATGATTCTTGGTATGTAAAAGCATAATTTAGGACACCTCTCTACTCACTTTTATACTCCTCACTTGACTCTTATATTCTTATCTTAGCGACAGCTGTCCTCTTTCGATGGTTGTATTATATTAAGCCTTTGGCAACTAATAGTCTTGCCATCTAATTGTGTTTGCTAATGATCCATGTGGAAATGGAGTAGTTTTAGAGAGAAAGGGCGTCAAATGCAAATGATACAGCACACTCGAACACAAATTGAGACACAAATCTATGTAAGTGCTCATGCACTCTCACATGATCGCAGTTTTTATTTCAGAATTGCTGTTATTTGGTAATAGCTGACTTATTTAGTGATTAGGATTTTGCACAATTAATCACAGAGAAGAAAGTCTGCACGCTTTAAAAATAATAATCTAGGCACAATCACAGGCCCCCACTCATGTGCACACACACAATTTGATTCACATTTGTTCTATTTAGCGTTGCTCATACATTGTTCCACTTGTGCACCAAACCATCTGGCTGTAGTAATCTCTTCCTTGATGTAACTAATTTAACCTCTGCTGGTACCACTGCTTGGAGATTTGTGCTAGAGAGGTATTGGAACGCGTGGCCGCTGCTGGACCCTTAGGAACGGGCCTAAATGTCCTTGGTTTCAGCAGGCAGCTGTCCCCACTTAGACCCTAATTTCATCTCCACTCTCCTTCCCTCTGTGGGTCCTGTGAATTCAGTGGAAAACAAGGCTCTGGCAACATGGCTGCCTGCCTGCCTGCCTGCTTGCCCTCTGATGGCTCAGCTAATCTGGCCATCCACAGCACACCCAGTAAATACTCTGGAAGAATGACTGAGAGCCGAGCGTGTGAGTATTTGTTGCTGAGTGAAACGTGCCTGAGGATGTATAGACTTTCTTTAAAAACAATGCCATTTTCAGTTTAGAGCAAACCCTCATTTCTAGGACACTAATGGCTCGTGCACGGCCACAGCCACATTGTGTGTGGACACGTCTCCAATACCTACACGCGTATCCACTTCGAAGGCTGCGACTTGAGCAAAGCAATTATGTAACAGTGACATTGTCATTACTCCGCGTTTGTTATTGCCTCTACTGAAATGTTGGCCTGCTCCTCTTCACAGCCAATCTGATGGCCCCATCTGGTCAGCCTGGTTGGGGTCTGTATTAGTCATGGTCTGGACCCTGTGACCACCCGGCAGCCTCGCCAGGGTCTGTGCATCCCACCCACAGACAGGCTGTATGAGGCCTTGTCCAAAACCAGTGAGAACACAGCGCCACGTTCAAAACCACCACCACCACCTCCTTGTTGCACAGATCTTTGACAATTGGCCACAAACGGACCACAAGCCCACACATAGTCACACATGATATTTCCAAAACGGTACTCATGATATGTAACGAACGTATGAACTTGATGAATAAACTGAACTGAAAAAGCACAAAGTGTACTGGGAGAGAAAAATAGGTGATGCAATGAGCTGCCAGATCAACACAAGGACACATCAGGGTCATGATTTCATTGAGATAAGGAAACCAATTGGAGCCACATGAATCAGACAACAGAATCAGAACTAAATAAGAAAAACATAGGAAGAGAATCGTGTTGGAAGTTAAGGTTAACGCACACCCATGGACTAGTTTTCCTCTCTTTGTGCACTGTGAGACTCTCTCCCAGAGCTTAATGCCTTTAGACAAAGCTTGGTGTGGAAGCTGAAGTAATCGTAACAGATGTTGAATGATTAAATTAGCAGTTGCTGGCTGTTCAAATATTCATGTCGCGTCAAGAATGTGTACCATTATAAACAAATTCCATCGAATGCTGCTTAATTATTCTGTGCTTTTGTTTTCCTCACATATGTTTCAGAGAGAGAGGTGGTACTTTTCTTGGAATAGAACACAGAAAGCAGGGTAAAGGGCTGGACGTATTCCTGCACACATTGAAAAGTGCTTTGTGGGTAAACCTGGGCTCACATGTGAGAGTGGGGACTCTCCAGCACAGTTCCTTTGTAGTGTGGGAGTAGAAATATTTGTGTTCAAAAGATGTGTTCAGAGTCTGCACAGGGGCTTAAAATATGTGTTTCTCACCATCAGAGCACACGATTCAAAGGATCTCGTGACAAATGGCGCAGCAATGTTTTGAACGAGTTCAGTAAGTTGCAGCATTTTGCAAAGCGAATAGGCTGCATACCCTAGTATTTTCAACCCTTTATCACTCCTGCAGTAAACAAAATGCAGTGTTTTATATATAATTCAGCTCCGGTTATATACAGTATATACAGCGCACGGTTCACTGCGTGTCAGTGAGTTTCTCGGTGGTCTTTATTGACCTCTGCTGGCGCAAATGCAGCACAACAAGACGCAACACGCACCATGAAATATTTGCCCTTAAACATCTTAGTCCACTCACACAATACTCAAAACTCAATAACAACAAATGAAATGCAAATATAATATTTAAAATGAAACAAAGTAAAAAGTAAGTAAATCAATGCAAATAATAATTAAATAATAAATAAATAATAATCAAATAAACTAGTTTATGAGCTGCATTTAGTTGTATTTTCTGACAGATCAACTCCTCCTTGTTGAAGAAAACTTTCAGTGGACACAGTCTTTGGAGTTCCAGTGACATTTTTTCTTCTTGTTATGTTTTATGTTATGATTGTCTTTTTATGGAAAACAAATTTGCATAGATTTCTTGTGGGCTGGAGGCCAAATGACATACTGTGACATAGACTTTTTATCCTCAAGCAGGAAGTAAGCAAGCAACAGTAAATATAGCTACAGGGTTGTGCACACTAACAGTCTGGAGCTCCTATTGGATCTACTAAGACTGTAGACACAAGATAAGGTGAGTGTACCTAGTCTACCTAGTTAAACTTTCTCTCAGCTGTACTGGAACTCTAGAAGCTGCTAATGCCAGAGAATGTGTATCTACTGCTTAATCTCATGAGTGCAGGTTCTCAGTTCTGTTTCAGTATACTGCTTACTGTCCTAGTTGCTGTCCAACTGAGAGGCCAACGGAAAGTTTTTACTTTTTATGTACGTTGATGTAAAGAAAATTTTATTTCTACTGATCTATTTAAACTTTTTGTATATAATTTAAAAGAATATTTAAATATAAAAGATGTTTCAGTGATGATGAGAAGCAAAAATTGGAAAGAATATGTACAATACTGTGCACTCGGGCACATTATTTGTTTATTGTATTTTAAAAGTCACTTTTTCAGACAGAAAGGTTTTATTTGCTCAGTAGTATTAATACAGTTGTAATTTTACATATGTCAGTATTATTTGCAGTTACCATCTAATGCCTGGTTTGACTATTTAGTACGTCATTAAGCTAAATCAAGATTGCTGCTGAAGGAATTCAATAAATACATGCAATGTCTGTGGCGTCCAGGAGAAATCTAGAAGTAAACTTCAAATTGGCTATATTATATATATTACTCCTATACCTCCTATACCTCCTATATCTTTCAAAATAAGATATTCATGTTACTTTGTATTGTTACTTTGTATTGTATTGTATATTATACAAACTAATAGCTTAGGTACTTTTGCACAGTAGTGTGTGTATGTATGTATGTATATATATATATATATATATATATATATATATATATATATATATATATATATATATATATATATATATAATATTGGCTTTTTTTTCTTTGCCATTAATCATAATATACCGTAATATATTGATGTTTCTCATATGTATAATGTCATAGATAGATAGATAGATAGATAGATAGATAGATAGATAAATAGATAGATAGATAATGCTGATTAAATTGCTTGTTCATATGCTGTCTTATACAACCAGAAGTGGTATTGTGAGTGTGTCTATTGTAATGGTCTAATATAAACAGTATATAAATAAAATTACATTATTAAATGTAAAATTGGATCACTGATACAAGGTGTGGATTAAAAACAAAGGAGTGGCCCCATCTGCACTGCCAGCAGTTATGCCACTGCTCTTGTGTATAGTACCGCAATGACTACCAGCTCCTATCTTGTTTCAGTGCTTGACCCTGAGACATATCCTGTGGAAAAATCTTCTCTTCACTCTGGCTGTTCAACCCTGATAAGCACTTTGGCAGGAAATGATGACCGTTCTGAGCAGCGAAAGAAAAGCTGTCCTATGACTTCTGCTTTATGCTGATCTAATACATTTGCATCTCTCTTTCATTCTCTGTTTACTCAAGCAGAGGCGAGTGGGTTGCAAGGTACTCATTGCAAACTGTTGATGTGGCTGGAGTGTGACCTGTAAATAGGTGGTGACTGCAGTGATGGCTGTTGATCATGTGGCTGATAAGAGGGCCAGACTATTGGCCACCAAAAGCACGTGGGGTGGGATGGGTGACGTTGCAGCTACTCACCCACTTACCAGCTCCAGGGGAGGTAGGTCTCATCTGTCTGGACAAAGTGATGCACTGCTCGATTCTATGAAAGTATGTGATTGTCATGTTGAATTTGTCTTTCATACAGAGTTTGTTCACTAATGCTGAAGTGAAAAGATATGAAATAAAACAGATCCTTTTTGAGCAATCTGAGACACTGAGAACAGAAAGAGAGAGTTTAGCTTTCATCTTCATTACTCTTTCTTCTCAGCAGAAAAATGTGCTCAAGACAGCATTCAGCAGTGGCTCGTTTCTATCACTGAGTGAGTACTGATTACTACGCAGCAGAGTTCTTCATTTCTTTTCAATTACAAGTCAGACAAATAAGACATGATTTACATAAAGTCTGTATTTTCATTCCACCACCTAGTTTCCTAATTAGATTTGATGGTAAATTAACACATGTATGTTTTCAAGCCTTTTTAAACCCTGACTTCCATCTTTAGGCAAGATGCTAGACCAGATGTCGACCATGACACTTCAGGTAGGAGTTCACTTGACGGTGCTTGAAGTGTCATATTACTTCTGGTGCTGTTATATTTTCTAGTGCCTTGACTGTTGAACATCTGCATGTTACTGTTTTTGTTTTATGAGACGAAAACATTTGAGATGAAACGTCTGACTTGTATTTTTGTCAGAAAGTGCATTTATAAACATGCCTGCACATTTTCCTTTGGGAAGGGATTTTGCAACCCTTCCCAGAAGCCACTAGATGGGCAGTGCCTCTGCATGGCTGATCCAGTCAAACAACATGCAAAATAGTCCTGCAACAACCCTGGCTGGAAATTTTACACTGTAACTTGATCTAATCTCCTTTATCAGCACTGATCGACCTGGTTTAGTCTTCGTCACTCTGCATTATGTCTTAAATATAGTCTATGTTTTAGTGCTCAGAGTGTCAGATCAGTAATAAGGGGAAAATATCTAGGATACTAAAGAGGTAAGTCCAATCAGTTTAAATCTTTGTCCTGAACAGCCGTACCTAGGTTGTATTGTACTTACATGGTTGACTCCAGGATCTTAATCGCCTGACTGTTAGTTTACACTGTAATTGCTTTTGTATAAGCTGTGGAATAAACAATGCCACTCTGCTTATAGTTCAGCCTCTCAGGAGGAACGCCAGTTCCGAAGATGACTTAGCGCTGGGCATAGAAGGTAAAGCTATTTTCTGTTCTGTATTATTCAGGTGACGAGCACAAGTTTAGATAAAGCAAATACTGGGCTGAAACAGGACTCTTGGTTTTAAACACATCAATGATTTATCTGAAATATGCCCCAAGGTCTATTATTTTAGCTCTCTAAGTGGTGAACACACAGACTAGCCCTCTTCCCCAGTGCAAGCTTATTTATTTTAGAGGGAAATATATTGGCACAGTGCTAGGATGTGTGCACTGTGTTCACGCGTAGTCGGCTTCTTCTGGTAGACGGAGAGAGAGGGAGAGGGCTGGGGCTGGAGGAAAGGTCCTGGGAGACAGCGTTAAGCCTCTCTTCCGTGACTGGATGTTTAACCCAACTGAGAAGAACACTCCGCTCTTGTCCAAACACCGTCACAGTGTGAGGAACACCAGTCCCCTGCTGTCACTTTGCCACTGCCTAAGATGAGCACTGAGTGAATAGACGCAATGCTTGTTCCAGGTGCAACTCGCAGTATGACAAAAAGAAGGGATGGAATAAGGTAAGGAGGAGTAAGGATTCATGAAATCTGCATGAATGGAGAGATTGGAGATAGGTGCCATGGTGTTCCTTCACAATGGATTTAGGTATGAAACTAGCTGTACTTATGGAGAGGAGTTAGCACTACTACTATGTCTGGAACCCAACATACCAGCTCCATGGAGCTTTAGTGGACTTTAGTGGTGATTGAGCGCTTTCAGTTTCTCTCTCCATTTTTTTTCTGCTGTGTGGGCCTACACAGAAGACATATCAAGACAATCAGATTCCAAGCTGCATGGATTGACTTTCATTGTTATCTACCTGCCGTTGTCTTCTCTCTAGATGAGACATTGTCTTCAGGGGCTTGCTTTTTGTCTATCAGGGCTGCAGGAACCATCCGTTGGGAACATTTCTGGATCTTTCTGGGCATATGGGCTTTTTGTCCACTGTCAAACACTGCCTTACTTATGGATCTGGAGCTCCGATTATACAATGGCGGCCAAGAAGATCATGAGTCTTAGAAAGGGAATGAAACGCTGGTATGGAACGGATTGCCAGCGTTCCGCAGAATCAAACACATCTAATGCTTTGGCAGAGCGAGAGGAGACATAATAGGAGAGGCCTGCATTAGACATGCTCTTATGAGAAGACGCTCAGTCTCACTTTGTCCCTGACATTATGCCAAAGAGAGATGAAGGAAAAACTTTGATGGTTCGGTATGAGAGGACAGCCAAATGAAAACAACAAGGACTCTTTCCTAATATAGCTACTGTACTGCCCTAATGTCGACGACAGCAACCACCGAGTCCTGGAGCATGTTTTATTGCCATAGGCAATGTTTCGGTTTAAAATGACCTCTCTTTTCCGCATTTTTCCAAAACAGCATCTTTATATGGTAAACCAGCTGCAAGGACAGCACAAGGATTTTTGAGGTAAGATTCTCTCATCTATTTCTTTTTTCCCATTTCCCTTGTGTGACTTTTCTTGTAGAATTTGTTATAGAAATGTAATCAGTGCAGCCATATGAACAATGGAGGTTCCTGTCCACATGCATTCTCATTATGCATATTTAGTCAGAGTCAGAGTTGACATAATGTTTTACTATTGCTTAGTTTGAATGTTTTCTGTAGGTATTTCCTTCCATGAGAAATGGGTGGCCCCTAATAAAATGATTGCAAGTAGTTTATGTCCATGTTTATAAAAGCCTCCAGCATCAAACAACCTGCAATCAAAGCATTTACACACTGCATTCTGATCCAAACAGACATCAGTCAACCCGTCAGCTTATTAACAAACAAAAAAATGCTACAGGGCTACTTCCTGCATAAAGTTGGGGAACACTTGCCCTGGTTCATGTACACAAGGGTCAGGAGGTCATGTGATATTTGATGCATTTATTCAAGGTGACATGTATTTAGGTACCTGTCAGCAACCAATGACTCATATTTTCCATGCAAATATACACACTCAGGTGACCTGCCTCTTTCTTGGCCACTGAGTTGGTTTGCATGAGGTTTGCAGGGGAAGATATGAGACATGTTTGGAAGAGGGTGGGATTGGAAACATGATTTATGGTTGTGATGAGTAGTGGCAGAAGGTACAACACCAAACAGTTACAGTTCTGTGGTTGAATTCTCTAATGTGCCGTCATGGTTTCCTCACACTGTAGGTCCTCTATAGCAAGACCTCTTCTGCCCAGGTGGGACAGCTTGACATCAGCATTCTCAACTCATTCTGGGCCACTGAGGTACCTGTCTTTGATTTATTTTATTTATTTTTTGCTTATTCACTTCTTTTATGGTTTTAGGCTGGGTACTATAGCTTGTGTGACTGGGCTCTCTAACAGCGCACTAGCACCCCTTATATTGCTACCTACACAATTTTATTCCACCCTACTCATTAGTAGATGTGACACCAATAAACTTCGACCTTTAGCCCACATTAGAGTAATTCGAAGCATAGTAATAGCATGTAAAGTAAATTATTATATATTTAGAGTTCCATGTATGATTGTTACTACTGTAAGCCACTTTGTAACTTTTCTCTTGTAGTGTCATGGATGTGCTGAATCTGTGGCAAGACGACCCAGAAGAGCTGCTGTTGGACCTGGGCTTTGGTGCAGAGGAACCAGACATTACATTGAAGATCCCAGCCCGCTTTATCAACCACCAGTCCAAGGCTCGTGGCATCAACATCCAATTGTTCATGGAGGCACAGAAGAATCGCATGGACATTGAAAATCCAGACGTCAGCAGTGAGTGACCACTTCATTTCTTTAGACAAATACATGACTTCTGCTACATGCGAAACCTGTTCTTTAGAAAAGGCAATTTCTCTTCCTCCAGCAGAGGAATAAAACTGTCCATTCATTTCCTGCATGATTACAGTGTGGTGAAGGGCTGATAAGCCCTGGTGTCTGTTTTAACTGACTGTTTTACATTTTTTATGTTTTAAATGGACTTTGTCTTCATCTCTATTTCCTCTCTTTCTCTCTCTCTCTCACTGTCTCTCTAAGATCGGTTCAGACAGCTAGAGGTGCTACAGCAGGTCACTACAGCCTTCAACTCTTTGGTTGGAGGCGCTACTCAGATTGCAGAAAAGGCAAGAGAAGCCCCAGTCTCAGCAGAAACCAAGGAGAGGAGAAAGCGGGTTGGCATGCTGCTACGCAAAGCCTCCAAGAAGTCCCTGAGCCAAGCACTTGCTTCCCAAGACCATCCGCCACTTTCCCCTCCACTGACAGTCCCGTCCTCCAGCCCAGATCGACCTGCAGATCCTCCACATGACAAGCGAAGCCCTTTGAAGCGTGCCAGGCAGTGTCTCCCTGACAGTGCCAGCCTCAGCCCACTGGTAGAGGAGCAAAGTTCTGTCCCAGAAACAGCAGAACCCACCCTGTCCACCCCTCCGCCACAGTGCAAGAGTAGCAGTCTGAGGGGAGCCAGAGAGCCACACAACATAGCTTCTACACAACGAAGTCCAGGAGAGCCTGCAGAGTCTTTTGAGCTGGAAGAGGTGATGTGTTTTGGCTCTGCTTAGAATTAGAATTGAAAGTAAATCGTAAAAATATGCTCAATGTGCTATTAAAGTCTGTTTAATCTGGATATATAAATTTGACTGTGAATTATACCATTTCAAAAGTTTAAAATCACAATTCAAAAGTGTATTTAAAAGATTAATTATAACAAATAATAAAAAATATTGTGGGCAGAAGTGATTCTGTTATGATACTATTATTAATGTGTCCAGTGTTGTAAACCAAACTATAGATGATTTAATAATTACGAAAAAAACTGATCAACTGATAATTAAAAATAATTTTAAACATGGTGCTTAAATCCAAGGCATATAGATTAATTACTATATATATATATATATATATATATATATATATATATATATATATATATATATATATATTACAGTATTGCATTTATCATTGGATGACTTTTTACTGTTCTCCAAAAATTTTAATATCTAATAAAATGTCTTGAAATGTATTATGATGTCTACCTTGTTTCAATGTACACTATATGTTATAACTGAATATCATCAGCAACAGCAATTAATAACATGATAAATGATTTTAAATATTTGAACACTAGTGTACATTTGTAGATTAATAAAAAGAAATATTTTCCACCAACTGAGCTTTGTTTTCTGTCCTCAGATCCAGAGCTTTGACGAGAGCAGCATGTCAGGGAGTTGTACTGGCACCTCTGAACACTCAGGTATGTGTGCTGGAACATGTCCTAACTTCTTTTATTAGTTCACATTGTGCTCTGTTCCACTCAGCTGCTGTTGTTTCAGAGCACCCTCTGCTGGGCATCAGGAGATATGTTTCTGCATATTGTTTTCAATTCTAGTTACCAGTATTTTTTGTGTATGTGTGTGTCTGATGCTTGTTGTCATTGCACAGTTATAGTTTCTTGGAAAGCATGAGTTATTATATAATGTCATTATGTTTTAATGGAACATTTAATGTGGAGCAGTGTACAGTATTGATAACATGCAAATCTCACATTGATATGGTTATATCATTTTCATATGGACATCAGTTTAGGCAGGCTCGAAGTTTCTATTGCATCCTTAAGTGGAGGAGAGCAGTAGCAGAACAGAAGCATTAATGATGTTTGCTTTGTTAAGGCTTATCTCCCTGAGGTTATTTTGAATGAGGTGCCATAATGCTCCATTATGCAATGGAAACAGTAGGCACTTTCAGACGGTTGCTGTTGTGGATTGTGTAGGTAACGAGCGAGCGTGCCTCTCCCGGGTCAGTTCGTGTGTGATGAGGACAAATAGTTGTCAATCAGACAGCAGTGGATTTCTGGAGGAACCTGTTATTCCTGCGTTCTCTCAGCACCCAAGTCCTGGACCTGAGCTTATGAAGGTAAGAGCACTTAACGTTACACATGGAGTGTTAAGCCCCAGGTTGTGCTTTGGATTTTGTGTACTAGGCAAAAGGTTACTTTGCTTAACAGCAGAAATTAGCATGCCTATAAGCAGCATGCCTGTTTTTTCTAGATTTAGTTAATTTGTGCAACAATTTACAACTTCCACTGAGAAATATCTAACACAGAACTGATAAGCCTGTCAAAAGAGTCTTCATTTTAAAGAAGGAATGGAAATGTATAATTGTGTTATTAGCATAGCTATGAAAAATGCGTATTAGCTATTGGGTAACAAGAGAGCAAAGACCCTAAAATTGACCCTTGTGGTACAAGAAATGTTACATGGTTTTGATGAATGATTTCCTAGTGGGACCAGTCTGTCTGTTAATAATTATTTCTGTCATTGTAAAACTGCCGGCTCAGTTTTCAAGATAGTGGGTTTAAATATTGTGATCAACTGTATTAAATGTTGCTTTGCGATCCAAAAAATAGAAAGACAGAAGGATTTGTGCATTAGCATTAAACCTTAGTCGATTCAGAACATGGAACAAAACTATCTTACTACTATGTTTAGATTACTACTATGCTTAGAACAGAAACTTGATATATATGATTTATATCTTAATTCAATTAATTATGATTGTGACCTTCTAAAACTGATGCAATCGAAATGCTTACTTTAGATTAAGGATTCACAAAGCATTGATGCATTTTACCTAGTGTCAGGAATGTGACCAACAGCTGTTACACATTAAGCATAAGGTTGAAATTTGTAATTGAAGTATTATTTATTTTATGTAAGTTTGTGTAAAGTGTATCCATTTAGGTTACACCTTGTGTAACTGGACATTGCAGCTGCTATTTGCTTATATATTTATTCTTTATTTGAATTCACCCAATTTAAAATGTATCATCTACGTATAAACTGTTGATTGAGGATGTGTATGTGTGTATATGCAGGTGCTGAATGCCATGTCCGGAGATAGTACAGAGGGCCAGCAGAAGAGTGTGGAGCAGCAGGAGACAGAGTTCCACTCTTCAGATCCCCAGAGCTCCTCTGAGAGTCTGCTTGAACAAGCTAAATCCTGTGAACCACACTCAAACATCGATTCTCTGAAGGAAATGACCCGCAGCAAGCCATTGATGAGTAAAGGAGGTGCTACAGAAAGCAATTTGCAGGACAATGATCCGCTAGACATGAATGTTGCTGAAGACTGTGTTGAAGAAAGAACCACATCACAGGATGGTGGTCAAGTAGACTGTTTGTTAGATATGAATGTTGGCCAGAAAGGCATTGCTGAGGACTATGTTGGGGAAAGTACCACATCACAGGATAGTGGTCAGGTAGACTGTTCGGTAAGTATGAATGTTGACCAGAAAGACAATCCTGAAGACTATGTTAGAGAAAGTATCACATCACAGGCCACTGATCAAGTTAGAGTAAATAATGTGGGAGACATAAATGTTGCCGAGAAGTACACTGGTGAAGAAAGTGTTGGTGAAACTACCAGATCACAAGACACTAGTCAAGTAGACAGTTTGGTAAATGTACACATTGTCCAGAAGGACATTGCTGAATATGGTATTAGAGAGAGTATGACATTACAGGACACTGGTCAAGTAGTTGGTTTGATAGACGTGAATATTGTAGAGAAGGTGGTTGCTGAGGACTGTGTTGGAGAAACTGGTATATCACAGGACACTGGTCAAGTAGACTGTTTGGTAAATGTAAACATTGTGCAGAAGGACATTGCTGAATATGGTATTAGAGAGAGTATCACATCACAGGACGCTGTTCAAGTAGTTGGTTTGATAGACATGAATATTGTAGAGACGGAGGTTGCTGAAGATTGTGTTGGAGAACGTACCACATCACAGGACACTGGCCAAGTAGAACATTTCAAGCATGTGAATCTTGTACAGGAGGACATTGCTAAAGACTATATCAGAGAACGCACCATATCACAGGACACTGATCAAGTAAACTGTTTGGTAGACATGAATGTTGAACAAAGGGACACTTCAGAAAATTATGCAGGAGAAAGTGCCAGAGCACAGAACTCACCAAATCTACCTCCTGATGTGGTTCCAGAAGGTGATTCTTGGATAAAGGTACTGAAATCAGATCGCGCTCTTTTTAACACAGACATTACAAAAAATGACCTAGCGTCCTCTGCTAAACCCAATGAGATGAGCAGTAGAGGTCTGTACTCTGGACGTTCTGTCTCTGTACAGATGCGCTCCTCTCTGGCCTCTGTTTCCCAGAGTTCCCTGAAAGGAGGCCTCAGCCACAGCCCTTCTCTAGGGAACACCTCCCCTAGCAGCCACCAACACAGAGGGGAGTCCTTCGCTCATAGGGTCCACTCAGACGAGGCCGTTCTCTCAGACCCTCTTAGCAGTCCCATCACCGCTACACCATCTGAACTGGTGACTCCACCACCTGAGCCATTGCCCTCGCAGGAGAACTCCAAAGGCCTCCAGAATTTCCGGGTGCACTCCACGTCTCTGGACATGGGCACATCATACGAAGAAGACAGGCGCTGGGAGGGGGCTCTGTGGGCCGGCACTCAGTGCTGCTGTTCCTGCGACCACAACTGCCACTGCTGCTGCCAGAACAAGAGTGGTCAGAAGCAGCACTCCGGCATTGTGGGCCAGCTGCACGCAGCCTTCAGTCTGCCAGTGAGTTACATCATAGCTTTGAGATAAATTGGTAGCCCAAGGGCAAATTTATGAGACGAGCGCCAAGGCTCACATTTCCTTCAAAGTAATTAGAGGTAACTTGATACATTGAGGCAGACAAAAATCAATTTGGTTTGCTTCCATCTTCATAGTCCCTCTAAAAGCAGAGTTTTAAATCTCCTTTTTTTCTTTGATTACAGCATCAGAGCAGAATCTATTGTGTTGATTTTTAGATCACTCTAATATTAAAATAGGAGAAAAAAATCTATTCTCTTTTCTAAGGCAAGTGCTGATTTAAAAGGTCTCAGGGTTGGTTTTAATAAATGCATTCGATTTGCATTTGAATGGCCTATTTGCATGCGTTACGGACAGGATCAGAGATGGCTGGCCACTTCTGCGGTCCCTAAAGCACTCGCATAGACTCCAAAGCTCACCCACCCTCGCTCGTAAACACACTCAATAAAAGTTCCCTTTGCTAACACGCCAAAGAGCCTGAGCTTTAAGTGGTTGACACGCAGTCCTACTCTGCCCTCTCTCTTTTTGCAGTATTCATTGGATGAATTGGAGGGCATGATGAGATGTATGAGGAAGTTCCGGCGGGTGTTGTCACAGATTGAGGAGAGGCTGGAGGAGGAGCAGACGTCAGTGCTCAGCTCTTTGTCAGATGTGCACAGGTTAGTACTGTATGCTAGCAGTTCCACTAAACATGCCCTAGAGCTGGAATATATCAACAATATTATACCTCAATTTAATACTGAGACAATGTTCATGCATATGGAATTAAGAGCCTGGTTCGGAGGTTAGATGAAATGTACTGGGCTCAGTAGCAGACCTTTCAAGTATATTCTTTTTATAGATCATAAAATCTGACAGAAGCCAACTGAAAAACAGCTCGGATTATAGACTTCAGTGACAAAGGCACACTTGTAAAGTATTATTTAAACTCCATGTGAAATTATAACACATTATCCCTCCGTTCAGTGACATATTTCCAAGTGAAACATGGTATTAGGGAGGGTTTCTGCACAGGCTGAGCGTTTCACAGTGATAGGTGGGGGCAGTGAGAGAGAGAGCTGAAATCTGCTATCATTGGTTAGTATTGTTTTTCTCCACCCGCTGGTCGATGGCGTTATGATTAACAACATATTTTATGCAGCCAAAAAGGTTAATGGATTGTGCTCAGTGTGACGAGGCAACAAAGCAGGTATAATTTTAATTTAAAGTTGTAATAACAAACAGTAGTACATGCAAAATATGTAATGTAGATATACACCCTGCTAAATAGGATGTACTGTACTATATCTAAAGAGAGTAGAAAATATTGCATTTAATTATAGTTCTGCACTGGCCCCAACTTTCTTTTTTTGAAATGTTTGGGATCTTTCCAATTATATGGGCTGGAACTTATAGTAATGACATAAACACGCTTATTCTTATGTAGCACATATATAAGTGTGTCTTTAGCCTACAGTCACCCTATTGGCCATTCTCTTGGCAGGTTTGGACATTAATAATAATAATAACTCTGTTATCAATTTAACTATGACTCTCAGTATGCTGTGATCAGGGGCGTGACAGCAAATTCTGGGCCCTGTACACTCTCAATGTCAGTGGGCCCCTATCCATGCCAGTACACAAGGAACGTGAGCAAAAAAAAAAAACAGGGCCCCTCTCCCTATTCAGGCCCTGGGTAGTCAGGTCCACTTTTCCCCCCACTACCACGCCCATGGCTGTGATGTTGCGTTGAGCTGCTTGTTAGTAACAAGGGGTAAAACAGGAGGGAGAACTGCCTGCTGTGAAAATAATACATACCTCTCCACAAAGACAGTCATGCTGAAGCAACTGCAGCTTCCTTCAAATCCAGAAATCAAGTACAATTACCAGAATAAAAATGAAAAGGTGTTAAGTGTTCTCCTCTTACAGGGCAGAGGTGCAGGATGTGTTGAAGTTGAGGACAGCTGTCAAAGAGGAAGCTGTGTTGCTGGAGCAGCAGCTGACTGATCTGGTCCATGCTTATGACGACAGCATTAAAATGGTATCCAGTTCTTCTGCATTAATTCCTAATTCCTTACAACTTTAACTTTACATGTGTTATGTTTAGGAATGTGTTCCTTTTTCATATATTTGTTTCCCATGTTTGATAGAAGCTGAGCAGGCTTTTGGATGAGCAGTCTCAGTTGTGTTCCCAATTGCGGATTACTCCTTCTGACACACCTCAGTCAGCCCACATCTCCACAAGAAGTGTGGCCATTCAGTGCTGTTTGATGGACAGCACTCAGTCATGCCTCTCTCAGCAGCCCACTTATGATGCAGATTTAACTCACCACTATGAATGGAGTCCTAGCAGCAAGGTTGACAAGCTGGACTTTGTAGGGTTTATTAAAAGTGTAAGTTCCCCTACTCTCTGTCAGACAGATGTTTTCAACGACTATTTTAAGTTCTTGGACAGCTTTTCAGTGCTCTGTTTCTTTTCAGTTAAAGGATGTATCCATCAGCAACGACTCACTGGAATGAAAAGGTTAGTGTTGGTGAAATAGCATGTAGTCTAACCTGCTGAATGTTCATTAGATCTTTTTCTCTACACATTTTCTCAATGTTTCTTAATAATTTTTTTAAGGTGATTCAAGGGTGTCAAGTGTCAAGGGTGAAGAGAACGTTTGCACCATGGTGTAGTATTTTGGAGTCATAGTTTAATTTTCTATCATATTTTCTATATTAAAATATTTTGTGAACTGATTTATTTTTTTAGTGTAATGCACAGAGGCACGCTGTAAATCTTTGAGACCAATAAATAATATTCAATATAAAAAAAGCCTCACAGACCATTTCTGATGCTGATGTGTATCGTCCACATGGGTCACCCTTTAAAAAACTGAATTAGCTCTGAGTTGAGTGGATCACAACTTTTGAGCAGTATAAATCTGGTCTAAAAGCCCTAAACAAAGGCTTTAGGCTTTTTAGTATGTATGGTCGTAATATACGGTAATATAATTATATTATAATATAATTATAATATAATTACTCATCATACCTCTGCTTACCAGACACAAAATATACTGCTATACTGCTAAAAAATATAATTGAATGTTTTCACCTATAAAGGTTTATTATACTTCAAATAATAACATATTTAATAAATTCCAAATTTTAAGGCAAACAGGATGCTTACTTTTTAAGTTTCAACACGGAATCATTATTTGTCCTGTACTCTATTTTGCCTTCTTTATGTCAATCTAACAAATATTTTTTAAAACAGATATCAGTGTTTTATTTAGAGACCTCTCATATTGTTTATAGGATGACGTATTTAGAACCACTCCACACACACTTCACTGAAGAGGAGTAAATACCATTCACATCTCGGTGCAGTCTCAAACATCAAAGCTCTCTCTCTGTTCCAAACTCTCAGCACTGCTGTCCTTTTGTCATTTACAATGCTCAGATATATTAGCAAACGTATTATTATTATTATTATTATTACTAACCCTCCATTGTGCTTGTGATGGATTTCTGTAAATCTCTATTAAATTCTCTATAAAATTTAAATACACTTATCTTCATCATCTTCATCTTAAGTGTTCCATTGATAAATTTGCTGATACAAAGTGATGTGGGAGTCCAGTGATGTGTATTTTAAAGACTTTTACACAACGTGTTATATCTTTTCAGTGCTCTCTCATTCTGCTATTCTTTCCACTTACATCACTCGAAGTCCCCTCTCCCTCGCTTCCCCAGTGCTCCCTGTTTTTTTGTAAAGTAAGGTCCACTCAGCTTAACATGTTGAAATAGTAATTTAAACTGTTGAAATAGGTTAATTAGAGACTCTTTGATATTCATACACGACACATCATAAGGGCTCCTGTCGCCGTGACAACTGCTACTAATGGAGATGAAGTTGGAGCCCCTCCTCCACGGTACATAACCCCTTTCTTTGAAGTGGCCTTCCAGTCTCTTCCGCTCTGTCTCTGTCTCTGCACTGCTGGGGTAGGTCCTGCTCTTTCTTTCACCATACAGTCTTCGTATGGCCAGTTCTTGGCATAAATGGTTTACATGTGTATATACATATAGTCACTGTCAAAAGAAAAACAGGTATCTCTAAAATAGGAATTTTACAGAAGGAACCAAAACATTCTTTATTTTAAATGTAAGTCAGTATAAAGAGGTTTTACTACAAGTGATTTCGAAGCATTTCTATTGGTCCATTCGGCATGATACTTTAACAGGACATAAAGAGCAGCTGTTGTGTTCAAATGTTAGAACAATTGACATCAACAAAAATATAAATAAATGTTTTTCTTTGGACAGTGACAGCCTGTTTTGTCTTCTTTAATATGTAAGTTATTACTCACTTTTCTTTTCTCAACTCATAAATGTAGTTAACAACCAACATCATTTAAATATCAGTAGTCTTTCTTTTTTAACTTATAACTTAACTTATAATGAAAAGGGTTTTATAATGTTCAGAACTTTGGTACACTAACTGATAATCCCCTGTCATAAGGTCTATTTATCTTGTAATAGTACATTTAAAGTGTGTATATGTGCATGTATGTGAGAGTCCAGTGTACTGATTGGGACCTAAATAATGGATGTGGGTGCAGTCAGAGAGAGAGAGAGAGAGAGAGAAAGAGAGAGAGAGAGCTGTTATCTGATATGTGAACAGACTATCAGCATGTCTACAGGCTGTGTGAGGTCACTCTCCGAGACAGCAGAGCACAGACTCGCCACGGAGGAGCAGCCCTGTAAGTATCAATGTGCATGTATGTCTGACTACAAACAAATGGCTTTCTGTTTGTTTGTCTCAATGTCTGGTCATTATTTTAAGTAAACACTGAATATTTTGAAGAAAAAGTGGGGAAAGTACAAAGAAAGCTGGTGCTGGAATGGGAGTTGGACTCACTGGGAAGCACAAAGGCTGGGACAGATGGCGAGCTGAGTCGTACACAGCAGCCCTTGTCTGTGGGTGCAGACACAGTATTTGCTGTCTTTTAGTTTAGTGTCCTAAAGCCTCCTCACCTCTCGCTGTCCCTTTAGATGAGGACAGTGAGATGGACAGACAGAAGCACAGCACTGAGGACAATCAGCAGGACGAACTGGGACAAAAGAAGCCACGCAGGAAAGACACGCCTGTGCTCAACTCCCCTCCGCTCATACCAGGTACACCTTGTCTTCTTCGTCTCCTACCAATCACACTAATTTAAGCACTCATTTTATATAGAATTGTAATGCAAGTCCTGTTTTTGACCCTCCTCCCCCACAGGGGTAAGGTTAATGAAAGGGGAACCCCGCCTGATTCACTTGGAGGATGAAGAAAAGGAGGCAAAGAAATAGATGTATTTTTAGACCTGAAGGTGTTGCACGCATCCTATTTATTTTACAATTTATAGCCGTCTGCATGTGTTCAAGCCTGTTGTGATGAAACTTTTGAAATTTTGTGGTGACTTTTCAATGTCTCAGAGATTTATGACATAGAAATACAATTTTTTCAGCAACATTGTTTTGTGAAGAGTTTTTATTATGAATGTTGTAACAAAATGGGTATTTGTTGGGCTATTTGTGAATAATTCAATGTCAGCATTTCTACAGGTCCAACCAGCATGAAATTGTTATGAAACTAAAAATCGTCAAACATGGATATATGTATGTATATATATATGTATATATATATATATATATGTATATATGTGTGTGTGTGTGTGTGTGTGAGTGTGTCTGTGTGCGCACAATAAGATATAACCATTTATGTCCAGCATGTACATCACATTTTATGGCATTTTGACTAGATAATCACTATAAAACATCCTGCTCCTTTGTGTGGTGTCACCTCCCACGTCTCAGGGAGATGCACTGTAGATGCATGGCCTTGCTCCGGGCATCGGTGAGTTTGCTCTCAACTACCCTCTGCCTGGGTGGCGGGTAAGAACTGGCACAGTAGCTGGGTCTCTTAGTGTAACGGATCAGGTACCTCTTCTTCATACCTGCAACACAAAAGAGCTCCGGGTTAGACAAAAGAAAATTGATAGATGACGTATCTGACTGTCATAACAAAACCCCTATGAAAACTTTGCAGGAGAAGGAAAAAACATTCTTGACTCAAATGTAAACAAATGTAATAGGATTACAAATAATTTTAAACAGTTGATCTGTCATTAAATATTCACTCATTAGTCATTAAACATTCACTCAATGTTACAAGTGCAGCTGGTCGTTTGAGCTAGTATTGAAAATTGAGTTATGGGATTTTGATATGACAGCATCTGTATAAACAGAAAATATATAAAATATCATCTTTCTAGTTTATGGTCATATTTTTTGCCCTCCCCCCATATCTCATCACGCTATGCCCAGAAATGGATACGAGTTACAGGAATCCAGTGCTAAGGTAGCTAAATAAAGACACAGAGTCATCATCTGAGCCCTTTGAGTTCAGATTTATTGTCACAACAGTGCAATAATGGAGCATCGGAACAAACAGGATCACACCACCGCGTGTCTCTCTTGGTTTGTGATCATTTTTCTCCCTTAAAAACAAAATAAATTTTTGAACAGGACATCAGGGAGGACTCTAAATGCATCATTAGGTGTCAACCTCACAAAAGACACACATGAATGCATAATTGCATGTCACAAAATGCTGTGAAGAGTACACAAAACAGAGTAAAAAATAATAGAATAAAAATAAAGAACAAATGAACATGAAAAATAATGTAGAAATATTAAGAAATGTCAAGCAACATCATAACGGCGAATGCATGATGTCTAACAGTGCATGAGACGACCTACAGATAATGGCACTGAGCTATAAAACATCCCTTGAATTGAAAAAATCAGACATCGATACTCCTCATTTACTTCATTTTTTGACACCAAGCTATTTTCTATTACAAATCAATTCCCTTTTTTTAGTTTGATAGAATTTGCTCTTACGTCTAAAGTGGAAATCGCACCTGTGACCAAAACATGAAGGTTGACGGACATAGAACATACATATGAATACAGGATTGACCTAAACATCTGGCAGTTTGCTAGTACGAAGCAGAACAGAAATTCATTAAGGCAATATCTCACTGTACCATATTTACTGCTGTTTTAAACTTTAAACAACTGACAACATTTCTTCTTGAATATTTAACAGCACGCTGCTTATCGTAACTGATCCCTGGTGGCGCGAGTGGTTTGCAAGCAAACAGAAACATGCTTTGCAGTTAACACAGGCCTGGCTGTGCTATGCTCTTCTCCCCACTTAATGTAATACCACTGACCATTAGAGTCAGGAGAAATAGAGTGTTCATATTAGCCTTTCAATTACATCAGCAGCATTGAGCATCACCACACCAATTCAAATTGGTACACCATACCCAGCTCTGCCTCCGACTGAGTGTGCTGGTGACAGGATATGAGGAAAAAGTACTTCACTCACATTTAATCTTAGCAGAACTGTCAATGAGCCAAGAAAATCAGACGTATGCTCACTACATAGCTTACATTTAGATCTGACCACATTATAGACTGTCACAGACAGAAAACGAGCTGAATGGCAATGGCTGCTGTGATGCATGATCACCTGCTAATTAGATTTAACATGGCAAATCACTAAGCACACAGATAGAAAATAAGCAGAGTGTCTGTACTCATAGATAAAAAGGGTGACTGGCATAGAAATAAGTCTAACAGCCAGTAAACATTCTATTGAAGAACTTCTCCAAGAGGAACTGAAAAGTAACACCCAGTACTACACTGAGGTCCAGAAGGATCACATGTCAGTGGTGCAGTAAAATGATAGATTTAAGGCAACAATTATTCTTTTTAAGCATAATAGCCTTCATAAAAATAAAGACTCGCACAGTATGTCATAACTCTGATTCATCTTCTATAATGATTTGTGCTGGATTTGAAATGAAATAATCAAAATAACAATCTATCTCTTTGGTCAAGGCAACAATATTTTACACAGTGATATTGTTAGCTATTCAAACATACCCCACCAAAAGAAAAGCAAGGAAATAAACCAAAACGACATGTATGGCATTTGGGCTATCCTGGTACAGTTTCAAAATAGTTTCTTTCTATAGTACTTCCCTAATTAACTTCCATTACATCTTAATAGCCTGCACCATTACTGTGCACTTACAGTCTCCTTCAGTATGTACAGTTTAAAGTTGTTCTTAATAGTGATTATTCTGTCAACATGGTAAGGGTGCTTCAGTGCATCAGAAAACAAAACAAACCCAAAGAATCATTATGGCTTGGACGTAATGGAGTAGAAGTGTTTGTGGCTCACATGCTCAAGGATGTAATTAATTGCGTCATATGACTGTATTTTTTTTTCATGCTAAACAAAATAAAACAGTCTGAGCAAGATTGGAGAGGCATCTCCAAGCATATGAAAATAATAAAAAAATTCATCTTTTTTCATTTAAATCAATCATACCTGGTGAAAGAGAATGAATTTGCAATGATGCAAACCATCCACGGCATAAAAAGTCAAACGTTCACCGTTGATTGCAATGTTTGAAATTGTGACTATATCTGTACACAGTTGTTTATAAATAATATTTCCTTCTCTATATACAGTAAATACATACAGAATGTTCAAAAAATACAACTGACTGTTCAAATCAGAAAGTACATCTATTATCTTACAAGTCCTGATCAACTGAAAATTACAACAGCTAGGGGTGGCGCAAAAGGCTATAGGCATTGCAGCTTGTACAACATTATCCGACGTTAGCCTACCGTACCGGAGACACAGACACATGGCCACAAGTTAGGTCATTATATTTTGAGGTCAGAGTGCCCTGCTGAATATATTAAAATATCTCTCTCTAGTTAACCTACGATCACAGAAATATAGATTGTACCACCTAAGTCTAGATCATTTTGGCAAAATAGAAATGCTAATGTCAGCTGAATGGCATCTGTCAGGTTTATGCATTTTCAGTCTTACAACTTCAGCTTATTACAGTTTAAGCAAAACGAAAATAATAATCAAGGTTCTGCGATGGATGTAGGATTATATAGGCAGCGTCACAGGATTGACCAAATGTCTAGTCAATCAGTGAAGATGTGCATAAAATTAAATATATATATATATATATATATATATATATATATATATATATATATATATATATATATATATATATATATATATATATATATATAACGAAAATCTACTGTCAAATGTAAAATGTAAACTAGTGAAGTCTTGTCCAGCATATTTACAGGTCACAATGCATATAAACCCAGTAGTTTAGTACAGACAATAATAATAATAATAATAATAATAATAATAATAATAATAATAATAACAAAATGAAACAGACATTCTTTAACTTGTTCTTCCACATGAATATTAACATTCAGCTGTAGGTTCTGCCATGGAAAGAGGCTAACAGTGGGGAGTGAAGCCCAGTCTGGCTGTGTGTCTGTTCCAGGCTCTCTGTCTGTCCCCCTTCTCTGGCCAGTGTCTACAGAGCTCTGGAGCACGTGCAGTTTTAAAGCTGAAGGCTGGGCAGTGGGCTGTGTGTGTGTGTGTGTGTGTGTGTGTATCATCTCCAGGGAGAGCTCAGCTGGGGAGGAAACCATGATGGCCAGGCTGCCATATGCTCCCTTCTGGCTTCAGCACTAACAGACTCTGCTTGCATCTATGGGAACACATGCTGGCTAACATGATCCTGGACTGGGTTAACAGTAGGAAAAGGTCTCCGTGCAGTGCCCTCTCAAGTCTCATCGCAATGCCAGGCCCAACAAAGAAGCCACAAAGACACATTGGTAAAAGCAAAGGAGAATTAGGCAACAGTTAAAAAAAGAAGAGAAAACCAAAAATTTAAAACAAGAAAGAAAGTCCTTTTGCAAATGAAATCCCAAAAGGAGGAGGAAAAAAAGGAAAAACGCATTCCAAAAATATCAGCGTGGCCACCAGATGGAGCCATGGCGCAAGCATGCGAGGGCTTGCTCAGACGTGGGAGTCCTTGTTGAGAAATTAAAGAGTGGTTAGTGTGCATCAGGCGCTGAGGCGGCTGCAGCTGCAGCACTGGCTGCTAGAGACGCGGGTGAGCTTTCGTGACTGCTGTGCTCCTCATCTGCATCTGTGGAAAAGAGGAGATATATGGCACATTTAATGGCACGGGCCCCTGCTCCTGAGCCGCTGGGTGGAGAAGTGAAATGGAGGTGATAGGAGTGTCATTAGGATGCTTCCATTTGCATACCATGATAACAGAAACGCACATAATGGTCAACAAATTGAGGTGTTATTGTGTTACAACCACATTTTAATGAGCTTGAGCATGTACTTGTCACATCAGGGGATGGATCCTGCTGTTGATGACAATGAGGCTGGACTAACTTGTATTTTTTGACTAAACTGAGCATCTACAAGACTTTTCATCAGATTTCCTTCGAGCATGTAGATGGAGGGGAAGATGACCTGACTGAACATGCCACCAGTAACATTACACAGGTTTCTCCACCATGACAATGCAAGTGACCATGACAAATGACTGGTTGCTTAAATATCAGCTAAAACATTCAGAAATCATCAGCACTTGATTTTTGTGGAGAGCTAGTGTGATGCTGATTCATAGATAGGGTGACCAGATGTCCCATGTTTCTCTGCCACAGTTCCTTATTTTAGCTTTTTTCTAGGAGTGGTTTATTTCTCCAGGATGTCGGAGAACACTTGTTTATTGGTAGAACACTGTGTAGAATATGCCTTGTGCATACTAATACACACAATACATGCAGTAAATGCATAATCTCTAAATAACTGAAGTCTATTGTCCAGGGGGGCAATAGCTGGCCAATCATTTGCCCTGACAGAAACGCAATGCAGTGAGTCCTCCAAGCAACTGAGCTTGCTAAATTAGCATTTTTAGTTAGTGTAGCAAGTAATTATAACTTAATGTCTAAAGGCATTTGTGATCATTTAATAAAGACCTCCAGAAAAGAAAACGATCTTGCACTGTTAAGCACTTTTTCGTTTCTTTTTATTATGTCCCTGTCTGACACAGTCTATATGTTCCCATGTTTTGAAAATAAGTCTGTACACCTGATTCCCTGTTTAAAAGAAAAGAGTTTGTGAAGAATATGTAGTCTAATAAATGTAGTTATATTTGTATGACCTCTCATCACCCTCCCGACTCATCACCCAGTATTGGACTGTGGAATATCTGGTCACCCCACTCATTGGGGGATAAAGAATGTGCTAATGTTACCGTCCGAGCTCTTTGTGTCACTGTCGTCACTGTCAGGTGAGTCCAGCTCCTCTGGCACCTCCCCTGACATTCAGATAAGACACGGGTCACTACAGAACACACTGACCACCGTATACTGTCCTCACTCTGACACTGCTATTCCTGTCTGCAAGCTGAGGCAAATACCCATGACTGTACAAGCCATCTTTCTGCAGATCCAAAAATTCTGTATTATTTTGTTACTTTACTAAGTCTAAACACCATCCGTCACATTGCAAGAACAAATTTTTAAGTCTGTTAACATGTTTTAGTGACAAAACATATAAAATCATATATTGCTGTCATATGAAAACCTTAAATTTCCAAACTAACAGTAGAGGAAAAAAACACATTCATAACTTACATTTAAAGTGTAAGTTAATATAACGAGCTTTCATTCTATATAATTTCTAGAGCCATGTCTGTTAGTCATTTATAATCTTACGGCAGCGGTACAAGATTTTCATATGACAGTAAGGATAAATACTGGATATGGTTTCATGCAAAAGTTTGAAGACCCCCAGTCAAATGTCATTTTTTTGTTAATTTTCTAAAACAAAACAAAAAAAAACCACATCCTATTAAAAGGACAAACTCAAAAATTATCCCAAAAAAATCAGCAAATTTGTTATGAAATAACGGTAATAATAATAATATGTTAAACTTTGTACATAAAAGATTCAAAACTTGTTCTTATGGGGAATGTGTTAACTTATTTTCACTTAGACAATCAACATAACAATTGCAGCATTTGCATTTGACTGTAGATCTGATGGCTAGAAAGACTGATATCAGATCTGAATGTGATTTTTTTTCACGTACCGTTTTGAACTTGCTGGCTATTGTCTGTATCATCCTTTGAATCCACCCCTGCACTAGCTGGCTCCTTAGTTCCATTCACCCCCCCAGGATCCTTATTGCCCTCTGCTTCTTTGGGTTGCTTCTCTGTGGGCTCCTTCTTGTCTGCTTTGACCTTGGTGGAGTTCCTTGGCTCCGATTTGCTGTCTTTGTCTCGTTCTGTGGTTGACTTTTCTTTTGCTTCTTTATCAGTCTTGTCTTTGTCCTGTGCTGAGTCTGATTTCTCTGTGTCTACATGTTCCTCAGTGTTCTGTTTTCCCTCAGCCTCGTCCTGCTTGTCCTTCTCTTCTGCTTCTTTCTTGGCCTTCTCCTCTAGGTTTGCAAGAGAGAACAAATAGTATATAAACTTACTGCAACAATGTATGTGTTTTCAGAAAGCCATGTAATCTCTTAATCTCTAAAACATTCAAGATGGTCTCTGATTGAAGACGTTCATCCCAATGGAGACCTAAGTGCGTCCCCGCTGGCCTGGGCTTTAGGAAGGTCACCTTTGGTTGCCTGAGCTTTCCATTTCTCTCTGTTCTTCTGCACCTCCTCGTTCCAGGTTGCCTTGAAGCTCTTGAAGTCGACGCTAAGAAGGGAGGTGCTGCCCTCTGAGCCTGTGCTCTTCACGGCAGCACGCTTGCCATCCGTTGGGATGTTATTCAAGCTGCGGATACAGAGCCACACATACACAAATTTCTTATTTACTTATCGTCTTCGTAAATTATTTATTTTAGTCAATTTAACTCAAATTCCACTAATGTATTCAATCCCTTTCAATAAAATTTTTTCCTAATCACATAATCCAATACAACAAATAAAAGATCTTTTAAACTCTTACTTAAGTATGTCTCTAAGAAAAAATGTATTACTCCATTATATATCTCTATGTTATTTCTGTTATATTTTTAAATAATTGTAATTAAATACACAGTTCATTTTGCTCTGTGCATCAAATTGATTCTTCATCTTTTGTTGTCCTTATAGTTAGTCCCAAGTTTAGATCTTAAACAAACATGCATCAACATTTAACAATTCGAAGTCCTTACTTATCCTTACATCAGCTGGTACATTACATTGTTTGTAACTGTTTAGTGGTTGTGATATATTG
This sequence comes from Megaleporinus macrocephalus, assembly GCA_021613375.1. NCBI lineage: Eukaryota > Metazoa > Chordata > Actinopteri > Characiformes > Anostomidae > Megaleporinus > Megaleporinus macrocephalus. The sequence goes on from CM038705.1 coordinate 31,394,320, forward strand.
GCTTGTTGCTTTTCGTGCACATGTGTGTTTGACACACAGTCCTGAGATATATACCATAAGCTAGCTGTACATAATAAGCTGGAAACACATTTCCAAAACCACAAGCCACCACTGAGTTAAACAGATGCAGACTCAAAACAGATGCAGGAACGATCAGGGAGAGAGGAAGATCCTCATCTAAGACCAACGGGATATTTAAGCCTCTTCATCCAGATAAACCACCTCGGTCACATATAGAGACATATAGAGATAAAAAAGATTGAGAGATAAGAGTGAGAGACATGTATGTAATCCCATGTTGCGGCTGTGATGATGACGTGGGCATGTGTATGTGGCAGAAGGTTTAAATACCTCATTGTGTGTGTTGTTCTACATGGGTAGCTTTACACAGGCTGCGTATGTAAGAAAGTGATGGACAAGTAACCTGCACTTAGCATGTGGCCTGTGTGCATATGGAGGGTGACAAGAACTCAAAGATCCTCTATTACGTATGACTGTTCAGCTTCTCAGCCATGTGCAAACAGCCAGCTCAGATGTAGAAGAGAAGGTGCTGTTTGTGTGTACTCATTAAAACACTTCTGCCATTTATCTATGAGTTGTGACTCTACAGACTCTACTCTACTCCTACTTTTGGTAAATGGCATCCACAAAGGACCATATAATACATATCATTTAGTTTATTAGCTCAGTAAATGTGATGTATAAATAATTAAAAATATTGCATGCAGATAGTCTGGCCTGGGATTTGTTGAGTTGTCTGCACAGTAGTCCTGCTCACCTGGAGCGTCTAAAGCTGGCCAGGCCAGAGCTCGAGGCCTCGTCAATGAGTGGCGTCACTATTTTCTCCGTCATGTCCGTGAGCACGGTGAAGGTGGGTTCCACAATAAAATCAATGAAGCCTGTGGGTGGGATAGATAAGATGTAGGGCTGTGAGTCCAGCTGTCACTAAGAGAAAAATGCAGGCCAGAGTAGAGTGGAGTGGCCAGACAATGCATACTCACTCACCGATCTGAGACTGGGCCACCATGGTGGACTTGCGATCACAAAGAGGCGAGAAGGCCAGACCCAATTCTGCTTCTTTATCCCCCTAAAACAAGCACTGTTCAGTTACTACGCAAGGATAGGAGCATGAACTGTACACTCACTCGCCATATGTACTAATGGTACTAAGTGCACATCTCCTTTTCTTTTGTGTTTGATTTGAGAAATTAGTAAAAGCTACCTTTTCCCACCAAAAATAGATTTAGAAATATGATACAGCATATTGTAGACTTATCTCAGACATAATAACAGTTTTAAAGCTATAAAGGACCAACTGGGTGAAGCAATTTGCTTAGAGCGCCACCCAGAGGTAGACCTGTCCTGCAGCTATAGTTAGTTAAGACGACTAAGACTAAGCTAAAGTTAGCTAAACAATGACCTTTCTCTGAATTTGTATTTGAGTATCCAAGAAAGTCCAGCCCGCCAACCTCCTTATTGCTGAAACTCTGTTGATTGTTAACAATGCCAAGGTCAGGTTTTAGGTTGAAATTAGGATTAAGGGTTAGATTAGAAAAAAAACAGTTCAGGTGCATTTAATAGACACATAAGGAAACATAGGCTAGAGACAAAGTGAGCATCTACAAAGTGGATAAAGTATTACTGTATAAAGAAGATAATATGTAATATAAGTGATACAAAGCAGACATATGAACAAAAGGTTATAACTCAGGGTAAATAATATGAATCTTTATAATTTGACCAACTATTTCACTGTATGTTCAAAGGCAATAAAGAAGACACTGTGTAATGTTTAATTCATGGTGTACAGCCATCTTACAAAATGCATCTGAGTCATTTACAATCAACTGCAACCAAAGCTAGAATGAAGAATTCTTATATTTGGATTTAAAGGTCTTGTTTAGTATCATACAAGCCAGCGGTGCATTCATGATCTTGATTTATAATGCTTTGTACTTTGTCTCTGCGTTCCTAGTGGTCCTTTCTGGTGCAATTTAATCAACAAATGTCATGTTATCCTATGAAACAATAATTCTAATTACCACTTTGTGATCCTTTGTGTCTAACAGGTAATAAAGTTGTAGATTTGAAAGAAAGTTGACTGTTGAACAAATATAGTCTAATTTCTTGTACAAGATGTTGCTGACAGGACTCTACACTCCATGTTGCTGCTGACCTTCAGGGGAATGGCGTGAAGTTGGCAGGCTGGAGAGATAAATTTGCTCACATTGGAAATGACTTGTTTAGTAGTTTTAATTCATTGCTTCTGACATTTCTATTAATATGATTAGTGGCTGTGTACCTGGGAATGGACTGATTAGACATTACCTTTGCACATCAATGAATCAAAGTTAATTTCTGCACTTCTAAGAAGAGCTAAAGGAACAAAATGCTATTTGGTTTCAGCCAATGAGACGTTAATTGGTTTGTCGCATTAGCATAGATATTCAGCTCTGGAATCACACAGAGCCAAAATTGAATCCACATTGATTTGGGTGGAAATTAAACTCAATGAAAACTTAGCCTGCTGTTGGATGGAAAGCTACAATCCGTTGTGGGTGTTGTGGACACAGTCTTGGCCAGTATATTTTTTTTAGAGAGATATCTGATTAAATATTGCACCAATAAGTGACTCTGATGTGTTATTACATCAGCAAGAAGACTACAGAAAAATTTTAGTGCAGTCCTGATTTACTGAAAGAAAACATTTCATTCAGTGTACATGTGAGGCCATCAATTTTCATTAAAAATGGCTGGTCCCCAATAACAAATCTGCTCACGAACAGTAAATTAGTTGAGATCAGACGAGACTAAGTAAACTGTTTGGAGTAACTGGTGAATATTAAGTAAGAGTAGGATGATAGAACAGTGGGGAGAGATTACGATGCCTGAATGAGAATGAGACAGTATGTGCTGTCTGTCTGAATGAGATTGTGCCTGTTATTGACTAATGCCTAGTTTGCATCGAAATCTGGGAACTCAGCAGGATTAGATGGAGTGAGCCCAGCACAGGGCAGCATGCCTGGGTTTGCCTTTCCATTTACAGCCTAGCTGACTGTGAAACTGAAGTGACGTCATGTAGGTTTAAAAAAAAGGAGCATGAATTTCCAACATAGAAGGAATTTCACTTTATGGTAATTTTCTTTAAGTAGGCAAAAACAATGCCAGTTAAAATGTTTTGATTTGTTAAGCTGTCATGTCCCATAAAGTGATAGTCACGGTCACTTAACAGTGTTGCCAGGAATGATTAGAAGCCTGACAGATACCATAACAAATTTCAATCAGTCAGGCCTGCATCAGGTGAGAAACATGGAACCCTAATTTTGCAAGCCCACATCTGAGCAAATTGTAATTCAGAGAGCGAGTCAGTAGACTGCCTTACTCTTGTGTCTTTTTTTCTTAATTCGTTTTTTAATGTTTTGTCTATTGTAGTGTTGTCAATTCTTTATATTTTACATTCCAGCTGCAATACGAATGTTGCCACAACTGTGTGTTTTTAGGCTTTCGACAACAAATGCATTCTTTTTGGTCTGGAACAAAAATAGTAGAAACATAAAGTCATTCTGAACGGTATATATAAATGATGGATGACGTTATAGAGAAACTTACTGACTCAGGTTTTCTTTACAGTTATGCAGTCTAACGTGCAAAGTTTAGGACAGAACCAAAGGTTTTAGGCATCAGGCAGTGTTTTTAAAACCGTTTCAAGTAATAGCTGTGTGTGAGGGAGCTTTTAGAGGCACTGAACACTTTGAATGTCTGGTTCCTTTCACCACCGCTAAGAATACTTCTAACTGCAAGTTTCTGTTGAATGGCATTTCACATCACACCATTCTGAATTACTTTTTTTCCACAAAATCCATAAATATTTGAAGACACAGATATTTTGAACAATCAGTAGAATTCCTGGAAAATACATCCTAAGCAGCAGCAGTTTCTGACAAAGGCAGCATAGGTAATTACCCAGGGATGCATCTCCCAGAAGGCAGCACCAGCAGTCCTGAGTTCATTAAATGTGTGTGTGTATGTGATCACTGCACCACATGCTACTTTTGAGAATTTAAGACTTGCTGGTCACACATTTGTATTCATCAGTCAGAAATGCTTTTCCATCATATCTCTGTATTTTGATAACCAAGAAGGCATAAGGACACTGACCTGCCTGAAAAACTCCTCCAGCAGAGAAGTGGTCCAATGGTGGTGCAGCTCCCATCTTTTGGCAGGATGGCTGATGTCTGCAGTATGCAGTAACAAGGATAAGGCCTTTGGTTTGTCAATCCTACGAAGGACAGCCAGAATTAATGAGCTCCTCACAGCATTCAGCACGGCATTGTTCTAATCGTGGTAGTTACGTGAAGTGGTAACAAACTCACGCCTCTGGTTGCTGAAGAAAGTTTTTCATGGCCTTGATCTGCTGGAAGTGGCAGGACATATCTGTGGCCAAGACCATCTCAACCACCAGGGCCCGTAACTCTCTAAAGGCAGTAAAAGGATAAGTGTATCCTTTAGAAAGTAACTATCCTAAGGTTGGATATGCGTTATGTCATTCACCCCTAATGGAACCTGCTGTAATTGTATAAATGTTTTAGTACATGTTGTGATACACTGTGTAATGCAACTACAGCAACTACAGCATAGTGGCAAATCTGTTGTTATTTTAAACCGACATATTTTCAATTAGCAACATAGTCTACCTCAGGAGTGTAGCATTTTAAACTGCTATGAAAACAAGAAAACATGATTGATATGGTCACCAGCAAAACGCTTAAAAAGGAACAAATGTGGAACAGTGATAGGTCAATCTAACAGTCTTCTCTCACCTCCAGTCATCCTTTGACAAGTTATAAAGGATGTTCATCTCATCATCCTCCTGCAGGAGTCGATAAGCAGCACTCACATGGTGGTTCTCTTGCACTGCACGGTCATTGTACAGTATGGCTGAGTCTGATCTAATGAAATACATCAAATTTAGCATAAAATGAGCGAACCCAGTCATATCTTTGGACTAAAGCACAACTGATACTGTAATGAATTCAGACATTGGTAACAGTGAAATGATACCTGGTCTGTATGTGGAAATTGTTAGTGGTCCCAGTGTGTTCATAATCATGTACTGCTGCCGCAAATATCATAGCGAAGATTTCTAACTCTGTTAGCCAGTGCTACAAAAAGAAGAAGCACAGTAGTTACAAACATAGTATAAACCCACAGCTAAAAAATATATCGGGAGAAGAAGATGAACCCCCAAAGTCATAAATATGTGTACATGATGGAGCTATGACTAACTTTTTCTTTGTTCTACTTACTGTTCTTAGCCTTTCTCTTTTTTGATTTCTCAATTGTGATGAAATTCTATTGAACGCCACAATAAAATGTCTTCCAGCAATAAGTTGTTACTGCCCTGCTGTCTTATAGTATATAGCTTGGGGAATTTCTGTCAGACTGATATTAGACTTAAGGATCGTAGCTCACAGATTAATCAACCAGAACATACAAACAACATTTAATAACATAAGCATATAAAACATACATCCGCAAAGTGAGTAATGCATTCTCACCACCAATGCTTTGGAAACAATTGCAAAAAAACTCAATGCTATCTCATCATTTTAGTAAATGCCCATATGGTGGCAGCACACATCACTGAGGGGTTAATGAGCATGAATCTAGCAGTGCCAGGGCTGATTTGGAGGGAGTCAGAGGGAGATTAACTCCTAATCGATAGGTGCCTGAGCAGTGAGATGAGGTTGGAGTGAAGTGCTTGCGCTGCCTCCTCTACCCCACTGAGGCACCCCTCCACACCCCATATATTCCACTGAAGTCTGCACTGTCAGCCTTAATGAAAAACAGCAGGAGTCTCACCTCCACACAAAAACAGGCACAGCACATTCTTAAATATAAATGTGCAAAAAGAAACGTTCTTTGGAGCAAGGCCACAGAAGAACCACAGCTGGTTTCCTAAAGATCCTTTCAGTGAACAGTTCTTTTTGCCAATGGAGAAGTATGAGTATGAAGACCCAAAGTTTCAGGACCCTACACATTATGCAAATGTTTTCTGCTCAAAATTTTTTTTTACCTAGAACTGTATCTCTAAGCCAACAGACGTTTAGGAACTTTATTTTTAATACGCACTTCCACAGATGACAGTATCTTAGAACCTTGTTGTACTTACCACCATGCCAGACTTCAGCAGAAGGTAGTGTACAGTCTGAGTGACATCGGCCGCATGAATGAGGTTATGGTAGGGGTTTTTGTGTTTGCTGTAGCCCACTTCCAGAGCCTCCACAAATGACACCAGTGCAGAGATGGGGATCTGAGGAGGTTTTTAAAGCAGCACAGAGATCCGGAAATAATGTCAATATATATTAATCAGCAATTCTGAGTCTCAGGCTTCATGTAAATGAGACCAATAATGCCACACAAGACACTTTCGTCAGTTGTCTGAAAGTTCTCACTGGAATTCCAGCCATGTTCACTGTTATAAGGTGACATCCTCTCGTCACACAATCTGCCTATTGACAAGCTGAAAAGGAGGATCTAACAACTTGTTGGACCTGACTTTCAGGATTAGACTCTTAGGATCTAACTGATGTGGTAGAACTGGCACCTCTTTGTAAGATTTGCCATAGCGGTGTAGCAGCATGACGCCCTAGCGGTTGACCATTCAGAACAGTGGTTGATCTGACCAATCAGAGCACACTGGGCTCATGCTCATAGGGAGGCAGAGTGAATACACCATGAGAAAAACATTGCATATTGGTCAAATTGAAGCATGTAAATCTGTTCCAGTAAATCTCAAAAAATATGAACACTACAATTAAGCAAGATAGGTTTACATTAACTTAAAGGAACATTAACAAATACAATTTTGTTAGGACATGGTTGGCCCAATATATTGTAAAGCAGTGTCACAAAAATGCACATGTAATTAGTGGTAATGTTTTTTAAATGACATACATTAGCTATATATTTTTGGATTAACCACAATTACTGTTTAATCATTTTAAACTTAAATTATTCATAATTCTTATTATAATTATTATAAGAGAAACCTCTGGATATAAAGCAGTAAAGTATAGCCTTGGTATGTGTGTTAAATAATTAACCACACTTATCAGATCCAGATATACAGAGCATGTGAAAGTCAGTGACGCTCACCGTCAGCATCTTACCTTGAAACGATTGATTAAATCATATCTGGTGAGAAGTTCATAAAATATGAATTTCAGCGCATGGTCCCCGCTTGCATCATTCAGTGCAAACACGTCAAACGACCACGTGTCCACATGCTGTAATAAAAACAGAAATCAATTTCTTATTAGAGACTAACTTGTCAATCACTTAAACTCTGGTCTGTATTGAAAGTAAAAAGCTGCAGTCAGGAATTGTTTCACAATCAAGTGTTTAAAAATAAGAGGTGATATTTTTGGAGTTGTGTTCTATGAGATGATTTGACCTTTAGCAGAACCTCATTATTGTCATATAGCTTCAATAGTATATATTGTTGCTATTATATTAAAACCTTGCAAATCTTCCTAATTTTTGCAGCTTTTTCATTTATTATCACACAATTTAGAAAAAACAACTAGACTAATAAAAACATCCCCAAATGACTTGCAATAAAATCCTGTGACATTAACTTTCACTAAAATTATGATTTTTTGTTTACTTTTTCTGTAAAATAATAATATCAGCAATATGAGGCTTTGTTATGACAGCGACATTTCTAAAAGTGATCTGGCACACAAGCTGATCATCATTACAGTCAAGATAAGGGAAACAGAGAGAGGGAGAGAGAGGGAGAGAGAGGGAGAGAAAGGGAGAGAGAGGGAGAGAAAGGGAGAGAGAGGGAGAGATAAAGCAGAATAGCCCTGACTGAACATATTCTATGAAAGCCCTGTAGGAGCTGCTGGACTCGTTAAATGAATTCCAGTAATAATGTACGAGAACAGAGCTACACCACGCATGCCTGTGGCTAATTTATTGAACTATTTCTCCCTTTCCTCCCTCTCTCGTTTTTTCCCTTGCTCTGAAATAAAGTTCTGTATACTTTTGACAGGGCTGGCACAGTGAACATCTGAAATATGGGGCATTAAAGATTTAAATTTTGAAATTGGAAGTTTTCTCCGACTCTCAGTCTCTGTCGGTGGAGAGAGGATTAGAGGGCCCCTGGGGTCTCTAAAGGAGGGGGCCATACTCACAGCAGCACCATAGCTCTATTGCTGATGCCCAGAGAATTAGATCCACTACTCATAGCTCCAAGCAAGCAGTGGGACACTGTTGCCTAAAACAGCCATATGCAATCCAAGCCAGGCAAACCAGCTGATGGGTTTTGATTGGACAAAATCAGGGACTTGGATCAGTGCGCTGAAACCTAAAGTACAGGATCCAGGCAGACGCAGATAATGCCATATTGATTCAAATATGATGTCAGAATGTGCTACAGGGCTGTTTCCGCTGTAAGGTGGGTGGAGTCGTTAAGCTTGGGTTGAAAATAAAGTCTATGGTGAGTACACAGAGCATGCCTTAGTGTCTGTTATTTATCTATAGTATAAATGGACGCTCCTCATCCGTTGCCTCACTGTGAACAAGTTTTATATAACCTAGGTGGTAAGGGGGAAAGATCAATTCTGCACTTTGGCTGATTATACAAGTTTGTTTGCATGGCAGAGGCTGCATTCTGTCATCTCTCAGGTGAGCAGCTATTTTCAAAACAAATTGACAAAAAGCCCTATAGAGTGTATTTATTATCCCTTAATTATTATATTAGTGTTCTGGATTTATAATATTGTTCTTAGTGGTGGTGGTATGAACCAGACAATTTGAATTGACATTGGGACCCCTGGTTCTTAACACCACCACCTTTACAGCAAAAAGTCTGAACGTCTTTCTTTACATCTCAACCACTGAATTACGCAGGCGTTAAAAAAAAACGAACAAAAAACAACAGTGGAATTCCACTTTAAGCAAATATTATGAACTAATAGATATTGTTGCTGTCTAAAGAAAAACAAGTATCTGCCAAATGGCAGCTTTACAGGAGAGGACATAAAGAGTCTTTGCTTTCAATGTAATTTATTGGAACCAGAATTTTTTCCAAGCTATTTTGAAGCATTTCTATTGGTCGGTTTAGTATGAAACTCTTACAGGATATAAAGAGCAGCTGTCGTGTTTAAATGATGTAGAAAACAAATGGGGATATATGTTTTCTGTGGGCAGTGATGATATATTATGTTGTTATGAGAATGAAGAGGGCCTCCATGTTTAAGGGGTTGACAAGGTTTGTGCTTGTATGGTGCTGCTTATGAAAATAAAGGCTGTTTAATGCCTGCTCTATGAGGGACTGTCAGTCAGTCTGTGGCCCAAACGCACTAGTACCTTAAGAACTGTGATCACGCTGGGTGGATAGCTTAATCCCACCATGTTCGATGTCCGGCGGTACATCCTGTCAGAGAAAGATAACAAATTCCAGTCAGTGGCAGCGTGCACGTAGAGAGGGATGGAGGTAGAGAAAGAGCAGAAAAATCTCCTGCTTAGGAAGAGGAAGACGGAGGAATTAACATTTAAAAGGTAGCAGCACAGAGGGCTGCTTCTGCCCACAGAACACATCACACCAGGATGCTATCGGTTTTTCTGTATCAAGCCACCATCAATGCACAAAAACCTTCAAGCCATACTTTCCAGTGCAATCATTTCTATGTGAAAAACATTTATTTTTAAGACCTGCTTCTGTTCCTTTCATGATATTGAGGACTAGATGCACCTACGTAAGAAAGTGCAGTGAAAAGTATGCTTCAATGCGACTGCAATTTCAACTCACAATGCGTACAGATTTGTGGAATTTTAATATGTTGAAATTCAAATCATGTTTTAATTAGCTCATGAGTTAAATCAGATGTGAACACGCTTTTTTCACTTGACAAAGGTAGGATCCCCCATGTAGAACCTTCCACAAGCCAAGAGCCCCATTGAACATGGACTGTATATGATAATGTTAAATAACCTATTCAGATATATAAAGTATTAAGTGCTTCATAAGCACAACCAAAAAATTACTTCAAGTGGTATTCTATTATGTTGTACCAACTGAAGCACTTATTTTATTGGTAGTACTGCTTATTTATATATTAGTTGGTTTTGTAACAAGGTTGTAAACCAGTTATACATTTTTGCTGCCCAGAGCTTCAACTACTGTAAAAATGTGCTCTTTTACCAAAATAACTAACCTCCCCAGAGCTGTTAGGCTGAACTGACATGTGGTTTTAAAGGTGTACTAAAATAGTGTGTTCTAAATCAATATGTTTCATTTCTCTAGCTCAAAACTGCACCTTATCACGTTTGTACACCTGATCCTGAGAGTTAAAATAGTGTTATTCTGTTGGCAAACACTCTTTCATTAGGTCATGTTCCTTGTCATTGTGATGTTTCACACAAAACTGGCTGCCAGTGACAGTCCAAATTTTAGAGGAGTGAATAGAATATGCAATCAGTTTTTTAACATCTCCAACAGTGCACTGATCCTCCAAAGCTTTGCACACTCCTCCTCCTTTAAACACATAAGAGAGAGAAGCAGAGATTTAGGATTTTTATCAGTGGGGAACCGTCTATTCAATCTGTGCTGGAGCGTGAGGGGTTAAGTGGAAGACTGTGAGTCTGTGTCTCCCCCTATAAGGACTGTGATGCCTTCGCAGAATGTTGGTGATTGGTGGTCCTGCTGTTCATGTACAGGGGGCCAGGCAGTTATTATTCAGCGCGATACCATTTTCAAATGACAGTCAAACTGACTAATCATATCTTCCCTCTAAGTGGGTGGGCTTAACTGTATGATAATTTTCGCCTGCTGTGGTGACGCTAGCTGGAGAAACAGTTAGCTAGTGCTAGGCTACCACCGCTAGCTAGTTTACTGCTAAAGCATTAAAGGAGGAAAAATGACAGCTTGAGTGCGTGTTTATGGGGTGGGGGTTGGTGGAGAGGGCCGAGGCTTAAGGGTCACGGTTCGCTACTGATTATTATGTGTTTGGGCTTGTGTACCAACTACATTGTAACACTTGCTTGATTTGAATTCATTTGTTTTTCTAATGCCAAGACAATATGTTTACAAACAGTTTGAACATCTCTAGTCAAAGTATTGAAATGTATTTACTAAATGTTTGTAGAAATTTAATTACACAATTTCTATTTTCTATTAGATGTTCTTAACATATGATGCCTTAAAGACTAAATTAGCATCTTCCAGGTACCTCTCCACAAAGATCCCAGCCTGCACTGCATGGACAATGCTACGAAAACGTGGCTTCTCCTCCGACCGCCTCAGCATCAGCCCCATCTGCCGAGTGAAGGTGGAGGCCAGCCAGTCCCGCACCTCCGAGGGCACCGAGTCTGACTGGATGTCACTGAGCTCATCCTCTGTGTCCACCAGTCGCCTGCAGGAGGTCATACACAAACATGTACACACATATAGACACAAAGGAGAGGAGGTGATCAGTGTCTGCAGGGGGTGACCAGACAACTCACGTCATTCTAAATCACATCCAAGGCAGATCAAGACAAGGGGGCTCCAAGCATGGGAGATCAGACAAGTGGCAAAGACACATAGAAACACAATCAGAGATGTGTAGTCAGAGTAGGACACTAAACACATGCAGTCGTTCACTTGTCTTCCCTCTATCTCATAACATGGCTGGCCAATGGTTTTGTTTAGAGTGCTCAATAACATTTATGTTTGGCCTTATGCCTCTGGCTCTCAGCCATACATGAGTGCATTTCCACAACGCTGAAGATGAAGAGTGGGTGCTGAGAGGTAACTGAGTAAATGGTCAGTTGATGCACTCGTTTCAGACAAGAGCCTTTTGAGACCATTCAATTTAAACCCTTACTGTGTCATGGGCGCACAGAGCTTGAGGTATTGACGTTACCGTGTCTCCTCGATATACACCGACTCCAGTACAGAAGCAGCATACTCCAGGTTCTTCTTCAGGTCCACCACAGAGGCCTCGCCCCGCTCCAGCTGTTTCACGAGACATCGCAATCTGAAATCAAGCACAAGAAAACCATGTTCATAAGAGGAAAAAATAAATATAGCTCTTTGCTGAGGTAATATGAAACCTATTTTCATAAATGTCATTGTCATTTCAAACATTTCAAACAAAATGTCATGCAATAGTCGAGCAGAACATTAATGTATGTCATACGCACACTTTCCTCATTATCTAAAACCAGACTGTAGCCTCAGGTTTTATGTGGAGTATAGCCTTAAAAGCACTGCGCCCTCAGGCCTAATAAACATTGTATGTAGGGTCACTATGTACTGCTGCCTCCTGTAAATGTCATGCTCTTCCATACACGAGCATAAATACTACTGACCATATCCAACAAGCAGCCCCTCCTCATATTCACAGACAACAAGTCAACAACATCAGCAAAGTATCAGAAAACAAATAATGTAATTTATCTGAGAATATGTAAAGCTTCATTTGGCAGACATCAGTTGCACTCACATATTTAACCCTTACACTTTGGTTGTATACAAAAAACATGGCCAACTGATTATCTTATAAATGTTGTGTACTCTCAGGTGACGTTGTCACCACTTATTTATTTGTTTCCGTGTGTCAGATAAACATCTTCGAGCAGTCGTGACTCTGGCTGGATGAATGGTTAGTCGCTGTTGACGGCCCAAGTGCGTGTATGCTTTATCACTGTGTTTGTGACTGCTGTGCTTTTGTTTATGAGCTGTATTCAGTCACCCGGAGCTGACGTCGTTGCTGACGTGGAGGTTGGATCACGGCAGTGTTGCAGGCCCCTTGGAAGACAGGGGGGCTTACGTGCCGACCCGTGTGATGAGCGACGCGTGCATGTGTGTGTGTGACCGAGCGTGTGTTTGAGAGTGTGCGAGGCACACATGGGAGACAGGTTTGACCCAATTCCCGCTGCAGCTGCTCAAGCCGTCCAAGGTCCATCAGCATGCAGGGGATGAGCTGGAGAGAGAATGCATAAACCAGGCTCTGTAGATTGAAAGTTATTAACCCCTTCATAGCTTTATTTATCGTGTCGGACATGCTGTCACTGATTTTGTGACCTAAGCATGTAGACTGCAATGTTTCACACAACGTATAGAATGTTAGTTTGTTTACAAACAACTGGTAAGAAAAATATTGAAGCAGTTGCTTGGCACATTAGCCAAATTTCTGGAACTTTTGGCATCAGAAAAGTGGAATTGTGCTTTTTCCATTGACCGTTTGACCCAAAAATTTACCAAAATTTCCAGTTTTCATGGTTTTAGTTTCTGCTCAAGACAACACAACGTAATGGTATTTTGTAATTTCACTATAATTGCAGGTGAAACTGACGATAGTTCAGCAAATTCATTACTCTTCCAGGTGAAGGTCACCAAGCATTAGAATGTAATGTAAAAAATGTATGCTGGTGTGTTGATTGTAATAAGCAGGCAGGTCCCTTCCAACCACACGTCTGCTGCACATGGTAGACATAGGGCTGGGCAATTAAACGATAATGATAATTATCACGAAATAGCGTTTCCTCAATAGAACTAGAAGATGTAGTCAATAGAAAGTTGATAGAATAAAGTTCCGTCCATGTTTTGAGAGAACAGCCAATGAGAATGAGAATAGCGCCGCTCCAAACCAATTAGGTATATATATATATGTGTGTGTGTGTTTAATTCTCTAAAAAACAATTTAACAATATTTTTATATTTGATATCTTCACTTCTCACTTAAAGTAAAAAGGCAACAGTGATTTAATTTATACTGGGATATATATCGATATCGACTGATGATAAAAATTATCGTGATAAGATTTTTTCCCATATCGCCCAGCCCTAGGTAGACACTAACTAACACAACCTACTGCCCTGCACACCATGACTCATTTAACTCAAAAACACACTAATAACGCTCAAAACAACTTGTTTACGGTTTAAGTATTTTCTTCTAACTGTCTTCCACTGCTTCAGTATCTGCACAACTGCCTGCTTTGCATGGCTGTGCTTTCCATTGCATCACAAGCTAGTACTGGTAGTACTGGGTTGCAACAATGTCATTTTATGTCAGCCAAAATCATTGCTGTCTAAAGAAAAAACATGTTTCTACTTCTTGTTAGTTTATATTTTTCATTTGAACCAATAGAAATGCTCCAAAATGGCTTGAAAAAAGATCTGGTTCTATTGACTTGCATTGAAAATAAAGACCGTTATTGTCCTCTCCTGTAAAGTTCCCCATTTTGCAAATACTTGTTTTTCTTTGAACAGCGACAATATGTTCCACTAAGGTGGTCACTATTTTAATAAGTTCTTGTTTTTTATGTGCTGTGGAAAAGGTTTGAGGGGAGTGTAGGAGAGCATATTGTAAAGCAATTTTTCACAATAACAACAAAACACCAACAAAAATATATCATCACACGGTTCAGAAACATAATTGCATCTCAGCACCTTTACCATAATGCAGAGCTGGGCCCTAGAGGTCCAGAAACCCCTGACCACGAACCTCTAAATGCAGTTGATTCAGGACTGAGGTAGGCCCATATGTAAGCCATGCACATAGAGGCATTTCTGAGCCACGTCTGTGCCGAACTGGCTCACTGAGTTACTGTGTGATATCATGTGACTTGAACGCTCATGCTTGGCTGAAACACAGAAGGTCGGAAGCGGGGTTGAGGACGCTGCATTTGAACAATGTTATCAAAATCAGTGAGGCGGTGAAGGAACACCTTCCCCCTGCTGTCCCGGTGGAATTCCCTCACCCAGACAAACACACAATCAATGGCGCAAGTCAATGTCATCCCATTAGAGGATTAGTACTTCCTAGAATCCGGCCAGAGCAGGAATGATAAGAGAGAAAGTCTTTAGCTGCGCGCAGACTCTGCCATGACTACACAATGTATGACCTTTCTTATGGAGAGACGGAGGAGAAAAGGCTGCGTTAGATAGTTATGATTAGACTTCAGCGGTTCTCTCTCAGTTGGTATACTGCGAGTAGATAGAGGCTGGCGAGGAGATTTTATTCAGCAGCCATAACTCTTATCATTATAGACACAGACCTGTGGTTTAGAAAGCCTGAGAAAAGGCTGTGAGGATTGACAGAGATCGTTGATTGAAAACGTTGAGGTACAGGACTGTCTCTGTAAGTGTTTGTGTGTGCATGAAAGAGAGAGAGAGAGAGATGCCTTTTCTCAGTATTGATCTTCCTGGAGTGCTCAAAGCCTTTCACAGAGAGTGTGTGTGTGTTTGTTGAGGGGGGTTCTTGTCTTTGATGGGGCACCTGATTGCTTTTCATTCGCATTGACTACGCCATACTTGACATGTGCAGTTTCACTGCATTGTGCTATAAAACGCAAGAGAGCATGTCACTACTCAAATGAGAAAGCCTCCACCACACCGCCATTTCAATATAAGTGTTTCCAATTTCCAGACACAAATACATTAGCGTGCTGTGAATAAAAGACCTTAGGGGGAGATGTTGCTTTTTCAGGATGCGGTTTAATACAACAAACAGAACTTACAAATTGCAAAAGTGTAGCCCCTTCATATAAACTCATAGAGCTCTGAAGGACACGTGTCTCCAGGCGTGTTCTTTCATAGTGGGTGGCCTCTCATCACTTACCGTGAATGGCTATGTTGCAAATAGCTTTGACAAAAATTGCAGGCTATTGACGTTACTACTCTGTAAGTAAGCACAGAATTCGGGACTTAACCTGCGAAATTGTACATGTTGTGAAAACTATACATTGACTTGCATTTACGATGTAAGATTTCTTAGTTACAGTGAAGGAAGTAGCATTACTTAGACAAGGAAAGCTACAATATGGTGTGTGTGTGCTGCTGTGAGTCACCGTGTAAAGTCTAAAATAATCACTGGAAATTCTGAGCTGTCAAGTCAAATATGTCACAGACAGAAAAAGAAGTCTTGCTTGATGTTTGGATCTAAAACGCAAAATCAACATTACATCAATTAAGATAGGATCGCAATAGTAAATGATTCACTTGCATCCTTCCATGTGTTGAGTGCCATTACACTCCACCACAGTGGTCTCCAAAACCCCTAAACGTACATAGTGAAGTAGTCATTCAAATGTGTGCAGCATTTCAAATATAATTACAATAAACACAACAATGAGCGTTTTGTTCCTTGTAATTTACTTACATTTATCAATAACTAAGATAAGTAAACACTCAGAACAACCCTGCAGTGAGAACGAAGGAGGCAGTAAATGAATCAGACTAATACAACTGATAGAAATGTAATTGTAAAGTGTAATTGAGAGACTACTTTACTTGCTAACACAGATTTTCTATGATTTCTAATGATAAAAAGATCAATGTCAAAATCAGTTAGCAACACTAGTGTTTTATGATATAGCTGCCGACAGCTAGCTTCATCAATCAGTCAAATTAAACAGGATGTTTTTGTGATTAAAACAATCTGTGTAAGGATGAATATTGTTGTACTTGTGCTTGTGCAGTAATTTACACTGATTTTATTAAATTTATGCATATGCCACATCAACTAGCTCCAGTGTTAGTTTAAGCTTTAGCTTCACATTTGACATAAAAACCAAGTACAATTTCCCTGCTTTAATTAATGTACACATGTAAACATGACTTATTCAATCCTTTTTATTCTGTTCCTTCAAATTGTATAATTATACTGTTTTAACATAACATTTTTCAATAATGATGTTTTACTCCTTGCATGCTTCCACATTTTCCTGACTGTATTCCATGCATATGGAAATTAAGTACAAATTTTATTCACATGAACTGAATGCATCATGTTTGTCAGTGAAGTGGAAATGTTTTCCAGCGACTACACTGAATGCCCTGCACATGATGCCCTGAATTCAATTGTTAGCAGACAGGAGAGCATTTAGGCAATATTTACAGGAGTACGGAGATGTGCACTAGGTATGTAGTGTCTGAGAGAGCCGTGGTGGGTCCACTCAGCCACTCTGATTCAGCGACTACAGTGAGAACAAGGAAACACTACTTATGTGTTGAGCCCCTGGAGAGATGGAGATGTGTGAGCATTCTCTTCCTGTTCTTCACATCTCCCCCTCTTTGTCACCTCCATAACATTGCAAGGTCACCTTTTATCCATCTTTTCATGTCCACTTCCGCACTTTCCTCCATGTCTCCCATCACACTCCCCCACTGTTTAGCCATTTCCCTCAACTTCCTCATTTTTCTCCTCCCCTCCGCGCTTTCAGGCAGTCCCTCTCTTTGTCCTTCGCAGTGCAAGGTCAGCGGGTAGCACTCCATAGACGCTGGAGAGGAGGACATTTTATCACACTCTGGTGCTTTGTGGAAACATAAACTTTGGGGAGACAACTGTAGCACCCAGCTCAAGTGTGAGAAAACAAAAAAAGTTCAGAACTGAGCCTTAGCTTGCTGGTTCACCTTATCATATTCAGTATGATAAATGATATGAGATCATTTTCAGTTTTTTTTTTTTACATCATTTAAGAACAGTAGCTTTACATCATGTTAGATTTTCATAATGAATAGCTCAACAGAAATTTTCTGAAAGAGGTTTGAACATATGACATACTTAAATACTTATTTACACACTCACATCTTTACATGTAAGTCCATTTAACATTAACACATTAACTTACACTAAAAGTAAAGAACATGTTGGTCCTCTGATTGTATCTATTTTGAATGCACTGACTGGTTTTCTTTAGACAGTGACTACTTATTTATTTTTTCTAATTTTTTTTCAGAACATAATTACTTTTGCCTGCCTTTTCTGGTTATTGGGACTAGTACAGAAAACCTTTCTGACACCACTGGGATATATGTTGCATGCAGAAGGAAAAAGCTGAATTTATGCTCTGGTTGGACTTTTGCCATGCTTATATTTCTGCACACTGCAATGAATCTTGCTGGCTGCAGCTGGACAGGCAGTCATTTTTCAGAGTAAACACGAAGGCAGCGTATTTCAGATGAGCGCCTGACTTAATGACTAAACGCCCCTGCTCTGCGTTCCGTTACATTTAGAACGTGAGGAAATGTAACTCCTCTGTGAGTGGGCCTGAACTGCCACGCGAGAGACAGTAAAGTGATGAACTCCATATTCAGCTTTGTCAGATGTCTGGCTTGACACATCTTTAAGGCTGAAAGATAAGACTGGAAATGTCAGACTATTACTATAGGGAGAGAAAAGCCGGCCTGTTTTGTGAGGGTGTAACGTGGATTCATCAGCAGCAGTGTGATGTTGTGTGCGAAGCTGTGTTAATGCTGACTGGGCTGTTTGTGTTGACCTTGTCTGAGCTTGTGGGTTGGTGCTTTATGAAACAGCACGCTGCCTCCCTTATGTTCCATCACCATTGAGGCTGCCGTGGCAATGAGGGATGCAGGGCTGCGTCAGATGACTGGCACATGTAGGCCGGGACATATGTGCAATCCGTGGGGAAGGGGCAAAACACCTTCCTGCCTCTTAGAAGGGGGGCAGGATCACAAGGGCATGCTGGGAGGCAGGTTCTGAACATACAGGGCTTAAAGCTGCAGCCGGATGGTGCTTAAACCGGAAAGAGGTGAGATCACTGCCGCTGCTCTACCTCACTACCGATCCCGCAGGGAGACCAGAGGGAATGGCGCTAAATTGGGCCTGAAAGGAAGAAGAGGTCTGGACCGCATTGCATCCACAGCCGAGCATCCCTGTGGTAAATAACTGCATAGATGCAACAACTGTAGTGCCAGGAATATATAGTGGGTGTTTTGGTCGTATCTGCATTAACCGCAGCAGGACCGAATGCAGAGATCACATTTGTGATCAAGTACAATTTGAGGTAAACAGAGGATAAAAAATAAAAACAGGGTTAGAGCCTAACGTCTGATGCAGTGAAGCACATATCCCATTATTGACAGACTACAGATAGACAATTTCTCAGCAATCTCAAAAAAAAAGCTAAAACATTTGACAGGCCCAAGGACAATAACGACTACCAGTTTTCCACAGTCACACCTAAAACCCACCTAAGAATCATCAGTTTAGTTGGTCCTGAACAATGTGTAAGCCAAAACCAATAATGCATAAACTACAGAGCATTTTACACAACTCTTCCACTCATTTTCATTAGCTTTGCTTTTTCTTTTGTTATAAATATTTCACAAAATACTACACCTACAAGCCATAATTACAATCAGGCATCAGACTCCACAAAATAATACACCTACAAGCTATAACTACAACCAATTGGGTATTGGTATGATGTACTGTACATGATATAAAGCCATAGAAGCTATTTAAATCATAGGGGCATGTACTGGCAAGAACCTGGCGATTCAATACATATCATGATACAGGGGTTATGATCTGATATATTGCCTAATATCACAATTTTTGTCACAACTATATGTATAGGTTTGCTAATGCTAATGTTAGCAGTGCGCCCTTATGCTACTTGTTTACATTGGAGTGAAAGAGTCTAATGGCTAAAATGTAAGTTGGGGTTACTTCAGTTTGTCAGGTCAATGCTCAGTAACGTTATGTAGCAATATAACAAAGTGGCTAACCAGGTTAATGACCAGGTTAACGCATAAATAGATTATTTATTCCTGGATAGCACAGCCATGATCCAGGACAACAATACCAGGATTCCTGTGGATCAAATTGTGGATGAATGGTTTAGTGAGCATGAGAAATACTTTTCACATATGAGTCCTGACTGAAGTCTTTATCAATACAAGATCTTTAAATGGGAAATAAATGTTGTGACATGCATAACATTGTTAAAACAATACCTTGTTGCCATGTGTAACGTAATGAAAGCTAATTTTGGTCCAACAAAATGTTAAGATTGTGCACATTATTTTTGGCCAAGCCGTGTCAAACCAGGTCTGGAGAAGGGTTTGCTCTTTCACAGTGCGTCACTTTTTTGGGTTAAAATATTTCACAACCCCCTTTTTTACCAACCCTCCCCTCCAAACCACTTGACTCACAAGCACTAGTGTACACATTAAGTCAGTTACAGAAAAATGATCAAATACTAAGTGTGTTCACTTTCTGGGCCTGCATTTGTAAGCTGGAACTTTGTTACAAACACAATTACCCAATAGAAATTTATGATCAATATTAAATTGTCTTCTGTGAGCTGTAGGTGGCGCCGTGGAGCAGAGCTTTTATACACTCATCAAAATTATTTTCTCTGTATTTAATAAAGTGTCTTGCAGCACCACTCTCATGACCTCCTTAGACCAGGTCACAAATCTACAAGAGGGCCATGACTTAAGAACTTCCGCCGTAGAAACAGTAACCCGTATATTTACAGCTTCCAAACTGTGTAAACTCAGTGATATCAGTGTAGTTCATTACTATCATTATAATTGTTAGCATGTCCTTAGTTTATAGTCAAGGCATGGTTTATTTATACAGCACCTTTTGCAAAAGATGTTGTAACAAAACATTTTTACAGAAACTCAGGGTCCAAGCCCCCTAGTGAGACAGCCAGGGTCATCAGTGGCAATGAAATACTTCCTCAGAGCAGGAGAAAAAAAACCTTGAGAGAAAGCCATCCTCTCCTGGTCAACACCGAATAGTAAAACAGCTATTTGCATTATTGAATATAGAGAAAAAAGGAAGAACTGTTGAAGTCTCATCAGAATAGAAGTAAGAACCAGTGAAGCGTTTTGTAAGGTAGGAGAAGAAATGACTGATGAGTTTGTGAAAGCAGAAGAAGAAATGTCTGGAATTAAGTAAGCAAACAGAATCTTTGAGGGTGCCAGGGTCATGCAGGCAAAGCTTTCCACAAAACACTGGACAGCAGGAACTTCATAGTGGGACAACTGGTGCAGAATGCAGGCAAACAGGGCACCTGGTCAAGACAGACGAACCATTGGATTGCAAGATGGGCACAGTCTGCAGCTGCTGTTGCTCCAAACTGTTACATAACAGTCTAGGATTTTGGAACTGGCCTGTTTTACTGCCCTCGTTTGTAAATGCAGGATTTATATTTGTAGGAGGGGACAGCCGTGTGTTCATGTTATGTCAGTTCCATATCCAAACTTACCTTATTGAAGTTTTAATTTTCCCTACTGTGATATATTCCTTGGTTCATCATGCTAATCACTTTGCATGAAACTTTGCTAATGCAGCTTTCCATCTTGATTGTGATTCTGCATGCTTAAAGATGCCACAGTTTTTTGTAAGCATTTTAAATTATTTTAAATTGCTTTATTGTTTAAATAGAAGGTGAACATCAACCACACCTATGCCTGTAGACAGTTTGGCTCTTTGGGAAGGTTATAAAAACTGCTGAAATCCTCTTTACAGACTGGAGCAGTAGATTTCTCCATGTAGTCCGTCATTCTTGTTGCTTGTTCCATATACATTTTTAGGGTGCAAATATTAATTCCATTACAGTGTGCAATTCGGTAACTGGCTTGTTTTACTGCCCTCGTTTGTAAATGCAGGAGTTGTATTTGAAAAAAGAGACAAAGGTGTGTTTACAGTGTGTTAGTTTCATGTACCACACTGTTGGCATTCAACTATGCCAATAAAAAAACCTTTAAAGCACACAGAATGTAAAGTTTTTGTTACTTTAATGTTTATGTGATAACCTCAGAATTACATTTTCTTCGGTCCTGGTAGGTTCTGGTCAGGCATGGATTGTTTCTTATGTGTGGTGATAACAGGTAGCGATTAGGTTAGATTAGATTTCCCACAGTCCAGCCTTATATGGCCATAAAATACATCCATTTTCTCTACATTTCTTGGGAAGCTGTAACCCCCTTAGTGCCCCCTACATACTGCAAGTGACTTGCAGGCATCCTACATTCTGTGAGTCACAAATTGTGCATTCTGAAGGATTCTGTCACAACCAGGTGTCAGAAAACTGTCTGAGTGGCAGTGCTGCACTTAGTAACATCTTTCTATCAATTCTGGGTCGTTTGACTTGAACTAGAATAAAATGGCAAGTCATATTTAAAATATACAGGATCAGAACTCCAACACAGGTAAGCTTATGTCATTTCCCACAAGCATTAGCAGCATGAGACTAGCACCCAACCAAAAAAAACATTTTACACCGTTGGCCAGCTAGTGGAGGGTATTAGGCATACGGCACATTAGGGTTTTGTCTTCTGCTGTGGAGCAGTGGCAAAGGAAGCAAGAGGACACACATAATGTGTGTGTTAGATCTCCATGAGCTCATCAGGCTTAAACCTGTCCGTGAAGCACAACACAGCATGTAAAAGCTCTATAAACCCTTTAATCAGGCTCCTGAGAGCTGGCCTAAGTGCTGCAATAATCCCCTTTAACTCCAGCCTAATTGGATTCTACCAGAATTACTCATGTGCAAATAAAGGCAGGAACAGCCATCAATGACTTACAAAACCATCCTCTAATACTACTCTGACACAGGTCACTAGTCTCATGACCGGGTGGAATGCGTACGTCTGATTTGGCTTATTCATCAACAAGACTGAAATGAAGTGTCCACTGATGAGCTTATTTATCAGCAGGATATACAGGACCGTACGACAAAGTCACCTTGTTTAGTTGCTTTGTGTTATATATCATCAGGACAGTCTCCTTATAATTGAAAATGCATATCTGAGATAAACATTTTCTTAAACCCCTCAGCCCAGGGCTTATTACTGAGTTTCTAATCCTAGGACCTATTATTTAGTACAATAGTACAATAAATAATTTGGTACCTACAATGTATTGTGTGAACTGGAAACTAAAATTAGTGTGGCCCCTTAAAGTCTAAGGGCTTGAAAGTGTCTTTTAACTGATTTTGTTTATAGACTACATAAAGGTTCCTAAATGGTACGATATGAGGGAAAAGCCTCAGTGAGCACAGAAGCTTTAAATCATGTGGAGACTCTTTAAGCTTTAAAAGCTTCTTCACACTTGCACACCACATTTACAAAAAATGGTTCTTTAAAACCCCATTCAGTGAATGGTTCTTTGGGGAAGCCAAAGTGGTCCTTCTGTGGCATCACTCTAAAAAACCCTTTCGGGTACCTTTATTTTTTAAAAGTGTACTGCAGAAACAATGAAAAGGTCAACACCTTTACGCAAACATCATTACAGAGTACTTAATTGTAAGCGTTCCACCAGAGAGGAAGCATTGTTTTCTAATGAGAGACTCAGGCTCTTACTCTTTAGCAGAGGCACCGGCTGTACAGCTACTGTTTGAATGGTATCAGTGCTGAGAGAGCAGCGGCAGCGGAGAGCAAGGGAGAAGCTGCCATTCTTTCCCCCCGCCTGTGCTGCCTGATTCATTTAAGCACTCAATTAGTGAGATAACAAGCTGATGAATGGAGCGAGGGGGTGAAGAGACTGCAGAGCAGAGGAAAGGCTGAACAAATGCCAGAGTAAGACTGAGAAAATACAGGAAGGGGGGGTTGAATAAAATGTCATCTCTCAGAGCTTCCATGTATTTACAGAGTTAATGAACTTGTTAATGTAATCATGCCAAAACCTGCTAATTGGAAAAAAAGAAATAAAGAGATTTCACACTTGCTTATAATCGTGAACACACATGCACATTCAAAACATGCAGTTACAGGACTAATCATGATTTCTCATTCACAGGTATAGATTTAGCTTTGATGTTTGTTGTACACGTATTTTAAATTAATGCTTTTTTCCTGAAATTATTAAGATGTAACCTTAAGTCTTAAAACAATTTGACGTTGATTACAGAGAAACTTATTTAATTCGGTGTTCTTTACAATAGTGGTGATGGGAACTAGGGGGTTGTGATGTCTAAAAATACAAATATAGCCATTTTAGTTACTTTCTAAAATAACCAGTCAACCAGAAATAAATATTCATAACCACTGCATGTAACAACTTTCTTTTAGAGACATTAAACTCTTCAGACCTCTGGTTACTATCACCCCCTCTGTGCACAATTCTGAATTCTAACTTTATCTACAACAGCATGTTTCATATTAATACTCGCTCAATGGCTTTGCTTACATCTTAGCTATTGAATTAAGCACAGATGTTGAAAATCGGTGAAATTCCTGTTTAAATTAATTACATTTTCATCAGTTTAGTCACCATCTGTTCTCATTGTTAGTTCTTTTCCCATAGATGTAGGGGTCTTGTAGCTGTGTAAGTAAAAGACTCTGCGGCTACAGTCAGAACAACACATGTTTACATAATTGTTTATTAAATAAATGAACTACACTGGTGATATTCTCATATTTTATTCAATTGCAGTTCATTTTTTGGTGAATTACAAAAGGTTTCATAATGTCTATCAAAATCACACATGTAAAGGAATCATTTCAATGAGTTCTTCGGATTTTTCTGGGGTTTTATTAATATTTTAAACATATTTTAACAATAATGTGATACTACCAAAATGACACTATAATGGGTAAAAAGTCCCTACATATAAACACCACTATACCACTCATAATACTCTGTTAAATATGAAGCATGCACCCCATTAAAGTGCCTAGCAGCCAGAACAGAACAAGCTGGACACTTTGCTCCTAATTCATGCCAGTTTGTGTACGCAAGGACATAGCGGGGGTGTGATTCAAATTTAACCTCTAGCGCTGACCTCTGCACTGAAAGACAGCTTTTCCCCCCAGTGTGCCACTCTGGAGCACTCTACATGTAATGCCATGGCTTAACTGCAGGCTTACCAGTCAAAGCCCCTTAGTACAGTATACCACTGCTCACATCCTAATCCAGTAACATCAGGCATACAACACTCCCACACACCCTCCCACACACACAAAAACAAACCATTAATGAATAATTTATTCATTCTACCATTTATCATCCATCAAATTGATAATCGTTCAAGCCACGTGCTGTCATCTGTTTTTTATTACAGCAGTAAACATCTGTGAGATATGAAATATTACAATGTGTCAGTGTTGATAATCCCAAAGTTGAACATGTCAGAGTGTGCAATAAAGTATTGCTTCATTTGTGTCAAGTCTGAGTTCATCACTGTGTAAATGCTACGGTGGAATGTCAGTTCTGAATGTCAGAATTGTTAAGAATATCTCTAAATCTACTTACTTATGGAAAAAAACTAAAGAAAGTGAAAACACAGAGACTGAATAGTATGATGAGTAAAAGGATGTGAGCAAGAATATATGACAGAAGGAGAACGAGCCAGGAGAAAGGGCTGGGGAGTCTTCACCGGGATTGAGAAGGCAACTCCTAATTTGCCATGATGAGTCTGGATTCATTGGGCAAACATTCCTGGTATGGTCTGGTGAGTAGTGTATGCAGTAGTGTATGCATAGTCAGCCAGTCTGCAATATATATAGAGGCAAGTCCCACTTTTGATGGTGGCAGCACGTAGGTGGCAGCCTTATGCTCTTGGGAATGTTTTGATGGTATCCTCTGGGCCCACTCATCCATGTGGAAGGCACTCTTAACCGATTGGGGTATGAATCCATTCTTGCACATCATGTACACCCATACATGCTGATTGTGGATGGAATGGAATTTTCAAGCAAGACAGTGCTAAATGTCACACAGCTAGAAATGTCTGACACTGGTTGGAGGAACACTACCAACACTTCCAAGTACTATACTAAGCCTCCTAATTCCTCAGGTTTGAACCCACTTGAACATCTGTGGGACCACATCGATCGACATGTTGATTTAAGGATCCTCGCCAACATCAGTCAGCATGGTTCCAAGTACCTGTAACAACCTACTAGGACCTTATTAAGTCTCCCAGTCTGTCTAGCTGCTGTCCGTGCTGCACATGGCAGTTACTCTGGATATTAGGTCATAATAATGTGGCGCGACTGTGTATATGGTCATCTCAGACCAAGGAGACCCTGATGTTAAGAAACTTCAACATATATTTAGATAGTTATATTCTATAAATTATTTATTATTCTACTTCAAACAATGTCTTCAGGAAACAGGCCTCATGTTGCTGACACATGCACCTTACTTTGCAATAGCTCAGGCAAGATTCAAACTCAGCACCTTTACATCAGAAGAGCTGACCCAGAAGTGGCCCATGGCAACACTGCACTTCTTGGGATCATTTATTTGTAAGGGGCAGTCAGTAGCCAAGCACCTTCAGCAAATATCTCCCAATTTTCCATTATTTTATTATTGGGAACATTTACTGAGAATTATATTTGCATTTTCAGTTTTTCAGATTATCTCTTTTATTTTTTCATCTTTTTTTCTCAATAAATCACAACTGGGTAATCCCTGATCATAATTCTTTCAGAATAACCCAACCCCCACTTTTCTATTCATGGGCTGTAGTCTTAACGTGCAATAATAATAATAATTACTTTCAGACTACATAGATTGTTTCCAGACCAATTTTAAGACAATATCTACGATCCTTCAACCCCCCACAAAAAAACTTGATTATAGATGTTTGTCCACATGGAGGGCCAAGATATATCAATGCCAATAATGGAGGTCATCTAGGGGTTGAAAGATTAGAATAAATCAATCAGAGAGACAGATAAAGCACTAGGCATGTCATAGTGGTGGTCTGATTAAAACTTTCCCTCTAGCACTGACCTTAGGTTAGTTTAGTTCTGTAGCGCTGGTGTTAAACAAGATGCAGGAATCGTTACACTTCAAAAGGCATCAAGGGAGACCCGCCACTCAGTACTACTGATACAGCCAGGATTGCAGGCAGGATTCTTCTAACAATACATTTCTACGTCACAGTAGACATACAGACCCACAATACTACCCCAGGCCCTGACATAAACTAAGACAACTAACAAGTGCACACCTTCAACTCCAACACCACCATTAAGAACACGAAATGTCTCAACTTCTAGGAGCAAGGCACCACTCAAGAGCCTCTTCGCTCAGTCATTCTGCATGGCAACGTCTTCATTGTGGCACCATGACAGAGTACTATGATTAGTACAATAGTGCAAGAAGCAAACAAGCACTGTTTACTAGCAATAGGCATAAAACTGCTATCAACAATACAACCACAGAACTTGGAAGATTTACTACTAGATGCAGAGCATTGGTGAGAATTACAAGGCCATGTTATAGTTTCTTGGATAAATTCTTGGATAAGTCTCATGCACAAATAAAGGGTAGAACAAGGACGGTGTGACTGCCGTATAATCCAGCTGACTCATGAACTACTGTGGCATGTAAGGCTGCCAGTGGAACCAGCTCATTTGTCTTCATTCATGTTGTGACTGCTTACGGCAGCAGCTGGATGAATTGTGATACACAGTCACATCTTAACTGCTTGAATGAAACCAAGTGACTCAGTGACTGTGCTTCATTTTGCAGCAAGCAATTACCTGAAGGACTTGTAAATTAACATGTTATGAAATTAACATAACCTATTACTTGTGGTCACCAGGTATATATATATAACCACATAATTTTGACTTGAGTGAGTACTGGACTATAGGGTCAAAACTTAAAAACAGCCCTGTTCAATTATGTACAAATTGTATTATGATAATCATGAAATCCTGAAACCTAGATTCTCAGTCCTCCTGTGTCCTGGCGCTAGCCTTTGGTGATCAGTATGGAAGGAGTAACATGTGGTGAAGAGCTTTTCTCTAAGCATGTGTTGAGGTAGTGAGCTCAGGTGGACAGAGGACAGTTTCATCATCTGAGGATCTAAGCGCAAGCTGCACTGTGATAGTGTTTCTCAGCCCCCGCTGACATCTGGAAAAACAAGATGAGGGAGTCTGCCCCTGGAGACCAGACCTCTAGGATATGCCGGGCAGCATGTTGTTCTCTGGCTGTTTCTCCCTTTAAGCCCCCCTTCTCCAGTTCCTGTCATATTCTGCAGTAATGTCCCTCAGCTATTTGAACCAGAGAAGATGGCCAGTATTACAGGGCCTGTGGAAGCCAAAGAGTCGCCATGACCTAGTGTCACAGATGATTTAATGCTTCTTGGTGTCACAAGGCCAGATTTGATACTGGCATTGAGTGAATGCTAGAGATGAAGGTTAAATGCTATTCACCGCAGATCCAGTTTACTCGACTGTCTATGAACTCCACTGAGCAATCTGCATCCAATGGACCATGTGTAATGTTATATAGACTTATTGAACCTTACTGTACTGACACTTACACTTTTTATTGGATTCCACCCTTGGTAGGGTATAGTGGTGGTTGGTGTGACATATATTGACATGTTGAGACATACACAAAGCAAACATACAGATCATGCCTCTCACCCCCCAGTTGAAAATTACAGTTACTGTGTTTAAATGATTAATACATTGCAATGACAATGGCTGCACAGAATGACAATTAAACAGGCTATCATGTGAAGGAGAGAGGCTGATCTCTACCATCTCTACCAGCAGATGACACACATAGAGCTTGTTTGCAATGTTCCATATTATGCAAACAGAGCAAACCATTATAGATCAAGTATAGGTCTTTATGCACCATGCAAAAAACCCACATTACATCACTATGTAGATGTGTATCCTAACTGTTCCTGAGTTGAAGTGGGTGTGTTTGGACAAGAAAACACAAAAATATGCAGGATAGGGGGTCCTCCAGAACCAGGGTTGGGAACCATTGCTATAGAGGCCATGTGCTATACATTACACTGCAGTGGAGGCCATAAGACATACAATACTACATAGTGAAATACAATAAACTAGTTGAGAATGAAGGGCTTAACTGATACCCTTCATAGAGAACAGGAGTGTAGTGACTTACAGCACAGACTTTGTGCAGGCCCCAGTATTAATCCTATATGAACAGCTTTTCAGTAAAGGATGATTTAAGGATGAATAAGTTTTGGGTGAATTAGGGAAAATCAATCTGCTTTTTAACTGGCAGAAATTCAGTGCAGTATCAAAGCCTGCAGAGTGCAGGGATGGGCAAATTTGTTTTGTAGGGTGTTTTTTGACCCTTTATACCCATTTCACGCAGATTTAATGAGTTATTTTTCCAAAGATAAATCATCAACAACTGTTCATAGTGAAGGTGACATCTAGTAATGAATGGGGGTTTTGGCAAGTGTGACTCAAATGTGTTTCAGATTACAGCTCTAATGTTGACTTTGTCTGTCCTTCTCAATTCTATCTATTTATGAATGACTGTGCAATGAGAGAGGGAGAGAGAGACACAGAGAGAAATGCATTAAATATTCACCTCGCTATCTGGCATGGTAACACCTGACTGCTGCTTCGTGAATATAGATTGAACGTTTTTAATTGATGCAGGTTCAGTAAATGCTGCGTGCCCAGTCAACCCTCACCATCCACTCATTTATGTAAATGGATGCTATTCTTCTCCTTTCCTTTCCTCTTTTTTCTCTCAACGTCTCTCTCTCCCTCTCCTTTTTTTTCTTTTTCACTCACTCGTGAAGATCAGACAAGATCAGAGGTCACATTGGTTTTGCCAGGGATCACTTTATAACTTAATAATGTTGTTGGCTTTTCTAAATATCATTGCTTACCAATAAAAACATGTATCCCCATTTTTGTTGATTTCTATTTTTCTACATCAATTAGATGCATCAGCTGCCATTTACATTGTGTTTTATGATGAATGGACCAATAGAAATGCTCCAAGTGGTCCACAGTGGTTGGCCTTACCTGTAAAGTTTTCATTGGACAGCAACAACATATGAATACATGAACATATATATATATACAAAATAGACAATTAATACACAATTAAGCACACAAAACGCATTTGAAACCAGATTTAAACTCAATCCCTCAAACCAATTCAGTGTAGTCACATGATATGTTGACTCACTGCTTGGATAAGCCACACTCATGTAAACAACCACAGCAAACACAGCAACACCAAAGCAGAAGATGGAACAGTTCCAGAACTTTTTTCCTATCATAAAAAGTGAGGGATGGGAAGAAAACAATGCCAGATCTCATGAATAATTTTTATGTTTGTACTCACAAATTGCATGTATTTTGAGGTAAAAGAACATGAAAGCACACTAAACATAACCACATGTAAGGACAAAGTTTTGTTTAAAGGGTACCAGTCAAGCTGTCAAATAGTCTTGCTCAATGTTTCAGCCCTCTAATTAAATGTTCATAACAAAACTCATGTTCGTTTTGCAGTACAGTTCACAGTTCTAGCAATACTTAACTGTTTTTTCTCCAAAACCTACAAAGCTTAATTCCTGATTTGTCTCTCAGACAAATCCAACTATTTCATTGTTGAATGATTGGCTATATTGACTATGCATGCTCAGGTCCTCTCCTCTACTGTGTACTTAGTACTGCAACTTTAGCAAGAAGGGGTCAGTCAACATGGCAATGCGCACACACTTATCACACATTGCTGAAGGAATTTAAAAGATGTAACAGTTCTAACATTTCTACAGCTATAAATATATCAAACTGTGATAACATACATTTTTGTGTCTGTATTTACACCAGAAGATTTTAAGAAGGATTTAGAGTTAAGCCAGGATAGAAGTTAATCCAGCATCAAATCCAGACTGGAAGCCAGTATTTCTGTGATCTCTCAATAAAAACAAAGAACCACAGATAAGGTAAGCTGTTGGTGACTAGGTTTAAGCTGCTAGAAAGAGTCCCCACTTGATAACATCACAAAATGCTGGTCTCAGTTCAAGTGCAAAGTTACCTAAAATATACTGAGGTAAATAGGTTTCGCATTCATGAGCTGCCTTCGCAGACTCCACTCTGCATTTCACTTTCATATTGCACCTGCTGTCATCTCTCTTCTATCACTTCCAACGTCACTTAAAAAGAGTATATGATTTCATGGTCCCTTCAGAATCAACAACTGAAATGTACTAGTCTGACTAGTCTTTGGGATCTAATATATATGTAGTGTTCTCCAACCACACTGTGTCTAATTCGGTTCTCCCGACAGGCTGTTGGGACTTTAAAGGGGCCGTGTGTGTTGTGGGGAGGGTATAGACCATGCACTTCATATTGCTACGATAATTGTGTGTGTGAAAGAGCAGAGACTAAAGATGGTCTGAAATAACTTCAACAGTAAAATGCCTTTTTTACTTTTTCAGCATCCGATTTATTTATATTTTTCTATAGGAACAAGTACAAAATATTTTCATAGAATGTTATATATAGTGTCTATGTTTTATTATTATCGTTTTATTCTGTATATTTTAAATGCATGACCACCAACACAAACATGCATTACTTTTATTTAATTTTTTTGTAATGTAATAAAACTACAGAAGTCTTTGTGTTGGCTGATCATTTAATAAAAATGGTTTCTTTGGAATCTTGGTATAAACAAATATGGCAGCTGGTAGATTGGCTACAATACCAAATGAAATACTATTTTTGAATGATCCTGTATTTATTTCAGTAATGTTCTGTATGTGTGCCCTTATAGAAGGTGTGCTTATAAAAAATAAAAAGGAGATAGTATATATTTATTTCTACATACACAGTTTTTGGTATAAAGTTTAATGTCCAGTAAACTGGAAATTCGGATAAGAATTCAGGATGTATGTTTATTTTGTTAAAAGTAGAATCTGTTGTGTATTTAGGAGCAGCAGTAGATGAGCCTAAGGTCCCTTCCAGTACTACTGATCGTCCTGACTCCAATTCCCAGTGTGCACTTCCTGACATGTCCCACACCAATCACACATCACTCTCACACTCTGCTTCCCCAGAGTACTGATTACACACACACCTGCAAACCTTGTTTGCACTCCTGAGTGTTCTTTCCTTGCCTTCCTGTTTTGATCTCTGGTTTTAACTTTCTTTGATTCTTGACTCTCTTTTGTTCATCCCTACTGGTTCTGGTTGCGTGTGTTTACTGGCTCTTCTGGATCTGAGTGCTCTTCCATTCTCTCGATTTCTCTCTCGATTCTCCCTCATGTCTAGTTCGCCTGGTTTACTGATCTCCTGGTTTCGACCTCTGCCTGTCCTTCAGTTTACTATCTCTCATTGCCCCTTGGTTGTGTTTATCCGTGTATTGCTGTTGTGTCTCATTGCTAACCTTATTAATAAAACCCCTTCGACTTTTAAGTTCTTGACAATGATCTATGAGTTTAGTTCAGTGATCATATTGTTTGGTTTTGTTATTTATTTTGTTTGACATTTCCAATTTGTACAATCCTGATAAATAAATGTATATTTACGTTGATCAAGATGTCCCTGTGTGTTATTTTCGAAACAGAAACTTAAATGTACAAAATGTAAGCAATATGTATAATATTTCATAGAAATCCATGTATTATGTAACATAGCTTATGTAATTCTTTCTTTTTACCTCAGTTGCCTTGATTGTTCCAGCACATGCTTTGTGTTTGTTTATTATTTACTATAATAATTAATATGAAAAACGATTTAGTATGTTAGGAGCTGTTCATGCAAAAGTCCAGGTCGTTCAGAAACTTTTTCATGCAACTGTAGCAGCGGGGAACATGGGTTGGTATATTATTTGTTTATATCAGTCCAACTAACTGAAGACATTTAACTCAGGGTAACAGTAGCACATCTTTTCAAAAGTGACCGAACAAAGGATTCCACACAGCCATACACAGCACACATGACGTGACCCGGCCCCCTGCTCTGCACTTCTCAAGGTTATCATAGCAAACGTACTCACCCAGAAAATGGACCAAACATTATTCTGATTCCATTTCCTGTATGACTGGGATTTAAATGGAGTCTGTTTGTCTATTACCCTGCCACCCCCACCCACTGCAGCAGTGGTCATTTCATGAGACTGCTTTCATGTGTCAATCCTCCCACCAGTCAACACAGTGATATTGCCCAGCTCTAACAAAGCACTCTTATCTCCTTATCTCTTTTCCATCTCACTCTCTTGCTCACTGCCTGTCTTTCTGTTGCCCAACCATCACTACGCTGTGAAGAATGTGCATAGACATACATGCATGCATGCATGTGTGCACAAATACACACAGAGAGCTCTCTGACAAATGAGCAATGAAGTGTGAGTATAGTGGGCTGGAGTTTCAGAGTGTGTGTAATATGTCCAGGGACTTCATCATACCTGGCAGATCCGTTTTCATACAGGATTAATGATGGCAGCCACTCTCAGGGCTGTGACGTTCTCAGCTCCAGCTGAGCTTGTATGCAGAGTGTGTCAAAATGCCAACTGTAGTGCGCACACTTGAAATGCCTTTGCAGACTCTGACATATTTAAGCATTTATACATGAGCGTTTCAAAAAAGCTGGTTACAACAAAGTCGCCCTTGCATTACAGCTGACAAACTATTTCATCTATTTAATATATTTAATCATGATTATTTCTCTTATTTTTGTTTAGTTTCAACAGCCATTGTCTGATAAAACCACAATTTCTCCATTTAAAGTATAGAGTATTTTATTGTAGCAACAGTCATGTAAAGAAGTAAGTACACCCCATTTAAAGATACAGATATAAGTTTCATTTAAAAAAGTGTTGATAGATTTTATCATCTACTCCTCTGTTCTTTTTCTTCATTTTCAGCCATTCTTTAATGGGTTTATCTGTATGTTTGGGATCATTACCCTTTTTTTAAATAAAAAGTATGTATAACCCTTCATATATCACTGCTTCCAACATGTTAAGGTGATCAGACCAGGGTATCCTCATGCCTTGGTCAAATATGC
The DNA here is from genome assembly GCA_021613375.1 of Megaleporinus macrocephalus. Lineage (NCBI taxonomy): Eukaryota > Metazoa > Chordata > Actinopteri > Characiformes > Anostomidae > Megaleporinus > Megaleporinus macrocephalus. The sequence continues at coordinate 31,427,849 of CM038705.1, forward strand.
TCTCAGGGCTCTAGAAAATAGTTGTAGATGCCTATCACTCTGGGGAGATGTTTAAGAAGATATCCAACCTTTTTGGAAAATCAATTATTCCACTGTCTGAAAAATTAACTACCAGTAAAAAAAATATTAAGCCACTGCCAACTGGTGCAGGCCAGCCTGCCCTGCAAATTTAACCCAAGAGCAAACTGTAAGATGCTGCAGGACATCTTTATAAACACCCAATTTAATCACAAGATTTGAAGAGGAATCATTTTCTGTCTAAAAAGAACGTCAGGGCAGAACTAGATTTCACTAATGAATGTCAAGGCAAGGTCCAGGACCTTGGGAACAATGTGCTATGCACAGACAAGTCAAAAAAGTGTTATCTGGCTATAGTACCAAAAGCCATGTTTGGCAAAAATGGTTTGGGGCTGCTTTACTGCCTCAGGGCCTGAAGAACATGAAATTATAGAATCAACTATGAATTCTTTTACATAGTAAAGAGTGTTTGAGGACATCTGTAAAAAAACTGACACTGAAGAATTTTACTTTCTAAGAGGATAATAATTTAAAACATACAAATAAACCTACTAAAAATTGAAGAAATTAAGAAATGCCTGCACTGTTATAAAAGATCAAGTAAGAAACGTGCTATTGACATTAAGAGCCTGAACCATAGAAACCACTCATTTAACCCTGTAATTAAACTGAATTCCTTTTTCTGATGAAAGATGCAGACTTTGGTAATATCATTCAGATGGATGAGTTGTGCTGCAATCAATGCATAACATGTAAAATTAATGAATGCTTTTTGAAATGCAATCGTATACTTGGAAAAACAAAGGTGACAATAACGGCATGCACAAACAACTTCCTAAGGAACTTTTAAGTGGGTGGTTTAAAAGAATCACCTTTGTAATGAGATGTATGAGTGTGAGAACCCTTTAAAGCTTAAAGAATCTCCACATTATTTAAAGGTTCTATACTAAGCCAAGGTTAACTAAAGAAACCATTGTCGTTATTGTTGCTGTCCAATGAAAAGCCTTCATGAAAAGTATCTCCAGAACGGTAACTTTACAGGAGAGGACAAAACCTTTATTTTCAATGTAAGTCAATGGAACCCAAGCTATTTTGGGGCATTTCTATTGGTTCATTTATGATGATACTTCACACATAAAATTTACAAAAATGGAGATACATGCAACAATATATTCCACAATGTTTAAAAAGGGCAAAGTACTAGAACTGAACAACTACAAACGGTAGACTTTCCTAGTTGTTCGGCATCACCCACCCAGAAGTGGGGAGGGTGTGTATGCTAATAGTGCAGAAGAAGTCAGCAGGCCTGGTGAGGAGCACTTAGCTGGAGTTACACACACCATCTCTTCTGAGGTCAGCATAGAAGGAGGTGCTCTGTTCCTCTGTAACCGTGGAGACGGGAGCAGCTGCAGCGCGTGGGAGTACAGCCAGTGATTGTAACCATGGGTGAAGAGTTTAATGGGCGTAACAGCTTACCAATTACAGCCCCTCAGTGGCTAATGAATGCTAAAAGGGATGGCGAGGGATTGGCCATGGTGGGAAACATCTAAATATGAGTGTTGTCTCATTTGCGGTTGCTCTCCTGAGCACCCTGATGCAGTGCGGAGCTGGGTGTCTGTCCGCTGCCAGACTGATTGAAGGTGCTCTGGTTGGGCGGATGGAGAGGCTGTGTGAGCCAGAGCTCAGGTCAGCATACTCTCTCAGGGCTCAGGGCTCAGGGCTCAGGGCTGGGGCAGGTCCATCTGGAGCTCTGTGTAGTGGTCTGACCTGTAGAAGAGCTCACTGGGGGACTGAGATGCAGTAAGGCAAACCTGACTCATTCCCAACATGTAGCCAGCGTATGCCGGCATTTACAGGCCTGGACATCTTCACATAATTCGATTCCAGACTTGACGAGATCTATGCGTGCTGTTCTGAACACAAGTTAGTCATTAGAAGATATCGTTATACCACCGACTGGACCTTTTATTTTCTAATTCAGCTTGAGATATTTCTATTGAGCTGGTTTAATTTTCAATGTGTCACACCGCTTCTGTCACACAGGATTTGCTCCCTTAGTAAGGAAAATATAGAATTTGAATGCAGGTCTAAATGTTGAATCCATTTCACTGACTGATTTGATTAAAGCCTAAAAGCAGAATCAATGGCTGTTCATTTACTCAGGCTTCTGTTTTCCACCCCTCTGTCATGTCTTGTTTTTAGCCTGAAGGCAGTTTGTATGGATTGCTCAAAGTGGCCTGTTGCTCTGATTTCCTGACAGCCAACATAAGCAGAACAAAACTCAGGATCATTTATTTAAACAATTCCAAAATAGACTCAGTGAGTATTTAGTATTCACTTGCCCTCTCCAGAACACAGCTATTTTTCATTTTCATTTAATGGCCTCAACCAAAGCTTAACAATATTAATCAAGTTCAGGATCCTGTTTGCTTATGCTAATCAGGCTATGTCAAATCCAGAGGGGGGAAAAGCAATTTTCTTAGACAAATTTAAAGCATTCCAAAAGATATATTACATGCTCCAAAGTTTGTGGACACTTGTGCATCTAATATTTCTTCTAAAATCAACCAACCACCCCCACACCTACTCTTTAAAGCAACATCAGTATCTATTATTATGTGAGGCTTTGCACTATATGGACTTCAGGGGACACAACAGCATAAAATTAGACTTTAAAAAATCCAACTGCTGTTATTTTGTTTTTCCCACAAATGAACAGCAGGTCACATGTGACCAAACAACTTTGCAATAACAATTTACATCAGAAATTAAAATGCTTGTCTGGCTTTTTAACTCATTTGTCTACACCTTAGTATACCAATGTCGAAAGGTCAATCTGTACCAAAACATGACCAATAATAGTGACACATGAAGGACATTTGAAAGTCTCCCTATCAGTTATTATCTATCTTCAAAAAGGCTGCAGTCAAGTGTCTTAGACTTTATTGAACTGATTAGTGCATAGACCCTGCTTATTGCCCTTGGTGGCTATACTTCATTTTTGTGCTACTAGTGCTAACAGTACAACAAGTACTAGTATATTTACTTCAAAATTTGTTTATGCTACGATACCCACCTTTGCAAATGATTTAATAAATATAATTAAGAAAGACTTTCTTTTTTTTCAGACCTGTTTTCAGTTATTACAGTGCCAGACCTTTATCAGTTATTATGTACTGATACTGGTGTTGGAGGTTCACATTTGATGTCAGCACTCACCCTTCCAGAGTTCTAAATCTACTTCTCTTTTTGCACTAAGGCTCAGTTTGGCTTCAAGGCAAAAGAGAATAAAAGTAATCTTAACCAAAAATATTGAAATCTAACACAATTTATCAGATGTAGTTCACATTAATAGTGAACGTTTAGTTTCTTAATAATAATGTATTTTTGTTAAACATTGCTTAATCTTACAATTCAGATATTTCTTATGTGTTATTGTTGAAGTGAGGGGGCGCCTCTAAAAGATTTGTGGGCCCAGGGGCCTCACAAGACCAAAATCCATCCCTGGTTTAATGACACCCAAAGGCAACGTACAGAGCACATGCACTGAAGGCCACAGTTCACTCGTGTTCCTCACCGAACTCACCCACTAAGTAAGCTCTAATCAGGCAGCTAGTGACTCTTTTGCCCTCAGGTTAAAGGTACGAGTTTGCGAGTGTGTGTGTGTCTGAGTATGTGTTTGGACCAGTGTAGGAGGTGCCTTGGACTTGCTACAGTACACACACTCACACACACACACACGCACAAGTACAGACGGTAAACAAAAACACTGGAAGCTGAACGTGCTTGGAATACAAGTGTTGCATCTGGGTGACAAAGTGTCGGCTGGGGGAAGAATTTATTCACTAATGCTTCACAACATGACATTTCGCCAGCACGGCAGCAGGTTCAAAGGGTCTGCATCGGGGAAAAAACATCCTTCTGTATTGCCCTAGTATTGACATCATTTTCCCAGGGGCCAGCACATGACAGAGTGGGAGGGGCTCGGCTATTGGCATCAGCTGGACTCCGCAGTGAAGCAAAATGAATCCATCACATGTAACAGGTTTAGTGTTGAACAAGCATTGTAGTAATAATATTACTGCATGTTTGTTTCTGTGGGTGATTATGTAGAGGGAGAAACTATGAGGTGGCAGAGAGGGATATTGCTTTCTCTTTCATCAAATACTGCAGAAAATACCAGCTCCACTCCTGCTTTCAGAGCACCTGACATAGGAAATTCTGCCCGGGTCACATCTTTTCATGGCAAAATGACATTCAAAAGTCTCCGCTTGAGGGAAATAATGCAGAAAGTAAGCCTTGTACGTGACAGTAAGATTTACAGCCTTAGCTGGAATGGCATGCCTATTCAGGGGAACATTCAGTGGCAAATGATTTCCACCCTGCACAGTCCATTCTTACAGGTTCACTGACCTGAATAACTGATCTGTGAACAGTTTGAACCATACTATTGCGCTTGTATCCTGCACATTTAACCCACTACAGTACAGCTGGCTGTTTTACTGCTGCATTAATATAACGTACTTTGTTCATAAAGAAATGCAAAGAAGCGAAAGAAATTCCACCACAGATTTCAAGTGTCTGACAAGTTTGAGAGTGCAAACCTCTGTGGAGAACAAAGGCCAAGAGTTGACATGGCTTCCTGTGAGCGATGTTGTAGTTGTTGGCTTTGGGGCTGGAGTGCTGTCACAAATGAAGCATTTTCACATTGCCCCTGCTGCGCTCCCACGACCTGGGCCCTTGATGTGCCGTTTTGTGTACAATCAGTCAACTGTGGCCAAATCCAGCCCAGCTGGGTTAGTTCTGCAGAGCAGCAGCTCTTCGGCCCTGCTGCCAGGGGCAGAGCTACTACCTCTCCCAGAAGAGAGAGGCATGTTGCTTTCCTCCAACAGCCGCGTTTCAGAGCCGTCAGAAGGTTAAGTCTGCATTTCCTCCAACTATCTGTATTGTAATGTGGAGCAAGGTCATGGACTCTCTATCATGTCCAGGCAATGACCAGGAGCAGAACAGGATAGAGAGGGAGGAAGGGGGAGAGAGAGAAACAGAGAGATGGTAGATAAGCGAATGTTTAGAGATGCAAAAGCCTGTAGGGTTCATTTGTATGTAGTCGGAATTGTTGAACATTGCTGTTTCAGAGACGCCAACAATAAAACTAGTGTTTCGGAACATTATGATGCTGTGAACAACTTTAGACTTAAACAGCCGAAATAACAGCTTCTACTGTTATTAAAAAGTATAAATATTCAAAAATATAAATATAAAAAAAATATATATATATTTCTTAAAAATATCCTAGAATGTGCATTATGGACCTGCTGGAACAGACTGAGTAATGTTTTGCTGTTCTGTTGTTTATTGACTGACACTTCTTACGAAAGTAAAGTTCAGTTCAATTCACTTCCATTTAATTCAACTCAAGGTTGCAAGGTTGTACAGTATAATGAAACACCCATCTGTCTAATGCTATGTCTCTTTTTGCATTATGGCTCCGTTTGGTTTGGAAGAAAAATAAAAATAGATCTTGTCTGGAATCTTAGAAAAAATATTCAAATCGAACAAAGAATCTATATGATTGAGACATATTAGGACGCTGCACATTAATAAGGCTAATTGTGTTTATTTATTAAACATATTGTTTAATATTGTTTAATTGTAATATTTAGGTTTTTTATAAGTTATTGTTGAAGTGAGCTGCTCCTCTGAAAGATTCTGGCGTCTGGCGTCACAAGACCAAGATCCATCCCTGATGCAACTGATGGCACAGACAGAGTAACACTCTGTTCAGCTGTTGATTGACCTCATGCTCTGACCTGAAGGTTCACACTTCTTACACAAGTTCAGTAATACTTAATTAAATTTAATTCAACTTTATTGTCATTACAGTATACAGTATAATGAAACACTGTCAGGCTTCTTCTCAAGCACGGTGATAAAAACAGATCAATAAACAATAGTGCAAAGACAAAAGACACAAGACATTATGTGGATAGACAGTTCTATTATCCATAACTCATGTAGTCACTTAATGCATTTCTGCAAACCACCAGAGCTGGCTGTCTGCTGCTTAGAGGCTGAAATCAACAAACCCTTGGATGTTGCATATTCTCACTTTGTCAATAAAGGCACTGAGCGTTTTCTATGCTTATTAAATACTGTTTCCACTTTTTATTTAAGAGAGATGCTGATGTGACAGTATATACATGATGTCTTTCCTTCTGCATAGTGCTTTAGAGCCCTTTATCAGAGCTGTTTTCTATTTGTGAAACAGATTTCTGCTCCTTGCACTGTAGCTTCTTGGTTTGCCTTGAGCATGTCCATTAAAATGCCAGTATTCTGAAGCTCAGACTCGGTAAGCGCCTGACAGGTGGCAACGTGAACGGAAGCTGTCGTGAATGGAGAGCTCGTCAGTACTCCGGTCTCGTTTTTCTGTTGTGTGAAAAGCACCTGGGGAGGGAGAGATGGCCTAGGCCGAGGCAAGCGTGCTCCCTGCACTGCGAGATAAACCCAAACTCATTTCTGCTCTCGCTCTTACTGCAGGCGGAGTTGGAGAGGAAGAGAGGGACAGATCAGAGAGAAGTCTCTTCACAATCACGTTCACTCTGTTCCACAATTACCACACTTCTAATCCCCACTAGCTCCAGGCAGCCACGAGGGAAACCCGCAGAAGGACGTCAGCACCGAAGAGGGGTGAGGTAGGGGGGGGGAGGGGACCGTTCAGGGTCTTTGAGGGAGCGAACAAAATGATGCGTGAAGTGTACTAAATGACAGTGTCAATGACAGGGACCTTCCATTTTGGAACACACTTTAATCATTCTGCTTTATATTCATCTCACACGTAGCAACAGATACATGAGTGCATGAAGGAGGGCAAATCGTGTCGAGAGGCGCAATCACTGGGTAAATATGTCACTTTTTGCCTGAGCAATTATCTCGTTTAATTATCAGGTGTGTAGTCTGTGATTCCTGGGCTGTGAAGTGATCAATTAACGAGCTTAAACCAGTCAGCGGAGAGAGGCAAGACAAGGCAAGATCTGTCAGGGATGTAGGCATTCATGTTGCACTATGAACAGCTCTGTTGAAGAAGCACTCTATAAAGAGCAGAGCCAGATCATTGACGAGCTCTGGCTTTGGGATGTTGGTGTCTAAATGTGGGAATACTGCAGTCCATTTAGATGCATTAAAGGAATTTGTTCTTTGTTAGTGGAAGCTAAATATCTATGTCCCAACATTAAAAGCTGGCATTTCAAAACTGTTCTGAATTGCATTCTTTTAGAGTTTTTTTTCCCCAAAATAACAATGATGCAAATAGCAAAAGGAGGGGCTTGCAAAATGGACACGTTTTAACCAGTCAGTCAGTTCTGGACGATTAGGCAAACCCAAAATGCGGAACTAAAAGGTAAAAAAGAAGAGAAAAAAGAGGAAGAAAAAAAAACATAAGCACCTGACAAGGATGCGTAAACAAAACCCATCTGGATGGAATTGGGTTTGAGCATCACATTTATTACGCCATGTGTGAAAAACAGATTGAGCCAGCGACGGGGTACAGGACTCCGGAATGGCTGTGTGTGGATATGAGCTGCCTCCGACTGGGCAGCCAGCCCTAATTAGATTATCAGAAAAGGCCACACTGACGTCCATTAAATCCTCCATGCACTCTGTGAGCTGTTTCTCAATGGCTTGAAAATGAGTTTGGGTCAAGAGATAAGCAGTGTAAAAACATCAGTACACTAGTGTACCCTGAGCATGCCAAGTGCAATTAGACGGTATACAACACAGAATAGCATATGGTTTCTCCAATATCAAAAGAAAAAGCCCTGAATGTAAACAGGCCACTGGAAATTTAATTTTTTGTTTAAACTATACATGGTGTGTAAAGTCTGTGGAACAGCACTGAGAATAAGTTAGCAATTTATAGATGTTTCCCCCAGACCGCTTCACATGAAGTATTGCACATGCAATTGGAATTCATCTTGTTTATTCACCTGAACTTTTATTTCCACTTTATATACTAGACTACTATATACTATCGCTACAGCCTGAACACTAACATTTGAAGCTTGTAAGACAGGTTTGTTATATTTTTTTTCTTTAGTAAGCTCTTCAATTTGAGGCCTAACTGGGAATATTATGAGATGCTAGTTCTTTCTAAAGTTATTTTATAACTGTTTTTAGTCTAAAATTGAAATAAAATAACTGACATTGTTTTTTTTATTGATTGATTGATTGTACATTTACTGTAACTGAAATAAAGAAGTCAGTCATTTCTACAGAGTGCCTTTCTTCACCCCCAGAAGAAAAGATAATGTTGAACACACATCCAGATTCTTAAAGCTTTCATCAAACTTTCATCAATAGAAAATTGCATTCCCATTTATCTGACCTTTATTTAAGACAAGAAGAAGACTCACTGTTGAAACCAGTGATCAGTGACACAGAGAGTCAAAATGCACTTGCACTCACAGAGTTATGAATTGGTTTCAGAGAGACTCCAACCCAAGGGGCTGCAAAACACTTTGAAGTAGTTGGCATGAATCAGATGAAATATGAAAGGTGAGCCACATTTCTATTCCATTAATTAGGAAATGATCATAGAATCAAGAAACAATTAAGAGACAGGTCTAATCAATCTCCGCAATCACATGAATGTGCAACACTAGCACAAATAGCTTTACCTTTGTCATGTAACTGGCTAAACAAAAATAAGGGGCATGTGTAGTGCCTGTAAATGCCCTCACAGTTCCTAAGAAAGCATGACAGCTATTTTGCATCACATAACACGCTGTACTGTTACATATTACCCAGGATTATCTTCAGCACACAGAAAGCAGCAGACAGGCAGCACTCGAATGCAACAGAAGAGAAATAGACAGAGTCCCATAAGATCATATTAGTAGAGTGGACATGAGAAAGTCCTTGCTTTGAAGAGTTTGGCTGAACCCTCAAAGGAAAGACTGCCTTTACATGCTGTCATTCACTTTAGTGTGAATCTGTCAGCTGCTAAAGCAAAGCAGGATGACTCACGTAACAGGCGAGAAGCAGAGAGAGACTGGCATTCAGACAGAAGCGTTTCTACTACCATTTAACCTGACTCCCCCCACCTCTTACGGATATAATGCCAAGCAATAAGCTGTGCAAGGCAAATGACAAATGGGATAGTTTTATGGCTACACATAAAACTTAGGCCAACTGGAAAATATTTTTAACGGCCCAACATTAGGCTTTATCGGTGTTCAGAAAGATGCTCTGATTCAGAGAGTTGGGCTTGAGGTCATTAGAGATGTCATGATGTCCCTGAAATATTAGTGAGGCATAATTGATGTGTGGCACCAAGAAAACATAAGAGCAACTAATTAACATACTGAAATGTTTTCTATGATTATTGGCTTATTCTTGAGGACAATTGCGGGATGGCAGAATAGAGGACACTCCAAAAAAAGAAGAAGAAAAAAGTAATGAGAATTCTACTGATGAGACGTAAATGAAATTGTGCTAAGGCCTATCTGAACACCTGATTACTTCAGCCTCAATAGGAGTCTAGCGAGGCCGCTCTGTGCTTCAGCTGCAGACTTTGTTATTCTATTCCCCTGTATGATTGGGATTCAAACGGAGCTTTCGCTCTTCATCTCTCAGCATCCTCACCTCCTCATGCCAGGCTGATTACAGAGGAACCTGTAGCACAGTGTAATAGTCATCTGCCTGCATGAGTCATCTTACAGTGGATCACTGTTGCAGTTCATGGAACATCTCATTTAGTCTTTTGTAACTGCATTAGAGTGACTTAGCTTGGATTTGAATAGTCAACACTGGTCAACACTATTAGCTGGCCAGGCAAGTTCTCAATGAATGTATGAGCATGCGAATCAAAGGAGAGGACAGGATTGTCCCTGGGGTTTCAGTCTGGACATGAGAGGTCATGGGAGTGTGAACACGACAGAAAGCCAAACAAAGCTGACTCATAGCGATAATTGTGTGTAATGAAACAACCCTCCTGAGAGCAACCCCACACGCATAGAACAATTCTCCATCAGACTTGTTCCCTAACTGTTTGCACTGATTTGCTTTTTTTAGACAAGTAGGTTATGTATAAAAAAATATTATGAATTTATTTTTAAAGAACTGAATGAGATTCTTTATTTTCTTGGTCTACATTTCATAGGGCTAAAGTAAGAGAGTCCTGTACTAGCATTTAAAAAAGGCAGGTCATGTTCTTAGGGGGGCGTGTAACACAATTAATGGACAATAAACAAACAAATGCCAGAGATTAGGACTATCAATAAACATTTGGAAAATTACATAAATAATAATAAATACTGTTAATTGTTGTAAAAACAGGCAAAACTAGCTTTTTATTCATACTGGATGAGTGATTAGAAATCCACAGTTTTGATTGGTCAACTGCAAATGACATGATGACTTTTGTTTGCACTCAGCACAAAAGTTGATTGTTTTTAATTAAAATGCAAAATTGTTTAAATTGTGTCATATGCATGTGGGCCAATAATAATTCGTAGGAGTTCATAGAAGTCACTGGGGGCCTAGATTTTCTGTTCATTTTATATATTGTTATATAATTTATTTGTTTCGACAGCAGTGAGATATTTCTTGTTCAGGAAGTAGTCACAATTGAATGGGTGGGGCTAAACACCTGTTAGCTAAATAGGTGAATGTAAATGTCTTGCCTTTGGTGACATCATTAAACAATTAATTCAAATGCCAACAAATTCATATATGAGTGCACTTTTTGAAATTGTAATCATGTTTACAGGCTACGTCAAGGTTTTACTGTTATAAAAACAGGAAATGTCATTTTCCATTATATGGTCCCTTTATGATCAATAACAGAAGAACCCTAGAATTAAAAGGGTAACAAAATTAAACTAGAGCTCTATTGCTTCATAGAATGACTAAAAATGTAAATTACTGTTGTGCAATGTTATATTGTTAGAGTTGTATTGTTGTAGTTGTCTTTCTTGTCAAAAACATTGTTGCTTTTTGCTCTCCTTGCCACAGAAATCAACAAATACACATCTATTGTTACTTGAGTGCATATATTTCAGGAACCAACCCCACCCACCTTCACTTCACACACACACACACATCCCTCCCACACCTGCCAACCCATCAAACTCTGATCAACAAGAACATACTCATGCCCGTAAGACATGACACACAAAGAAGGGCAGTAAAGACAGAGGCTGCTTCTGGCTGTTTATGTCTGCATGTCAGCTAGCTGGCTGGACAGCATTCAGCTGTGGTCAACGCACTTCCTCTGTTTTGTTTCTGGGTAATGTCAGCAGGAGATTTCACTTTTTTTTTACTTCATTGTTTAAACTATGTGTCTTTATGTATGTACACTGAGGTCCTTGCACATTGATAATTTTTAATCTGAACCTGAAAAAAAACAACAAATTTTTTTGCCAAACTTAAATAAAAGAAAAGTCATACCAAGTAAAATAGCCTAGAAACATTCAGGTTTCTCTTCTTTTTCTAGGTCACTTTGCAAAATTAAGCACATTTGTGATCAAATGGCTTTTGGAAAAAATATATATTTTTAATCTCTTCCTTTGAAGCTTGTGTTGAAGCGGTCCTTGCACAAACGTGTATGGCAGCTCAAGTGCACGCTGTTATTAAAGTAAAAGAGGTGGAAGAGGTACATACCAAAGAAGCACAAGAAATTCATGTTAAAAAAAATATTTAATGAATAACGTCTGCAAAATCGAAGCTTTATTACTAGGGCTCTCAGGCATTCGGACCACAGTGTGTGTGTGTGTGTGTGTGTGTGTGTGTGTGTGTGTGTGTGTGTGTGTGTGTGTGTGTGTGTGTTTCTTGTTATAAGAATTACTGGCCACCACCAAGGTCAGAGATGACGTAGTGGGGGTATCAGCTAGGCTACTAATCCTGCTGCTATCCATTAGCCCCTCATGTCTCTGCCTGCCTGGCATATCTTTGTAATACCAAACACACACAACACCCATCACAAATACATTCAAATACTTGAATCTTTACTGAGACACAAAGTGTTTATTTTGCCTTTAATCGTGTGATTTCTCAAAGCTGTTTCTAGAACATCTACTACACATAAGAATAAACTTCACCTTTCAGTCATATTTCATTTACACTGATTAATCAAATCAATGATAAGCTATCAGTGACCTGAAATCTGTTCTGAATATTCATGCTCACTCGGAATATCACAGAGTAGCAAATAAAGGCAGCACTGTAGTTCTTTTAAATAGTGATAGACAACATGGTAGCAAAAGAAAGCTCTAGTTCTCTGAGATGAAGCAATTTATTATGCTCAAATTGGACGTCCCAGATAGTCTGGGGTGGATTTTAATTACTTAAATGAGACAAATGAAAGACACTGAATGGCTCGCAGATTAGATGTTGGACACAGCTAGCAAACACATGATGTCAACACTCATTCACTTATTTATATGGTAGAAAGGGTGACGGCATTCTGAGTATACAGAGACAGTATAATTAAACACACTATTTTGTATCTCCAACTGAATAACATGGGGAGTTACTCTGCCTGAGGTATATATCGTACAAACATCGTAATGCTGAAATGGTTGTTGATGAGTTTTATTTGCTAACATTCCTATCCTATTCATCTGTGAGACCAAGAGCAAAAAAGAGATGGAGAGATGCCTCAATCACTGCTCCAGGTGTGGCATAGGTCTTACCTCTGTGATGTCTTCTTATATTTCCTCCTGAAAGGAGATAAGAAAAGAAGGATGAAAATCCCTGCTTCAGTGTGTTTTTATGTAAAGAGTTTATCGGAAATGGATCGATAGGGCTAATTGTTTAGTTACAGTTTACTAGTATTATCTAGTAAACTACACTGTTAATGCTGATCACAAATATCACTGACTTGGTCTACATACATTTAATCGTGAATTAAATTTTGTATATTCTGGGAGATGATCAGATAAAGACTAAAGACTTCTATTTGTTAATGATAAGTGCCCAGTTTGATATGGCTTGGTTTTGATATTTGCGGCTGGCACATATCTCTAAGGTTAGTTTCATTAAAGTGGCCCCTTCACAAAAGATCCGGTCAGATGTTTGAACCTACTCCGGCTGATGGGTCCCTAAATCCTGCAACTTTTTAAATATGGTACCCCATATGCCCTACATGGATTGAACGAATGTTATTTCTCTATCTACCATAAATCCAGCAGTCAGACCGCAAGGGAAAAAATTGGGACATTCATAACATTTTATCACCTCTGTGTATTTACCAGCACTTTTGGCCCTGACCGTAAACCTGACATACAGTAGATCTAACTGTTGACAGCTTCAGACTCCAAATGAGAATGCACACAAATGTTAGCTAAAGCATGTTTTTTACACATCTGCCTAATCTATATGGGACCCTTAATAGCATGCTACACAATGTAACTGTTTGATAAATGAGAATAAATATTTGAAGGCACCAACTGATTTTAAAAGTTTAAAATAATAAAGTGATCGTGTTTCAATACGGGTTTATGCATTTATCACTGAACAGAAGATTTGCTTTTTTTCTACATATTTTAAACCAATCAGGAAAATGAATTAGCAGTATAAGCTTAACATTTATGAAAAATTGGATTGAATTGTGAAAACAATGCAATTCTTGTCTATGACTATGGGGCAAGTTTAAAGAGTCACAATCTTCATATTATAATATTAGTGCGCATAATATACCCTCTTTGTTTGACTGAATGGTGTGTACTGACAAGGAAATACACAGAATTACACAGAGGCGCTTACAATGTTCTAGTCTTGGTGGGGGCAGCTCAGCAAAGAGGGGCAATAACAGGAAACACAAGGATGAGATGCACTCTGTGCTCCAACTATTAGCACAAATATTAATGGAAGTTGAAATTTCCCTGTCTGCCCATTGACATTATTATCGTCAGTGACACAAAGGTGGTGACTCAGATATGGAGGATTCCCAGTTCGATTCATGACTATTTCAGTATGAAGGACAGTTTGATTACAGGCTTTGCTTCATCAGAATGGTCTGAGACATGACATGAGGCAAGGCTGGCTAATGGGACTGCTCAGGTTAACCCTTTATCGAAGAGACAAAAAAAGTCTATTCACATCTTTAACTATTTATTCACCTTTGATAAACTGATCGTTTACTTTAATCATATTAATTTGGATATGTAAAGGAGATGATCCAACAAAGCATAAAAAGTTCTCTTCAACAGAGAGCATTTAACGATACAGGCAGCATTGTACTTCTTTTATATAATAACACAATATGGTTGCACTAGGAAAGCTAAAGCTCAGTGTTTACATGCTGATACAGTTTAGTAAGCTCAACATGGACGTGAGCGCCTCTGACAGCAGATGAGTTAAAAGGAACCTTGTCAAAGTCTCCAAACAGATTTCTGACGATATGTTAGATAAGATGGAATTAACCATTCTTACTCTTTGTTGTCTTTGTTCTATTTCTGTCTCATTCTATCTATCTCTCTTTCTTTCAGAAATCCTTTAAATGGTGTACAGAGCAGATAATGGTACAGGGGTACAGATACAGTGCTTCTGTCCTGCAGAATACTAGAGCCACTCTAACACAATGACGTATTGTTATTAAATTTCATGGAAGAGCTGTACAGCCTCTGGGCCATCTCTGGTTCTGTCAATGTCTACTTTGCAGATGAACCAGAAGTAGACAACCAGAACCACATATCAAAGTACAGTAAAGTGAGAAAACTATGCCTGAGCAGTTTTGACTTTTGTGTGTTAAAATTCCATCATCATCATCATCTTCACCATCCCATGAGGGCCAATGGCTTCAATACTTGAGCTTCTAATCTCTATTAATCTCTATCACGCACATGCTCACACATAAGCTGAACTAAATGCGCATACTGGCTCATTTTTCTCCCTCATCACCACTCTCATCACACTTAAAACATTTACAGCCTTGTGTCTTTCCCTGCGACCCTAAGTGTCAACAGCAGGCCCATTTCCCCCTAGCCGCACCAGGTGCACTATAAAAACCCAATAAGCCCAATAAAAGTGCTGGGAAAGGGAAATAAACCTGGGCAGTACATGACTTAGCCTTCCTTACACACTCCGCTCTGCTGTCCCGTGGCAGGTCTCAACGAATGCAAGGACAGAAAAGCAATTTGGTGAAGCACGGATGATGGGTTACATTTTACCGCTCCATCAACGTCAGCTCGGCTCTACGACAGTGTTGATGGATCCTGAGATTGCGTCAAACGGTAGCTGCCTGGAACACCTGCGCACTTGGCCCTCTGCTGCCGAAGTTAGTTAACTGTCAGGGCAAGCCAAGTTGTTGTGTATTTATGAGGGGGGATATCTTTAGTTATAAGCAAAGGATTAGTGTCCAAAGGGCGAGCCTGGAATACTACGCTGAAGAACGGGATCACGCTGGGATCAGTGCTGAGTCTGTCACGACACAGGAGCACCATCGCATGCACACAGTGCAGCCCCTCTTCCCTCCACCAGTACATACGGACAATCACAGAAAAATACAGTCAGACGCATTACACCCGGATAAAGACTAGTGCATAGCCAATGTGGGGATTTGCATTATCATTTAAGTGATGCTACATTTTAAATTACTAAAGAAAATATAGTGCAAATGTTTTTCACGGCTCAGAAGTAAATTGGATTCTAATTTTTATAACTTAAAAATAAATTGTCACTGCTAGAATTTAATATGGAAAGAAAATAAATTAAATAAATTACATTTTGAGTAGTAAAATGGCTCTGGTAAGATTTCCTCTTGTCAATAAAGAAAGTAAGCAGGTGTAATGTGGACATCCCTCACATCCCATTTACCGTTTTAGTTTGCAGGCTTTACGAGAGCTTGGCGTCAATGTACCCTAACCATGCAACGTCTCTCTCCGTTGTTTGCTTTTTTCTGCTACATTACCCTGATTGGTGCCTGAACTTTACCTCCTGATCATATGATAAGACGACGCACAAGATCTCCTCTTAGCAGTAATCTTATAGAGATCAGTGCAGTCTCAGAGATTACTGCAGGAAATGAAGAATTATGCTCTGTTTGCTTCTTTAGCGGCAGACAGTGTTTCTTATTCTATCATAAAAAACTATACAGTTAATCAATAATTATAATAAAACCCTTCTATCTTGCACTGTTACATCTAGGTGTGTGGAGGTAGGTCTAATTTTGCACTACTTGAGTTCAAATAAATCTGGAAGCTACAAAAATGCCTCTGAATGTATGTATCAGCAAACTAATAAAAAAAATTCACTTTGTTCTGTACTCAGTACTATAATATACTCACCACTCACAGCATACATGTATAATACATATATATATATTTTTAAATAGCAACATCAAGAAGTCTCTAGAATGTGTTTACTTTGTTGTCTGTTTACATCCTTGTGTTTGTTTTCTTTGGAATACTGCAAAGTAAGTTTTTGTATGTTCATTTTGAGAGAGGATGTTTGCCCTAAACGTGACCTCCCAGAACACCCTTGAAAAAAAAAAAAAGACAGCCATAAAATAAAACATCTGCTACCATTAACCAAATAAATACAATGGAAAAGAATTCTTTTGTACACGGGGCTTCAGTTACGTTTATGAACTTTATGAAGAAATATTCCACACAGGTCACGAAAGCAAACACAGTGAGCTCACACACACATTTGTCTTTATACAAAGTCAGGACTTGAGGTCATTACATATATGTACATATGTAAGTGCCTTAAATTAACAAGAAAATTAATCTTAAAAACTAAAAACAAAAAAAGAAATTAGTTTATCTTTTTATTATATATATATATATATATATATATATATATATATATATATATATATATATATATATATATATATATATATATATATATATATATATTTAACTTATTTGTGAAAAGAACTTCACTACAAATAAAAGTTATTGGTGAAATTATTATTTTTTTCTCTGGTATTCTGATAAAGTTTAGAAATTTTTCTGAGTATGTATGAAAACAAATGTGGGTACAAACACACACACACATTCTTGTAGAGAGAGAAAAGTGCAAACAAACTACTCACAGTCCTCGCAGCCTCAGCCAGATCTTCTCAATCTGCTCCGGCTGCAGATACTTCAGAGAGTTGTTCTCGAAATCCTCTATCTCCTTGGTGGGTGATTCCATGTCAAAAAAGTCAACCAGGCAAAACGACATGAACGTGGATTATCCGGTGGCCAGCTGCAGCAGAAGTGGTGTGCAGTGTGGAGTTGTGGAGCAGCGCGTGGGCTACAGCCCCCGAGTGAGCCCGGAGTGTATCAGCCTGACAGCTGGAGCCTGTCCCTCATCCCCTCTCTCTCTCTCTCTCTCTCTCTCTCTCTCACACACACACACTCACTCTCTCTCTCTCTCTGAGTCTGAAGCTCTCTTGGCTAGCCCCCTCTCTCTGAGGGAGTGCCTGTGTCACCAGCTCTGTGGTCAGGTGCGCAGTGAGAGAGGGGAAGGGCTGCAGGGGGGCCACACACACTCTCACGCATGAATACAAGGCGGGAAGAGGCGAGACAGAGAATGAGGGAGGAAGAAAAAGAGGGAGAGAGAGAGAGGGAGGAGATGTAGGGGATTAGGGGAATGCTGCTGCTGATCCACGCATCAAAGAGAGAGACACCGCTGCTGCTCTCCGTCACAGTCAGTCCGCTGCTATACATCCAGAGGAGGGACACAACCTATACATACTAAGCCTACAGAGGACCTACGGCTGCTTTACTGTGGGGCTGAGAGAAAGAAAGGAGAGAAAGAAGGAAAGACAGACGTGTCTGAGAGAAGGAGTGTGTGAGGGCAGCCGCTGAGAGTGTGTGTGTGAGCGTGTGTCGGAACGAGGAAGAGAGAGAGAGAGAGAGAGAGAGAGAGACACGCTGCAGCCACTGACGCTGTGTTGTGGTGTGAATAGGAGGAGCATCTGTGTGTGTTGTACGCGCACGGTGCACAAATGATTTCCACTAACCTGGATCCAATAACATTCACTCAAAAATGAACATTTATGACAAGAAAGTGAACCTCCTCACATAAAAAATAAAGAAATAAACACATTTCATTGATAATAAACAATGCAGTCAAAATAAAAGGGGGGGGGTCATATCTGCAAGAAAATAAAATAATAAATTGTTTCAGTCATATTAAAACCATGTTCTGTTTTTTTATTATTATTATTATTATTATTGAAAACAGCAGCCAGCCTTGACACACCATGACGAATGTATCAATTAAAATGGCTACAAAGTTTTGGTACCAATTAACCTAATAAGTAAACAGACTTCAGATGATTCTATTCTCTATTCTCTATTAACACAGGTCTACAAACAGAGATTATGCTGTCAAATCTAAAAAAAAGCAGGCTCTCTTTATCTGTTCTGTGTATTTTATATTCTCTGCAACTGTACTATGTTCTGTCCTCGTCAAAGTAGGCCGACCAGGTCAGCAGAAACCAGAGCAATAGTATTTAAAGAGTCTTTTGTACATTACCTAAACATCTCATTGAAGCTTTAGATATGTGTGTTTAAGCTTAAATGCTAATGCATGACCCCTACTACTCTACTAAAATATAACAAAAAAATATCGAATGATCTGTACTTTATATGGGCATGTTTCTGTCATCAGTCAGACCGCCTTCAAGATTTTGACTGACTGAATGAGTTCTACTGAGTCACGTTTGTGAACTGTTGAGGTTCGGCCAGAAACAGTCGCAGTGGCTCTTGGGTTCAGCTTATGCTGCTTCTTTTGGTTCAGTGAGTCTGACTCACAGCACAAACACATACCAGGGAGTTACAGACTACAGACTCACTCCAGAGAAGAAAAAAAAACATTAGCAACAGACATAATTCCTAATATGCTGCAGTTTGTGCTATGATTTTGAGAGGTCGTGCAAATGTTGCACATATGCTACAAGATAATTCCATTCAGCTCGACATTCGTCTGACTGGATTGATTTGAAGAAAACAACCATCTCAAAAGGATGATTTGTATAGATCAGATCATATAATGTAAATATGGTATGAAAACAATATGCAATTAAACAAGGGCTCAAACACTTAAAACATGAAGCAAAAGAAGCAAAAAGCAATCAATGACTCTGTGTTCATCTAAAAGTGGTTGAGACAAGAAGAGCAGCTCCGAATGGCCCCGTAATTGCATCAGATAGAGCCGCTGATATGTCAGTGTGACGACTCCAAAGGAATTAAAAGAACCAGTGAGGTTCCATTAGTGTCATGTGCTTGGCCCTCGTTTCCGAGCACAGAGCAGCGCTTTGTTATGATTCTCCACTGTCAGGAAATTGGACGGCCTTATCGGTAATAGCGGGAATCAAAACATGTTACTCTGCTCCGGATGATCCAGAAAGTTTTTTCCATGGCAGAGATGACGAGGAGGAGGGTTCACTGGGCCTTCAGGCTGTGTGGAGCGTTTAGCTCAGCTAGCTTAGCTTTTCTCAGCAGAGCTGTCATGCTCCTTACAGTGACCGGCCTGGCCAGTGGGCACTAATGAAAGACACTGACATCACAGCTTTCAATAGCATTAATATTGTGTCCATTTTCAGCCAATAGGTTGTTTGCAAATGGCATCACCCCACTCTCTGCTATAGTTCAAACTGCAGCTGGTGGGCCGGAAGTGATTTTCAACTAAGGTGGAACATGAATAAAAATTGGACTTTGTGCGGCGGAAGGAGCGAGTATTGTATTATGTACAGTTGATCTGTGTGTGAACACTTGTGATGCATTTAAAAACTATTGTTACATTAATGTTAATGATGAGAGGTGTTGTTGTTGGCTAATCCACAGGAAAGTAAAAGAAAACCAAATGGCAGACTTGAGGGGCCCCCTGGTACCGAGGCTGACCAACCACTAACAGACACGTTGTACCTCATTACTTCTGTATGTCTTGTTTTTTTTCTTGGTAGGTCGAAATCCAGATGAAAGGCAGTAAGTTTTTATATCTGCTGCCTCGATAGCAGCTAATCATTCAGTTTGGTTACAAATCACTCTTCATAACATTAGAATCATGTGCAGCATATGTGTTCTTGTGTCTATCTTTTTATAATATTGTCTAAACTAATGCAACACAGACTCCTCACCTCCATTTCCTTCATTCTGTTTTTCACAAACTTCCCTCCATCAGAATTTCAAAGTTCTTTTGGAATGGCGTAAGTGAAAATAACCTATTGTGGATCTCAGAGTATGCACTCCATCCATTGGGACGTTCTCTAAGGTACCTAAATACAGAAAGGAGCATGTCTTTAAGAAGATGGCTTCTGAATTTGAACCCAATGTGCATGAAAAAGTGGGAACTAGTAGAAGCATGTGGTGAAGGAAATTGATACATCCTACTCTTGTGCTTTATGTGAGACGGATGAACCCTACTTCCCATCCATCCATCCATTATCTGCCGGTTAATCCTGCTAGTCTGGGTCATGGGGGGCTGTAGCCAATCCCAGCGTCATCGAGCGAAGGCGGCGTACACCATGGACAGTTCGCCAGTCCATTGCTTGGCCATTACATTATTGCCAGTCCATTACTCACTCACGCCTACGGGCAATTTAGAGTGACCAATCAACCTATCGTGCATGTTTTTGGACATGTGGGAGGAAACCGGAGTACCTGGAGGAAACCCACTCAAGGGCGTGGAGAACATGCAAACTCCACACAGAACGGCCTGGACCGGGAATCCAACCCGGATCGTCTTGCTGTGAGGCGACAGTGCAAACCACTACTTCCCTCCTTCAGCAGCATGGGCAAGCTGAGGCAGCTACGATGGCAGATGCCTACAAGCTTACTTACCATAAGCTAAGGATGGGAGAGTGATTTAGTTTAGGTGGTGGGGACAAACTAATACAGAGGTAAAACTGGTAGAGGGTAAGAGTGCCATTAAAATGGGGCCTTTAATGACTAGGGGCACTTTTACAGTGATGGCCTGATGTTTTGCGTCACAGGACGTTGGTAAGATGTGTCCGTGTGTCTGAGGTGTGAAAACGCTTATTTACTGAAACAGCTACTACTTTACCGCTCAAGCAGTCTGTACTGGCTCCAGTTTACCTACTGAGTTTATAGGTGACTTCGGACACAGCTCTAGTCCAGTGAATGTTACCATAGGGATGTTGGGGAATGATCTGACGGGGGTTCAGGAGGCAAATCTTTTCATATAGTAACACAGTAAAACAGAAAAAGACCACTGTTTCAATATCAAAATATCCATTTATTTCACAGCAGGCGTGAATCCAGTATTAAGGCTGCTTCACACTGGACACGTAGCTTAACAACTACAATCACTGTTTAGTTCCTCAGCACGTCTCAGTGCACCACACTAGATTTTGCCATTACTGCATTAAATTAATGCCATATTGACACAGTAGATCACACAGACATGTACACAGAAAAAGGCAGCCTGTCTTTTAGATAAATAGACAAATGCTAATGGTCTGTTAGCTGCGCTACTGACCCCTGGTCCAAACACATGTGTCTCCTACATGCCAAACCAGCAGAAGAATAAACCAGCTAAATTTTATCTTATCCTTCTTCGGTATAGTCACAGACTCCTTATATGTGTGTTGAAACTGCTTTTTGACAGAAATAAGTCATGTGAAATAATGCCATTTCTAACTATTTAGCAATCAAACTAACTTTTTCTTATCACATTGTGTACAGTGCGATGTTTTAATCTAATAAATGAAATCTCTTGACTCTAAAATAACAATGTATGTTTAAGAACCATGTTTAAATGCTTGTGCAGTGGGAAAAGAGACTGGTTTAGATAACAAGCATTAAATATTCAATGGGAAAAAAAGATGGTTTATTATTGTCGTTCCTAAAATGTAAACCGAGAAGGCAGAAAACAGGCAAAGCCCCCTTTTTGTCCCCTTGTGACACCGGGTGTGGTTCTGGGGTGTGGTTAGTCGAGTGTCTTGTGAAGTACTCAGAGGCTCTGGTAATTGAGTATCCTGAGGTGTTTCGAGCTTGTGTAGCCGTTAGGCCAAGTCCTGTGCAAACCAGACTTTTGCAAGTAGTGTGCAAGAGGCGTCAGGGACTGAAATGAGAGACACCTTCTTGCACAACTGTGGGTTATCAGAGGCAACTCAGTTTAGCCCCTTAAAAAGCTAGATGCCACCAACAGGGCCTAGGATTTACTACACATTTTATATCCTATGAGTAACCCAACCATTTGCATTATGCTTCTTGTAGAAGATATTAAACACTAAAGTACTAGCATGTAATAAATCTGTGATTTAAACTGGTGTGAGAACACTGAGGCTTGCCTTAATTGCATACGAAAGCTTTTACTCTTGAGGACAGAGAGGAGGCAGCAGATTCTATCTGCATCACGGTGTTCTTATGAGGAACTGCAGTCTCTCTTGTCAAAACAAATAAGCTCTGCATGTTGGCTCGGATGCTGTGTTTGTGCAGGCTGGTCTGGAGGTCATCTACCCTTATGCCGCCTGTACTGCCTAAACGAATGTGTAACACTGAGCAATAAGATCCCCAGTGGGCAAATAAGCTTTGCAATTTCTTGGCTTTCACACAGTTTCCTTTTTGTGTGCTGCCTCATGAGCTGCACACTTCCTGTGCACAGATCCGTGATTGATGGCTTTCATGGGTGATTAACACGAAAGAAAGAACTGAGTACAGTTTCCAGGAAATGCAAGTCTGTGTCTAATAAACATTTTATTCTTCAATTTCCCCCACAGTTAGTGCCCAACCACTCCTTATCACTTCAAAACGAATGGGCAGCTAAATCTGCACGCTTAATAGGCCACCATATGTAACTGTCCACAGTTGTGACATCAGAACCATAATCAATTTGAAACAGACAGTCTTTCAGCTGAAGTTCCTGTTTTGAGACTCACACAGTACATCAAACGTTTTCATTTCACAAAAGTAAGGAACATTCTGTTTTTTCATGGCACAGGCCCTTTAAACGGGAACGTTTTGCTGCACACTTCAGTGTAATATCTGTTCTGAGTTTGAAGTCATTTCTGAGTGTTTCTTAACGTCACTATTTCTGGAGTCTGGTCGAACACTGATAAGGACTGTGTCTCCCAGCCTCTCAGACTGCGAGCTAAAACAAAACCTGGTTAAACTGAATGAAAGATGTAGTGCTGCTACTGGCAGAATGTGTGTAAAATGAGCGCTGAGAGTGACATGTAACCTAGAAAGGTTCAAACACCCGCTCCCCCACTCCACAGCCCCCACCCACACACACATGCACACTTTCCGATTTTTATTTATTTATTTACTTTTATTTTTTTTCTCTGGGTGACTCATTCTGGCCCCTTTTCAATTAGCTGATGTGAAGAGAGGGGTGCAGCTATGGGCTAAACACAAAGAGAGCAAGCCTCTATCCCCTCTCTTTCAAGTGTCACAGGAGCTCGCTCCCCTTCTAACATCATACCACTCACTGGCTCTTTCTTCTCCATCATTCCCTCCATCCCTGTCCATGTCTGCTCTAGTCTTTCTCTCTCCCACCAATATCTCCACTACAGAGAGGATAGCAGAGCTCAGATTAGTGCAAAGCTCAGATTAGTGCTGGATATTGTCTATATACTGGTATTGGTGTGACACAACAATATTGATTTTTAGCTTTGGAGTTTTAAATAGATTGCAAAAAATGCAGCGTGTAGTTTACTGGGTAAGATTGCATGTTTGAAAACACATGATGTGTAAAAAGAAAAAGTTTTCTTTCAGGCAACAGTGCTTTTGCTTTTTTTTTTAGTGTTTAGTGCTATATAAAAGAAGATAGTCCAGTTAAGAAAAAATATGGAAAGTTGAAATAGAATCTGTTCATTAAATTTTATTTATGCAAACTTCATTATGATGAAAAAACTTTGTCCAAATGAAAAAAAATGGAAAATACAAAAATGTAAAAGAAAATTGCAGATCAGATCATGCATCTACATAATCTTGCATCTTCAAATGGTTAACTGAAGAATCTTGAAATTAATATTTCAATTATTTATTTTTTTTAATTCTGTCATTGTTCTATTTATTATGATTTTTTTTACACAAAATTCAGCTGCTGACATTTACAGATTATTGTCACGCCTGCCTGTCAGTGTGCCTTTGTTTACGTCCCGTCCATGTGTTTCTGTTTTGTCACGTGCTCCTTGTCTCCGCCCTTGCCCCGCCTCGCACACCTGTTTCCCTTTGATGTTTAGTCTCGTCACCTGTTCCCTCTTGTTAGTCCATGTGTATATATACCCTTTGTTAGCGCCTTGTCTTTGTCTGTCTTTGTTGACCTGGTGTTGCTGTAATGTGTTACTTTGGATTTTTGTTTTAGTCTTGAGTGTAAATAAAACCAACCAGCAAGTGTATCTCATTACAATTATGTCAAACAATTATCATTTGTATGAATATATTATTATTATTATTATTATTATTAGCAGTAATAATAAACAAGGAAACAAGGTTTCTCCTGACAATTCCAATATATTCATCCATTTATCCTAGAGCATGCACTAGTGATGCAGTTGTAAGGAATGTTTCGGTCCAACTAGTTTTTCTGCCATAACGCATGAGAAAAAGTACTACACCAGTGGTGTGCTGCAGTTGTAGACACAAGGCTGAAGATATAAGGACGGTGGTCCTTGCTAGTGCTGACAGATGAAAGCCCAGACTCTATGGCCACAAGAGTACACAACATGTAGCCAGTTAGTTGATAACTGCAGGTCAGCAGGGCTAGATTACAGAGTGGTGAATATAGTTAAAGTGCTAATTCTATATATTTCAGCCTTAACCTTTTCTAAAGGACTAAGAGAGGTTGAAACAGTGATGGTAAAATGGTAAAAATGTCATATATGACATGGTTTGATGCAAAAAACTATACAGTTGTGAACAGCATATAGTCTACCACCATCATGATGCTGTGGTACATTTGGAAAACATATTGATAGCGATGTCTTTCTAATAATGCAAGAGCCAATACCACCAAGCAGCTGTAGTTGTTTGTGTGGCAGTGTGATAGTGAAGCAATGCCCTAAAACTGGGTTCATGCTGTGTACTGGAAGAGATGGGACTGGCATACAGATCCACATCACAGATGTTTCTTTTCAGCTTCGAGCTAACCCCGGTACAGCCAACCTGTATTTTCCCCTCCACTGCTACTTTCTCTACCCCTTTCAGAGGATTACCCTCCACACTCTCTCACACCTCCAACTGAGAGAGAATTTGTGAGTATGTGTGTTTGCGTGTGTGTAAGTGTACGCTCTCAGTCTGTGCCGTCCTTGGGGCTTATCTGTGGGGTAAAGGGGGTTACTGAGGGAAATCAATTGAAATGAGATTCAGATCGAGGGCTGAGCCGTGAGCAATTCAATTAACAGCAGGAGACGTGCGCCATGTTTCCAGTGCGTGCTCCTCAAATAGATCCTGACAGAGGCAGGCCCACAGCCCACAACACAGCTCTGACTGCATGACACTTGCTGCCATCCCCTCTGTCTCCAAACAAATCAGCTCTGCCGCTCCCCACGCTAGGCCTATTCATCTTCATCAGAGGATCAAAGCATAGAGCTTATGCCTAATCCTACAGGTTTAATACCAAACAACCTTAGAGCAAGCCACAACAAGGTAAGTAAATCCTCATACACAGCATTTTACATTTAAGGTCAGAATGGCTCACTTTGCGTAGATATCGCACATGTATAGAGTTTGTTTTCAACACGGCAGTACAGAAGAAGTTGTTCAGTGTTCTTCAGCGTGAATGACTGAAAAGCCCAAAAAGTGCGTACTGATTAACTTCAAGAATACACAATTGCTTATGTAAAGCTAAAGCTTACTTGTGTTTTCAGTTAGATTATTTTTGCATCCTTAGTTGAGCTTTGGGGAAAATGCATTTAGAAAGCCTGTGTAACTCCTACAAAAGACCACTGCGGTAGCTTACTGATCATTTTTAGGTCTGTAGAACAGTTTTAGTAATATATAGCAGTATGGGCCTAATCAATCTGCATAGCGTTAACACTCACCAAGCACTTTATACTGAACACCTTCTTGTATCTACACTCATTTTACATTATGTTCCACTTACCATAAAGGTACACTTTGTAGTTCTCTGTTGACAGGACCCCTAGAAAACCAAATCAAGCATACCTGCATTATTGGAAAGGTGGATTATTCTCATTGGTGGTGCTGGTATGAGTGGATCAGACACATCAGTGCTGCTGGAGTTCTTAAACACCTCAGTATTATTGCTGGACTGAGAATAGCCCACCAACCAAAAACATTCATTCAATTTTGTGTGTCTAATAGAGTGGACAGCGAGTGAGCACAGTGTTTAAAAACGTTGTCAGCACTGCTGTGTCTGATCTACTCGTACCAGGACAATGCACACTAGAACACCACCACCATGTCAGTGTCACTACAGTGCTGAGAATGATCTACCACCCACATAATACATGCTCAAAGGTGGTCCTGCTGGGGTCCTGAGGAGGTCCTGATAATTAAAGAACAGGTCATAAAGGGGCTAAACAGCATTCAGCAAAACAGATGAACTAAAGTCTGTAATTGTGGAACTACAAAATGCTCTGTGAGGGTATTTGTCAGATGAAGCGGTTAGTGTGTAAACAGCAAGTAAATTTACCAACATAGACATGCATAGTTTTCATAGCATGCTTTCCTGAGTTTCCAAACAGGACAGCAGGCTATGTTATTGTGTTATTATTGCTGACACCACTCTTAAACTCTTCACAAATTAGCAATTAAGGCAAGATATTCCTGCAATTTCATTGGCTTTTTAATTTTTGTTCATATAATCACAAATAAATGCCAGCCATGTAGTTAATTTTTTTTTTTTTATTACCACAAACTTTGTGTGTGTGTACCCGCATTTATTTCTGATGCGATTTCAGTGACTTTGTGAAACCAGGCCTGCTCTAAAGTCTTCTGAGGAAGAAAACTTCTTTGAACGATAAAATCTTTCAAAAACTGATGACTAAGCAAACTCACTCACAGAAGCAGTTATCATCAAGGAACTCCTTGCATCATATAAATGATTGGATGCCACTGAGCCTACAATTCTTAGTGCCTCTGAATCAAAGTTCATGTTGTTCCTGTGCCCTGCAGACCAAATGCAATTTGTTATGCAGTAAATTGTCAACAAACACCAAGATAACACAAAGACAGAAAATGGATTGCAACAATGTCGATGGATATGAATATTTAAAACATAAATAAATGTTAAACCCTTAAAAAAAGATAAAAAAAAAAAAACATAAGCAAGTAGATACAGCCACTGTGTAGTGCACCTATACAAAATGAGAAAGAAAAAAGTATAATCCAATATGTTTAATTAGCCTAATCACATAAATGCCCAACTTTTGAACAAACTTGGACTTTAAATTTAAAATTTAATAAAATTTAATAAAATGTAATTTTAAATGCTTGATGGTGCAGACCAAACAAAAAAGCTGCTAAAAGTTCTCTGTGTTAAAAAAATTAAATAAAAATAATGTTTCTTCCTGTAGGGGAGTAAAAAACTTTGCAGTTTAAACATGATGTTATTTAGGTGACTAAGCAAAACAAAGTGTATCCAGACAGATGAATTATGAATAGTTTAGTTGTTTAAGAGAGGGAGAAAGATTGACATCCATATCAGCGGATATGCAATGTTGCAGAATCCAATCAGATGTAGAAAAGCGCTATCGAGTTACCCCTAACAGCCACTCACAGTTATCTTCAACAACACATAGTGTGTGTTGGTAGAGTGAGACTTAGACAGAAGTAAAGGAGAGTAAGAGAGAGAGAGAGTGAGAGAAAACTCTGGGTTGATATGCTGCGTCTGACCTGTGTTGATACCACTGCTGTTGACCAGTGGTGGTGTGTCAGCCCTTTTCTGCGGTCCACTGGGGACACAGTCACACTGTTCACATGCCTCAGTGCAGACAGCTACACAAACACACAAACACCCGTGTTCAGCCAAATCAGAACTTCCTCTGAGAGAACACCACATGCTGAACTACAGAGACTAGGCTGATGGTTTATCCTTCCTCACATCCTCATCGATCTAATATGGTGTGTGGCGATTTCAGCTGAATCGTGCTGGGAAATCTGCACATCTATTTATAGACCTGTCCTCTTTGACAAACAGAGACTAAAGCACACATACTGACAGTCAGACAGAGAGAGAGTGTGAGAAAGAGGGGAGACAGAGGGGAGAGTGGAGAGAGGGCAAAGAAGTACAGTCTACGTGCATTATTAATCAGCTGCACTGGCATATCTAATCTAGCAGTTCCTGGTCTGCCTGTTCAGATTGATGGCCGACCAGACTATTCTCTGTTCATTAAAAAATAATTCATATTGCTCACTGACTGAAACCAAATCTCAGATATTACTAAGGGGGATCCACATCTATTACACGATCAGTGGACGCACAATGAATAGCTGCATTACAGCACAGCCCTCCATTATCATATATCAAAGCAGAATATTATCACACACATCCATAAATTTCAATTCCAAACCTTGGAACGTAATGACAAATGACATAATGACTCATTCATGTAGAAATATTCAAATAGGACCTTGAAAAGAAAATAGGAAACACAGCTACTTGTTAAAACTGGACAACAAGAAAAAGTTAACAGTGGCAACTGAAGCGTGGTCTCTTTTGTATGTGTTTGGGGCTCCATAAGAAAGAGGAAGGACAAAAATGATAGAGCAGAAAAAGAAAACAAGCTTCTCTGAGTGCCAAGCTTCAGTCAATATAGCATTAAAACCAGCAGGTCATTGTGTATACAGCTCTAACAGGATGCTGAATACTGATCACACTCGGAGCACTTATTCCTTCTCTCAATGCAACGATACAAAACTCAAGGGCATGGCGGGACCTGAAGGTAAGAGTAAAAAACTAGACTGGACAAGCTAATTAACGTCCAGCAAGCTCATGTATTATTGAATTTTTAATCCCGCCCTAATGCCTGCAGTCCGCTCAGAGCTGGACGGTTCAGATGTCTAAAAGGGGCACGGTCGTATTGAGTGACAAAACCCACCTCTCAAGCCCCGCAACCTCTTGCCTCGTACGTTTGCAGGTCAGGGAAATGAATACTCTCCGGGGTCCCCTTTACGAAATAAAGACGAGATGAACAAAGCATGGAAAAGAAAGGATGATATCTTTTACAAGTGATTAATTGCCCTCACTTCACTGAGTGCCTTTCAATACTTTGAATTTTAATGCATGAGCAACTTTCCAGTTGACAGATTTAGCAGAGCATGGCAAAGCTCATTTAGGGTAACTGAAAATAAGCCTCACATGCTCTCAAAAAAAAAAACAATAATACTCATCCTATTCAAAATGTGTTTGGTCATGAATAAGCTCTCTCTCCAGCATGTCAGCCACGGCTATTCATAGGAACGTTACCGTTCTGACAGCATGTTTGTCCTGGCAGTCTATGAGACAATACAATCAGTTCATGAGGTCACGCCTGTGGCTGTACACAGGGCCTCATCGTTCAGTGCCAGCACACAACTCGCAAACTACAGCCTAGAGACTAAAACATCACACTCATCCAAGTCAAGTACATCCCACTAGAGCAATCGAAACACACATGCACCCTGAAACATGATCAAGATCAAAGCATTCCTCGTTTACCCCTTCATATGACTGGTATCCAGACTGAACTGTTGTTTGTTTGTTTGTTTTTGTGCATACTTTATGGAAAATCAATACAACTCCGTATCAATTAGCAGTTTCAGGAGTTTATTCTAACAAACATACAGAAAGAAAGCATTATGTTCAAGATTCAAGAGTTTTACTGTCATATGTACAGCAGAACAGACAGTTACATTGTACAATGAAATTCTTACTTTGCTGCTCCTCCATTCACCAATAGATAAAGATAACAAAAAAAGTTATATATATATAAAAAATATACAAAGTATAATAATATAAGTTGAAGTAAATTAAAGTATTTTTTATAGTTAAATAATAAAAAATAAAAGTTGTGTGCTTTTATGTGCAAGCATGAAGAGCAGCAGCCATAAAGTGCAAGTTGCGAGTAACAAATGTAAACAATAATGTTTTTGTGTGAGTAGTGAGTGTAAACAGTATTGTATGTAAACAGCAGTACAGTGAGTGTAAGGTGCAGTTAAATTCAGACCAGTTAAAAAACAGTTCAAATAGGAGAGGTTGGAGAGGTAGTGCGTGAGGTGTTCACAAGCCTAATGGCTTGTGATGATAGTGTATCAATTATCATAATATAATATATACCAAGATATAGGACAGCAGACAAAGACAAGGCATACAGTATTAATTATATTGATCTTGGCAAAAAAAAATTAGCAAGCTAATTCTATGTAAAATCACTGTAGCTAACTAACAGTGGCTGGTCTGATTCTCCTCTGTCAGCTCCTTCAGGTGTCTAGATTATGAGGAATAGAGCGCAAAGTTCAACAATTGATTCTCAAATGCTTAATATCGCTTAATAATGCTTAATATTTGTTTTGGATTGACTGCCAGTCTCACTTAACATTGTTGTGTGTTTAACCGATTCAAAGATACCACACAGCGGGTCAGTCTCTTCTGCTGCAGCCATCCTACTCTATATCGGCTGTGCGAGCCAGTAGCAGGATGCTACAATAATTTGTTGGTGGCTCCCTACTGAACTGGTCAGCCTATTCTAATAGGGGAAAAACAGAGAACAGAATACAAATAGAATATAAACCAGTTAAAACTTGATTAAACAAAACAACTACAATGGCTATCCAACAAAAGCATAAATGCTAGAACGCAAGCAAGTTATGTTGGTTGTTATCGTTCCTGTGTTCAAAGCAAAAAATACTATTAAGCAAAAGAAAGTATTCATTATTTTTTATGAGCTCAAATTCTTGTACCGGTGTCTCTTACTGCAGGTTATATCCTATAGCAGTGTTAACGGTGCTTAGCAAATGCCGCAGTTTATACATTGTTAAATTCTTTACCTATGACTAATAAAAATATGTGTAGGGAAATGTGAGGGGGGAAAGTGAGTGCACCTGTAATGGTGAAGGTTTGTCCATGACAGCAAGGTTCAGCCCATCCTCAAAACAGAAATCCTGGCACTGCTCCTGGGTGTAGCACTGTCCAATTCTTCACATAGCTAGCTCTTTCTTTCCACTTAAGCAAACTGCCATTGCTGGTCCAGAGTGTTTTTAATCAATGAAAACTAAGAAGTAGTAGCAATCTTCAAGAGAGTTCAGATTCCTTTCATAAAAATGTGTGAAAAATGTCAAGGGTGGCATTAAAGTGTGAGATTAGACCCTGTATTACAATAATGTAATGGCCCGTAAGATGGTCCTGAGGAGAAAGGAAAGGGGAAACAGCAAAAGCAGTTCAATGAGGGCCTGTTAGAAAACATACTGAAGCTGAGAGCTTGATATAACTATTTTACCCCCACATCTCAGCAGCACTCAGGCTTTACAGGTACTAAGATGAGAGGAGGCAGTAATTGTACATAACTGCATGGGCTATCTGCTGTTCCCTCCCCTCTGTGGCTGTGTACTACTTCTGCACTGCAAGTAGTGCTCACTTGCCGTCTGCCTCTTTCTAGTTAGCCTTTGAGAAGGCACACAATTTGCATTGTAAACAAGCTACGGGTGCTAGCACAGGGCGCATGGTAGCCCCGTGCTGATTCTGTCAGGCTGCCGCTGCATGAATGCCCTTGCCCGTGTCCTACCTGTCAATGGATGATGTGGCTAGTGATAACCCTCTGGAGTGTGTGTTTGTCCAATGCAATTAGTTGGTTGTTGACGAGGACGCCTTCTCTTTGCTCATTTGGCCCGTGAATTATGCTTTTCACCTTTGAAAGAGCTCCATGGGCATGCTAATGTTTCTGTGTTTTCAGAGGGAATCCACCGTATCGCCAACGTAATTGATTGCCAGGCCAGAGGACATGGCTGTAATGAGAGAGCTCTGTGTGTGTGTGTGCTAGCAGAAGAGGGTTACTTCGGTCTTCCTCATATGGCTAATATGGTGACAGTATTATAAACACTTATGTCCAGATGTATAATCGTGTGTGTAATGGAAGTCTGACAAATATAGCCTAAGCATGTGGCTCTAAAGAGACAAAGTTCAAAAGTGCAAAGTTTAGTATTTTATCTCTTTACCCACCTTATACTACAGAGATTCGAGTGACTTCAGAAACCATGTTAACAGACAATGCTCATAACATACAAACATGATAAGAGAATAAACATGTAAATATTTGGGTATGGTATTTACATTAAACTATCAGGTTCAGCTTTTGATATCAATACTATTTCTAGACATTTCAAGCTTGTGATAGATATTCAAGTAATATTATTTCATATTCTGTGAAGGCGTGAGTCTGTGTTTTATTATTGAAGAGTTAACTTCTTAGTCGGTTAGGTTTCTGTTGGCCTCCTTAGCCTACTCTAGTAAGAATAAATGATATCTAGTCATAAAGAGAATATAAAATGTAAACTAGCTGAAAAGAGTCTGTTAGCAGTTCAACAGCTGATTGCAATTTATGAACACTTTTTTAACAAAAACAAGCAGACTTTTCCAAGTAGTGATTAAAAGCCATGTTCATATATCTTCTGAAGTCTTGCATATTCTTCTACCTATTGACATATTTTACTCCTCACTTAACTGTAATGACAGCCACAGACTACATGTTGTCACAGAATATAATATAATTAACTAATTAATTAATAAAACGTTAAAAAAAACTTTAATTTTGCTAAAAACAGTAATGATGCAAACCAGATGTTTTGTGAAAAATAAAGTACATGACAGAATTAAGTTTTTATGGGGCCTGGACATAAGGGGGATCAGCAAGAAGCTTATAGTGAAGATGACTTGCCAATTTGATTGTAGCTATCTGTAGCTGATATGACCCACCCGATAGCACATAAGTTATTTATCTATACATTACTTCAGTTGCATTTGACTGGCTAACGTTATTAACCTGCAGCGTACCACAGCGTCCAAAGTCTAACCGACCCAAGTTCCAACAATACGGTTTTCTTGTCATTTTTTTAATT
The DNA here is from genome assembly GCA_021613375.1 of Megaleporinus macrocephalus. NCBI lineage: Eukaryota > Metazoa > Chordata > Actinopteri > Characiformes > Anostomidae > Megaleporinus > Megaleporinus macrocephalus. The sequence goes on from CM038705.1 coordinate 31,460,824, forward strand.
GTATTAAACGTTGTTCTCCTATGGAAGCATGTCACTGGCAAAATTCAATCTACTGGTTTTTGGATGCTAATATGTGAATTTTTTGAGATTCAGTTGTTATTTGTCATTTGGTACATTAGTATGTCATTTACAATTTTGTATAACATTTACAACATTTTGACACAATTTAAAATGTACCAGAGTTGCTTATGCATGTTTGATTATACAACAACTTTGTTAAAATGACAATTTAATTTATTAATCCTTTATGCATTTATATTTTTCAAAAGGACAGCAAATTAGAAAAAAGGGCAAAATTCAATTGTTAAAAGAGACAGAGAGCCCTTCCTTTTCGCTCATTCTGTATCAACATGCCTTTAAAAAGCATTTAACCCAACTGCATTTTTATATTCATGGACTTTCCTTGAAATTGTCAGAAGATGTGATGAAGAACAGCAATATATCCTCTTATGATGTGTATTGTCTTATGCATTACCCAGGAAGAATCTGTTTAAACAAACATGGCCAAGCTCTCTGGTTTATAAGTTGACAAAAACAAGAAGCTCGTAGATTCTAGATATCAGCAGGTTTCAGTTGATGCCATGCAGTGATATCTTCTACCAAGCATCAGATGTGGATATATCGCTTTGCTATAATCACCTCTCCTGCTAATACTCCACGTGATCCCTGGAAGGCTGCAGAATAAATCTAGTTAATAGTCATTGTTACTGCTAGCAAATGCTATATTCCCAAAAAATGCCACAATATACTGTTTTTATCAGCTGGCTAACATTAACCAGCTCACTATGTCACATTACAAAAAGAAAGCAGAACATTAAAGAATCCCCAGAAGAATCCCCCCTGATTTCAGTTTGACACTTTAAATACAGATAAAAAATCTGATTATATTTGTTATATATGCCGGAGCAGAAAAAAGACTGAACTGATCAGTAGATCTGAGATGAGTGATTCTGCGCGGATCATGGTCAGTCCATCATATGCCAAGCATCCTACGAAATTAAAATGCAGACTGAGTCATTTGAGTTTCTAGCCAGCTAATTGATTTCTGGTCCCTGCTGAGTGGAAAACAGGCTTTGAAAGCCCCATTGTCCAAAGCATCAACAAAGAATATTTGCGCACACACACAGACTCGCACACACCTCTAACAGATTTCAGTTCCAATGTGGATTTAGACCGGCTGTTCTATCTTTACTCATGAGAGCTGAAACAGGTATCAGATTGATCTTTGATTGAGGTCAGTGGAGAGGCTAGAGGTCACTTGGTGGCCATTAGTGCTGGGATTTCACATGATATTAATCACACAAGCTTCTCTTTAAGGAAACTGTGGCACGAATCTTCACAGACTAGCAGGAGGCTAAAGATAGCATGACACGACAACTAACATGATATTACGTAGTATGTTGCAGGATAGCTTAATGTTGTGACTACCCACCTTTTTAATGATCAAGGTTCTCAAGAAAAAATATTTTTTCAGGAAACAGACTGTATTCCCATAAAATAAGACACTACAGATCTCATGAATAGTCATAAATATAAGCAAATACAAAATTCTAAGCTTGGTGAGCAACTGCTTTGCCGTTCTATGAAGGCTGACATGCTTTATCTGACATGCTGGCTCAATTCTGCGCATCGGGTTAAATGTTCAATCTTAAGTTTTTTTTATTTCTTTTCTAGCTTACCACTCACACATACATGTAAATAAACTATATGAACACATGTGGACAACCGACCTTCACATCTTTATGAGCTATATGAATCAGTAATCATACACCACATTCCAAAACTATGCATATTAATGAGGAGCTGCCCATGCAACCTCAATGAGCAACTCATTGCAGCCTCAACTCCTCTGTGAAGCCTCCACTTTTCTGGGAAGACTTTTTTTTTCTCAAAACAGCATTTGTAGGCAAGATGGCCCAGCTCGCAATTAATGTTCCAAGTTAGAAGAAAATAATTGCCATAATAATTGGCATTGCACATAGTAGTATTTGGCTTGTGTGACATGTATACCCAACTTCCTGATGCACAGATCTTGAACTGATGTTGCCTCCAGGGGCAAATTGGAATTGAGTGATAAAAACAGAAGTTTGGTGATTTTTTTACATACTACATGCTTCAGCACTTGGCAGCCCTGCTCTGTGACTTTACATGGTCTGTCACTTTGTGGCTGAGTTGTTGCTGCGCTTAAACATTCATATCACAAATATAGTACTTACAGTTGACCAGGGTGGACATTTTTTTATTTCAAATGTAGCATCTTACAACAGTGTCATGCTTAAATTCACTTTTTTTTATTCTTCTGTTCTTCAGTACATGCCAGCTTTCTATGTTGATTGCATGGCTTGTGCTTGACTTTTACACCTATCTGCGATGGGTGTGGCTGAAATACCCAAACTAGTAATTAGAAGAGCTGTCCACAGACCATATAGTGATGTCTCCATTTACCTAGGAAGCATGTAATGCATTATACATGAGGAGAAGTTAACATTTTAAACACCCTTGAAAGGTTAGATTGTGCTTCTGTAGATCTTTCACCTAAACAGATCCTGAATACATGTAACTAACCTATAAATCCAGTGAGAGCAGAACGACTGTGTGTGTGTCTGAGTAGAGTTATGTTGGTCTAACTACAGTATGTGGCTTGGCAACAGTGGTCTAACGCAACAGTGTTACAACAAAAGAAGTCAATTAGTGTAAATCCACTGTAATCTGTCTGGTATATGCTTTACTTGGTTTAAATCCACACCGAAAGCCCAGTTCGTTCAATGTATTGGTTGACCGACACAATAGCTCAGTCTGGCTTTAGCTGTGAGCTGTGTCTCTGTGCGTAACACTGGCCTTTACGCGGTCACTCAATCCAAACCTCTGCTTTCCCTCCACTCATTTTCCCCAGGGTGGTGGCAGTCAACTGGAAAATTAGGTTTCTCCACTAAAATAAGCCCAGCCTGCCACAGTCCTATCAGAGAGCCTGTGGAAGGTTCCGGTAAGGGAGAGACGATAATCAAGAGAAAAGCCACAGAGAGCAAGCGCATTAACGGCAGGCCATTTGGGTGAAATGAGAATGCAGCTCCCACCTGTGTGCGCTCTCATGCACTCCTGAAGATCCGTTGAAGATCTGAGCTGCCATCAGGCAGAGGAAAGAAAAAAAGCACAAAGGTCAAATCATCCATAAGTTAGTAGAGTCATCTGCAGGAGTTATAGCTGGACGGTAATGGCAGACCTAATGTATTGAAAGACTACTCTGACTCCATTCAGACACCACCCTGCTGTTAGTATCTCCATATACAGGGGAGATGGATTTCTGCCTTTCTTCTTTGCGCACTTACTGTGTTTTCTCACAGGTCTAACCAATTTCCAATACAATAGCTCTCTCTCTCCCCTATCTCATGACAGTACGATCAGTCTGCAAGGGCAAAGGTTTGCACCCAACTTTTCCAACGCATATAAAGGTTGTCATGGTTTCTTATCAGTTCTTGCAATGCAGCACTGAGCACTTCACAGTGCTCAGAGCGTAAAGCTATCTCAGAGAGCTCATTCATAGCTTTAAGGTGCCGTGCATGATTAGCAAGCACACTTCAGAAGATGACCTGAAAATAGCTTTCTTGCACTTTATGGAGTAGATATTTCCTTACCTTCCACCCAAATGACAACACAGTTTCCAAGTTCAGCTTCTGGCCATTGCAGAACTTGTAAACAAAGACAACTCTTGTGAACTAAAACTAATGGCCTTATAGATAGAAAGATAGATAGGTTTGATACAAATTTTATACAAATGGATTATGGGAGATATAAATCCATGAGATAAAATAAATATAATTAGACAAAGCATTTATTTAAAAAAATATACAGTGTTGTAAGCTAAAATCATACAATTGTACATGATACTACTAGAGTCAATAGACACCACTGTAAACTCTCCATGTAATTGCATGTTGTAAAAGGCTATCATTAGTTAATCTTCCTTCCAAAATTGAAGTCAAAGTCTTCAACACTGAGGACACCTTTTGCTAAATTGGTATATTAAATGTGACTAACAACCCAATCTGTGAAGGTCACACCAGATCATTCTCACCCTTTAGTTATGGAATTTTCTGATAAGATTAAAAGAGGACAATCTATGTCAATCTTAATAAGGTAGCAGCTGGAAAAAATTAAGGTCTTATACAGCCTTAGGTCTAAATTGTTCTAAATGTTAAGGAAAGTTCGCCAACCTAAAGACTGAAAAAATGTAATGAGAATTACATATTTTTTTCATATACTTTCAAATAAAAGGGGGAGCTTAAAATACACATTCTATTCCAAACATTTCAGGTTATATTGCAAAAAAAAAAATCAGATCAAATCAGTAATCAGATTGTGCATTGTTTATAGGTTCAATATAAAAAACAGGATTAAAAACTGATTGTCTTAGCTTATTGGAATTGTCCTAAATTGTAAAACTGGAAATAAAAATCTTTCTTTATTTGTACTGTGTAGCAGTTATACGCCACAGGTGTTCTATCTTTTCTACAAAGGTTCAGTGCAACAATGCAGGAACACCTATGATCAGGTGTTTAACTGATTAAACAAGTGGAATCGGGTGTGCTCCTGCTTATTTGTGAATAAACTCATGGGAAAATCTTTGTAAATAAAAAAAAGCTCCTGATCACATAAGACAATATATACTGCAAAACAATATTTTTGAAGTATTAAGTACATATTTAGTTGAATAAAACAAGCTCATTTACTTGTTACCAAATGAATGAATTATTTTTTAGGTCTATCCCCCAAACACTTTTTACAGAGTATATAGTACAAAGCAGCCTTGGAAATTATGTTTGGATATGGATTTGTGTTCAGGGACTATGCCAAAAGTTCACACTTAGTTGTGCAAGAGCAATTTGGGGTTTTATTGCACAAATGTGTGTTTAAAGGCACTCAGAGTCCTTGGACCATGTAACTTTAACAGTGGCTGTGTAACATCACCCCCCCTGCCATTCCCACATCGGCACTCCGGGAAAGGTCGGCTGGCTTTCTGACACTGTCTTCAAGAGTGCAATCCCCTGATAATCTCCTCATCTTTTCAACATCAACATTTCTCTCTCTCCCTCTCTCTCCCTCTCAAGCGCTCTCTCTCTTTCTCTCTCTCTCTAATCTCCTCCAGACGTGTAGATGCACTATCCCCTGATGGCCTCCTCCATCTTTTTATCCTGCTGAAAGACAAGTCGCTCCATGTCCCTACTGATGTGACATTTGTGCATGTTCTGCAGAGATGCTTTTCCCGTGTAAATGACGTCTGCTTGAGCGACACTGTGCTTTCAGCACAGACAGAGGTTAGACCAACTGTTCCATTTATACAAAGCTTACTGGAACACAGTCTGCATTATAGCTCATGCTATGTGACTGTAGGGAATGGAATAAGTACTAGTGTACTGACAAAATGAAAATTATTATATTTTCCAAAAATATCACAATATCTGATGATTGTTTGTGTTAAAGGTGCCATAGAATGGAAAACTGTATTTATACTGTCATGGTTGAATAAAGTGAGTTTGGTACATGGAACTGACATTCCGTGAATCTCAAACACTGTTGTCTCCTCCTTCAAATCGCTCTAGCCCAGCAGGGGACAATGGCAACAGAGCAACATTGATGGTGCACAATACGTGCAGAATTGTATTTTCCAGGCTGTGAAGCAGATGTTGGTACTTTTCATATCTATTCCACAGAACTGTCAGCGGGCATAGATTTTGTTTTTGGAGTTGGCTTCCTATACACCAGTTTCCGTTATTCCCTTCCACTTTAAATGCTGCAGCTTAAACGTCCAGGCGGCAGAATGTAACTACAACCCCATTTATGATGAAAAGGAGAGGTGGCAGTCCACTTCAGTTTCCACATAAATAAGATCCCAGACACTTTTAATTGAGAGTAGTTGGTTTGCTCTGCACATTTTATTCTGGGCTGTTTCTTAAACCAGCATAGAGCAGGTTTCACTGAAGAGACTGAAAGAGGAGCAGTTACAGCATAGCATCACCACCCTGACAGCAATAATGTAAGTAGCAGCTATGCTGTGTGACTTAATTCACGAGATCATCTTGAATGGAAAATTTCATAGTGAGCTAACAACTAGCAAGTAGCTAGTATAGGTAAAATGTTAGCTACTAGCAAATTTTAAGTAAATAACTCTTGCATTAACCTTTTAGGTTTATATCATTTTTTGCCCGTGTCTGTTTTGACATGCTGATTGTGTGATCATCAAATCAGAGCCAGTAAATCAAAGCAGAGCTCATCACATTATTCATGAGCTCACTAAAAAAGCCAACAGCTCCTTTAATTCCAGGGCTAAATCACAGAGATGTAAATAGCTGTGTAAAATTCTTATTTGGGCATTTTCACCCAGACCATACCTTTTATCAAGTCACATACCTTTTATGTAAACATCAGAGAATAATTTAAAATGCTGAACGAATGTATTCTATGGCACCTTTAATGATAAACTTATTAGAGCCTAAACAGCCAAATACAAATACATTTCCAAACAATACCTGGACACTCATTCTTGTTTTTTTATTGTCTATCAGACATAACATATACACAACGGATATGTTTCCATGTTTCCTTTCCATAATGAGCTACATGCAATCTGGAGAAACTTGTCTGAGAGTTCAGCAGAACCTCCATAGAGATCCAGTCAAATCCACTACTTTCAGTTTTATGGTATTATTAACTATATTTAAAAGAATATTAATTCAAATGTGATCTTGGTGGAGTGGCAATTGTGGATTAACATTTTCTGGTGTCAGGTTTTAAAATCTGATGTAAAAATGTGTAATTAGACCAAAGAGGGAGACAAAAAGCTAAAGCAGTTACATGACAGATGCAAGACAGAGGAAGCACGGATCGGATGCTATGTGGTATTTGAATAACAATCACAGATCATATTTGAGATAATTAACAAACATGTCATGCCTCTGTGGTATTCCAACCTCCTACTCCAAAAATTTTGTAATTAACATATTTTTCACTGTTTGATAACTTCATGTGTTCATAATTTCTTCCCGAGGTGTCTCTGCTCTTCAGTGGCCATGTAAAAAAAAAAATACTCTGCATTTTGTCGCAGTCTGAAAATATCAAATATTTTACATTTTCTCTATATTAACAAAAACTGTTACAAAGCGGTTGTTGACAAAATGTATGACTTTAAAAAAGGAGGACGCTTCCAGACATTAAATAAATAAATAAATAGAGATGTGAATACCACCCAATACTAACTACTGTTATGCTGAAAGAACAGCTCAGTTGGGCCAATTTGTACATTTTATACCACTTTCTTTGATGTGGATATGGGAATTTTTAACTTTGTCCAAGGTGCTACATGTTTAAGCTGCATGACTCTTAAGTAATTAAATAACTTTTCAAAATACTATATTTCTTAATTTCTCAATTTGATTATTCATTTAGCCATTTCATCATCCACTCTGTCACTTAGAAAGTGACATCAGTGACATCACAGCCTTCATGGTAGCTACATTTCTTTCTGAATTAGTCTGACTGGCTGATTGATGGTCATTGTAAACTGTCAATGACTGCCTAGGTGGGATATAAAACACATTCTACATTCTTCTATCAACATTAAATTAAGCCAAATAAAAGAACCTGAAAAAAGACAGACTATGTATAAATGTAAAATAGACATATTCAAACAAAAAGCATGTAAAACTATGTGTAATGAGCGACAAGTACAGATCTAGGTACTGGAGTACTGAACAGTAAAAGAGGACTGAGCAGCAAATATAAATATAAATGTAATTTTTTATAGAATGTGTATGTTACAGCAAGTTAAAGTGCATATGTGTGCTGACTACAGTAGGAAAGTGGGAAAAGTTCTTAATCAGTTGGATTATGTTATAGTATATAGAGTTTTATGTGCATTACAGTGTGTGTAATAATTTGATTGTGAAAAAAAGGATGAAAATTCGGATGCCCACCATTAAGTGCTCTTGCTTCACATATTATATTTAGCTCTCCAGAGGGACTTTTTACATAAGACGCCCATGCTCTATAATTCTCTGTTCATCTACCAGTGTTGTTAGAACTAAAAGCCAGTATTGACTTTTGATTATAAATGATATGTCACCTAGCTCTGTGTGGAGTGAAGACAAAAAGTGTACCCCTGCACTCCCAGATGACCTCTCAGACATGCAGTGGGGTGGGCTTAACATGCCTATGGAGCTTAGACTTTGGGGTCATGACTGCAGGCTAACATGCTTTGAAAGTCCTCTCACCTATAAAATCTCTGTCTGTGTCTCCCTCCCTTTTTCGCTCCTTCTGCACCTCTCTTTCTAGCAAGCCAGGGCCGCTCCCCAGCGTGCCTCCACGCACACAATGAAGCGCTAATAGAACATTAGGGAGTTCACTGGAGCGCTGTTTACGGGAGACTATTTATAGCAGTCGGAGTGGCATATTGACGTCAGAGGTAATGCCATGTGTTGCAGGCAGGCGGAAACCCACCTCGCGTGTGTGCCCCCCCCCCCACCCCCTTTACCGTCTCTTTTAGACTGATTGATGACAAGCCACCCGCTGCACCATGCCCCGCTGTCTCCTGGAGACTGTACAGTCTAGCTCCATTAGAACCGCAGACATCTTCCAGAGAGACAGCGCTACTTTACATATGTGTGAAGGAGATTTTAAGCACCATTCAGGGTCCTTTTTAAACTTCACCACAAAAGAGTCTCTTATTTCCTTTCATCCAACTGAAACAGCAAAATAATGAGGACTGGCTTTATATTTGGAATCGATCCATCATTGTGGCGATGCTGGAAATGTTATAGATTGCGCCATTCGAACTGGACAACATCAGATGCTGCACATACTTAAAGGGGAGGTGGGGGGGTTAGTGTTTATCTCTGTAGTACACTAAAATGTGTACCTCAGTCTCCACCAAACTATGAAGTTTCAGTGAAGCTGTAGCTGTTCTATTAAACACCACTGTCTACAAAAGCCATGGAGAGATTAAACAAATTAATTGAAGATAAATAAATATGCCTGGATTTTGCGTACACCTCAAATCTCCAGCTGTTTGTTAGTGTGATAAAAAATTTGTGTTGTTGTCATATGGCTTCTCTTTGGCTCTGCCTCCCTCTCTCTCTCTCTCTCTCTTCTCCTCTCTCTCTCTCTCTCTCTCTCTCCAACATTGATGAGAGAAAGGATTACACACACAGAGGGCAATCCATTATTCAGTCAGGCTCTTTATCGCTCTATCCCAGCCTAGCGGAGGGCAGGGATAATGTAAGCTTAACCTAAAACACCAGAAAGTCCCCACTGCATGAGCTACGATTTTCCGACTGATATTCATTTTTATTTTTCGTTTAATTACACAGAAGCAGTAGGAAACAGGTGCGCACGCGCACGCTCACATAGACGCACACAAGCAATATGTCAGGATGCATTTTCCGAGCCGACAGTGTTGTCTAATCAACGCAAATCTCAAAAGGTCATGAGAAATAATTTAGCATTCAAACCTTCACTCAGTCACAGGAATACTGAGTGTCAATCCACCTGGCAACATTTAAATATCAAGCTCTCTCTCCCTCTCTCATTCATACACCCACTCCCATAAATTTTCAGCAAATACAGGTTATGCTGCTCGCTGAGTTTTATAGCGCAAAACAGACACATAACCCATCACTATGACAGCTTCTGCTCTTCTAAGCTTCTCGCTCTTCTGCCTTGAGTACATGTTGTGCTAGCTTTATTGACAGTGTGTCATTGCTGGCAGATCCTAGGCACTGAGCTGACTGAACTTCCCTGGAGACTGCAGTCTTCACAAGTCTATCCAGCTACATGATGGAAAGAATACATGTTGTCTTGTTCTCTGATCATCCTGCTTTTTAAACGTTTCTCCTTTGCTCATGAAAGAATGCTGAAAATGATTAAAGGCATTCTGAACATAGTCATCTCCTCACACAGCACTGAGACAGATTAAATTGCTGTGTATATGGGTTTTACATTGTAACACCTGTTTTGGTCAATACCACAACACTGACAAGTGGGAAAAAATAAAATAAAATAAAATAAAAAGATTGTGATGAGCTGTTGAGAAAAGCCTGGTGTTCCTCCTCGGCAGGAGGGCAGGGGAGCTATATGCCAGAGAGCAAGCGAACAGGTCATACTAGCCTGCACCTTAAATCCCATTGATCCAGCCAATCGATAGTCTCCAATCATCACCTGCCAGCTGTTCTACTACGCTCTAAGCACTTACAGAAACACACACACTTACACCCATACAGTTCACAAACAGTACACTTCGATTGCAATAATCCGAGCATGCTCATTGTAGCATGTCCATTGACCCACAACAGCTCTGTTTGTCGAATGCACAGGGCTTTTATCATCTTTTTCAGCTTGACCCAGTCCAAGGAGGCAGCACACACAGGCCTTAGGTGAAAGCTCCAGAAAATACCACGTCACTCAACTGGGTTAGAAATAATAAATAAGGAGTGGCTCTGCACAATGAATCTCATTTCATCAGCTCTTTAATATTCAAAAATGTACTGTAGATTTCAGCAGGAGGAAGAGCAAAGAAACCAGAAATGCAATCGGCACTGAAACACCTATATTATCCTCCAAACCTGATGGCAGTCTTCTCCATGGCATCAGGGCTGTCCACAGCAGGGAGCTCATCAGCGAGGATCTCCTCAGGACTACGTGGGTCGATTAAGATCCCTCTTTTGTCTTTGTCTCTGATCCCGATGCCTGCTGTGATAGCGTTCCACAAGGCATTTTGGGACTTAGAGCCTGCAGCAATAAGAGGGTACATGCTCAGTGTGAGGAAATTTGCAGCAGGTGACTGTAGAATTGTAGACGAAGCGTAGAATATGAATTACATTTGACAGTCTTCTTCTTCCTCCTCTTATTATTATTATTATTATTATTATCTTATGTTATTTACGGTTTATTTTAATAAGAACGCTTAAGCAACTTATACATTTCACTAAGAGGTTTTGGGTTTTATCCCCACCTGCTGATCAGTCTGTGCAGACAGGCCTGCTGCCCCACTGGCCTACCTGACCAGTCTACTGAAAGGAGTTCAGTGACTGAAAGCAGGTCAGATATGAAAGGAGAAGAGGACATAAGATAGACACTCCTCACTGACCAAGTACATCCTCAGTCTGTGTGCTGGCTAATGCTGCCATCTAGCCTACATATTACGCATAAGCATGGTGAAACACACTTGCAGACGTGATAAAACAGATTACTTTACACAAGTAAACATGACCATTAAAAAAAATAAAGAAAAAAAATTCTGACAACATTTTCTCTTTTTCACTTAAATATTTGTTGTACATTTGACTACATTTGATGACAAAGTACTGGTTATACAATCAAACATATTGTTGAATTTTGAGGACATTGTGGACATAAGAAATAATTCCCTATTCACTTCTCTTCTTTACTGTGTACAGACAACACCCTAATCACTTCTCTACTTTACTGTGTACAGACAACACCCTAATCACTTCTCTTCGTTACTGTGTACAGACAACACCCTAATCACTTCTCTACTTTACTGTGTACAGACAACACCCTAATCACTTCTCTTCTTTACTGTGTACAGACAACACCCTAATCACTTCTCTACTTTATTGTGTACAGACAACACCCTAATCACTTCTCTGCTTTACTGTGTACAGACAACATCCAAATCACTTCTCTGCTTTACTGTGTACAGACAACACCCTAATCACTTCTCTTCTTTACTGTGTACAGACAACACCCTCATCACTTCTCCTTTACTGTGTACAGACAACACCCTACTCATTTCTCTACTTTACTGTGTACAGACAACACCCTAATCACTTCTCTTCTTTACTGTGTACAGACAACACCCTACTCATTTCTCTACTTTACTGTGTACAGACAACACCGTAACCACTTCTCTTCTTTCCTGTGTACAGACAACACCCTAATCACTTCTCTTCTTTACTGTGTACAGACAACACCCTAATCACTTCTCTACTTTATTGTGTACAGACAACACCCTAATCACTTCTCTGCTTTACTGTGTACAGACAACACCCTCATCACTTCTCCTTTACTGTGTACAGACAACACCCTACTCACTTCTCTACTTTACTGTGTACAGACAACACCCTAATCACTTCTCTTCTTTACTGTGTACAGACAACACCCTACTCATTTCTCTACTTTACTGTGTACAGACAACACCGTAACCACTTCTCTTCTTTCCTGTGTACAGACAACACCCTAATCACTTCTCTTCTTTCCTGTGTACAGACAACACCCTAATCACTTCTCTTCTTTACTGTGTACAGACAACACCCTAATCACTTCTCTACTTTACTGTGTACAGACAACACCCTAATCACTTCTCTGCTTTACTGTGTACAGACAACACCCTAATCACTTCTCTTCTTTACTGTGTACAGACAACACCCTAATCACTTCTCTACTTTACTGTGTACAGACAACACCCTCATCACTTCTCCTTTACTGTGTACAGACAACACCCTAATCACTTCTCTACTTTACTGTGTACAGACAACACCCTCATCACTTCTCTACTTTACTGTGTACAGACAACACCCTAATCACTTCTCTACTTTACTGTGTACAGACAACATCCTACTCACTTCTCTACTTTACTGTGTACAGACATTAAATAATCACTTCTCTACTTTACTTTGTACAGACAACACCGTAACCACTTCTCTACTTTACTGTGTACAGACAACACCGTAAACACTTCTCTTCTTTACTGTGTACAGACAACACCGTAAACACTTCTCTACTACTGTGTACAGACAACACCCTAATCACTTCTCTACTACTGTGTACAGACAACACCGTAATCACTTCTCTACTTTACTGTGTACAGACAACACCCTAATCACTTCTCTTCTTTACTGTGTACAGACAACACCCTAATCACTTCTCTACTTTACTGTGCACAGACAACACCCTACTCACTTCTCTTCTTTACTGTGTACAGACAACACCCTACTCACTTCTCTACTTTCCTGTGTACAGACAACACCCTACTCACTTCTCTACTTTCCTGTGTACAGACAACACCCTAATCACTTCTCTTCTTTACTGTGTACAGACAACACCCTAATCACTTCTCTACTTTACTGTGTACAGACAACACCCTAATCACTTCTCTACTTTCCTGTGTACAGACAACACCCTAATCACTTCTCTACTTTACTGTGTACAGACAACACCCTACTCACTTCTCTACTTTCCTGTGTACAGACAACACCCTAATCACTTCTCTTCTTTACTGTGTACAGACAACACCCTAATCACTTCTCTACTTTACTGTGTACAGACAACACCCTAATCACTTCTCTACTTTACTGTGTACAGACAACACCGTAACCACTTCTCTACTTTACTGTGTACAGACAACACCCTAATCACTTCTCTACTTTACTGTGTACAGACAACACCCTAATCACTTCTCTTCTTTACTGTGTACAGACAACACCCTACTCACTTCTCTACTTTACTGTGTACAGACAACACCCTAATCACTTCTCTACTTTACTGTGCACAGACAACACCGTAACCACTTCTCCACTACTGTGTACAGACAACACCCTAATCACTTCTCTACTACTGTGTACAGACAACACCCTAATCACTTCTCTTCTTTACTGTGTACAGACAACACCCTAATCACTTCTCTACTTTACTGTGTACAGACAACACCGTAACCACTTCTCTTCTTTACTGTGTACAGACAACACCGTAACCACTTCTCTTCTTTACTGTGTACAGACATTAAATAATCACTTCTCTACTTTACTGTGTACAGACAACACCCTAATCACTTCTCTACTTTACTGTGTACAGACAACACTGTAACCACTTCTCTACTTTACAGTGTACAGACATTATCTAATCACTTCTCTACTTTACTGTGTACAGACATTAAATAATCACTTCTCTACTTTACTGTGTACAGACAACACTGTAACCACTTCTCTTCTTTACTGTGTACAGACAACACCTTAACCACTTCTCTTCTTTACTGTGTACAGACAACACCCTACTCACTTCTCTACTTTACAGTGTACAGACATTAAATAATCACTTCTCTACTTTACTGTGTACAGACAATACCCTACTCACTTCTCTACTTTACTGTGTACAGACAACACCGTAACCACTTCTCTACTTTACTGTGTACAGACAACACCTTAACCACTTCTCTTCTTTACTGTGTACAGACAACACCCTACTCACTTCTCTACTTTACTGTGTACAGACAACACCCTAATCACTTCTCTTCTTTACTGTGTACAGACAACATCCAACTCACTTCTCTACTTTACTGTGTACAGACATTAAATAATCACTTCTCTACTTTCCTGTGTACAGACAACACCGTAACCACTTCTCTTCTTTACTGTGTACAGACATTAAATAATCACTTCTCTACTTTACAGTGTACAGACATTAAATAATCACTTCTCTACTTTACTGTGTACAGACATTACCTAAACACTTCTCTACTTTACTGTGTACAGACAACACCCTACTCACTTCTCTACTTTACTGTGTACAGACATTTTATAATTTACTTACTTCTCTACTGTCTACAGACATTGTCTAATCACTTCTCTACTTTACTCTGCACAGAGACAATATCTAATCACGTCTATACTTTACTGTCTACAGACACTACGTAATCATATCTCTACTTTACTATGTACAGAGCCAATATATAATGACATCTCTACTTTACTCTATAGAGGCATTCCACAATCACTTCTCTCCTTTACTCTGTACAGATATTGCCTAATCACTTCTCTACTTCACTCAGACTACAGAGACATTTGCCCTAATCATTTCTTTACTGTACTCTGTGCAGAGGCGTTCCCCAATCACTTCTCTACTTGACTCTGTTCAGAGACATCGCCTAATTAACTAATGACTCCCTGGCATCATACTATCAAGCAAGTTGTTAATAAACATTACACTCTTGGGTAAGATGTGTTAAAACAACAAACTTCTGACTTTAATGTTCTTAAATGTTTAATTGCCAATGGGCCTGTGCTGTTTGTGCCTGACACTTGATCTGTATGATTATGCTGAAAATGACTTAAAACTACATACATTTGACTTGCCTGCCTCGTTCATTATTATTATAATTTTATCTTCTTTATCTTTATCTTCTTCAATCAACTGATCACAGTATTTAATAATATATAATCTAGTTCTTCACTTGAACTGTATCACATGAAAGTACTCACGTGCAAAGCGGGCCAGGGGTCTGGGGTGGCTCTCCCCAGTTTCATTTGCCACTGGAAATGGAGAAAGGGAAAACATGATGAAGAGATAAGCATACATGGCCCGAGGGCTGCATCTGCTTCTCTAGCTGAAGAGACATACATGCTAGCCCATTCCAAACAGGTCATATGCAAACAATATATTTTATGAAATACAAGAAAGAAATGCAGTGACCAATTATTTTAGATCGGTCTGTAAAACATATATTTAGTGATGTATGTTACTGAGTAAAAATATTTTAGCTTTGATTTATTTTATCATGTGAATATTAGTAGTTTATACCAAAAACAGAATATGCATATTCAAACATTACTTTATCCTAAGGTCATTCAGCAAACCAGTTCTAACTGAAGCCTTATACAGCTCCAGGTTTTCATCACACAATATGAACAAAAAACAGAAATGATTTAATACCATGCAACTGAGTTTATAGAAATGGTTATGAATGAATCATAGTAAAATGTAGGTCTGTACAACTTTTAAAACAGAACAGAAACCGCAATTTGGCATTGTGTGCAAGCAGTCAATAGTGCGTGAAGCAAAACGAAATCTGTGATGCAAGCAGTTCATTCTGTTCTTTCAAGAGGCCTGCTGGGGATTTTCAAAGGACAAAAGCTGAAGGTAGACTGTAGCTTTGTGTTGTTTGATTGTGGAGACAGCCAAAGTACAAGGTCATACTCTGGGGATGGATCTGTGTGGGTGGGTGGGTGTCATGACAGAAAGTAAAGAACATCAGTAAGTGGCCCCGATGGAGTTTAGAGTCGAGGGAGATCACAGACGCTGGCTTGTTTCTCAGATAGAACATTGAGATACCGAGGCAATGTGGAGGTAATGTGAAGCCCCATAAGTCTGCAGGCTGTCAGCAGTTCAGTGTACATGTGCCCCATGTGACAGAGTGTGTATATCTTAAAGGTTTCTGCTGTAACTGCTCCATGCTACAAGCATATCTTTCCCTTTATGGTGTCGAGCAAGACAAATGTCAAACAACATCAGTACAGACGTTATGCAGAGGTTGGGTATGGGCTAAAGGGAGCACTCTCTTTGTGTTATTTACACCAAATAAGAAGGTGGGTCACTCATTATATCATAAAAAACTCACTTCAAATTACAAAACAATTTTTTTGCTAATGTTTACGTTCAAGTTGAAATTTATGTATTGATGCCGTCATAGCCGATAGCTGATAGCCGATACCGACATGTAGTTATAAGCACAAGTAAGTCATGAAACATGATCAAAACAATATTAACAGTAAATAAACTAAGTAAATTAAACAAATATCCCCAAAACTGCAATCATTAAATTTAGACCCCTAATTTAAAACGAAAAAAGCTAATTAAATAAATGCAGTAAAACCAGCAGTCATTAAACGCAGACTCTAGTTATTTAAATGTAGATCTTGAATGGTTGCTGCTGTACTGTTCGTACCCGTCAGATCTGGTCTGAACTGGGTTATTATCTGTTCTGGGTTGTTTGTTTTGTGCTAGCTGCGCATGCTAGCTCTGCTGATTGCTGATACTCACTGTATTCAGTGCTGTATCAGATTAGTAGTGTTAAATGTCTTTGTCTTGGTTCCTCAACGAGACACGCTGATTTTACACATTTTAAAACGTCCTGGATGAGTCTGTGTCACATACGGTAAAACACTGCCAGATGGACGACATGGTTCTTTAGTCAGTCTGTGGAAAATGAAAGGGTATGTATTTCCACCTAGTGTGTCAGATAGGAATTGCAGGGAGTGGGCCGGGTGGCTCCTCTTCCTGGATGAAATGCTAGCTAGAAATACAGAAATTAGGCTCATTTGTTTAACGCCATTGATCGGCTTTAGGATCGGCAAAATTTAAGAAATATCGGCCGATCACTGATTGCATATTTTGATTAGAAATCGGCCGATACATAGCCGATCGATCCTTCTATCTGTAATGTATGTATGTTATAACTCTCACACCAAAAATTGGCAATATTTTAAAACACAATCAACAAACACTTCAGAAAAGTTTAGCCTTTTTGGCAAATGGTCAACACAAAAAGACAAAAAGACTTACCATGACATATATATTTACTCCATATACATCAATGTGCATTCACTATATACATTAAAGCTCATTGTATATTCATTGTAATGTTCTATCTTTTTCAGTGAGACCTGTAGAAGAGATTGATGTTGTGCACAGGACTTTGGTAATGTTGGAATTACTCTTTTCCACCATCTCACATGATAGATCATGTTTTCAGATGCAAGAAAGTTGAATGCTACATTATATTGTAGTTATAGTATGTATGTAACTATGCAATGATTTAACAAGCTGGTTTGTAGATGGAATTTGTAGAAACATCAAAATAAACCATACCCTCAACTCAGCGTCACTTCAAATCTCCCTCCACCAAATTCCTCAAGCTCCATCCTGGCTGTGTTATTCAAAACAGCAGAGTAAATGCACTTAGAGACGCTACAGCAGCTTTACTAACACTGTGCACTGAAATGTACAAAGGACACTTATGGTCTGGTTAGAAAAACAGACCCTGAATGCAGGTGGGGTGGTGGAGTTTAGCTGGGGGGAGAGAAAGTGGGGCTAAGACCTAAGAGTGCTATGTTTTTAGCATGTCGCTACGTTAACTGTTTTCTTCCTGTTTCTGCTGTTTTTCGGAATAAAACGTTATCTGAAATAAAGGCTTTTGTTTGTCGAGAATGATAGCACAAGAATTACTACGCTAAAATGTTCTACAATATTTGTGATTAATTGGGACAAACAGAGTAAAGGCATATACGGACTTTCCTCTTTTTTCTCCCCCACTGAGTTAGCAATGTCTCCCCACCCGCATTGGGAAGAAGTTGTGAATCTGCCGATGTTGTCCTTCCACCCGTATTGGGGAAGCAGTTGGGATTCTACTGATGTTGCTTTCCACCTGTAATGGGGCAACAGTTCTGAACCTACTTACGTTGTACTTTCACCCGTATTGGGGAAGCAGTTGTGAATTTACTGATGTCGTTCCACCCATATTGGGGAGCAGGTGTGTTTGTGTTTGTGGTTTTATAAATGGCTAAAATCTGACATAGTGTTTCTGTGTGGCCAAGGTGATCGCAGTGTGTCTCTCCGAAACCCTCCGTCATTTGATCAGTAGTGTAACAGCGTACACCCAGCAAACACATAACGTTGTCTACTTTCTTACAGCGTGCTACAACATTGTAAAAAAGCTGGTTATTTTTACATTGTCTACGTTGTCACAATGTAACTATTAAATAACGGTGTTTTATGGTAATATTTCTACTTTTTGGCAACTTTACCAGATTCTACGCAGTTCCAGGCAGATGTAATGGAACGTATGTTCTCCAAGGTTGTGAAAACCTACTGACAGTGTTGTCAGATAATGTTGTCACATCTTTCTAAGGAATTACAGTTCAGCATTGTGGGGACTGAGTACGAGTATGAGTATTGCCCACAGTATCAGTCCGATATCTGATGCTGGTATCGGTATAAATGCATCCCTACAATTTCAGCTCTGAAAGGGAAATAGAAACTGCACCACCCTCCATGTGACTACATTAAATGTCCCTCAGTAACATCTTTCACTTTTTTAAGTCTGATTATTCTGATATGTTACCACTGCTGTCACTGCAGTTTTTCCTTCCCTTGTTGGAGAAAGTCATGCTCAGAGCTCGGAAAAGCAGTGACTGCTTAAAGGCCATGACAATCATTGTTTTAACAAATGGTTGAATCCCTTAGTATTGTTAAAGATGCAACAGATTGCATTATTAAGCATTTTAAGTGGTTGTCCTAGAAAATATGTGACTTTCATCAGGGTGATCAATAATAAGATGCTGTTTTACATGTCTCTAGAATGGAAAAAAGCTGTTTGTGGCTGCAGTAATCACACAGAAGCAACATGTTGAAATAGACACAAACAGGAAAATAAAATGAATCCCCCGGAAGTAGGTTTGTTTATTAGTGGCTGAAATTATATATACTAGTGTGGAATAATTTCTTAATTACTAAAACAATAGATGGCTTAATTTTTATAAATTAACCATATTGTGCTGCAGGATCATTGTAAGTGTGCTGGAATCATCCTCAAGGCAGGGCTCTGGCCTGGCGGTATTAGCTTGGCTTTCCTCCAGGTGAAGGTACTCTTTTTTAAAAAAAGGCAGCACAGTAAAAATATGTGTCCTTCACAGATTTAGAGAGGCTGCAGGTATGTGCTTAAAAGAGACCCAGGGCTAATTATATATAAGATGTTTTGATTAATTTAAATAATATATATTATTGTAGCGAATATGTGATTATGGTTTAAGAGAGTATAATGACCTATATGGCCTGTGGTCTGGTCCTAACCTACAACTTGCACTGTTCGTTGTTTAAGCAAGCAGTAGTAAAATAAGCAGTAAAAGTCAGTAATACGCATTATGTTTTGTAAAAGTGCAAAAAACACCAGGTGTTTAATAATAAGGAGATGAAAGATACTTGTTGCAGACAGACGCCAACTGAAAGTAAGATATGACTCTGGCCTTACGTCCAGAACTATGGCTGATATAGCTGTTTTTAATTAAATAACTTTTTGATAGCCGAATAGCTTATCGGTAGGAAACTAAGAGCAGTTACCTTTGTTAGGAGATGTGAATGCCAGTATTGGAAAACCCCCAAACGGGAATTATCTCATAGTGGGTGGTTTAAACTTTTTCCCAACCTTATTAAAGATTCATGTGTTCTGATGGGATTAAAAAAGAGGGAGGGGCAGGAGAAAGTGTATAAAAATGTATTTTCTTTGTTTTTCTGTTGTAGCTGCTGGCTAATACTTGCAGTATTTAATAAAAGAAGCCTGAGAGTTATTCACATTATTCACATTTTCACAGTAATGTGAACTATTTGTAAATTTTTTTTTGAAAAATCAATGACATAAACTACTCACGTTTGTAAATTAGTTATTACATTCAATAAAATGATCAATTTAAGAAGATCTGCTTTAACTGTCAAAGTGGATAAAAGCACACAGCATGGCTGCTATTTACAGGTTACTGTTGGGGTTGTGATACCAATAAAGATACTACTGTGAATTAAAGTTGTCTAGGATCTTGCTAAAGATGTGCGATCTGAGGTTAGCTTCATATTCGCCCGATTGTGTTCATAAATTTGTTTTGCATATTAATAGTGCTGCAACATTTAAGGTGGAACATGTCATTTTATTTTTAAGGTGGCCAAGAAACAAACATTAACCATTGACAGTTCCTTGGGAATGTTATGAAAAGTGGCAACATTGCCTTCACAGCCTGCCCACTTTTATTCCTGTGTAATCGACATCTCCTCGTTTCTTATTTTATAGGTACATAAATATCAAGTCAAGACTGTTACTTTGAAATCGGCCCATTTTGCCACCCTCTTTTGTAAATGCGGGTTTTACATTTGAAAGAAGAGACAACAGTGTTTGAGGTTCACTGTGTGTCAGTTTCATCTGTATATAGTTAATATATGTCTCCCAAGATCTGCATATGTATAGATATCCATGAATGCATAAGTAAAGATATTCACATCTCTTTAGCTGCTTTTCATGTTGATTTTTTTATTGTTTCTAATTCATCATTCTATTGCATGTAATTCATTTTTATTTAAATACATATTACTAATCTGTGTGCTTGTCTGTTCTGTTTAGTGTGTTACATGTCATACATGTGTCCACTGTCACCCTTAAGCCTTGTCCCCCAGCCTTGTTTCCTCTCCTAATAAACTGCAAGTCAAGAAACAAAAATGAGACGACAGAAATGCAACAAACAATAACATCTGTACAGCTTAGACAACTTCTCAAGCAAAATAAGTTTCCTCCTTATAAATAACCGAACATCACACAGCTCCGTTTGCGCTTCAGAGGAGTATGCAGACGACGCCCCCGAGGGTATGGCGTCACATTAATGTCAAAACTCGAGCGTGTAAAAACGGCAGGGGAAGATATAAACCTGCACGTTTTAACATTTCCAACCGCACACGCAATTTTGATAAACACGCAAACTGTCTTTTTTCCTCCTTTAATGCGTTTTGTCTTTCGCAGTGGTAGCCTAGTGCTAGCTAACTGTTTCTCCAGCTAGCGTTGCCACAGCGGGCAGAAATTAGCATACAGTTAAGCCCGCCCACTTAGAGGGAAGATATGATTGGTCAGTTTGACTGTCAATTTAAAAAATGGTATCACGCTGAATTATAACTGCCTGGCCCCCTGTACATGAACAGCGGACCACCAATCACGAACATTCTGCGGAGGCATCACCGTCCTTATAGGGGGAGACACAGGCTCACAGTCTTCCACTTAACCCCTCACACTCCAACACAGATTGAATAGACATGTTTGAATAATTTATTTGCCTATATTTTTGTAATTGTTGTTTGTAGATAAAATAAAATTATATGTGTGTGTTAAGAATTTTTTAGGCCCTCTGTGAGGGCGTAGAGGGCCATGACGGTTCCCCACTGGTGTCTATTCACCAAGACATTTCCTTTTAAAATGACAGAGCCAGTTCTATGTTACAATTCCAAAATTGTTTTTAAGCACTACTAAATGAGTTTAAATAGATGAGCTGCCCCTGAGAAATAGGGCACGTTTAATGAAATAAACGACTGACCAGAGGACTTCATACAGTCTTTTTGTGGATTATTATTATGTAGACTCTGATGCAGCAAATGCAAGAGGCTGAAAAAATGGAACAAGCCACTTATACAGAGAGAAATGGATAACAAATGAAAAGTTGGACAAGACCAGGTCAAGTAAGAGAGAGACAGAGTCAGAGAGCGCAGATTGTTAACTGGAGACATGCCCGCCATTGTGGCAGATGGATAATGAGGGGGATCAGAGGGCTTCAGAAGAGAGGACCCTTTTAGTCTGGTGAGTTGGTGGGGACTGTACTGTGTCCAATCTGTCTGCACTCAGGAGAAGGAAGAGGGCACTTCATTAGTGATAATGATTCCCCCCGCGCTACTGAGAAAACTCCAGTAATTCCGTGATGTCAGAGGGTCCCCCGCCGAGGGGTAGGCACACTCGCTCTCTCCAGCCATCTCCTGTACCTAACTCTGAGCTGCACTGATTAGCCAACAGGTGCTCTAATGAGCTCTCTGCTGGGTTCCCATCCACACACACACACACACACACACAAACACACATACACGACTTGTTTTTATGCACTGTCAAGACACATGTATATGTATATATATACACATATAGCATAAAATTTGACTTTTTTAGGAATAGGAGAAACTCAAGCTCTACTCTTGTTTTACATCTGAAAAAATCCACAGGTGTTTCTGTCCATCTTCCCAATGAGAGAGGACAACTCAGCGCTATGAGTCTGAAAGTATATGTAGCAGTCAACCAAGAAAAGCCAAAATAAATAAATAAATCAATAAATAAATTAAACAAAGAAGCTACTTATGGAGTCTAGACCTCAACAGCAGTGAAATTGTATTGACTGGATTGTGATAAGCAGAAAATGCAACACATTTCTAGGATTGAAAATTATCCCTGGAGATTTAGGCAAAGCGTGGACACTTAACACTAAAATACTTGTTTTGTCAAAGAGAAGTTTGGGGACCTCCATTAAGTTCTGTTGGTTTTCTAAGTAAAATAAACACATTCTTTACAAAGAACAGATTTTAATACACAATTACTATTTATTTGAATTTATTATAACATTTTTATAATATGTTATTATAAGATTGTTATTATAAGCAAGGTCCAATAATGTGTTACACAAAACAAAAACACAAAGACACTGTACACTGAAATTATAACTACTTCAGCTGTTTTCTCTGTGGAGGATGTGTTAACAACAATAAAATGTTTTCTTTATATTTTTTTTACCTGTACTTAGTGGCTGCTTTGACTGTAAATTAAACAAAAGGAGAGCCTCTGACTTCTGCACAGCACTGCACGTTTGTCACAAAACTTTTGTCTGAAAAATGTTAGAATATAAACAAACATGCAGGTAAAGGGCAGCAGAAAGAGGAGGAGACTGACTTGTTTGTAACAAAGCAACAGGAATCAGTGTGTAATGATGACATCAGCCCACACCCCCACCTCCTCCGATTAGTGGCCATGGCGACATTAATCACAAAGGCAACTGGATGGCACACACAGGTTGTGCGAGAAAGTCCCTTATCTGCCTGCCGTCGTTTAAAGAGCAGCGCTGTTCATATAGTCTTCATCTACAGAACAAGCACACACACACAGACACACTCAACCAGTCACTCAATCACAGCTCATAGACAAACAATAGTCTGCTCAGTGGCTCATCTCATCAAACAAAAAGCAGTCACCAGTCCATTTTCCTGTCATCAGTCTGTTTCATGCAGCAACATCTGGTGACCTGTATACACAGTGCCCGTTCGAATGAATACATAGTAGCACAGCAGAGAGTCGCGTCAAAAACAAGGTGCATGTGGAGGACAACGAGACGAAAGCCATGTTTAAATTGTGCAGCATCCTTGCAGCCTTCTCCCCTCTGCCTGCCTCCGTCCTTACTGATTGTGGCCTGTTACATAAGCACTGCCACTTGACCTTTGAAAGGGTGTAATTACCACCATCCTATGTTCTCCGAAAACAGCTGTCATGTCATTTTGCCACTTGGGTTGTATTGTTCTTTGTCTGCTTCTATACAAACGCTTAGGAGCACACAATCTATCAGGAGAAAGCCGCGCTTCATGCTCTCCTATGAAGCCCTCAACGTTTGACAGAACTGGAAAAGAATGCATGCTTGGGAGGACAATGCAGAATACATGGTGACTCATTGTACATAAAGACACTGCTATTATGTAATCTAATTCTGCTCAAGACGACTATGAGAAAGCCTTTAATGTTCAAAACAAAACAATAAAACAATAACAACTCAGAATTAAAGTTATTACATTTCTGAGATACACAGAGAGCAAAAGCATAAAAGAAAATTAGAATTAAGAAGCTGTTGAACAAAGTACACTGTATTACATACATTGGATTCACTGTTTGTAGTCGTTCTGCACAGCCACTAAACTCTCCCGCACGCTCACTTCATTAACTTTTTCCAAAGAGCTCACAGATGCATTGGCGCAGAGTACAAAACTGTTTTTGTCATGACTGCATGCAGCGAACTCATAAACAAATATCGTAATTGCTTTCAGCTGTGAGCGCAAAAGCACAGACTCCAACATGTGGTAAACAGTAAATAAGTAGTTAAAACACAGGCTGCATTACACTCGGCCACTCACACACATCCACACCGGTGACCAGCAGTCTTACCGATCGTGAAGCTGAACCCATCAATGCTGAACGTGGCGCTCCGACACTTTTTAAATCCTTGTTTTTTGAAGCTGGGCTCTGTCATCCTGCTCCAGTGGCTGCACTACACGCTGAAGTTCTCTGCTTGTTGCTGTCAGTCTGCGTGAGACTGGAGAGTGTGAGAGAGAGAGAGAGAGAGAGAGAGAGAGAGAGAGAGGGGGGCTTGCTGGTTGGAAACTGGTCCCCTGGAGAGGTGGTGTACGTGGGCAGCGAGTGCTGGAGACTCGCTCCCTGGGTGCACAGGAGCACGTGGTGGAGCCCAAAGCAGGTTGTGTATGTGTGTGTGGTGAGATCAGGATGAATGATTGGAAATATGGTGTGAAAATTTAATGCATCCCACTGGAGCTCCTCTGCCCCCTCCGCAAGTCGTCCTCTACAAAACTCGGCGCACCCCTGACTGCATCCCGGGCCCGCTCATGTGCCAGTGAACACAGAGAAGCTGCAGAGGATGGACACATTCCACTTTATCTCCCTCAGTCCCTCTCTCTTACTGGCTTCCCTCTCTCTCCCTCTCATGCTCTCTGTCTCCCTCCCTCTCTAACTGTGACCCTCCCCACTGCACAGCTTTCATAGCGCATGATTAGTAAAGTGCTTTCTCTCTCTCTCTCTCACTCACTTTCTCTCACTCACTCACTTTCTCTCTTTATCTGTCTACTCACTCTTTTTCTATTTTTCTGTACCTGCTCTCTCTCTCTCTTTTCTCTGCATCTCTCTCGTTCTCTCTTCCTCCATCTTTGTGTATCTTTCCTTTCTTTTTCTCTTGTTCTCTCTCTCTCTGTCTCACTCTGTCTCTCTTCTGCATCTGTCTCGTTCTCTCAGTCTCTCTTCTACCATCTCTGTGTAGCTTTTTCCCTCTCTCTCTGGCTTTCTCTCACTCGTTTTTTCCTTTTATCTGTTCCTGCTCTGTGCCTCTCCTTCTTTCTTTCTCTCTGTCTTATTCCAAGTCTGTGTATTTCTTTCTCTCTCTCTCTCTCTCTCTCTCTCTCTGTCTCTCTCTCACACCACCTCTCTCTCTCTCTCTCTCTCTCTCTCTCTCTCTCTCTCTCTCTGTCTCTCTCTCTCTCTCTCACGCCTCCTCCTTCTCCCTCCCTCTCCGCATCTCCCTTTTGGTCTCTTTTTCGCTCTCACCCTTTCTCTCTTTTATAACAGCCCACTCACTTAAGTGCTAATCATATGTGTGCGTGCGTGATTCTGACCTTGCGCGCTACTGACCAGCTCTGCCTACTGAAAGCAGTGCTTTGCGCTGTTTATTCATGAATTCATGAATGTCTTTACTATACTGTGGTCACTGTGGGTGAGTGTTTGTATATGTAGATCACGCATCCCTGTATCTGTTTTCATGACACAATGCCATTTCACCAAAACATTTACTCATCCACGCCGCTCTGATGGCTTTAATGAATGTGAGAGGGTTTAAGTAGTCAGATTCAAATTAAATAAATAAAAAGAGAAAAGCCTGGGTACTATAAAAAGAGATAGAGGGAGTGAGAGAGAGAGCACTAAAATTACATTTAATTACGCCAACATTTTATCGCATCGCTTATGCTGAAAAAAAAACAAGGCATTTATTTAAATGTGTAAATCTTTTCCATGTGAACCAATAACATGAACTGAATTATTGTCAGATGACTGAAAGACAACGTTGGCTTGATTTAATATGTTGTGTTCATGTGGGAGTGCACATTAAAATAAAGAGAGACAATTAAATCATTATAGCAATTGTGAGTTTTTGCATTTTAATCTGATGCCATGCATCTCATTACCACTACTACTAATAGTCTTTCACAGCAGTAAACAGATATACAGCTCTAGCTCAGCCTGGATGACGGCTGGAGTCTCATAACCCTGCTCTAAAATCAACTTAATCAGGAGCTATTGATTTCAACTGACAGTACAGTGTTAGTCATATTTCTATGGGTGGTAAATGGGGGCAGTTGTCTAAAATTCAAGTGCAAATAACAGGGCTCTGTCATTCTCTGTATCCTTTCAATTATCTTTGAAAAGGGGGTTGGGGGAAGGCAGAGTGCCCTTCGTCCTTTAGAGGAGGAGAGCTTTGGAGAGAGTCGATGAATGAGTAGCTGCACAACCTCTTTGTGCACCTCATCTTATTTAAAGAGTGGGCAAATAACTGAAAGGTACTAGGATAATTTAAATTGCGCTAAGTGTAAATACATATGCACAATGAGTTATAATGATAGGAAACGAAAGATAAAAGAATGTGATTCTTTTGTTCCCATTCATATCTGTGTATACTGTACAACCCCTCACAAAGCCAGGCTTATTCTCCACTGATGATTAAAATGAGTTATCGCTAGCTTTCTGTTCACATCTCGTTACCATAGACAACAGGTGAACAAAAAAGTGTATTTTCTGCAGCTGTGGAGGAGTGAAGCATATCCATTCTGCCTCAAGGCCACTGGGAGCCACTGGCAGGAGAAACTATTGTGATGGAACATGTCACTTGGTAACCACACAAACACCTTTTTCTTTCTTTCATTTCCACCTATGCTGCTGTAAGCAGAGGAGAAGGGGGGAGGGGTGATAGGGGTTAGAAGGGGAATCTGAAACTTATTGCTCTCATATGTTTTCTACTTGGTGTCAGATGGAGTTCAGTATGAGGTGCTCACTAGAATGGCTGCTTTAAAGTGGAGGTGTTGGTTCACTTGTGCACGCTCTCTTAAAGGAGAGGTGTAGGAGCTGCAGAGGGAAAGGCTTGAGTTACTGTGCAACAGGTAGCTAAGGAGCAGCATTTAACCACTGTAGCTTTACAACTTCAAAACTAGCTATGATGTTTAAGCTGATTGAACTATTCCACGTTGATTTTACTTTTGTGCCATGAAAACAGATTGTTTATCAAGTGATTGTGGAACATTTCTATGGATCTAGTCATGATGAAACACAATGTAAATAGCAGCTGCTGTGTTCAAATGATGTAGAAGAATTGATGCTGTAACCAAGCATCATCAAGCCATCCTTGAAAGCCAACCCCAAAACCACTCTATAACCTGATATTAGTTATATCACGGGCAAAGTGTTAATACAACAACATAATAAACACATCACAGCAAGTAGCAGAACTCAGCTTTATTGTGTGATTTCACCCAGAAGCTTACTGTTTTTATATACTCCATGTAAAACACATATTGCATGTGCTTTGGACCTCATACCTTGAAAAGAGTTTTTGATTCTGATTCTGGGCTTAGTGTTAGTAATCAGGAATCACTAAAAATGACAAGTAAAGACAATCAGTCTTATCAATCAACATCTTAAAGTGAAGAAATGAGGCAGTAAAAAAATGTATCTGGGCTGACAATCCTTTAAAATTTTGGTGTGTAAAAGGCAAAGTTGTCTTCGTGCCTTCATAACTTCAGAACAGTTTGAGCTACAGAGATGATCCACATAAAAAAGGATTTAAAAACGTTGACATGATTCACATGTCACAACACTCAGTAGAAGCAGACCCTCCTCTCACTTACTATGATTTCTGCATTTCACCCACTTCTAAGCACCCACCAGCCAATCCACCTCCAAATGCCATCCAAAAGTTACTCACCACAATTATATTAGGTCTGTGCTTCAAAAATAAAGGCTTGCTGTCAAGTCAGAGTTTTAGCACTCAGTCCAATTCCAAGATAGACATTCCAAGATAGAATATCATTAAAAACATGTCTGCCTGATCCTAATTAAGTAATTTCACTCAATAATAAGCCATAAAATTAACCATCAAAATTAATGCTTTTTCAGCTCACAAAAACACACGTTTCTAAAAAAGGTGTCTAAGCTGACACTAGTTTTGAAGATCTGTACGGGCAGATACCAAAATTCTGTGTTAAATAATGTTGTCCTGAAAATATGGCATGTGTGGCTGTCTCATGTAAATATATTGTAATTGTAATTGTACTTTAGCAAAATACCAAAATAATTTCACAAAATTAACCTAGGGTTCTAAGGGATAAGTTCATTTTTATGAGATATGAAAAGTAAGTGAACAAAATTAAGTTACACCACATTATAATCAAGCTCTAAGTGTTAATGTTCATATCAGGCATCAGAATGGAAAAGTGATCTCATTTACTTTTACTGTGGCAAGATTGTTGGTGCCAGAAAGTGTGGTTTAATTATTTCCAAAACTGCTGATCTCTTGTGATTTTCACCCACAACAGTCTCCAGGGTTTACACAGAATGGTTTGAAAAACAAAAACCATCCAGTGAGCAGGAGTTCAGTGGGCAGAAGTGCCTTGTTGATGATAGAGGTCAGAGGAAAATGAATAGATTTGTTTGAGTGGACAGGAAGGCTACAGTAACTCAAATAAGCACGCTATTCAACACTAGTGATCAGAAAAGCATTTCTGAATGCACAACACCATCAAACCTGGAGATGTATGAACTACAATAGCAGAAGGCCACATTGGATAAGAATAGGCATCCGAGGAATCTCAATAAAACAGGACGGTTAAAGACTGTAAAAGATGCTGTCTGGTCTGATGATCCTTGCAACATGTAGGGTCAGAATAATGCTTGGAAGGAAGTGCTTTTTTGAAACAAATCCCAAATACTAATTAGCATCTTTGAAATGCCACAGTTCATTGTTGCTGACCGTGTTTTGCTCTTGAGTCCGTAATTTGCTCATCTTTAACCAAGATAATGCACCTTAAAGCAAATAAGCAGAACTCATCAAAAACTTGTTCCATGAACTTGACGATGAGCTTGGTGTACTTCATGTACATATACTGTACATAGAGACTGTACAGAGAAAGTACAACATGCTCTCTTATTCTAGAAACCAAATTCAACTCTTCAGTGAAGGGTTTGCTGAGGATTTACATTAGCCTGTCATGTAACCACTAGGGGTGTGCACCTCTGATCTTTTCTTTAGAAACAATTGAATGCATCATAAAATCTCAAATTTCATTACAACGTAATTCGATTCAGCTTGACTCACTTAAATTACATTGGTTTAATCCATTTATTAATTAGTGTACAAATGTGACTGAAGGAACTACAGAAGATGATAGAAAGAAGCACTGCATTATATATTCATATATTCGTATACTCATTGGCCATTTTATCAGGTGGGTCTACCATTTAGACGCACTTCATAGGTTTACAAACAATGACTATAGCCCATCTGTTGCTGCACAATTTATCAGGCCCCTGACTGTCTCATCCATCAAAGAAAAGGACCACCACAGGACCACTATGACCTAAAGTAATTTGGTTGAACCTCACATGGTAGTAGCATTGGTGTTATGCTGTCTTTAGCTCATTTTGTTCCATGCCCAGTTTTTGGCAATCATCATCTAGCCCCTCACCGGTGATCAGGTTCTAACCACAGATATGTTGTTTGGGTGGATGTTGGACCGTCCTATGCCCAGCAGTGACAGTGAGATGTGTGAAAGCAACAACAATTTGATACATGCCACAATATCATGTCAGTATCACTGCTGTGCAAAGAATGATCTAATTTATTTCACTCGCAGTGCCTTTCCATTAATGTCCAGGGCAGAGGGGGGCTGGTAAATTGTAAAGGTGTATCTTTAACGTAGGTGTATCTGATAAAATGAGTAGCTTATTTTTACATAAAAAATTAAATACAGACAATAAAATCAGGCATTACTGCAAACCACATACTTCATTATTATAACAAAAACTGGTAAAGATGAATCACCACCTTCAGGCTGATGCATCACTCTGAATTACCACAAAGCAAACAGCCATCTACTGTAATATATGAGCTGTCTCGACTACTACCTGATCTATCACACATACTTCATTATGCTGTGTTCTTTTGTTTCCATTTTTTTTTAATAATTTGAATGTGATAAAGCAAATGTATTTAAAAGAGTTGTAATTAAGCACGAGTTTTCCTTTAACCACATTTTTATGAACTTCTGCTTTTAATTGATGGATTTTATGGGTGTTGGTTTCATTTGCGCAGTTTCCTCCTGAGACCAGGCTTGGAAGATCCGAGCCTGTGTCATTTTTAACTCAAGCCAGTTTAAATTCTGCAGGTAACCACTGTCTGTTTCCCAGAGGGCCTCCTCTCATGCACTCATGCAGACATATGGCTGCATCTGACCACATCATGATTATGTATTAGCAGCTGTTTTGGAAACGTACTGCTGGCTTTGAGCAGCGGAGGTAGAGATTTCTCCCTCAGTATCATTCTCTCTGCTGTCGTCATTCTCTGCACTTCACACATCCTCCAAAGGCTAGTTTGTTTACACACTTGGTCTATATATAGATTTTAACACATCTGTGACTTACCACCTGTGAAATTTCCTCCTCACCTTTGATCGGCTAGCGAAAGAGTTTGAGAAATAAAGGGGGAAGCACTGTATGAAGTGGTACAGGAATTGTGTTCCTTGTAAAGGATGTGTTTACTTCTTTTTACTAAGAAAAAAAAGAAAAAAACTGTAATTTCATACGATTATATGTATCAGGTTGGAAGCAGGTGTTGATATGAGATATAATAACTAGCCTATAAGCATAGCTCCTAGCACACAAAATTAAAACTCTCACACTATAACGTTCAGCCCAGGGCTTTGCTTGGCTGGATCTTATTCTTCCCATTACTTCAGTATCAGAGGCACATATTAATTATTCTGCATCGAGTGATTTAGTTAGGACACAACCACAAAGCTGTAGACAAAGCAGGGCTATTTTTACAGTTAATTACACCACATAAAAAAAAACCCACTGTAACCAAACAAACCTCAAACAACTGTGACTATATGTTTGCATACTGAAAGAACCAAAAGGAAAATCAAGGGCGAGCATTTACAGTCATTCAAGCACATACAAGGTCTGTTAACTTTCCCTGCTAGTGAGTGGGAGTGGGAGCACAAAAGCCCAACCTGTTTTTTTCTCTTTCTCTCTCACCATCCTACAGCATTTGAGTTCTAGTCAACTGAAAAGGCAGCGGTCCTCCAAACTTGGCCCTGAGCGTGCTGAAGTCAAGTTACCATAGGAACTGTGCACGTAGCTCACAGGTATAGTGCAGTGCAAATCAGCACTAAGCATGTTTAAAGTACATTAGGGATCAGACTGGATGGTTTCTCATGCAAACGAGTTGTAGTCTGTAAATGAGTTCTATTCTGAAATGTGCTGTGAAACAGTGGACTGGAAAAACGTCAGCGCGGTTTAAACTTGACCTTGAGTGTAAGTAAAGGTCAAGTGTAAAGTGATCCATGAGTTTGTTCTGAAACTCTGAAAGGGAGCAGAGAGGAGCCAACTGCCCTCATAAATGTTTGAACAACATATGTGCTCTGAAGCGAGGAGGAGAAGATCTGTGTGTTCATGCTCTATTAGGCACGATTCAGTTACCAGCACAGCCATGAGCTGGCTGTGTGAGAATTGCATCAGTCTAACATCAACACGGAGCGTCCGAAACTTAACAGGCATGATGGTGTATCAGGTGTCAGCAGCATCCTTGTGTGAAATATAGAATAAAATAGAATGATTAATAAAACATTACTACAATAAATATAGTTCCTACTTCGCTTAACCTTACATACTATTTAGAATTTGTTGGTCTTTTTTTAACAGAAACTTTTATTTGTTGCTCAAAAGACCCCTCATAATTAGTCTTACCTTTGAACCCCATTTTGCATCCATCAACAGCCGAAGCAGTTCCAGAATCTTCTCTTCTGTTTTATCTTTTCCTTTTGCACAAGTATTATTGCAATTTTTCAACCCACACTGGGTTAATCTGAACCTCTGCTAAAACACGTAGTGAAGGTATTTTGTACATAGAATCTTAAAAAGATCTATTATTTATAATTTGAGGAGACACTGCATAATGCAACCAATCAACTAATAAAGATAGTTTTTGTTTTGGAATGGCCGAGTTCTGACCTTAACCCTATTGAAATGCTGTCGTATGAGGGAATGAGTAGGCACAGCATCCTGGATATACTGATAAGCCAAAACAGATTTGCAGGATAGAATAGGTACAATTCTTGTTTGCAGCCACAGACAGCATTTGGTGGAGGCGATTGCTTTTACAGGTTATTAAATTAGGGGTTCACTTACTTTTTGATCGTGACTTGATAATGTGATGGCTTAATAATGTACAGATTTTATTAGCCAACAATGCAGAAATCCAGGTTATTCCAAACTGTTCAATTTACAGTTTCTCACAACTGAAGATACATTTTAGTGGAAGACTGAGGATCAGTGTGATCAGTGTGACCTAATCAAGATTACAGTGGTCTGCTGTGCATTCTCAGTGGATGTTTTGTGGAACAATGGAAATATTCATGAACTGCCAATCTTTATTTTCAAATAATATAAAATATGAACAGCCACATAAAAAAATCTCAGGTAGTGTTAGTTTTGTTGCTGAATGATAATAAGTGGGTGCTTCAGTTCCACACCTGATTAACGCACTTATCCTCAGCGGGCAGTCAAAACGTTCACCAGATTTTACAGGTTTCATATTTTTGTTAACCTCACACAGCTGCGTTTGAATATTGTCGCTGCCCACAGAAAAAAATGCATCTCCATTAGTGTACATTTAAAATTTTCTGCATTATTTGAGCACAGCAGCTGACAATTACATAATGAATGGACCAACTGATCCATCCATCCATCCATCCATTATCTTCTGCTTTATTTCTCTAGTTGGGGTCACGGTGGAGCAGGGTCCAACCCCAGCATTATCGGGCGAAGGCGGTGTACACCATGGACAGGTCCCCAGTCCATCACATGACCAACACATACGCATGCACACACGCACACCCCTACAGGCAATTTAGAGTGACCGATCAACCTAGCATGTGTTTGGACTGTGGGAGGAAACCGGAGTACCTGGGGGAAACCCACTCAAGCAAGAGGAGAACATGCAAATTCCACACAGAACAGCCGGGAATCCAACCCAGATCATCTTACTGTGAGGCGTCATTGCTAACCACTACATCACCGTGCCGCCCTGGACCTATAGAAATGCTCTATTATAGTTTGGAATAGTTCCGGTTCCATTAACTTAACATTGTTTTACAAGTAAAAACATTTTTGTCCTCCTGTAAAGTCTCCATTTTGGAGGTAATAGTTTTACCTCCATTTTGGAGGTAATGAGAATATAATTTACACACTAAAAAAAACACTTGTATCAACAAATCCTGTCTAAATCATATCTAAAAGGCACTTCAGCATTCTGAGTCACATCTACATTCAGTGCTGTGATAGATGGCTCTATGTATGTTTTCCTTTGAACTTTTTATCAAGGCATGGATTAAGGAGTTATTTTGTTTTTATTTCAGTAACAAGTTACCTAAGATAAGAACACAAAACAACCAGATTTCAATGGATTTTAATGACAGAAAAGGCTGAGTGAATAGAAATTATATAACATAAAATACATGGCACGTTTAGTTGAATGAAAAAGAAAGTATCCACTGCTGCACTAATCTTTTATTTTAATTAAGAAGGAGTATGTCAGATGGTGGTCAGTAATAAAGAAAAAATCATTCGGGATCATGCCTTGAAGAAACCACAGTCACTGTTGTAAGTATATATTTGAAATTGCTGGAAGTGTTTCAGTAGCTCAGTAACTACACTGCTTTCACTACTACACTACATTATGAAGCCACACTATCAACACACTTCCTGCTATGCACAGAAAACTACTGTGCAAGCAGTGAGCTGTGAGATACGCTAATGTTACACGGGTCTCCTGGAACCTACATAGGCAGAACTGCATTTTCACAGCAGGCTGTAACTGCAGGAAATCAGTCAGACATGGATAAAAGTATAAAAGACTGATATACTACATATGCTATTCTACGTGCTTTTAAAATATCATGAATAGTAATTCATAATTTAATTCATAAATGATATAATGTTTAATTAACTGACAGTTGGTAGTTTGTTGTGCAGTTAATTTTTTCCAAACCATGTTATTCACAGTAACAGACGATTTTAGCCTGCTGTATACTGTGCGCCAGAGCCAAGCCTTCTTATAATGATAATGATATAATGATATAATTAAATGATACTGAATAGCTCATGTTTAAATGTAGGACTGTCATAAAATGCCATCTTTGCTACAAGTTAGTGTGAGAAAGTTTTTTTTTTCCCTTTGCTAGTTCTACCCTAGTCTCCTGTCTGTACTTTTATCGTAACCACCTTGAGATGCAGCACTGGTCTGCCTTAGGGAGGTGATGCAGGAATTTCTTCACCTAGTTGGTCCATTATAGCCTAGCAACTGTATGTATATACCTCTGAAAAACTTTACAGTATGCCACAGTATGTCTGTAAATGTGAAAACGTTTTTGGAGGAAAGAGTAAACTGTTTGTCATTTCTCAAAAAGAATATCTTAATTCATGTTTGGAAGCCATTAGTAAATCAATACAGACCATCTTTAAAAGAAGAACTGTTAAACTAACATTTCGTTACCACTAAGTCTAGTATCAGAGCATTGTATCTGGAGCATCGGAAACATGATGAACCACGTTTCACTGCCTGGCAATCTGATAAATAAAGCCAGGAGAATGCTACCAACTGAATTGCATAGTGCCAACAGTAAAACTCGGTGGAGAAGGACTAATAGTCTGGGGTTGTTTTTCATGGTTTAGGCTCCGCCCCTTAGTTCCAGAGAAGGCTAATGCTAATGCTACAGCATACAAAGGCTTTTTAGAAAATGATATGTTTCCATCTTTGTGGCAACAATTTAGGTATGGCATTTTCCTGTTCCAGTTTGACTGGCCCCCAGTGCACAATCTGAGGTCTATAAAGACATAGTTTGATAAGTCTGGTTTGAAGACTTATTATTTCCTGCAGACGCTAGTTTTAGATAAAGGATATGCAGTAATGTATGTAACAAGTGATGAACAGATTATGAGGGGTAACCAGCATTGGACATGCTTTTTTGCTGCTGTTAATTAAATGCCCTGATAATACTTACTTAACAGCTTCAAAATAATTTTACACACCAGAAAAACTGGATGCCCCATAAGGACAATTTATTTTCAGAGGCATGTATAATGATAAACGCTAGGAAAACTGTTGAAACTTATTAAACTTTCCCTACATCTGGAGTTCAACAGTGGTTAATTTCAATTCATGGGCACGCTAATACTTAACATCTTTCATTTAGGCCTCTTTTCAGTAAAACAATCTTGTCTATGTATCAGAGTTCTACTCTTTATGTGTTGGAGATTGCTAGGTTGGACACTAAAGCAACTTCTTCCCCCAGGAAGCCACTAGAGAGCAGCGCTTACACCACACAATTTTAGCAGGCTCTCACAGTTGCTCATCACATGTAATAAAGTTCATATTCTGACCATGTGTTCTTATCTGTTTGTGTGTCTTTGCAAGTTTTTAGAAGAAGTACACACAGTAGTTTGGCAAAGTCTAAAACTGTGGCTGCAAAGATATTTGTCCTGACCTGAAGCTTTGAACCAAGCACACAGAGGATTAGAGTCAGAGGCAGTTATCTAACCTCACACTGTGGGTGTGCGCTGCATATCCTTCTGCTCCTACTCTATTTGATTCCCACGGACAAACCCACGTATAACAGCAATAAGATTTTTTTTTCATCATTTATAGTAAATGACTGTACCAATAAATATGTAAACCCAGTACTTGTCAGTCACAGAAAAGCAGGACAGACATTTCACATTTGTAGGCACAGTCATCGAATAACACATCTACTGACCGTCGAGTGCCAAGGTTCAATTAGAGGAAACATGGGTTAGCTATTGGAACATACAGTCTCCAATACAAAAATATGAATAAAATAATAACAAAAACTTTTTTAGAAAGGTGAAGCCACATTATATTTGAACACCTCTTCTACTTATTGAGTTGGAGCCTTTGAGCCATGCCCACTGCTAACAGGTGTATATAATCAAGCACATAGCAATGCAGTCGCCATAGATAAACGCTGGCAGTAGAATGCGCTGAAGAGCGTAGTGACTCTAAACATGGCACTGCCATAGGATGCTACCTTTGCTACAAGTCAGTTTGTGACATTTCTTGCTATGCTGGATCAGCGGTCAACTGTCAGCGCTACAATTGTGAAATAGAAATGTCTAAGAGCCACAAGCTTAGTATCTAACCCCATGTGGTGTGTGCGCTGCATATTCTGCTCTATTTAATTCCCACATACGAGCACAGATATAATAGCAATTAAGTAATTCGTTTCTAATTTATAGAACATGGCTAGACAAACAAGTACGTAAATATAGTGTATGTCATAGATGAGCAGGGCAGACATGTTACAGTTGTAGATACAGCCATTCATCCAATAAGAATTTCAATAACATTGAGACCGTACGCTTTAGCTGACAATCTAGCAATAATGTTAAATTTGAGAAGACCAGAGTTACATAGACTTCGCAGCTGAGTATCTATAGGTCTTATAAATATGAAAGATGAAAAAGGAATGTAGCTGCTGAAATAGAGAGACAAATCCCATTTAAACCACATGGTGGCACACAAGCCACAGCCAAGCAGCAGATCTTGTATTGCTATAGTTACTCTGAGAGAGAGAGTGAGAGAGAGAGAGAGAGAGAGAGAGAGAGATGAAAATAAGTGATATTGATAATGACAATGGAATTGCTTAGTAAAAACATAAGGAGAATATGTGATGTAGTGCAGAAATATATTAATGATGAAAGAAATCAGACTCTGCAGTTTTACTGTAAAATTGCAATGAAACTGGATATCATCACAGAACCTCTGAAGATGTCTAACAGAAGGAGGTAAACTCTAGTAGTGGTAAAAAATAAAGTGATATATATGAATGAGCAGCCACTTTAAGACTGATCTTCTCTTTTTTTAACAAGCCAAAGAGAAGAGATGATACTGATGTATCACTGACAAGGAGAGGCCTGTCATCCACATACTGTATCTCCCTCCTTCTCTGTCTGGAGAGGCCTGTCACCCACATACTGCAAACATATTCTCCCTCTCGCCAGCTTTCTCTAGCTCTCGACTCTCTCTTTCTCTCTTTTTCTCTGGGGATTTCAGGGGCTTGAGTACAGCTGCTTTTAAAGTAGGCCCGTTCCTGTAAAAGCCTCATTTGTATGTTAAAACTAGCTCATCCTCCTCCTTTCCATTTACACCCTGTCTAATGATACAAGAGTGCCATGCGGAGGGTGAAGATAACAAGACCTGTAATGGAACATTCAAATAGCATCTTAATGCATTTCATAAAGTTCAAAGAGAGACACATCCACCATATTTGAGGTAATGCATCTACATGAGCAAAAATAAAGGTATCTCGAGTTCTCGGCTTGAGTGAACGACTTCATTTGGTAGAGAATCTTTACATTATATTGAGCTTCTTTAGACTTTATAAAAAATCTTTATGCTCTCACATCCGATTTACAAAAATCATTCTTCAAGGAACTGGCCGTTGAAAAATTACTTAAGGAGTGAAGTGGTTCTTCTTTGGTATAATTTAAAAGGACGCTTAATAAAATTATTTTATAAAGAGTTTTGTACCCTAAATGATATAAATACATACTCCTTTTAAAACAGTCCTTTCAGGACAGACCCCCTGTAGCAAACTAGGGTTAATAAAAGCATCACTCACCAGCACAGTGGCTGCCTTTTAACCCTAGCACACCATTAGCACTCGTATGTTACAGTATACTCTTTGTTAAATGTGCATAAACTTCTGTAGGAGAATCACATTGAACATTTGTATGAAGCTAACTTTGAAAAGTCTAAAGTGTAATATTTGTTTAACACTTTTGTTGTCATCTATATTATTCTACATGTATTTGTTTTGATGTCTTTACTGTAATTGTAATAATACATAGTAAAAGGAAAAACTAAGAACATCTATATAAAAGCAAAACACATTTGAGTAATGCTGTTGATCAGGACAGAAATATGTGGACACCTGGACATTACATCACATTATATTGAGATCAGAGGTTGCGTAATCCATAAATAACATATTTCTGTCCATGTGGTCATGCTGTCATGCTACAGCAGGCCTTCCCAAACCGCTGACAACACTGGCTGCTATTAAATCAATATTTTTTTTCTTCAAAGCTAGCTCAAGCCATGAAAACAATTCATGAAAATAACAGCACTTAGAGTTGATTGCGCCGTCTCTAGTAGGCTGAGAGACAAACTGACTAGTTGCAAAGGTGTCATCCTAAGACAGCACTGCACTGTAAGCCGCTGAGATCTTTATCCTACTCTTAATGTTGGTCTCTGGTGATTCCATGGTTGTGTGCTTGATTAGCAATCTATGATACTGAAATTGATGGACCCTCTAATTAGTAGGGGTTCCCACATACTTTTTGGGGTGTATGTGCTCTTCGTTATCCTCTGATTTGAGTTTAAATAATTGCCTTTGAGATGATGTCAAGCATTCATCAAGCACTCGCTGTGATAATGCATCTAATCATAATCATTTCCACAGTACCTGAGCGGCATAGCTCATATAATCATCTCATGTAAAATAATTCCTTGTTTATTGTAATCAGTAAAAAGCATCTCCTGCAGCTGTGGAGAGCTGCAGCAGCTCCCCTCTGCAGGGATTCAGAGAGGAGCCAGATCTACTCTATGGTTACAACATCATGGGGGACAGGCAGTGTATTTCGGGCTCATCATGGGACCCCGAGTTGTAAAGACTTGAGAGTAATGACACCATAGAGGCACAGCATAGCACCTGTGAAGCTGTTCTATAAAAGCATAAGCAAATCTCCAAACAGGAAGCTGATGGAAAACATTGTAGGTGTTGATGACAATGATCCGGTGATATAGACTGTTGCTATGTGGTACTTTGAAGTACTTTGGTCTTCACATGAGTGTATTTCACACTTTCTGAATGTTTTTAAAACTTTTTTTTACTTTACATAACTAGAAATATTATATTGCAGAACAGTAGAACAGTAGATGCTCTGTAATACTCTAACTTTAACCTTTGACTAGAAAAAAAAACAGATCAAATCAACTACAACTACTTTTTTTATTTTTTTCACTTTTGACAAAGACGAAAAACCTGGTTCGTTAAAAACAACTGGGCGTTACAGAACAAGAGATGGACAGATGTGGACAGAGGGAGGATAAACACTCACCGTTGTCTGGCGTGGTTTCTGGCTCGTTCAGCACCTCGGACAGTGACCTCCTGCTACTCTGCCCGGCCCGCGAGCACCACAACCGCGCCGCACGCGCACTGCCGCCGCGGCTGAGCTCCAACTCGAGCTGTCTGGAGTTCACCAACAGCACAGCGCTTCTGCGGGGTTTATTCACAGCAGAGCTCACAGAGCCCATTACAGAGACCCCTGCTCAGCGCAAACCCAGAAATAATACGCCCTACAAAGCTTAACTCTCTCCAGCGTCTCCCTCAGCGCCGCGCGGCTGCTCCAGCTCTCACTCTGAGACGAGGATTTGTTCTCCAGACGCTGCGGTTAGCTCTGATATATAATTCAGCCACGCACCCTGAACATGCTCCTGTCAAAGGCAAACTTTTCTGCCTTAGTTTGTTTGCAGTGGTTAGATGAGGAGCCCCTGGGAGCCGGAGTGACGTAGAGAGGAGCTCCGGATAAAAGCAAGTGGGAGGAATGAGGGAATTCAGAAAATCAGTTATCAGTTAATTAACAGTAATCAGTTATTTAACAGCTAAAAGTTATTTAACAGGTAAAAGGCCTGGAATGAAAAGCAAATATGTTTTATGCTTGAATTAAAAGTAATTCACTTTATTATTATTATTATTATTATTATTATTATTATTATTATTATTATTATTGTCGTTTCGGTTGAATACGTGTGCTGTAAAATAAAGTATCTCAGCCAGAATTAGAAATGATTAGATTTTTTCCCCTCACTTTTGCTTGTTGTCCACCAGGGAGCAGGCAGGTGAAGGAATAAAATCATGATAGGCCTCGTTTTGCACAGTACTGGATCTGCTACTTAACTTAACATCATTTATTCAACACTGACTTAACAAGATAAACAAAATATTTTTATCTGCCCCCCCAAAAAATACAGTATGACCATATTACTGCTGAAAGAATGTAACACATCATTGCATACCAATAACTAACAAGTTATTAAGTGTGTTAAAAAAATACTTCTACAGAGCAGACATGTTTGCTACAGTTACAAAGAGTGCCTCACTTCACCGTCGGGTTTTTGTCGGGTGTTGTAGTAAAATTGCGGTTATTTGAGGAGGTTGAGGCGCTCGGAGACAGCGAGAGAGAGAAAAATACCAGCGCGCGCACCGCGATATACGGAGAGAAGCTGATAATGGTTGTTGTAATGGTTGTTAACACAGCAGCTCTGTTCTGTTTTCTTTAGTTATGTTTGTCTGGAGTGCTGGAAGCTGAGTAAAATCTGGGAGACTCTGGCTGCTCCGGGGAGACTCGCTGTGTAACAGTATCGTGTTAATGTGTGGACACTGGAGCAGTTAGCTTTAGCCCCGGAGCTAAGCAGTAAAACATCCGCTCTGGTTCACGTATACAGCCGGAACTAGAAACACGTAACCGCATTATTAAAAATGTAATTGTTCGCTATAAATTATTTATTTTCACTTGTTTGGCTGAACAGTTCCAAAGGTTTCGGCTTGGGGTCCTTCACATGCGGCAGCAGCACGTTCCACCGCACCAACAACACGGGGCTGCAAACGGCGCTGCGAAACGCTAATATCGCCCGATATATCGATCGATCTCTAGTCTACACTCTGTCCCCCAGGAGGCCATGGCCCCCTCAGTCAGACTATGGCATATCCATATGGCGTCCCAATCTTGTATTTATCTAAAGCACTTTTGCCGACTTAAAAAATATGATTCTGTAAGCCTT
This sequence comes from Megaleporinus macrocephalus, assembly GCA_021613375.1. Taxonomy (NCBI): domain Eukaryota; kingdom Metazoa; phylum Chordata; class Actinopteri; order Characiformes; family Anostomidae; genus Megaleporinus; species Megaleporinus macrocephalus. The sequence continues at coordinate 31,502,175 of CM038705.1, forward strand.
CTTTAGTAAGGACATTGGTCCTGTATAGCATTAACATGCTTAAATGGTTCTTTGCATGGATAAATGGTTTCTCTAATTGATAGTGAAAGGTGTTGTAGAACCTTAGAGAACCTTCATGAAGATGTTTCTATAGAATACCAAAAAAGGGTTCTTCTATTGTTATGATGTCACACTTATAAAAATACAAGAATTTGTTTGGTTCGATAGTCTATATTAGTGTTCATGATTCTATATATTCTATATACCACTTCACTTCCGGCGCCGTGCTCAGCGGCAGCCCCTCCAGTAGCTCCGTCTTTTGTGTACTGTTTTTAGCCGTTTTTAGCGGTTTTCCTTACTTTTTCTTCAGACAGACTCAGGAGATCCTTTGTCCCGAGAGCCATCAGACTCTTCAATTCCTCCCAGTGGAGCCGGAAGAGGAAGGAGGGCAGATGAGGAACAAGTCCCTTAATTCAAATTACAGTTTATTTTTATTTGTACTGTAATCACATTACTGTACATCTGCACTCCTCGGACACTATTGACACTTTACTGGACATCTTATGTCAGCACTCATAGACACTATTGACACCTTGCCAGACATCCTGTACATTTGCACTCCTGGACACTATTTAACACTTTGCTCTACATCCTGTACATTTGCACTACTGGACACTATTTAACCACTATTTAATTTAATTTTTATATACCTTATTGGGTTTTTTTTTTTTGTACTGTGTTTGTAACTGCTGCTGGCTGCTAAATTTCCTTCGGGATCAATAAAGTATCTATCTATCTATCTATCTATCTATCTATCTATCTATCTATCTATCTATCTATCTATCTATCTATCTATCTATCTATCTATCTATCTATCTATCTATCTATCTATCTATCTATCTATCTATCTATCTATCTATCTACTAAAGATCCCTTGAAGAACCACCTATTTTAGGAGTGTGACTAAACTGAAAAATGCTATGAATTATTATTAGTAATAATTGTAGTATGGTTTTAATAAATACATTAGTTATATTAGTAACATCAATCCAACAATGTTAACTCATGTCAACAATGTTAACTAACAATATTAACAACTAAAATATGTTTAGGAAAAGCGGCAGCACTAACAGTCTCTATGCTGATTTGCGAAAAGCATCAGACAGGCTTAAAGTATTAAACCTGTTACAACTCCTGTGAAACAGACTGTATCCAAGCCAGATTACCACTCCAACTTTGTTCTTTGTACTTGGCAAAATATCTCCATCCTCACAGGAATACTCACTGTGGTGTAGCCTGGGAAAGGAGGGCAAAAGGATAAGGGCACTTGATCCAGCTTTTCACCACTTTGTGCCAAGGAACACAGAGTTAGCTACCACATGGCTAGGCGACTGTTTCCCTGTACAGTCTGTTATTTCAAGTTTGTTAAATTCTTCTATGTCTGAAGACATAGTGCGGGTTAGTTCCATTGTGAAGGAGCTGTACTGGTGTGAGTCACCGCAGGTCAGTTCCTCTGTAATGTTAATCTATCACAGGAAGTGGAAATCTGTACACTATCGAATGTAGGAAAAAATAATGGTCACCAGCTCAACAAGTAAACTAAGGACACAAAGGCTTACTACTAACAGAAGACCTCATTCACCTCACTGGTTAAGATTCTATTATAGAAAACTATTATTTCAGATAATAGTTCATAGTCATACTTCTTCTTCTTCTTCTTCTTCTTCTTCTACTACCTTCTTCATATGATGATGAGGATTATTATTAATTTATTGTTATTATTAATAATAACAATAATAGTAGAACTGTTTTAGTAAAATATATCTCATGTTTTACTCTATGTGTGCTTTGCAGAACAAAATAATTTAAATCTGATATTATCTAAGAGAAAAAGAAATATGATAGTTCACACTAAGGCAGCTCAAAGACTCAATAATCCGCTGCAGAGCACAAAAGTCAAAAGTAATTGAATGCATAATCACTACATAAAGTTCCTGAGCCCAAACATTTTTAAACAATTATAAGCCCCCAGCACCAAATATTTATAAAAATATAACTGTTAAAGGAAATAATAGGCATTATTTTTTGTAAGAGGTCAGAGTGGCCTTGTCCATTGGTGCCTTGTGAGACCATGATCCATCCCTGCTCTCTAATGAAGAGAGAAACCTGATAGAAAGTTATATTTGCCTTCACCAAAATCAAACAACAATCAGACTGACGCATTTGTTTTGTAGTTTTTCAACTTCTGTGTAAAGCGGGAACATGTGTTACAAACAATTTCATTCAATGCACAAAACATCCTCCCTTATTCATTTTGGAAAGGTTTATTGACTTAGTGAAAGCAGTGACATTTTGTTTTTTTATTGTGTACACAGGACTTTCTAGATTCTAGATTTTGGTCAGTTTGCAATAACGAGTACAAAACAGAAAAGCAGTCACTCAGATTATTGCTGCAGTCTGGTACAGTGTAAACTACGAAAGGTGTGGTAAACACGAATACTGGTAAAGCTGGTTTTCTCATTGGCCTACAGTGTCTATTCGGTTGCAACACAACTCTGTCTGCAGATCTTTCTAATATGGCAAAAGGCACTTTAAAGCTGTTTTTGTTTGTTACGCTCACAGAAACAACAGAAATACCCCACATTCTATATGGCATCCCGCTACAGTCCACTCCTCCTCAGTGCCCTATCGCTCCCGCCTTTCACAGGTTTCACATGCAGTTCACTCCAGCTCTTCATGACGCTGAGTGGACTCGTTAATTACCTGCAAATGACACATAGCAGTGAATCAGTATTACCTTTATAATGGGATATTTGTATTGCACTGATGATGATAATAAACATGGTAACAACTTACATGTCCATCTCTTGTTTCTATAGTCTTAATCACCACCTTCTTAGAAAGGTTCTCAATCATTGGTCTGGTTTCAACCATGCTTTCTGCACAGAGAAGAGACCACACAGTCTTAGTCTGTTGCCAAAGTGTAGTAAGTCATCCCTGAAAAGGTGAATCCCTTTAAGAACTGTCGATTTAAAATTCATGATCTCTGTCCACCCAGCACTATCCCTTTTTCTAGCATCAGCGCTGCATATATTTAGAAAATGCAAAAGTCATCGTTTTTATTATGTATTCAGAGACTGTAGGAGGCACAGCAGTTTGTAGGGGGGGTCTTAGGTCTAACACTGCTTGATTCATTTCAGCAATAAACAAAATGTATGTGGGTTCATACTGTACCCCTCAGATTAAAAGAAGAGATGGGGGGCATGGGTGTGGTGATCCTGGAGAAGAGACAAAGAGAGACAGTGTGAGAGAAAATCGTCATAGTAAACAGTGCATATGCTTTAGACGCTTTATATCATTTTATAATCTTAAATAAAAAGCGTGAGAAGATCATGTACATGCATACTAATCTTTAGATCTAATTATGTTCAGAATAGGTGATGCTATGGAATTGGGGCATGTCACTAACTGGGACTGAGGGAGACCTGAGCTGGTTTTGGAAGTTTTCTAAGATCTCCACCTGCTCTCTTCTCCTTCCAGCAATTTCCTGTAGGTGGCGATCTCAATATCCAGAGCCATTTTGACGTTAAGCAGGTCCTGGTACTCGCGCAGATGACGGGCCATCTCATCTTTCATGTTACGGATGTCATCTTCCAGATGAGCGATGGTGTCCTGGTAACCAGACGACTCGATGCCAAAATTATCCTCCAGCTCTCTCATCTGGCGCTCCAGGGATTCATTCTAACCAATGAGCACAAATGAATTCCTCTGTCAGGAGGCGACTTGCATAATGTATTCCACATGTTGTGTGATATTAAAAAAAACACTCACAGTGCCCTTAAGAGCATCCACCTCACAGGTCAGAGCTTGGACCTGGCGGCGGTACTCGTTGGAGTCTTGCTTGGCCAGACGGATGGCTTCATTGCTACGGGCTGCAGCTTCTGACAGATCAGCAAACTAGATTGAGGAATTAATGAACACTTCTTATTAACACTCATCAGTATACAACAAATAAGTATATGAAAGGAACATGACAGACAGCAATGTGAATGAGAGGACAAATGTAAATTCTGAGAAAGATTAGGAGCTTCAATCTCTGTCATCCTTTCTGCCTGTTTAATTAGCTCTGAACGAATCCTTGCTAATGGGGTTGGTCTAATTAACATATTAGGTCATGTTGGTTCACAGGAAAAGGGAGTGGCCATCCATATAAATATGCCAATACTCTGATTGTCATGTTTTAAAAAGTCCCATTGTGTGCAGTGCTTTTAGTGATTGGCCATCTGCCCTCTCTATCTAATGAAACCCACCATTACCATCTGCTGTGCTTTAACACAGAGGGAGGCCATGCACACCACACCACCTGCAAATTACCACAAGGGCACACTGTACTGTTAACATCAACAGCCGAGCCTACTATGCTGAGCCATGACTAATAATCATCATTTTTAAAAATGATCCATTTGTTTATTTTTAATATTAAATGGTGTGAAAAGTGAAAAATTTAAATCCTGTCTATGTTTTCAACCAGGATATGTAGAAAATAATACTAATAAACTCACCTTGGATTTGTACCATTCCTCTGCCTCCTGAATGTTCTTGGTGGCCAGAGTCTCATACTGCAAGCGGACATCCCGCAGGGCAGCGGTCAGATCAGGCTTGGCCATGTCCAAATCAATCTGCGTGTGCTGGTCACTGATCTGGGCCTGGAGCTCAGTAATCTCCTACAGATCAGGAGAGGGGAAAGCCTGGGATTACACAGCTTCCACCAGCTCGCTTCTGTACGTTTAACGTATGTCGCCCTTTGTTACACTCATATAACATCAATGTCCGCTTGCTGCTGATGTACACTGCAATTCTCAAATTCTCCAAATAAGAAGTAATAAGAAGTTTCAGATCCTTGACCTGTATTTGGCTGCTTGGTCCAGAAGTCAAAGTTCAGGCAGGTAAGGACATTAGGTAGTGACCCCTTATTGAACTGTTTATCTTTTCTTTTTTTTCTGAAGGGTCAGTCTAATAATGAAGATTTTCCTAGGGCGACATGGCCTTCTTGCCACCTTTATCCTATTGACATAATTCCTTTACCTCCACTGAGCGTTTAATCTCCATGCTAATGCCATTTCCTGCCAATCTCATGATCCTCTCAGGTCACAGTGAGAGTTCCAGTCGCATGCATGAACTTCTCTTCGTGTACAGGACAGGAGTTTATCAGGAATTAGTAAAATGATGGGTACATACCTCATCATGAAGCTTTTTGAGGAAAATGATCTCCTCCTGCAGGGACTCCACCTTCCGCTCCAGGTCTAGACGAGCCAGGGAAGCACTATCGACATCCTGTGAGAATAGGATGCAAACAGCACCTCAGTACAATGCAGTTATCTAAACACTCTTATCTTGCTCTAAATGTTCTTAGAAAAAAAGACTTTTCATGTTTGTGGTGAGTCCTTTTAAAACAGTTCTTCACATTCTTATTCACAAAAATGCTACAGAGAAAATATTTTACTAAGACTAAAGAGGAATCACCAGAATCTAGTACAGGTTTCCAAACAAAGCTCATACAAATTAGGCTGCTTTCTAGGGCTTTTGCCTAGTACAGTGCTGAATGAGCTGAATCGCATGAGTCTATTGGCGCCTTGCAGAGAATCTGTTTTTGTATGTCTATCAGGAAACCTACAGGTGGTCATGACAGATTCAATTGAACACACACATCCCCTTATTGTATTCTCACAATGTCTGAAGTCATCAGTTTCCCACAGCTAAGAGCAGTGCCACACACTTGGACAACAGCTTGTTTTGTCATCTATGCGCAGCCCCCCTCTCCTCATCAGAGCAGAAACAATGCCAGAGGAGAATCAGCTTTTCTGCCATAAGTTCCAAAGACAAAGCTGCCCATTGACCAGTGTTTCTAACCCTGACACTGGACCACAGTGTCACGCTCCCGCAAGGCTGGGAGGTGTTGTACACCATCCCCCGCACTCAGAAAACACTGCTGATCACACCCTGCAAAAACAGAGTGGTTTGAGAATACCAGTAAAACGGCTTACGAAGCAGTTTTCACTGATATAATATACTGCATGTAAAGCGATGCTTTGAGGAAGAAGAGCTATAAGAAGAAGTAAAGAATGTGTTTCTACATGTGGAAGCATACCTGTCTGAAGCTATGGAGGTTACTTTCAGCATCTTCTCTTTGAATGATCTCTTCTTGAAGCCTGTAAGTGACACAGGAGCATTAGAGCAGTGCCACACCCACTCTGACAGTACTGACTGTGCAAGCTGCACCTAAGTCACCAAATTAGAGGCAAACAAACATGTACATAAAAGAAAATGTTTTAGTATGTTTGACTGCAGGATGTATTTACTAACCTGTTAACTGACCATCATTGACAGTCATGTACAGTTATATGCAAAAGTTTAGACACACATGCTTTGTTGATTTTCTAAATAAAGGTAAGTACACATCCTTTACAGATAATAAGAGTTTGCTGAATTAAACATAAGGGGCAAAAAGCAACATAAAATGTGGCATTATGGCAAATAAGTAGAAGTTTTGCACTAAAATAAGCAGTTTAACATAGTTACACATTATTCCATATGTCTCTATACAGAAGAGTAAGAACTTATTATAATAAAAACACAGTAGGGTATCAAAAATTTACAACCGATCTAAATTACACTGCAACTTTATTCCAAAACATAATAATAACTAGTCCAGCATGCAAACACCAAGTCCACACCCAGTTCCAACAGGCAGAAACAGTGCTCAATTCTCTATATTGCTTCAAAATAAATGAATAAGTAAATAAAACAAAACCTGAGAGGAGATCTACTGTAATTGCAGTGAATCCGGGTGTTTAAATACGTACCAAGTTGCACCAAAAATAGTTTTAAAAAATAATTACCCTTAAGCTGGTGGACTATGAGTGTTAAAGCACTTAGGCTGCCCAACTACAGCTATGAAAGTGGAATGAGGGAATAAATGAATGGAGGAATGAATGAATGAATGTTCTTTAAACAGTAAAGTTTTTTCCCCATCCATGTACACTTTTTCATGAAGAAGTTTGTGCCTACTTCTCACGGAGGCGCTGAATGTCCTCTCCCAGGTTGTCTCTGTCCACCTCCACTCTGGCCTTGTCTCCAGTCAGTTGGTCCACTTGCCGGCGCAGTTCTCTCATCTCCTCCTCATACAGATCTCCCACACGGGACGTGCCTTTGCCCCTCAGCTGCTCCAGCTCGACGATGAGGGTCTTGTTCTGCTGCTCCAGGAAGCGCACCTTCTCTATGTAGCTGGCGAAGCGGTCGTTCAGGTGCTGCATCTCGGCCTTCTCGTTGGTGCGGTTGGCCTTGAACTCTGTGTTGATGGCGTCGGACAGGGCGAAGTCCAGCGTGTCCGAGGACAGTCGGGGCCATGGCGCGCTGCGTAGCCTGCTGCTCCTGCTAGAGGAGATGCAGACGGAGGGAGGCGCCGAGGAGACGCTGTAAGTCATCCGGGACGAGCGCACGGGACTGGAGTAGCGCGCGCTGGAGATAGAGGAGCGAGCCACGGGCGCGCGCTCCCCACCGAACATCCTGGTGTAGGAGGAGGACTGGCGGGTCGAGGCTCTGGAAGCCATTTTGTAGGTAGTCCTTCTGGTTCTGGGGAGTTTCTCCTTCAGTAGTTTATGAAGAAGTGAACGCCCACGTCTCTGCGAGCGGTTCGGGTGAGCGTTTCCCCTGCAGATCTGATCCGAGAGTTTTGGGCAGCTTTTATACCCCCCACTCCCCCCACCCCGTCCTAATGACAGTGTGCAGAGGGGCGGAGAGAGCAGAGCCCGAATCTGCTGCACATAGTGCGTCTCCTAAAACAGAGGAGAACAACAGAACATACATCACTGTGTAAAAGAAAGATATTTAGATTACAGAGAACTTCTACTTATTATAATAACTTAGTTATTAGTCTAGTATACAGCTTAGAGCAGACATGAGTATATGATGAAGTACAAAATAAAACATGAGATTTCAATCAATATGATGCTATTCTAAATAAAAGCAAAATGAAAATGAATGTATTTGTTCTTCTTCTTTTATTTATTTGCCTTCATCTTCCTCTTCTCCTTATTATAATTATTGTTAGTTTATTTACATTATTTATTGTTATTTATTCTTTTTTAGTTCTCTGCTGAAAAAAAGGCCACAAGACCCATTAGAATTAAAACCTGATGGCTTTGCTTTCTGATGGGAATTGATTTAATGGTTACCATTAGAGCACACTAGTCCCTGACTGTTAAGCTGCCATTTTGTGTTGTTCCTGAGTGAAGAGCAGAAAGCTAAACATAAATCGTAAGGTATCATTCAGCATGTCCAGCTTTAGCTAGAGACTTTACTCAAGAGGAAAACTTTTTAGATTGTCTTATTTTCTGTAGGGCTGACTGCAGTCTATATGACATAATGTGACGGTGGTGGTCTTCAAGGAGAGGAATTGGGACTATTTTTCATGCTTTCTGTTATAAAGAAAAAAATCATTTGGGTTGGTTCCATTGGGTTTAATACTATTGGACATGCACATTGTAAGGCAAGTCTTAACAGTCAGGATTCCCTTTAAAAAACATCAAATGTATCTGGAATCGGTTCCACCTGTTAAACCATTACAGTCTTTTACACTCAAACGATCAGAAAATACTATTACACACCACCAGGAACCAATAGACTTTTAATGGGTTATGTTTTTTTTTTTCAGTATGGATATTATATTATATGAGTATGTTATTATAACACGGAGCGCTATTTGATTTGTTGTTTGTTGTAGTTACTGTTGTTTTAAGTCAGTGCTTATATAGTGAAAAATAGCTTCTATAGTGAAAACCACTCTGTCCTGGTATATGCGAAAACAATTCATTGACTGGTTGGTTAATTGGTCAATTTACTTTATATGTCCTGTTTCTCTCTCTCTCTCTCTGTCTGCTCATCACAAAGAAGGATTTCTTAGTAAACTACATAATTAAGCAATAATTAACGTAATAATAACGTAAGGACTGTCTAGTAGAAGCGTTCATACCTTTTCTCCTATTAGACAGGTTTCTTTTCCTTTTTTTAGTCAAGTGGACACACCAAGAACTCTTACTTGCTTACTAACGTACTTACTAATTTTCTTATTTACTTACATCAGTATACTGGCGTGTGTGGTAGGGCGGAACCTTCCCACAGGAGCGCTGTTTCTAGGGGGACCTGTACCGTTAGCATGCTGTAGCTAAGTGTGCGGTAAACATGGAGAAGCTGCGGGTTTTGGAGCTCTACAGCGGTATAGGAGGAATGCATTATTCACTCACAGGTGTCCTTTAACATACTTACACATCTTTAAATTAGTTAAAACGAGACACATTCGTTTAACTATGGTTCAGCTCCGCTTTGGTTGAAATAGACTGATTGACAGACACGCTAGTTATAGCTGTCTCTCTCTCTCTCTCTCTCTCTCTCTCTCTCTCTTTCTTTCTCTCTCTGAGTATGTCAGTCTGTCAGTCTGTCTGCTTTCTTGGACTCAGCAGGTGTCACTGTTCTCTTGAACTTGATTGACAAGACGCGATTCTGTCATGATCCAGAGAAAGTAACGAAAGTAACGTGATCTGTGATCTTGTTTGGAATACTGATTCTGAATACAGTTAGTAGTTATTCCGCAGGACCCCCACAGGACCAACACTGAACAGGTACTATTCAGGTGGTGGGTCTCAGCACTACAGTAAGACTGTCAGATACATACGTGTGTTCTTAACTGTCCACTTTATTAGTCCTAACTCACTGGGTCACTTTAAGATGGGGCACCTTGTGAGAAGATGGCTTACCTGTCAGTGCACTGTTTGTGTTAATCATCTTCTCGTCATTCTTTATGCTGTTTTGGTTGGTGGACTGTTCTCCGTCCAGCAGTTACACTGAGTTGTTTAAAAACTCTGGCAGCACTGCAGTGTCTGATCCACTCACACCAGCACATGTGGTCCTGTGGAGGGTCTTGACCCTTGATGAACAAGGGAAAGGAACAAATTAATCAGAGAAACAGATGGTCTTCAGTCTGTAACTGTAGTACTACAGGGTGCACATATATGAGGTAATGAAATTGTACGGTAAGAATAATTAGTTTAGATACAAAGAGGAGGTCCTATTAACGTGACCGGTGTATGTGTCTGCTATCCCAGGCATGCCTTACGTGCTGACTTTACCTGTGCTCTGCCTTTCGATGATTTAGTGAGTCTGTTGTTCATTCTGTTTAAAAGAGATTGGATATTAAGCTGTTAGGTCATGTTCAAAGGTTTCATATATTTATTTCCTCCTTAGAGAGCTCCGTGCCTGCTGAAGTGGTAGCTGCAGTGGATGTGAACACGACTGCCAATAAAATATACAAACACAACTTCCCAAATACTCTTCTGCTACCCAAGACGATTGAAGTAAGCATCTGATAGCTAATCCTGTTCTTAGTTTTCAAATTACCAATCAAAAGGTCCTAGTCAACTTCCCTAGGCCTACATATTACAGTGATACCGGCTGCTAATACTAATGCACAGTGGTAATGTATCTGTATTGATGTTGAAAAAAAGAAAAGGAAGAAAAAATGTTTAGATTTAATTTATATTTAAAACCTATACCTAATGGTGTACTTGTATTTCTGAAGAGCAGAGTGGATAGGTTATAATTGTTTTTTCCCCCTCTATTTCTTTCTGTATATTTAACCATCTACACACTACAATTCACTGTAGTAGTCATTCCAGTCATTTTCTACATTTTTATGTACCAGCTTTGGCCCACAAATCCCATATCGGTGTATACCTACTTACTACTTAGCTGAAAGTAAAAGAATAGGAGCTGGATCACTAGAGAAACGTTTTGTGTTGGTTCGCTGATAAGAGGAGGGTTTCTTGGTTATAGTACATTAATTCAATCATGTCAATGATATGACCTTTATTTATAAAACCACTAGACCTAAAAAGTAGTGCAGTGCATACAGTATTCTGCTTTGTGTTCATGTACTTTTTAAACATCTGAATAGACCTGAAGGAATGTGCTTTTGTAGCACAGCAATACTGCTGTCTCTCCTCACCACTAGGGGAAAGCAGCGGTCAGCCACTGTGTCCTCTGTCTAAAATGGATGGTTTTATTTGGAGCAAAGTCTCAGTTCCTGCTCCAGGAAAGAGATTTGTGTAATATACTTTTAAGAATGTAATAAAAGTATAGACTAAAGTAAGACTACGATTAACTATAAGCAGTAGGTAATTTAATGCACTGCTATATTGTGTTTGTAATGAAACTGTTTTGATTTAAGAAATCCTTTTTTTATGAAAAGCTAAGCCAATGCTTAAACGAATATCCCTAAAACAATACTCTAATCTGGGTAGTCAATAATAGTGCTCTGTTCGCAGCCAGTTAGGTCTAATTCCACTTAATAAAAGGCCAGTACTTTGACAAAAGTCCTTTTCATTTATGGAATTATACTTTATTTGAAAAATTACATAATGAAACAGCTTTTCTCTTGCACCATCTACTTTATTGAACTTCTTAAGCTGCTGGCAGGCTAGTGGTTTACTTTTTAATCTTAAAAGTAGTTATTTATATTTGTTTTATTTGATTATTCATCAAATTGTACATTATTTGGAAGCAGCTATGAAGCTAATGTTATATGTATCTTCATGTCTTTTGCAGTTTAAGTTGTTAATGTAGATCTATCCACACTTCATTCCATGACCTGCAGTTAGAGAAATATTTTAAGTGAAAGAATAACTCGCTGGATTTAGTGTTGGGTAAAGGTTGTGTGCACCGTCAGCAGTGGTAATGCTGCGCCAGCTGACCTCACTCCCTGGAATATGCTTTAGTAAGCCCCTATAACAATAAAATATGATCCAACACTCATAAATATTTGGACAGTAACATCACTTTTTTGTAATTCTGCCTCTGTACACCACCACAGTGGATTTCAAGTGAAGCTGTCAAGATGTGATTGAAGTGTAAACTTTCAACTTTAATTTAGTAGGTCTAACATGAAAATATTGCATTAACCATATAGGAATCGCTGCCATTTTTAACATAGTACCTCAAAACATACTTGGACAGTTGGCTTGTATGCAGTTTAGTGGCCATGTGTTTTATATTTCATTATTATTTCATTATTAATGAGAAAGGTTTTGGAGATGATTCCAGTTGTTGCATTTGGTAGCTGTTCATGTGAACTGTCAGTATACTGTCCAAAGAGGTGTTGATGCAGCAAAACAAAGCTATCAGAGTGACAGCAGAGACTTTAAGAGTGGTCAGATTGGCAGTTTGGTACATTCTTAAAAAAGGAATGCACTGACAAACTCAGTAACACAGCAGCTACAGTGGATCACAGGATTATTTCCGTGGTGAAGCTTCATAACATCTAATCAAGTCAAGGATGTTGTGGAGGTTGGCACGTCATTGTCAAAGTCTGCAATCAAGAGACGCCTTTATAAATGTAAATACCTCTAAAATCCACTGGTAACACTCAGAAGCAGAAAGGCTAAATTAGACTTGGCTTTAAACATCTAAAAGAGAGCCTGCCCAGTCCTGGAGACAGATGAAACCGAGATTAAGAATTGATAAAGAAACCAGAATGATTGGAAGAGAAGAGTGTGGAGAAGGAAATTAAATGCTGCAAAACAGGCTGCACTTCACAGTACAGACAGATGGCGACCCAGAAGCAACCTAAACGCTTCTTAAAGTAAAAAAAAGAAATGTTTTTCAATGGTCGAGTCACCTGACCTAAATTGAGCAGGCTTTTCACTTACTGAAGACAGAAATATCTACAAACAAGGAAGGAAGCATTTATCCAGACTTCAGGCAGTTGATGACTGCAAAAGATTGGCTTTAGAAATCCATGTGTATATAAAAACAGACTTCAGCTAAAGACTTCAATCACATCTTGCTGCTTCATTTCAAATCCATTGTGGTCGTGTACAGAGACAACTCGCAAACATGGTGTCATTGTCCAAACACTTATAAACATGACTTTATAGACTATATATTTATGGTCTTCATTAAAAGATGGATGTTCTTTATCTTAGTAGAGTTACAAATCCAAGATTTCCCACAAACCCTGTTTCCCTTTACCGTATTGGCTTGTATTCAGTTTATGATTTGTAAACTAATAAATGCTTATTAAGCTCATTTGTTTATAAAACATTGCTGTTTAGACACAAGTTACAGGTTCCTCAGGAAGCGTTTGTTTATTACAGAATTAGCAAACCTTGAAAGTCTTGGGCAGTGTAAAATATATGTGATCTACAGCTCCCTTATTATATCTAATATGTTTGTGTTGTTTCTGTTAGGGAATGACATTAAGTGATTTCAATAAACTGGATTTTGATATGATTTTGATGAGCCCCCCATGTCAGCCATTCACCAGGTAATTCTACATGTATATGCTGTTTTCATTGATGACATTAGAAATGAAGAATGATGCATTTTTTTTGTTGTTTGTTGATTTATTTATTTTTCTTGTGTTTGTTTTCCCTGCAGGATTGGGTTACAGGGAGATGTTTCTGACCCCAGAACAAAAAGCTTTCTCTATATCTTGGACCTTTTGCCAAGGTTAAGAAGACCTCTGTGCTTTCTCCACATATTCTGCTTCTATTGAAGATGGTGTATTCTCTGTTGTCTTTTTATTGACATTCAGTATTTTATCTGTTGTTGTATTTAATCTTTTTACATTGTTATCTTAGCTTGCTCATGTACTCATCTACTTCATTAGGCGTACCTTCTTGTATCTACATGTCCATTTTATTAGTTCCACTTACCATAGAGGTGCACTTGGCTGTTCTACAGTTGCAGGCTGTAATTCCTCGCATTTACTAAATACTTTGTTAGCCTTATGTTAGCCTCCTGTTTATCCTGTTTTTTAAGGATCAAAATCCCCCACAGGACCACCACATAGCAGGTGTTATTTGGGGGATGGATCATTCTTAGCACTGCAGTAACACAGACATGGTAATGATGTGTTAGTGTGTGTTGCACTGGTACAAGTGGATTGGACACAGCAGTGTTACTGGAGTTTTTAATCCTGACTCACTGCCCACTCTATTAGACACTCTGTTACTAATGAAGTGAGCTGTGGGTGTTTTTTTCTGTTATTATTATTATCATTAGGATCTTTTTTCATTTATAAATGATTGTTTTATAAATAATTAATTCATGTAAAATAACTTTTAAAGCACCTTCTGTTTAACACTACCATAGCATGTTATTTACAGAATTATTTTTGAACAAGACTGTCTTAAAGCCGTTTTCTTAAAGAATGTGCCGCTGTGTTGTATCTGTAGGCTGAACAAGCTGCCACGTTACATTCTGCTGGAGAACGTGAAAGGATTTGAAACATCGTCTGCAAGGTAACATGGGAGATGGGGCAGTTCCTCTTCTCAGGAGGTTACTATGTTACATGGCTATCAGCCAGTGAGGTCCAGGGCTGAGCAGTTTGTTCTCCCCCTGTCAGTGTCACTGTGTGCACTTACATTCCAAGCACAATAAAACAAATTTAGCTTTGGAAAGAAATGCTAATTTGAAGAATGAGGAGGGTGGACTTGCACTCCATCCAAAATAAACGAAGCACACTGTGCAGATTTGGTGATCTGGCCTTATGTTGTTTTCACAGAGATACTTTGATACAGACTTTGAAGGAATGTGGATACAGTTTTCAGGAATTTCTGATCTCACCCACTTGTGTAAGTGATTTGTTCTTTGTTTTATTCAAGAGGTCAACACTTTCTATATGCCATTGTGACTATGGTTTCAATAAAAAAGTCCATATCATCTACAGTGTTTCAGTATTGAGCAAACTAGATGATTATATCATTTCGGTGATTTATGCCTATTCAGAACAATCTATTCAAGTGACTTATATTTTAGTTCTTTGGATTCTTTGCTACAAGTTTTAGATGTATGCAATACATAGTAGTATACAGAGTGGCTTACGTCACATGTTCTATTAGTTTTAGACGATTACTTAATCTCATGTTACTACTATTTTTTTTTTTTTATAGCTGGGTATACCAAATTCAAGGCTGCGCTATTTCCTTATCGCCAAGGCACCCCCAGGTTCATTATCATTTCAGACATCTTCAGAGGTAAATACCTCTTCTCGTTTCGAACAGTTCATAACACTATATCATTTCTAATACATGTATTTAGCATTTTGACCAGCTAATCCTTGTACTGCTCCTGATAGATTCTACAGAGCTTTCCAAAGATGGACTCTAGTGATGACAAAGACAGTTCCATAATCCCAGATAGCCACAGTAGTGCCCTCAGTACTGGAACCAGGGATAACAAGGACATTATCTATAAGTTGGAGACAGCTCAGGACCTGGAGAGGAAGAAAAGTCAAAACAGTGAGGAGTCAGTGAGGAGACTGCAGGATTTCCTAGAAGAGGAAGGAAAGGGAACAGAGATGGACCATTATCTGCTGCCTTCGAAAACCCTGCTCAGATATGCCCTGCTCATGGACATAGTTAACCCAAACTGCAGGAGATCAGTCTGCTTCACTAAAGGGTGAGAGATCAGAAAGAAGTGTTACTGCCTTTAAATAAATTGTGTGTTCTTTAATGATTTCATTTGGTTATTAGTCTGTATCTGCGGCCACTAACTGTATCTACTGCTCACTGTACTGAATAATGATCTTGTTCCTCATTAGATATGGACATTATGTGGAGGGAACTGGTTCTGTTCTGCAGTCCTGTACAGATGTAGAACTGGAGAGTGTCTTCAAGTCACTAGAGGTGTTGTCTGACGAAGAGAAGCTGAAGCAGCTATCCCGACTGAAGCTCAGATACTTCACACCCAGAGAGATAGCCAACCTTATGGGCTTCCCCTCACACTTCAGTAAGCAAGTCACCGTTTGTGTAGATTACAGAGTAAAGATCAACTTCTATGTTGAGTAACTAAGTTGAATTATGAAAAAACTTGTTTTTAAGTACACCCTGGTTAATTCCCATGATAATGCAATGTTTTGCTACATTTTGAGTCATTACAGTATTTTGATTTTATTCAATGGACTGATGGGTCCTCGTAAGTCAGTTGGTATAAAGTCCCCCATAAGTTTTATGTTAACTAGAAATTGTTGTGTATTTTACTGAACGGTGCAAAAATTAATTAGTAACCATCCCTCTGTTAGACCTCCTGACACAGACTGTTCTTTTATTTGTTTATTTATTTATTTATGGAGAACATGTGTCTTTGTTAACTCTTAAAAACTGAGATCTTGTTAATAGAAGCACACTTTACATTTTGACTATTTACTTTCTACTTTATTTTTTGTTTCAGCTTTTCCACCAGATATCTCCATTAAGCAGCAGTACCGGGTTCTGGGAAACAGTCTAAACGTTCATGTAGTGGCCAAGCTCATCAGTCTTATGGTGTTGTGACCTACAGATATGCATTTCTGCAGTTCGTGAAGTGAGAGATGAAAAGCCACTGCAAGTTGCACAGGACTTTTCTGGAGTGGACATTTTGTGTTCTTTGTTTTTTATACATTGCCTTATTGTTGTTTATATGAAAAACATTTTCTTGTTTTGTCTTAAATGAAAATGTGTTCAAATGTATATAGTTAAAAATAAACTTTTTAAAGAGAACTGGACCTGTTGAATAATGACTATTGTACTTTATCCCCTTAGCGTTAGGGTTTGGGGAAGGGGGTTGGACCAATCTTGCCGCAAAACCCAGTGTGTTCAGGACTCTGGTTACTGATCTATGAACATCATATGACAGTGCCTGGTAATCACACAGTAAAGTGAATAAACTGCTTTGCAGTTCTGGTAATTGCTGTCTTGTACCCTACCTATCACTCTTCCTTTATTGGTGAATGTATTGGTCTCGGAGGACTTGTTGGGGCAAAGTGCGTCTATGTAAGTGTGGACCATTTAGACGATCTCTGGGTTCGTCTGCAGTGTGGTGTCTGAAGAGCGTCCTGAGATAAACTCTCAGCATGGCTCGGACACTACGGCTGTCTTGGCCATTGTTAGCCCTCCTCTTCCTCAGTGGACTGCAGTGTGACCAGGGCAATCAGGCCCACAGCCGCAGCAAGAGGGATATCAGCAATGCCCAGTGAGTAGATTGTTACGTTAGAGTTCCAGTAGTTTCACATAGCTCACTTTTAAACTGATCTGTTATCAAATAACTTGACTGTTGAAGATGTTTTTCAAAGCTAATGGTTTTAAGGTATATTTTGAATGCTGAAAGTGTACTTTAAAACAATTTAAATTAAATGCTTGTACAGATGGATAGATGTGTAGGATCTGCTGACAAGTCCCATACAGATTATTTACAAGTGCTCAAATTGTAGGTCTTGGGCTAAATAGTTGGGATCAGGGTCAGTGTTCAAGTAACAAGATTTTAATCTATTATATTCATCTTGAAGTCCAGTAATATAGATATGTAGATGAGTTTTAGTTGTTAGAGCATCTACTGTTGACTCTACAAGTGTTACAGTGCAATGAAATTAAGCCTAAAGTAATTTAAAAATCTGGATTTAAAAAAGTTAATAAATAAGGAACTGCGTTGTGAAAAACCTCTAATCCAGTTCCATGATTTAAGTCTCTTGTGATGATCTACAGGCCTCGCATGACCTCAGAGAATGGTCACCTTACTTTCTCAGCTGGAAACAATAAAGACATCAATTTTAAGATCACAGGAACAGGCAGTGTGAAAGTGGGGAATGAGGACCTCACTCTGCAAATAAACCAGGTAAGATTTTTGTTAGCCTCACATCAAGTTCTTTCTTTTTAGGCCTTGCTTGAACAAGAAAAAAGTACAAATACGTCATTACCTTACTTAAGTAGAAATTTTGGGTATTTATACTTTCCTGAAGAAATTATTTTTCAGCTGACTTTTTACTTCTACTCCTTACATTTTCACTCCATTATCTGTACTTTCTACTCCTTACATTTTAAAAATAGCCTTGTTACTTCTATTTCATTTTCAGCTTGTTTTCATTCATGTACATTTACATTTCAATAAAGGTTATTAATAACATGACTTTGAAGTTTCACTTTTTGCACCATAACAATACTTATAGACACCTAGTCATCATATCTTCTGCTCAATGAAACACATGTTAATGTTCAGTAGTACACAGATATGCTTCTTTAATATATTTACATTGTACTAAAATACATTCATTATCACTGGGTGTGTATGCGGCTGAAACAGGAAGCCGAGTGCATCCCAAATTTATCAACATTAACTTTTTAATATAACATCATAGCCATTACAGCTTTTAGAAGAATGGGGTTTTTGGGTATAGACCCCTGTGGTGCGGCCTAAGCTTTTGTCCCTAATGCCATTTTTTCCCCTTACATTACTTTTACTTTTATACTTTAATTTGTTTTGAAAGCAGTACTTTTACACTTTTACTGTAAAAAGCGTCTACAGAAGTAGACTAGTATCTATACTTTCTTCCTGAGTAATGAATGTGAATAATTTTGACACCTTTGGACTTATTGCACAGAACTTCCTGTCACTGAAAATGCAATGTCTGAAATTGAAATGTAACATCTATAAAATGCATTGAACTTTCTCCTTAGTAGAACTCAAAAACAAATTTCCTTTCATACTAGTCTGTCATTCATAGTTTCAGTGAGTAAGTCCAGAATTTTCTTAATTGTTAATGAAGTATATGTTAATTTCAGATCAAAACTAACAAAGCAGACATTGAAACACTGAAGAACAGTGGCCCATCTGAAGATATCACTAACCAGCTGAATCAGCTGAAGACAAGAGTGACCACACTCGAGACAAAAGTTGAGACAATAGAGCAGGTGAAGACTTTTTTTTATTATTATTTTCTATTACTCTTTTAAAACTCTTTTAAAACGTACACATTTACTTATATACTGCTTGTGTTTCTGCTTTATTAGACAATCCAGCGAAAGACATGTAGCAGCAACCCATGCCAGAACTCTGGGACGTGCCTGAACCTACTGGACTCTTTTCACTGCCTCTGTCCTCAGAACTGGCAGGTACATTAGATGTCACTGAATTCCACAAAACACCTACTTATACTGCCTTAAATACCTGTGGATAGGGTGGAGGGGTTATTCTTTTTATTTGTTTATATTTATTTAGCATTTTTTTGTGACAGGGCCCCACTTGTGCTGTTGATGTGAACGAGTGTCAGATTTATGCTGGAACCTCTCAGGGCTGCCAGAATGGAGCCACATGTAACAACACTCCTGGATCTTTCACGTAATACTCTTCCCAGTGATCACTTCCATTTACGCTCATGATTAAACTCTCTTTATGCTACAGAACAGAAGTGGATCATTTAGAAACAGATTCATGGTAAGACTTGTGGTATCTTGACCCTATTGTTCTGATTTTTTTCTCCTTTCTTTCTGTCTAGGTGCACTTGTCCTCCAGAGTGGTATGGACCGCACTGCACCTCTCGCTACGATGACTGTGCAGGCGGAAGTCAGGACCTGTGCGTTCATGGGACATGCATTGATTCCGACAGGGTTACACCCAATGAGGTAACTGCAGTTGTATGAACGTATGCCTTTTTAAAGATAAATACATGTTCAAATGCAATCAATTGCATATATTCATTAATTTATTCATCATCTAAGCACCGTGGACAGTCCATCATAGGACAGGCACACCAACATACATATATATATACACAGGGGCAATTTAGCATTTCCAGCTCATCTGACCACATGACTCTCGACTATGGAAGGAATTCAGAAAGAACATGCAAACTCCATACAAACGAATCCTGTTCACCTGGAATTAAACCCAGACCCCTTTACTATGGGGCTGCCCAATTGTATAAAGCACACTGAATTTATTGCTGCATTATGATTAAAAACAGTTGTGCTTCCTATGGTTGCATAGTGGGCAGTGATCATTGAGACCAGAGTTAAATGATCGTAAGGAACAAGATTGCTCAGTGTTGTTTTAAATGCTGTTAAGACGCCATTTAGTTCAAATTTACATTCTTGTATAGCACTCTCAAAGCTGGGGTCAGCAAAGTGAGCCCAGTCTCCCTTATTCTAAGACAACTCAAAGAGTTCCTTTTGATCTGTACTTTTTTTTACCAGCCCAAATATAATTGCATCTGTGATGCTGGATGGACGGCCCCTCCTGGCAGCTCTGCCTGCACAGCAGATGTGGATGAGTGTAGCCTTCCCAACAAGCCTTGCTCCACTAACCCTCCTGTTGAGTGCTTCAACACACAAGGCTCCTACTTCTGTGGGGCCTGTCCAGCAGGTAAAACTTCTTACAGTAAACATCTTATTGTAAAACATCCTACATTTTGTAAAGGTTTAACCTTTCGCCCAACAAATCATTTCTTGATTCTTTTTTTCATATTAAAATGTTGATCAGGGTTTACATTTGATCCTGATTAGCCTTAGATCAGGATTCTTCTTGTTATCGTTCTGTGTAATACATGTCCCAACTGATGTGCTGTTCTGCATTGCACTACATTAAACAAATGATAAATGTCTATATTACATATCAGAAGTGGGTAAATTAGGTCTAATTTAGGAGTGGGTTCCAACTGTTTGATGTCTCTTTTTGAGTCTCTCCAGTGGAAAAAAAACAAATTTTCAAAACATTAATTTCTTTTTTTCTGTTTAGCAGTTATTTTGTTTTCTATTTTACTTTATACATATTTTACTTAAAAAAGAAAACTAAACCAATCTATGCTATGTTTACATGTCCCTTTACTTTAAAACAAGAGCACCAAACATTGCCGTACAATGCTTAAATGATTTTTACAAAAATAGTTCACTCATTAAACACAAAACAGCAGCAGAGGTATCCAGACAGATGGGAAACTGGACTTCTTACCTCTTTCACATGAGTGCAATGTTCAGAACAAATGAACTTGATTTACAGCTGGTTATATTTTTGGGAAGGAGATGATAGGACTGAAATGAAGAATGTCAGTCAATATCCTACTGAGTATATTCCATTCTTTATGGACTATGATTATTGTTGTATCAGCTTTTCTAAAGTCTATGTTTTGTGCTATCTTACATATTTCAGGCTGGCAAGGCAATGGCTACAGCTGTCAGGATGTGAATGAGTGTGACACAAACAATGGGGGCTGTTCAACCTCCCCCATGGTGCCTTGCCTCAACACAATGGGTTCCTTCCACTGTGGCCAGTGTCCTCCAGGTACCACTTTGGTCCACCATCCATCATTCATCATCCCCTCTTCCATGATCGCATTTTTGCACTTACTTCTTTACTTGAATTATTTTTTAATGATAAAATTGTTATTTCATAAGTTACCGCTTCACTAGGTGTCTGATATAATAAACAATTTTTTTTTAAAAACTGATTACAGTTCTTGACAGAACCGAGCACAAATGTATTTGTGAGTCTAAGATTGTACTTCAGTTAGATGACTGTATCTGTAAATTGTGACTTTTGTAACATTTAAAGGAAAAGTACAGCATTTTGTTATTAATAGTTTGGGTAAAATAATGGCATTAACTCAAGTTCTCTCTGGATAGGTTATGAGGGAGATGGAAAAACTTGTACTCAAGCTGACATTTGTTCAACCAACAATGGAGGATGTTATCCACTGGCCACTTGTGCTTCTGTCCCAGGTGTCACATTCAAACACGTTTCACACTTTTACAGTAGTTACTCTTCACAGTAGCACATGACAGGTCACAGTAAGGGGTACCATAAAGTCCATAAAGATGGGTATTTAAAGTTTAAATACAACACTGTTATCAGTTATGTGTTAACATAAAAGCTATCTTGCGCAATTATTATGACAAGGACTATGAATCCAGGTATCCTTCTGTTTGATTTCTCCAGAAGTGCCTGTGGCTCATTTCACAGCTTGTAATGTGCTGGTTTTAATCATTTACCCCCTCAGGTAGCAATATCCCAACCTGCACTTGTCCACCTGGTTATGTGGGCAATGGATTTGGACCTGCTGGTTGTACCCAGGTCACTGACACCTGTGGCACTAGCAATCCTTGTGTCAATGGCCAGTGTGAGGTAGGTGCCATATCTATATTTAACTGAGTTATCTATATTCTTTCCTTTGTCTTTTGCTTAACAGCACATTACTTTTTACCAGAACACTGCCACTGGATATGTCTGCCGCTGTGATCCAGGCTGGACAGGCCAGAACTGTGACCAGAACATCAATGAGTGTGCCAGTAACCCCTGCCAAAATGGAGGCACCTGCACTGACGGCATTAATGGCTATACCTGTACATGCACATCACAGTGGACTGGCCCGCAATGCCAGACTCCACAAGAAGGTTTGTGGAAATGAAGCTGTGTTAGTAGGTCAGTTTCTTGGCTAATACTTTGAGTATGAAGTTATTAAACCATGTATTTATTCTTCAGAATGTGGAGGAGTGCTCCAGGGTCTCGCTGGGACCTTCAGTTACCCCAACAATCCTGGGCATGATCAGTATGACCACATGGTCAGTTGTGCCTGGGTCATCAGAACTGATGCTGACAAGGTTGGCACAAACTACAGCTTTACAAGGCTTTCAAAAAAGTTACATTTTACGACCCTGCTTTTAATACTTTTCAAAGGATTAATCATTTCTCTCTCTCTCTCTCTCTCTCTCTCTCTATCTCTTTCTCTCTCTCTCTCTCTCTCTTTCTCCCCCAGATTCTGCGCATCACATTCCCTTTCTTTGAGCTAGAGCAGAGCAGCACCTGTAGCTTTGACTTCCTCCAGATCCACGATGGAGAGAGCGCCTCTGCCTACATGCTTGGCAAATACTGTGGCACCAGCGCCCCAGCTGAGCTCTTCAGCTCCCACAACTCTCTGTACTTCTGGTTCCGCTCTGACCACATAATAAACAAAGGTGGCTTCACTGTGTCCTGGACTTCCCAAGCACCAGGTACGACCTAAGACTTAATTTCTTAAAGTGGACAGTATCTATACTTTCCTGTCTTATGCCAAACCCATTGATGTTTATATTCTAGTTTGTGGTGGTCATCTGACTAATACATATGGTGACATCAAATCGCCTGGTTACCCGGGCAATTACCCACCAAACCGTGACTGCTACTGGACGATAGATGTGGGTCCAGGGCTGATCATTACCTTCGCCTTTGGAACACTCAGTCTTGAACACCATCCTGACTGCAACCATGACTATCTAGAAGTAGGTTATTAACCATATGACCTCAGAGTCTATCAGTTGAATTCCTTTAATATTTTTTTTATTTATGTAGAAAGACTTTTAATGAGCAAAAGAAACCACAACATACAAACTGACATACTACAATGCAATTTTGGGTTCTACTTTGTTCTAGATAAGAGACGGGCTGCTACCGGAAGACCCATTTTTAAACAGGTACTGCAGTACTGGTTCCCCAGCCCCATTGCAGACCACCGGACCTGCTGCCTGGATTCATTTCCACTCTGATTTCATTGTCAGTGATCAGGGCTTCCATATTACATACACAACCTCTCAGAGTAAGTACAGGTGTCAATGGCCAAGCATGGTGGCTGGCACAGAATGCTAGCACTAAGACTATGGCCTTGTAAAAGAATTCAACAGCATGCATAAACTCCAATTTACCCATTACAAGGATGTGATATCAGATAGCCACTTCAAATGTTTATTATATGATACCGTCTTTCTTAAGACTCAAATGTGTTGAAAAACAAGTAAATATGTGTTATTGTTGTAAATACTGTACTTTACTGCTGTACCGTGAACTCGTAAAGCAGCTCTAACTGTTATTTTATAATTGCTGAACAGTGAAGAACAACAGTAGTTTCAAAGTCCCTGAAAATGATTTAGAAGAACTTTATTGCAGTTGTATTGTTAAGGATTTTAAACCTTACTAGATCTCAGTACATGGTTTTATTGATGATTGGAACTTATCTGAAAGTACAGGTTTTAACCATTGTTATGCAAACTCTGTGTGTGTGTTATAGCTGACCCAGGATGTGGAGGCACATATACAGACAGTCAAGGCGTTATCATCTCCCCCAACTGGCCTAATAATTATGCACATGACAAACAGTGTATCTATTTGATCAGACAACCCAGGAGTGAGACGGTGTTTCTAAACTTTACGAATATGGAAATTGAATATCACCCTGGCTGTGAATATGACTATATTGAGGTATACTGTGTGTGTGTGTGTGTGTTTGTTTGTGTATGCACACATGTGTGATTGTTGTTATACATTTTAAAAAAAAGGTTACTGAGGTTAAGGTAACTATTAGGGTTAGACAACCTCAGAACAATATGTATTATTATAACTGTATACATCGCCAGCACATCTGATTTAACTTAATGAAGAATTAAGTGCAAATAATGCTGGGATTTGAAAATGCTTTAGCCAGTACACTGACATACTTATTTTAAAATGAATGTAATTTATTCATGTTTATTTGCTGATGAGTGAAGACACTAACAGTTTGTCGTGCTTCTTGTCTCAGGTGCGTGACGGCTCAGCGGAAACCGACCCACTCATTGGAAAATACTGTGGCTCCACGCTGCCAGCCCCCATTCTGTCCTCTGCTAACGTCCTCTGGATCCGCTTCAAATCTGACAACGCAATCAGCCATGGTGGCTTCAGGGCTGTATACGAAATCAGTGAGAGATTTTTTTAAACTTTATGATTATGTTAAGAAGCCTTGCTGCAGGATTGTTGTTTCATACTGTATGTCTTCAAGAGAAAAGTTTCGAGCTCTCGGAGAGGGATTAAAGATGAGACTGCAGGCTCCACTCGAGCGCCCCTATTATGTGACTCTGGATGTTGATGAGATTCTTTCTGCTAGACCAGCATTTTTATGACTGAGCACGCTTTTATTCCGCTGAGACTGTTGTGTCAGGCATGGCTGGTTTAATGTATGCCATCTATCTCTACTGCAGAGGAAATGTGCTCTCTGACTGTGAGGCTGCGTCGTGTCAAAAGACAAAAGCTGTATTAAATCTGACATGTCTGAAGCATGGAGTCATCAGTTTAACAGTAGTGAATTTTTCCTATGGTAAAATTTTGGCACAGATTTAAGAAGCTTCTACATAAATGTTGGTAAAGATATTTTTGTGAAGAAAGAGTTACATTTTTAGAATGTTACCTTACCTTAAATATAGTCAACTAGCCAAGACATGCTTATTGTCTGGCGTTTTGAGATAATTATGTCATACGGTGTCAGAAATCATAGATGAAATCTGTTTAAAAATCACAGTGGTTTCAGGAGTAATGATTTGTGTATGAATTGTCATCAGTGCTACTTGGTGATCACAAGCTTCTATTGCCTTACTTTTACATCAGTTGTTGGTCTCAAAGCTGTGCAGAGCTGAAGAAGCAAATGTTGGATACCAACCAAACATGTCTGGATTATTCCACTACTCTTCAGGGAAAACATGTACATTTGAGCGCAATCAGATTATCACATTTCAGTAAAACAACCAAGATAATTAGATAAAGACTACATTACCTTGTATCTCCTTTAGGTTGTGGAGGCACTCTCTCTGGTTCCGGGCAGATTCGCACACCTCTTCACCCAGAGGCCTACCCCCACAACAAGCATTGTGAATGGGTCATCAGTCAGCCAGAGGGCTTCGTCGTCACACTAACCTTCCTCACCTTTGACGTTGAGGGCAGTGATGGGTGCTACTTTGATTATGTGGAGGTACAAAATGCTCTTGCTTCTAGTTATTACTCTTAATTATGTCCCAAATGCATTATGCTATACGCTTATGGACTTTATGGACATGGATAAGTCGTGGCCTGAAGGTTAGGGATCCGGTCTTGTGACCGGAAGGTTGCTGGTTTGATCCCCGGAACTCCATGACTGACATGACTAAAGTGTCCTTGAGCAAGGCACCTAACCCCAATTGTTCCCCGGGCGCTGTGGATAGGGCTGCCCACGTGTGCTCACTGCCCCCTAGTGTGTATGTTCACTACTGTGTATATGTGGGTGTTTCACTGCACGGATGGGTTAAATGTGGAGGTCAAATTCCGCTGCAAAACACATGTGACTAAATCTAGTTCTAAATTCTAAATTTACAGTATAGACAGAAAAATGCATATTGAACATAATTGTCCATGTCCTTAGGTAAGAGACGGTGCTACATCTAGCTCTCCCCTGATTGGTCGATACTGTGGAAACCAGGTGCCCGCTATATTACAGTCCACACAGCGAAATATGTATGTTGTCTTCAGTACTGATGCTGTAGTCTCCAATCATGGCTTCACTGCGGAGTATAACTCTGTTGTGGAAGGTAATGTAACACAATGACATGATGCTGTATGAAGTGCCAACTTGTCTCACTGTTAACCGTTCATGAATAAAAAAATAAATAAAAAATAAAAAGTGTATGTTTTATACATAGTGATCTGATGTTGCTTGCCTAATTTTCAACAGGCTGTGGAGACACTCTAACAGAACCTTCAGGCACCATCACCAGCCCTGGCCATCCTACGAACTACCCACATGGTGCTAACTGCACCTGGTACATTTCTGTGCCCCCTGGCAACATCATCCGACTGTCCTTCACCTCTTTCAACCTGGAGTACCACACCAACTGTGATTTGGATTATGTGGAAATTTACGACAATGGTACCACTGAGACTGGGAATCTTTTGGGCAGGTAAGAGTATTACAGTATTACATTACTTGAAAAGGATCCACAATACTCAGGTGAGCAATATGACAATATTTTAAATATGTTTTATATTTTTGCTAGATACTATATACACCATAACATTAAAACCTCTTCCTTATATCTGTTTTATCAGCTCCACTTACCATAGAGGAACACTTCAGCAATTACAGTCTAATTGATTTAATGCATACATTGTTTATCCCCTTTTGCCCTGTTCTTTAATGACCAGGACCCCCACAGGACCATCACAGAGCATGCACTATTAGGGAGGTGGATCATTCTCAGTATTGCAGTGACACTGAGATGGTGGTGGTGTGTTAATGTGTGTTGCACTGGTATGAGTGGATCAGTCACAGCAGTGCTGCTAGAGTTTTTTTTAAACACCTCAGTGTTACTGCTGGACAAAGAATAGTCCACCAAACATTAACATCCAACCAACAGTGTTGTGTGGGCAGCAGCCTGTGACCACTAATGAAGGACTAGAGAATGACCAACACAAACTGTGCAGCAACAGATGAGCTACCATCTCTGACTTTACATCTTCACGGTGGGCCCACAAGATTGGCATGTCTATTAGAGTAGACACCGTGTTTAAAAACTCTAGCAGCACAACTGTGTCTAAACCACAACACACACTAACACACCACCACCACGTCAGTGTCACTGCACTGCTAAGAATGACCCAACACCCAAATAATATCCTCTCTGGTGGTCCTTTGGGGGTCTGTTAAAGAACAGGGTCAAGGTGGCTAACACAGTATGCAGAGAAACAGTACAGTCTGTAAGTGTGGAACTACAAAGTGTACCTGTATTGTAAATGGAGCTGATTAAAAAGAACAACGTGTAGATGAAAGGAGATGGTTTTAATGTTATGGCTGATTGGTGTATATTTTAACTTTTTGTTAGTACATTGTTGTTATTACCATATCAGTACCTAAAAACTAAACAACTGTATGTTTTATTATAAAGAGAGCATAGTTGCCTCTGTTTAGCTAGTGCAGTCGTTATGTAAAATGCTTAATATTTCATACTCAAAGTTTTTGCATGACATGGCGAATATGATTATCTTTTCTATTTTTTAAGTGTGGTATTAATAAAATGTTTTAAATCTTCACTCTTCCTTTTTGAGTTACAATGAGTTACAACTGAGAAGTTATAAATATTGACTTTGTTCTTTGGTTATCCCTGACAATAACTCTTGACTTCTAAGGGTTAATTTGACTGCACATACACACGTCTCTGTATGATCTAAAACCATTTAATGACTTGTCCTCTTTGCACAGGTACTGTGGGCGGTCAGTTCCTCCCTCCCTGACCAGCACCGACAACCTCATGGCCATACTGTTTGTCTCAGACCACAGCCTAGCAAGTGAGGGCTTCTCTGCCAACTATGTCTCCCTCAATGCCAGCACAGGTAGGATTTCCTAGTAGCCAGAAGGAATCAGAATCAGAAAGAGTGTGCTGTTTAAAAGCCATGATACTAGTGGCAAATGGTAATGAAATCTATTTCCATTCAGAATTTAATGTGATCAGGAATGGTCTGTAATCTGTCAGTGATCTGTCTCTAGACTGTAGCGCAGTATTCACTACTCCCACTGGAGTGCTGACCTCCCCCAACTACCCTGAAAACTACCCGATCAGTCGCGAGTGCATTTACAAAATCATAGTGGAGCTCAACATGCAGATCATGCTTAACTTCAACGACTTTGAACTGGAAGGTGGCAACTCCTGCCTCTTTGACTTTGTGGAAATCAGGTGAGGAACTATTTAGTGTTTACGCTCTTGCTGTCATGTCAACCACAGCTTGCGTGATAGGTTGGTTGAAAATGGCCTTTACATTAAAAACTGCCCTTTACATTACATGGATCAATGAAAATGATCCAAACTTAATTTACAAAAAAATAGATGTATATTTTTTAAAGGAGTTAAATTTGTTGTTGTGCATTGATACTGGTTCACATGTAACTCACTTAAAAATCTAAACAGATTACAGTTTTTCTTGGCAATAAATGTTTATTTGCCAGTAGAAAGCATTATATCATATATTATAAATATATAATAATAATCATAGTAAAAATAATTTCTTGTTTTCATAAGGTAGTTGATACTGCTAAGTGAGCACATTGGCTTACCTAATGCCACTGCTTTCTGTATATAGTCCCTCTAATATTAGTGTTTTCTGAGCAAATAAATTCTTTCTGCCGGCATAAAAACTGCCCATTTTAAATATAATCTTCACACGTGTCTAAGACTTTTTTTACAGTCCTGTGTACATTTCTGAATGTTGTCCAACTTCTCCCTCGCAGAGATGGAGGCTTTGAAACATCACCTTTAATTGGTCGATACTGCTCAAACGAAGCTCCGCCCCTAGTGATATCCCATAGTAACAGACTATGGATTAAGTTCCATTCAGATAACTCTGCCACTTTCAAAGGCTTCTCTGCACACTGGGACGGCACACAGACAGGTTTCTTTTTAATATATCTGTCAGCAAATAAATCTCGTTTCTGTGTTGCAGTGTGTTACCCCTCAGTTGGTCCGTGCTAATACTCTTTTTCCTTTATTAGGCTGTGGAGGAACTTTAATTACCAGTGTTGGTAGTTTCACATCCCCTAGCTACCCACTGCCCTACCACCCCAATGCTGAGTGCTACTGGCATATCAAAGTCAATGCAGGAAATTTAATCAATCTCAACTTCGAAGACTTCCATCTGGAAGCCACCATTAATTGCATTTATGATTACCTTGCGGTGAGAATAAATATTTGGTTCACTGAATAATTGAGGTACTCTTATTGTGCTTTAACCAGAGTAACACGATATATCTGCACTCATTCTCAGGTGTATGATGGGAACAGCACTAATGCTCGTCAGTTGGCCAAACTGTGTGGAAACCAGATCCCCAACACTATTAGCTCCACTAAAGAGCAAATGTATGTTAAGCTACGCACAGACAGCATCATCAATGCGGGGGGCTTTGTTGCATCATACACATCCAGTAAGTGATCTAAAACCTACATAAGCATACATACATACTGAGCTGCCTGACATACCCTCTGCTCTTTAGAGCCGAGAGTGTTGAATTAAGCACTAGGGATATGACATTGCTTTGTTTCATGTGCTAATTAAAGAAGGCAGATTGCATTGTGGTTACTTACATTCTTGTGAAAAGCAGCCACTGTGCCATATTTCATGCAAGATTGTAACTGATGGACCTGCCTGGCCTTTATAAAGCTCTGGTAGGGGGCAGATTTTACATGGCTGATTTATTTTGTAGACTCACAGTATTGCAGTGATGGTTTTCACATTTCTGATTTAATTTATGTTGAAATTTTGGACAATAGTGAGAGAAAATCTCAGCCATGGGTCCATTATTCTATTTCCATGGACACAGACAGACCTTTATAGTAGAAAATGGTCAAGTTGGGTTGGTTTTTAAGTGTGGCAGGGGGTAGCTGGCAAAAAAGTGCATTCTCTTGTGAAGAATGTGCAGGAGACTGCTTGTTTCTTTTGTGTTTTCTTTGTATCCTTTTAAATTGGTTTTCTGGAAGTAAAGCTTAAAGGCTAAGAGGTCATTCCAGTAAAGTCTGTCTGTCTTTGTTTTACTGCGGTGGCATTTGCCAACTTGGCACTTAGTTCTTTTCCTCTTTTTTCCCAGGTTTACTTAGCTTTACTAGGTAGGTCAAATGTATTCAGGCCTGATTAAACATACAATATGTTCTATTGCTTTGAATATTTTCAGATCCCTTATAATCTGACTGGTGGTTCATCCAAACTGTGATGATGTTTTAATTCCATTTGTTTCTTTTTTTAAGTGATATTGGTGTCTTTCTCCTTTGCAGGATGTGAAGGTATAGTCATTGCTAATCAGACAAATGGAGTGATTGAGACCCAGAATTTTCCAAACAACTACCCATTTAATACCACATGCACCTGGACCATCCAAAGTACCATAGGGAACACCATCAACTACACCTTCACTGCTTTTGACCTGGAGAGTTACTCAGCTGTCTGTACATTCGACTATGTGGAGGTCTGTATCTGCCAGAGTTGGAATAAAATTGACAGTTGGCAAGAATTCAAATGTAACATAATTTTATAAGGCTAGTATGTGTAAGAATTAATGAATCTATGTTTCTCTGTTTAACATTCCGAATTGTCATTGCATCTTCCTTTTCATCTTAAAGGAAAGCCTACATGTCTTTTTAAGCATGCTGAGATAAATGACCACACTATCCTAAGCTTTCCATAGACTGTCATAATCTCTGTCTCATGCTGTTGAGACCTGAACAATATAAAGCAGGACAGAAGTAGCTTAAGACAGTTAGGATCTCTGTAAGCAGTCAGAGAATTACTCATGTCCATCGATGGTTCTCTGAAAACCCACAATAAATGCATTGAGTCCTCACTTGGTTTCTTCATCACCATGGTGAGCTAAACGGCCATGACATCATGGGGCCCAGTGAAGAGGTGGAGGAATGTTCTCTTATAGGCCCTTTGCAAGTTTCCCCTCAGGCAGCCCTCAGTAATAGTGAACTCTTGTGTTGTTTTCACTGCACTCATTCCTTCAGACTCAGTGACACAAGATGTGCTGAAACGTGATCTTATGCATTTGTTACGATGTGTTTGCATGATCCATCAGTGAGAATGAAAAAGTACACTGCATTCCTTTCTAATTATGTCACACTGATGTCAGAAAGACTCTCAAAATCTTAACTTGACATTTTTAAACGTTTGCTTTAAAAATATAACAACCAAGATTTTTTAGTAAATATTAAATACTGTGTAATATATTACAATTTTTTGTGCTTGTTAATATTGTTGTCATAATTTATTGTAGTTTCTAATCTTATCTTCGTCATCATGTAGTGTTTAGCTAATGTTAAAGACAGTTCAAGTACCCGCATTAACAATTTCATTTCTATCTTATACACACCTTAAACCTCAGAATATCCATGTAGCCTTCTGAGTATGAAGAAATTAAGGTTTTTCATTTTAAGAAATACCACAAAAACCACTGAAAATCTCTTAACGTTGTTGTACTGTGTCCTATTATGTCTCATATTGAGTGTAATATACTGTTATATCTTTTTCTGTTGTTGTCCAGCTGTATGATGGTCCAAATGCCCAAGCTCCTCTGATTGGTAGATTCTGTGGGAACACGCCTCCTCCTGCGAGGGCCACCACCAGCAACAGCCTGCATGTTGTGTTCCACTCCGACATCTCTGTTGCCAACACTGGCTTCCGGATGCTCTGGATCCAGGATGGTATGATATCAAATGTAACACAGCTAAACCATAACCACTTAAACACTGCAAAACAACACTGAAGGCAGTAATAATGACAGAATAGTAATAACAAGACAGCATGAAATAAAAGACAGAAGTCCTAAAGACAGAATGGGCCAGTGTTGAGCACTCTGTATGTTGAAGTAAATAAGAAAATATATTTGTGCTTTTACACAATGCTTCTTTTTCATATAGCAGAATATGAGAACAGTCACAGTGACCTGCGCCTGATTAAAGTGAAACTTCATGTAACGTAAAATATGTAAAACATAAACAGTTTAAATAAAAAACAACAAAAATAAAGCTACAAGGTTTTGTCCTGTGACATGCTTAGGTAAACACATTTAACAGACTGACACAGAAGTTTCTCTCTGAAGCTCATCTGTTGGACTGTGTCTGTTTGTTGGGAAAAGCTGGCAGAAGTTTGTTGGAGATCCTCTGCACTGTTACACTGTAACTGTATGAAATAGGAAGCACATTGTAAACTTGTGTGGAGCAGGGCTGCCCTTAGTCATCTTTTCCAGAATGGGACGATGGAAAAAACAGGCTATTAATGGTCCCAAAGTGAGCACTTTCAGGAAAAGACAGAGACTGCTAACTCTATTTTGCACTGCCCTTAACTAAACCATGCATTACCCTGCAAAGAGTCTTACTACATCCCCATTTGTTGAACATCTCAGTTTTCCAATGTCAACACTGGTCAGTCAGAAATATATTCAAATAAATAATTAGCTACAGCAATGATCCAGGAAAAAAAATAAGTAATTAGTGGCCGTAAATATTAGAAAACGTCCATTTGTTTAATATCAGTATGTCTGTATAGTCCTGGTTAGTGTTCCATCTTTGAATGTGGTGTGCAGCTGAGGTTCAGAGACAGTGAGTCACTGGGCTGGTGGGTGTGGCTGCAGTTTATTTATACAGCCACAGTGGACTGAGGACCAGCTTTTACACACAGCCTGCCGCACTAACACAGCTCTTTTACTCACAGCACACTGATGACAAAAACCACTACACTGGCATTTTCAGCTTCCACTGATGTATTCTGGCATGACGCAATCGGTTGGAAAGTAAGAGTCGAGATTTCCAATAAGTGCATGAAGTAATGAAAGCGAACAGATTGAAGTTATTATATAACTTCTGGAACTAACACAGTGGTTCAAAGCTTTACACAGAAAGTCCCAAAACAAAGAGATGGGCTTGTGCCCTCAGGAGAGGGCTTAGCATTTGAATTGTTCTTCCTAGACAGATGGCACCTCGTGGAATGGTTAAAAATATAGCTTTTGATTACTGTATGTGGTAATGGCCCCCTCATTTCATTTTCTTTCCTTGTATGGCCTGTGGGTGGATTGATTGTTTTGACTGAGAACAGGGGTGGGGTTTAGAGTGCAGTGCTTCTTTTTCAGACTGAATAACTAAATGTCACCCTGCAGTCACTTTCTGTTTGTGTTCAGCAATATTTCAGTTTTGGTTATCTTATTAGTACGATACGTGTATCATTTGTGCTTACAGACTATAATGCAACACAATCTCTTTCTGACCTATTTTGCCTCTCAGCTCAGGGTCTCACCCCACACAAACTCTGAATCTGTAAAGAAGGCAGTGCTCAACAAATCAAGTTCAACTGCAGCCAATACTGAAAGTGTGCTAGACAGTGTTAGAGATCTCTCTGTACAACAAGCTTACCTCCAGGGTTTTTTCAAGTGTCACTCTCTTGTGCTGTCCTGTGCTCACCTGTACTCAAAAATGTTCCTTTACACATTACATTGAATAGAGTCAAATAGTAAACATTAACCTGGTATTGAAACCTCATTATTGCCCCCTGCAGGTTGTGGTGGAGACCTCTCTGGGCCCTCCGGCTCCTTCAATAGTCCAGGTTATCCTAACAAATACCCTGACAACCGGGAATGTGTGTGGTACATCCAAACCAGCCCTGGCAGCAGCGTCACTGTCACCATCCATGAGTTTGATATAGAGTACCATCCAAACTGCAACTATGACCTGCTAGAGGTAAAAACAATCTTCTTTTTTTTAAGTCTCTGCCTTCATGGTTATGTGCAGTGTCACTTGTGAGTTGCAATAAACTTTGGAACCATGCTGGACCAATCTGAAATCATATAGCAACTGAAGAGTCTCATGCTGGTGCATAAAATAGCACTCAATAATTCCATATCTAACAAAACCTACTACCATTTTGCAGATATTCTCCACAATGTTTTCAACCCAGATGTTGATCACCAAAAGTCCACAGAATTGCAATACATCTATGTTCTAAGTAATTGAGATACCATTGAAGTGGTTCACTGTAGTGTAACTTACAGATTCTTCTTTACATTGGTGGTGATAGAGGATTGTAAGGTCTAGAACAATATAGGTGTTTTATTAACTTGCTATCAAAAGCACCAGGGAACCTGTATGTAGTATTATATAGTAATATATGATATAGTGGTCCAATAATAATAATAATAAATAAATAAATAAGTAATCTGTAAATTGGCAATGAATGTAACTCTTACCACAACTATTATACAATAATGTCTCAGGCATCAGGTGACATGTTAATAACAATAATAATTTTCTGTGAGGGAGCTTTTTGAGGCATTACATGCTTGGATGTCTGATTCTGACTTGGGACATTTGACTAGAATGGAATCAGAAGACTCTGAATAACTAAAAAGAAGAGATTTTGACAAATTGATGTAACTCTACTGAGCTGCCTCTGTTTTCAGTTGAATTTGATATGGACAAGACCTTAAAATTTTAGGTAGTGCACATCTTCCATATAAGAAAGCATCCAGTGAATAAACCATGTTATGTTCTTTTTGTTGTCTTGTATATGAATTTGTGCTGCACACTTTTGCACGTCTAAACGGTGAACTAATCAGTGATCAGACTGCGTGTGAACTATGTTAGTGGTGTGAGTGTGTGTGCCCTGTTGGCACATAGCAGACTGAGTGGGCACACTGAGTGGGGGTTGTGTACCTCAGACCTTTGGAATGCTGACCTCCACTGTCTCAGTGAATGGAGTAAGCGGGGTGGAAGAGAGTTGGAAATCAGAGCTTAGAGCACAGGCTTTATCTGTGGCTCCCTCTCAACTACACACACCCCCTCTACACCGACCAGCCAGTTTTTTTTGTGACACACAGAAAGCTCTTCCTGCCTCTACCCACACGTTTCCTCAGTGTTATGTCTACTCAGTACACTGCCACTGAAGTGTTGTGCAGTGCACCATGTATGTGGTGCGATTTCCATTGCAATCCAGATACTAAACAACTTGTTGTTATTATTTTTAAAAGATGAAATGTTAAGTTTTCTCCACAGGCCTTTTTGGATTGCTTTGATTTGTGCATTAGCAGAGAGTTTCACAAAGCACAGTGTCTCAGTGAAGCTGGATAACACAAGCCCAAAGTGGAGATTGTCCATTAGAAACCTTTACCTTTCCTCAAAGTGTGAAATACTGCGGGTCTTGGGCGGCCCTAGAACATAAACTTATTATGATGTTATTCCTTACGGTTTCCTTACGGTCTTTCCCCCCAATTGGTAACATGCTGTTTTTGGTATTCTTAACTAATGAGCACTGCTCTCCTTCAGGGAGGCGCTAAAATAAATTAGTTCACCCAGTCGGTCCTTTATAGCATCCAGCCAGTGCTTAATTAGCGAGCCAACATGAGACACTCCAGATACCAGGGACTTTTTCGCACACTGCCTTTCCTCTTACTGGACAAACAGAGAAATTTGGCTTGTGTTACAGGTCTAGCTTAAAAATAATGTTTTGTGAAATACATACCAAGATTCAAGATTCAAGAGCTTTGTTATCATATGCACAGCAAAAACAGACAGTTATACTGTACAATCAAATTCTTACTTTGCTGCAAGCAACATACCATTTAACCATTTTACCAGCATACATTTTAGGTTGTGTAACATAAATAGCTTGGGAATTGTGTTATTCTTGGCATTCTTAGTTCAGTTCAGTGTAAGGGTTTAATGATTTCAACTTATATTGAAAAATCTAATTTGGGACAGTGTATTAAGAACTTAAACCAAATCACCAATATGCCTCTTTCTTTCTTCCAAATGTCTCTCATGTATCATCTACTATAGAAATGTCTGTCAATAATCAAAACCAAGCATCTGTTTGCTTTCTGTTAGAGGGTGGCACAGCAGACACTGAAAACGTTCTGTTGGTGAACGTTAATTGATCTGAGCCAAACTATATGGCAGAATTTGTAAAATTTGCTTTTGGTCATCTTATTTGAGTTTAATAAAACAAGCTAAAATGCTTGTCACTCATCAACCTGGCTCACTCATATTCTCACTTGCGCATTTAGTCAAGATTTCTGTAAGATGAATGCATGTTTAGATACTTCTTTTTTGCTGTGCTGAAAAAAAAACATCATATTTAGACATTTTGCATTGGGTTTTGAAATCTGTGTACCATTGCACCTGAAAGAGGGGCTTTAGGGCAATTTTATTTCATTTCTTTAAAGTAAAATAAATCCAGCAGTGTGGCTAATAGTATGGGAAATCCTGAATGTTAACAAGTTTTTCATTTTATTTTCATTTTAATGTCTGTGCAGGTATATGGAGGTCCTGACCTGAGTGCCCCACGACTAGCCCAGCTGTGCTCCACACGTCCCCCGAACAACCCCCTCCAGGTTTCCAGCACAGGCAATACTGTCACTGTACGTTTTAAGAGTGATGAGTATGTCAGTGGCAGAGGTTTCAACGCTAGTTGGCAGGAAACCCAAGGAGGTGGTTATCTTTATTCACAAACTCTTTAACATACAAGACCAAACTCATACTTACATGATGCTTTTAATTAAAGCTGCTATTTTTGTGAGTTATTTTATTTTTTATTTTTTTATCATCTTTGCTCTTGAATGTTCTATTCTAACATGTTGCATCCTGATTTGTTTAGGATGTGGAGGACCCATCATAGCACCTAGTGGAGAGATTCATTCTCCTCAATACCCCAACAACTATCCCAACAATGTAGACTGCTCCTGGGTCATCACTGTGGACAAGGGCCATCGGATTCTCTTCAACTTTACTGATGTGGACATTGAGACCCATGCCTCATGCGAGTGGGATTATGTGGATGTAAGTAACTGGTGCATGTCTGACAGGCTTTAACTGGTCGCCTTATAGTGCATCAAGTTTCAGAACTGCACATAAGCTGCTATTTATTTCACATATGTGTTCCATATTAAAGAGCCACACAGGTGTGATTCATTTGTAGTGATCTTTGCACTCTAAATGTTTTTTTGTATTTAATGCCACTAAAATGCCTCTGAAATTCATGTTATATGGTTGGGCATGGCCTCCTGGTTTCATTCAAGTTGTTTCCTAAATTAGTCAGTATACTTAGCCAATAAGTGCTCAGCTTAATGTTTGTGCCTGATAAATTATCTTAATCGCTTATTATTTTCTCATGCTTCAGGTCCATGATGGTCCAGGAGAATCCTCTCCTCTATTGGCCAAAGTTTGTGGGTTCTCCCTACCTGAACCTATTTACTCCACACAAAATGTCATCTACGTCCGCTTCAGATCAGACATCAGCCAGAGTCACAGGGGCTTCAGAGCAGAGTTCTCAGAGGGTCAGTGACAACACAACTCTTTCATACGCAGTTTAAGATTTTCATAATGTCTCATGTTATTTCACATATGTGGTATAATTTCTCTGAGTGGGGCTATGAGGCTACTTCATTTCCTTTCTTTACAGCATGTGGATCCATCATCATAGCAGATGATGTGGGAGGTGCTATTGCTTCCCCACGTTATCCTTACCAATACCCCAACAACCAGAACTGCAGCTGGATCATTACTGCACAAGAACCATGTGCGTGAGCCGAAAACATATTTACACTTTCATTTGTGTAATTTTTCATTTGTGTAATTGAAATTTTTGTGTTTTTATCTCATGCATGAACAGTCAATCATGTAACGCTGTCCTTCACTGATTTTGAGATTGAGATGATAAGCAGCAACTGCTCCCATGATGCAGTAGAGATCTTAGATGGTGACAACTACGATGCCCCATCAGTCGGTAATTACCTCATCATCAACTGCAATGCTGTATTATTATTTGTAGCAGACCAGGACAGTAGAAACTTATCCCTATATATGTATTTGTTTGTTCGTATGTTCTCAGGTCGTTACTGCGGCAATGACGTGCCCCACCCAGTCACTTCATTCAGCAACGCACTGGTGGTAAACTTTGTGTCTGACTCTTCAGTAGCCAAGAAAGGCTTCAGAGCAACGTACATGGCCTCAACCTCAGGTCTCCACTTAATTTTTCAAAACTTGCATTCAAATTAGATCAGCCTGGAACTGTATTGACTAACCGTCTGCTGCATAGTAACCACTATTATCCTGTTTTCGTTCAGGCTGTGGTGGTAACCTTCACATGGAGACCGGGGCCTTCAATAGTCCTAACTACCCAGATGCCTATCCACCCAACGTTGAGTGTGTGTGGACTATCATTAGCTCCCCTGGAAACCGCCTCCAGCTCTCCTTCATGTAAGCATCTTCCTAGTGTCACTCCCATCTCACTTGCAATTAAAGCAACTCATGTGATGACTTAGTTGGTACTCTGCTCTCCCTTACTGTTTTTCTGTTCTCTCTCGACATTTCATGCAGTTTGTTCGAGCTGCAGCAGAGTACAAACTGTAATAATGACTACCTAGAAATTCGCGAGGGGAACTCTACTGGCACTTTGGTTGGCCGTTTCTGTGGAAACTCTCTTCCGTCTAATTACACCTCTCTTATCGGTCATGTGCTTTGGGTCAAGTTTGTCTCAGACTCCTCTGTCAGTGGAGCTGGCTTCAGGGCCACATTCTCCCACTGTGAGTTTAAATTTATCCACTGAATAATCTTCTAATCTTTTGAAAAATGTATTTAAATAATCCTAAAGGGGCTTAGTGACTGTTAAACCTGTTAAAGAAAATTAATCTTTAATGAGGAGCAGTAAGAGGGCACAGTTATCGTATTACAGCATTCAAGAAAATTGTTAAAAATGTGGTTTTACAACATTAGAATGAACACAAATCAACATATTTTCTGATTTATTTTCATTTCAGTATTGATAGGAAACTAGGTATTGAATAGTGACTGATAATACAACTGTTAATTACTAGCAACTCTAATACTCCAGGTTAGGAGATTATTAACCTCTGACAGGCATAAACTCACGGTGTATTGTTTATTTGTTTATTAGTATTTATCCTAAAGTTGGTGTTTTTAATAAATGCTTATAGCCCAGATTTAATGATTTATATATTATTTATATGACTAATACAGCATGATACTGTGTGTTTCAAATAAAATGATGTACTCTTCTCACTCTTCTGTTGTCCATTACCTCTCACTCTTTCTCTTTCTTTCTTTCTTTCTTTCCCCAGTGTATGGAAATGATATCACAGGTACTTCAGGCCAAATTGCTTCACCTCTGTATCCCCGCACATACCCTGAAAATGCAGACTATCGCTGGACAATCACTGTCAGTGGAGAATTTTACATTGAGATCCGTTTCCTGGATATTGATATAGAGGACTTGAATGACTGCTACTTTGACCAGCTTAAGGTTAGTACTGTTCTGTAAATGTAGGTTTTGCTGTGCTTTTAATGAAACTGGGATATTAAGTAGACTTTCCCTCAAGCTGTCTATGCCATAAAAAAATACTCTTGTCTGACATCATGAGAGGAAGAATAACTGCCTCTTCTCAACAGATTTTTGATGGACCTAATGTGCATGCATATCCTCTGGGAGTTTTCTGTGGCCTGCTTTTGCCTGGCCCAGTGAGAAGCTCTGGCAGTACCGTGACCCTGGAGTTCAAATCAGACTATGTGATTGGAGGAAGAGGCTTCCTGGTTGAATGGACAGCCATTCAGAGCTCTGGTCCTTTGCCCACCATAGCACCAGGTCAGATCACTCATGTAGCGTTCGCAGCTCTTAGTCTGACTCTTGTTCGAGTCATATGTATGACAGGAGAATGCCTGTGTTATCATGTAGAACTCAGATTGTCAACTGTACTTGTTTATTAGGTGCTTGTGGAGGCGTTCTCAGGCCTGAGGACACTCCCAAGTTCCTCTTCTCTCCTGGCTGGCCTAACCCGTATGATC
The DNA here is from genome assembly GCA_021613375.1 of Megaleporinus macrocephalus. Lineage (NCBI taxonomy): Eukaryota > Metazoa > Chordata > Actinopteri > Characiformes > Anostomidae > Megaleporinus > Megaleporinus macrocephalus. Next base: position 31,542,143 of record CM038705.1, read on the forward strand.
CACACCTGGAATGCACCTGGGTAATTCGCTCACCTGACTCCACTGTGGAGCTCAACCTGCTATACGTGGACATTGAAGATGAAGCCATGTGTTTGTATGACAGTTTAGTCATCAGAGATGGTGAGATTCATAAGTTATGAAAAAACGAATCTTGTTACATTAACATGAACACATGTTTGTTTTTTTCCTCCACGAGGAAGGACCACACTTATTCCATATTTATTAGGTTTGGTTATTTGTATGAGGCCTTTAGTTATGTGTTTTTCCGAAATGTCACCAAGGTACTCTTTTCCCTAGGTGAGACTAACCTGTCCCCAATGCTGGCGAGAGTCTGTGGGCGTGAGTTGCCTGGTTCTCTCCATTCCACAGGTGACTCTATGTTCCTGCGTTTCACCTCTGATTACAGCATCAACGGCCGTGGCTTCAATGCATCCTACTCTAAAGGTAAGCTCTTTAATCTCTTCAGTGACAATATTGTGACTAGAGTGAACAGTTACGGTAAACTGATTAATTGTGTTTCTCAGGTTGTGGTGGTCTGCTACATACAGACAGAGGAGTGCTCAGCTCCCCTAACTACCCTCAGAACTACAAACCTAACCAGGACTGCAGCTGGCATGTGATGGTCACTTCCGGCTTTAGAGTGTCTGTTACTTTCCTAAGTCCATTCCAGGTTCAAGGGTTTGGCACTGCCTGCAGTTCTGGAGACTATCTGGAGGTAAGAAAAGAAGTATCACAGTAAGACCTACAGAGAGACAGACATGTTGTCTTTAATCTTTCTTAATCTTACATAAGGGTGTTATTGTATTGTATTGTATTGTATTGTATTGTATTGTATTGTATTGTATTGTATTGTATTGTATTTGTTTTTAGTTGAGGAATGGGCCAGATGGTAATGCACCATCTCTAGGTGGTCGTCTATGTGGAGCCAGCCCCCCTACTGTTACACAGACCACTGATAACCATCTACATGTGCACTTTGTCTCTGATGGCTCAAATGAGGCCAGTGGATTTAAACTGTTATTTGAAGCCCACAGTTCTGGTAAGGTCTAACAAAACCTAACTACTTGAATAAAAAATAAAAAAAATAAAAATAATAATAATAATAATAATAATAATAATAATAATTTATTATTATTATTATTATTATTATTATTATTATGTGTACCTAAATATATTTACAAAAGGACACTTACTCAATATAATGCTAAAGTAAGCAATTAGATTGATTACTTTTTGAAAAATACAACATCAATTAATTAAAGGAGATAAAGGTTCAATAAATGCTTGTATTTTCAGCTTGCGGAGGAACCATTGAATTGAGAGATGGAGAGCCACCAGGATATATTACATCACCCAATTATCCATCAGACTATCCTCAAAATATTGACTGTGTCTGGATTGTCATGGTGCCCAATGGAGAATCAGTGCAACTGGATTTTGAAGATTTCTACATTGAACCAAACACTCAGTATGGGACATACGTCTACTTGTGCATTTTCAGTTACTCATTATCATAGTTTCGGTGCATGGTGCTCACTGCAGCTGTTCTTAATCTTCTCTCTTAGATGTTTGTATGACTACCTTGAACTACGGGATGGTGTTAATTTAAATGCTAACCTGATTGCTAAGCTTTGTGGCAGTACACGACCATCCACCCAACATTCTACAGGCTCTGCTATATACCTCCGCTTCCGCACTGATCACATTGTTACACACAAGGGCTTTAAGGTCAAGTACTCCATAGGTAAGTCAACATTCAGACCGCTACCATTTATAGACACTCATTCGTAACTTTACTAGTTCAATTACTTTGTAAATGTTTAAACTTCATTTCTCACAAACAGCTACATGCGGTGGCACATATATTGCCCAGAGTGGTACCATCAAAAGCCCAGGCTACCCAGATGCAAATTACCCAGACAACTCCAATTGTGAATGGTACCTGGAAGGCCCCACTGGACACTACCTAACCCTCAGCTATACGGCCTTTAACCTGCAGGACTCTACTGGCTGCACCAGTGATTATGTGGAAGTACGCGAGTACAATGCTTCGGGTGAGTCGTGAAGCACTAATAATGATGGCCCAAAATCATTATTTTGTTTTTACAATATATTGATTAGAGCTTTATTCTTCTCCAGGCCGCTTGCTAGGAAAGCACTGTGGGAACAGCTTGTCTGCACCCATGGACACAGGAGACAGTTTTGCATACGTGAAGTTTGTCAGTGATGGCAGTGGAAATGCACCAGGATTCAGCCTGTCATTTGAAGCCAGTATAGAGGGTGGGTGAACTTTTAAACTGAGCGATGATCCTTACAAATTACATATGTATGTTTTTGTAAAACCCTGTTGAATGTTTCGTCTCTTACAGAATGTGGTGGGGATCTGGATGCCCCCTTTGGGACCATCTCGTCTCCAAATTACCCTAATTTGTACCCTCACAACCGGGTATGTCGCTGGAGAATCACTGTACCTCAAGGCCGAAGGGTCACCCTCACCTTAAATGACCTTCGTCTAGAGGACCACGGAAACTGCCTTTATGACTACGTGGAGGTGAGACCAGCCCTGATTTCAGCTACACTATATGTCCAAAATATGTCCAGACACTGCTGCTTGTTAGTGAATACAGCTACTTTAAGATACCTGCATTGTTGATCTTCTTGTATAACCATTTTGTACACATCATTTTCTATAATCGTTACAGAATAGCAATAGCTCCGCTTTATGGAGTGATTATATACCATCCAACATCTTTTAGATAAATAATTCAAACTAATCATTCAGCATTATCACCTGACCTTACTAATGATCTAGTGGCCGAAACCCTTACAACAATATTCTAACTTCTAGTATAAATCCTTTCCAGAACAGTAGAGGATATAACTAAAACAAAGCATGGACAAACTCCCTATTAGTATGATTGTTTTTGGAGAGAAATATTGAATTAGTGGGTGTCTACAAACTTTTGAACATGTGGCGTATTTATAATATGCATTAACTTCTACATAAAAATCCTGCCAAAACATTAAAGCCACTAAATAATGCAGCTGTAATGAAAGTGCACCTGAATTAGTTACATTTTGCTCAATTTTGTGTTTATTTATATTTTTTCTCTGCAACTGTTACTCTTAGGTCATCAATGGGCTAGCATCCAATGCCCCTCGTCTACAGCGCTTCTGTGGCATTGTACCTGCAGGCACACAAGTGAAATCTTCTGGCAACACTATGACTGTTGTTTTCGCTACCGATTCTTCTGTGTCCAATGGTGGATTCACTGCAGACTATTCCTCCAATGAAGCAGCAGGTAAAGGAAGTTACTCTGGCAAACCTATTCTATTTTTTTATGAAATGAGTCAGTATAGCAGAGTTGTTATGTAGGCCATGAAAGAATGATGTGTAACTTATTGTAACCCTTTTTTGGTCATATTCTCTTGATCCCTGTTGTTCACAGTATGTGGAGGAATTCTAGATACCCCTGGAAACTTCACCTCTCCTAACTATGGTGTTGGTAACTACAGCAACAATCTGAACTGTGAGTGGCTGATCCAGAATCCCAAACATGTGAATTCCTCCATTGTGGTGTTCATAGATAACATGCATCTGGAGCACCACCAGACTTGTCAAAAGGACTACCTAGAGTTTCGACTCGGTGAGTGACAGAAATATGATATAGACATGATATTGCGGTGTTATTCATCTGGTGTGCATGTCTTCTCAAATCAAATAAACACAGCAAGTAAGCCACTTCATGAAGGCTAATTATTTTTTCTTACTTTTCCAGGTGATGTAAATGGTGAACTGCTTGCCCGTTTTTGTGGTCAAACCATTCCAACGGTTCCAATTGTTGTGTTCACTCCTGAACTTTGGGTTCATTTTCTATCTGATCAAGCTGATGTGGACATGGGATTCAAAGCTACATATTATTTCTCAGGTAGAAAAATAAAAATAGTTCCAGCAAGAAGATTTATTGAGAATCTGTGAACATAAGTATCTGTAAACCAAAATATCCTGTTGTTTAGACTGTGGAGGTGCTCAGACGGGCGAGGGAGGGGTTATTTCTAGCCCTAGTTATCCAAATGACTACCCATCCCCAAGTCGCTGTGCCTGGCTCTTAGAAGCTCCAGAAGGCCACACCATCACTGTGAGTTATATTGATAGCTTTGCTTTCTACACCGCATATTAGTAATGTTTTGTAGAATCATTGCTTTGTTCTTATGTAGTGCATATATGTATGTCTGACATATTCTATGATATGTTCTATCCCTGCCCAGTTAACATTTACATACTTTGAAGTAGAAGAACACAGCCAGTGTTCTTGGGACTCAGTGACAATCTTCAATGGAGGCTCTCCAGGTTCTCCCATAATTGGACAATACTGTGGTCATACATCCCCTGGTAGAATCCAGTCAGGTTCTAACAAGGTAGCGGTAGTATTCCTGGCTGACCACTCTGTGTCCAGGGGAGGATTTCTAGCGACATGGACAACAGACTCCTCAGGTATAGACTCATGAATACTGACTGTGTTCATGTGAGGTCTGTATAATGCTTTGTCATTTTTTTTATTTTATTTTTTACAATTTAAGATCCTCTTATTTTCTTCAGGATGTGGTGGAGTTATTCATGCTGACTATGGCACCATCAAGTCACCCAATTATCCTCAGAACTTCCCATCTAATGTTGAATGTTCATGGACCATCATCGCTCATGAGGGCAATCACTTGGAGATGGGCTTTGCTAGTGACTTCCAAATTCCTGACTCTAGTGGGCAGTGCCAGAACAGTTACATCAAGGTTGCAATTTAAAGAACATTTCACTTATTTTAAGATACCATATTCCTGTTCTTCACATCTGAGTCATTTTTGCTTTGCACATTGTTTTCTTCCTGCCTGTTTATCAGGTGTTTTCAGGTGATAAAGAGCAGAATCATGCTCTTTTGGCCACTGGCTGTGGCTCCACAGCTCCTTCTTCCATCATTGCTCCATTTAACATCATCACTACCCGCTTCCAGTCTGCTGACGCGGTTGGCAAAGGCTTCTCGGCCTCCTACTTTACACGTGTGTACCATGACACTTAATTTTAGGTTCTTTTGAGCTTACTTTTTGCCCTTTGGGTCCCTTGTGTTTGTGCTGTAAGCATACCTCTGGTCTTCTTTATTTCAGGCTGTGGCGCAAACTTCTCTGCCCCGGCTGGTCGTGTGGTATCTCCTAACTACCCAGATCACTACCCCGCCAACTCCAACTGTGACTACCGCATTGATGCTGGAGAGCAGACTGTGATCCTTATCACGTTTAAAACGTTCCAGCTAGAGGGTACACATACTTTTTTAAAAATCAAGAACTTAGATTGGCTTACACATAATCTAGATCAGCTCTGTGCCATACGGTAACGATACATAGCTGCTTATCAGCCAAAAAAGCTTTAAAATATTTGTCTCTACTCTTTTAGATGAATCATTGTGTTATTATGATGGAGTTAAGATCTACGCTGGCTCTGTAAATGGAAGTCTTATTGCCACAGTGTGTGGCAACACTATCCCAGGCCCCTTCTCTACTTTCGGCCCCATGCTTCTCAACTTCTACTCTGACTACATTATCCATGATGGTGGCTTCCTGGCTGAATATACAGCCGTCCGTAAGTATCATGTCATATAAAACCTATTTGCCTATTTCATACTACAGTATTATCCAACAATGTTCTAGTCTTAGTTAGAATAACTAAGGAAACTCAAAATGGTTTGTTCTTTGGAGTGAAGCACACTAAGTTGTTTTTTTATTGTTTGCTCCAACTTGGTTTTGATCAGATTTAATTAGGTGATCTGGCCTCCAGCACAGTGAGCTAGCTGGCCTCAGTAGAAAGTGAATACTCATGGTGGTATTACTGTAGCTTTGGCAGTGTGCCTGGGTGTAAGTCTGGATTGTTTACCAATGGGAGGAATGTCAGGGCCGTCCATTGAGCCCAAAAATGTGGAATGAATGGAATGGAGGGACGCTGCGCTTTTCAAACAATTAGAGGGGATTTGAGACAGGGCTTCAGATGTCAGGAATATGCATATATACGGGGGATTCCTCAATGCTCAGACACACAAACAAACAAACAAATGATTCATGCTAAACAATGGGTCTCTAAACACTCTAAACTTGGAGCTATATGCTGGTCAGACACTGTAACTTGTGTCATGCAGGAAATATACATCCTGTTAAACCCCTATTTCCTCTCAGACAGGGGTAACAAACATTTATAATAAATTATTTAATAATGGTTTTCTAGAAATGTAGTTTCTATATGAGATTCTGCAGTGGGGTGTAATGTGAACAAGCATCTATCACGTTACCAGACATGAAGTTCTTTCAATAGCATCACCCAATCATACAACACCTCAATACCTTTAATAAAAGTTTACTCAGATACACTGCCCACAAGGGAGTTGCTCCTGATCAGCTACAGCTCTTTAAATACTCTTAAAAAACGATTTAAATCATGTCACTTTTTTGTTTGCAGCGTGTGGCGGGGTGTTTAATGGCTCTTCAGGTTCAATTAGCAGTCCTACTCATTCCATCACCAACTACCACCACAATATGAACTGCACCTATCACATCATTGTGCGAGACAATCGTATCATCAACCTGAAGTGAGTCTGCAACTTTTAAATTTTAAGTTTCTAAATGGTTTGTCCTTTCAATCACACACAATACATATCTGAGCTTGAGCAGAGGCTATATTTGAAGCTTTTTGCATTTTGGGTATTGGTATGTCTAAAATGCTAAATCAGCCATGGCAGCTATTGGGAGAGGATACAGAATCAAGTTGTTTATACTTTATTCCAGACTCTCCATATCATAAAACAAGACAGCCTACAGGCTTTGAATTTCACTGAAATCTCTCGGGCTATGGGTGTTCTTAACATACATGGTGTACTTATCCCACTGCTCCTCAAGATTTAAAATATGTGTAGCAAAATAGTTTTAATGCAGTATGTCATATTATCATAATAGTTAATAATAGTTGAACACATAAAAGACTTTTAGCTCACTCTCCTTCTGCTTCTATCCACCGTCTTCCTCTTTTCAGTCCTCTATCGTTTATTTCTGCAGTGAGACAACCTGCTGTACAGTAAAAAACACAAGCTGGGATTTTCCATCTGTTTCCTTTGCAGGTGCTAGACCCTTTGTGTAACCACAGAGGCATTTTGTCTTGTGCCTGTGTCTTAGAGGAAGTGCTTCCTTTTCAGTTCAAAACTATTTTATTTAAATATCAGTTATATATGTCGATGATGTGTTATATCGGAAGTTGACTTTGCAGACAATTGTGTATGACCTCTTTATTTTTACAAATTTTCCTCCTAGATTCAACAGTTTTAACCTTGAAACCTCTTCAACTTGCGTCTTTGATTATGTGGCTGTCTACGATGGACCAAACACTCTGGCTCCACTCTTAGGACACTTCTGTGGCAATGTTCTCCCCCCAACCCTCAAGTCTTCAACCAACCAGATGTTTATTGTGTTCAAAACTGATGCATCAGTGGATGGTGAAGGTTGGAGGGCAAGCTACAAAGAAACTTTAGGTACATTGTCTGTTCCTACAGAAACTTGACCGTCACTGTGCACACAAAATCAGTCACGTTGAATAAAGTTGACCCTATTGGATCATCTGTTTTAATATGTTAAACGTGTTACATAAACAACTGTAAGCCTTTTTGGGGACCTAGTCCCAATCCTAATGAGCAGTTCCCTAATCTGTCCTGCAATAGAAGAGGCACGCAGACATTTTTGCTGAGTGAGTCATCCTGAGGCATCACAATGGGGCTTGAGGATGGAGGGGCAGAATAGGGGTGTTCAGAGGGCACTAGACTGCTGCTTCAAAACAGATTTTTTGGTCCTCCAATGGCCCAGAGTGCCAGTCTCTTTAGGAGAATCAGAACACAATAAGAAGACGTAGACTTTAGGAACTGGCCTGGCACGCTCTTAGTTTGTCTTTGTGAGTGGAAGAAAACAAGCTGTCCGTGCCCTCTCTCTCTGTTCTCCGGAGCCAGGCACGTCCAACATAGCCCTTTGATTACAATTGACCACATTCACACCAGTCTGTCTGGGCGTTGCCTCAAAATATGAAAATAAAGCCCAGCTATCTTCAGGCTGTTGTCAACGGGCAAAAATAAATGGCCAGTGTTGTTACTGTATGCTCGTCCTCTTTGTTTGACATTTGTAGCTTAATGTTTATATCTTTTAGTTATTTTGAATATACATAAAGCTTATTATAAAAACACAAACAGTTGTGTTTTTTGAGTTTAAGTTTACTGAGATTTGTGTTTGTAAATACAAAGTCAGTCCCAAACCCAGATTTGTGAATGCACCAGAAAGCTTTAGATGCATGTCTGTTTTTTTCTTGTGCAGCTATTTTCACATTTGATATGAGACCCCTTTTTCCCCACTCTGACCATGTTTCAGGAATTTCAGAATTTTCCCTTAGGAATGGCTTATTTTAGGACTGAGTGGAATGAGTGAGATTTAGAACAGATACACCCTAACATGAGGGAAGCATTAGCAGTTCTATTATTTTCTATCATTCTATTAACAATTTTGATTATTGCCATATAACTGATTTAGTACTACTGCAAATGCTAAATGTGTTGAGTGGGCTGCACGTTCCTCATGCAGCACATTGGAAGTAATAAAGGTTGGCAGATGAATTGGTTACAGTTACTGCCACCTGCTGTTTTTTCATAGAATCTCAGCACCCTAGGAAAGCCTGAATAATTCTCTTCCATTCTCTCTCCCTTGCTTGCTCAGGACCTCAGCAGGGATGTGGAGGCTACCTCACGTCCTCTACGGGCATGTTTGGTTCTCCTGACATTGACTTTAATGGAAAGTACGAGCATTACATGGACTGTTTGTGGACCATTGCTGTATCCCCCAATAAAGCTGTCAATCTTACGTTCACCACTTTTGAGCTGGAAGGTCCCTCTGGCTCAGAGTGTCGATATGATTATGTCAAGGTATGAACAGAATAATCTTAATTAATGCATCAGATACGAAAAACCCCTTTAAAGAAATGTATAAATTATGCAAAGCATTTCTTTTTTTTAAGGTTCATTTTGTTGATTTCTCTACCTTACATAGATCTTTGATGGCGACAGTGTGAATTACCCGTTGGTTGGAACATACTGTGGAAGCGTAATGCCTGCTCACTTCGAGTCAGCTAGTAACTTTCTGACAGTGTACTTTGTCTCAGATGGATCAGTCTCTTTCAGAGGCTTTAATGCCACCTACAGTGCAGTTGACAGTAAGACAGCTTTCTTTTGTAGGATGTAATGTACATTGAATTCTTTGACTAGTAATTAAAAGTAGTGTACATTGCATACCTCTGTCATCACAGTACATACAATTATAGAGCTAAACAATGAATCAATGGGTGCTAAGAGTAGCCTTCTTCATCTGCACAGGACTGTGTGGAGGAATATATAATGCCACATCCACACCTCAGACCATCACTTCTCCGTTTTATCCCAACTCGTACCCTGCGTTCACCTCTTGCCGCTGGGTCCTGGATGCTCCTGCACAGGAGGCAGTGAAAGTAGTTGTCCAGCATTTCCAGCTGCAACAGAGCCAGAGCTGCTCTAGTAACTTTCTGGAGATGAAGGACTGGCCTGTGGTAAGATTAACATGCTTTGTGTGGTTTGGTCCCTTAAACCTTGTTTACAAAAGACTTTAGACTAGAGCTGCATAAAATATAATTCCTTGTGCTTTGGAATATGCAAATAAGCCTTCCCTCAGCCAATCACTCAGCGTTTAATTGCGTGCTGTGAGCATCCTGAGCAATCAATGATGTTTATTGGGCGTTTGGATATCATGATCCAACCAAATTTCTCTGTAGGCCAGATCAAGGCTTCTCTTTTCAGTTTTCAGTATTTATATGCAGAACCACTGCAACATGCTATTTTATCCACATAGTGCAGCCCTAACTACTACATTGACCAAAAAAAAAACCTGGTAGATCCATTTCTGTCCGTTTTTTTTTCTTTACCTAATTCCAACACAACAGCTGTTCTTTACAAAATGTCATGATAAATGGACCAATAGAAATGCTCCAAAATTACTTGGTATAAAACCTCTTTTCATTGACCTGTATTAAAAGTTAAGAATGTCTTTGTTTTCTCCTGTGAAGTTACTATTTTAAAGATGCTTGTTTTTCTCTAGATAACGACAATATTGAACTACAGCCTCAGCCACGCCCTTTAAACTATAGCCCATTACACTGAAAATTCCTTTTTTTATTGTTTGTTCAAATCACTATATTCATTTTAAAAACACAAACATTACAATGTAACCCCCTGCCCCCCAAGTACTGTTTAGCTCTTCCTCAGGCTTGTTGTACTTTAGATTTTGGAATAATAAGAACGATAGGATTCTTTTACATGACCCATTATTTTGGTGTGCTTTAGGGAGACTATGGGCAGGCACATAAGTTCTGCGGCTCGGACACCCACATCCCTGACTTCTACAGCTATGACCGTACCATGCACCTAACCTTCCAGTCTGACACCTTCATGACTGGCAATGGCTTCAGTCTGACTTACCAGGTGGCAGGTATGTCACCAGAGTTGACTTTTCCACAATTTCAGATACTTATTAATGCTTACTTAGTCTGTTTGTCTGAATAATTGTGTGTGTATGTCTGTGAATGTAATCTGCAGGATGTAGCAGGGTGTATGAGCAGGCGTTTGGTTACCTGAAGAGCCCAGGCTGGCCGCAAGTTTATCCCCATAACATAAACTGCGTCATCGTCCTCCGTGCACCTCAGAACAGCTTCATCTCTCTATTCTTTGATAGCTTTAATGTGGAGTCTCACCCCTCATGCAGCTATGACTTCCTGGAGGTAGGGCTAAAACAGACTGATCTAAAATGCATCAGATCATAAACAAGTTGTAACAATAATCTTGTGTCTGAAGTTAACCGTGTAGGATTCCAAGCCCCTGTAAAGAGAGGATATTTAAAGGAACTACCTATATTTAAAGGACCAGGGCAGCACATCGTTGTTGGAAAGGGGAAAGTTTGTTGTAGTTCTGTTGTCTAAACGTGTTATTGATGTTTTTTTTTTTACTGTGTCAGGTGAGAAATGGCAGCACGGATTCGGCTCCTCTACTAGGTAAATACTGTGGGGACATACTGCCCAGTCCTGTCTTTCCCAGATCCAATGAACTCTTCCTGCACTTCCAGAGTGACTTCAGTGCTGCCCGCAATGGCTTTGAGATCACCTGGACCTCCTCTCCACAGGGTGAGAACATACTGATAACCACAAATATAGCTTGACCAAAGATTTAATTTACATTTCATTGTATTTGCACTGTTGGTATGAGGGTAACATACCCAAAAACACATGCCTAAATCATATCCCACTTACCCTAAACCCTTTCAAATCTCAAACAGGCTTATGTTTGATTATATATGACCAAATATATGATTGTATATCACCAAGTCTACAGATACAGTGGTGTTTAAAAGTTTGTGAACCCTTTAGAATTCTCAAGCTTCCACAAATGTGTAGCAATGTTCTTTTCTTGTTTTGCCTTGCACTTGGAGTGATCTTTGTTGGTCAACCACTCCTGGGGAGGCTAATAATGGTCTAGAATTTGTAAGTGATGTTTTGTAACCTTTTCTAGTCTGAAGAGCATCTACAACTTTTCTTCTGAAGTCCTCAAAAATCTTGTTTGTTCGTGTCATAATACACTTCACCAAACGTGTTGCAAAGCTCAGACTTTGGTAGATCCTTGTTCTTTATAAATACAACAAAGTGCCCACTCAGACCTAACTGTCAGCCCACTGATTGAAACCCCCAGATTCAAATTATCTGCTAATCGTAAAGGTTCACATACTTTTACCCTCACAGATATGTAATGGATCACTTTCCTCAATACATAAATGACCAAGTCTTTTATTCTTGTTTCATTTGTGTAATTTGCTTCTACTTCCAAGACTTCTGATGTAGTTTTATAAGTTTTAGGTCAAAGAAAACACAAACTTTCAAGCACCACTGTAAGTTAGTCTGTAGACAAAATACAGATACAATTCAGGCTTTAAGATGACTGCTACTGCTGTGTTTTTAGATCTGCAGTGTATTTTCTTTTAATACTATGGGGTAACAGGAAAAATGTAACCATGTAGAATTTGCTTCCCCTTTAGGTTGTGGAGGTACTTTGTATGGAGATCACGGTTCATTTACCAGTCCAGACTTCCCTGGTACCTATGCCAATGGCACTCACTGTGAGTGGGGTATTAAGGCCCCCAGTGGAAGAGTGGTAACAGTCACATTCAACCAAATCAGCATTGATGACCCTGGAGACTGCCAGAACAACTATCTGAAACTTTATGATGGACCAGATGCCAGCTCACCTCCTGTTGGACCATACTGTGGAGCGGTATGGAACAGTTTGTTAAAGAATGAAGAATTCCTTAACCCTTAAATTGTGAAACAATTTTAATAATGAAACATGAAACATAATAATAATGATTTTACGTGCCAAGATGCAAACAATGATCTATGTATGAACAGTCTGTAAACATATATTAGCTGATAGTTGCTTTTAACCATTCAAACACACAGTAAAAGTAAGACTCTAATGGTTTTCTGTTTTTCCTGTCCTGTAGGAGACAAATATAGCCCCATTCAGAGCCTCGTCACATCATGTCTTCATCGTGTTTCACGCCCAGTCTGTTGTGTTGCCGTCTGGATTCAGGCTCACATGGAGCAGCTGAGGACAAATCCACACCTCCACGCACAAACGCTTAGATACAGGTTTACCAACATTCGATTCTCAATCATGTACACAATATCAGAGTGCAGTTTTCACCAGCTAATATAAATAGTTTGATTTCTTTGTTTGATTCTCTCATACATTTGTAGATTTTTTTAAAAATTATAAATATAAATATGATGTATTTTGTTTGAAAATAAAAATATTGTTTACTGTACTGCTACAGTGACTGTGTTTGCATAAAAATAGCTCTTGCTGAGGGGACCCACAGCCTTTCGGTGTCAGTTAAATGTGTGAGTTCTTGTCGTGCTCTAAATGCTCGAACCGCTCTTCCATTTTTACATTAATACTGTGTGTGGTTTTCAAAAGGACGTGCTTAGTGGCACATTTGCTGTATGAGTAGATACAAAAAATAAGCCAACAATCTAAATAAACATAGACATTCCTTATCAGGCGTTAAATTAAGAAACAGTTAGAGACTAAACATAGTGTTGCGTGTGACATTTGCAGTTTCATCCCAAAAATGAGCTGAGTACTTGGTGCATGCCAAAGCTCTCGTCAAAGTGGTTCATTTTCTGAGTTACTGGACTGGCTAATTTAGGCCTCACTAACTGAAATCCTCAATGTGGTCCGTTCTTCTCCTTGAACACATGTCAGCTTAGCCAACACCTCTGACAGCTCGGCCGTCGACCCATCACACACTACCCATCAATGAATGAAGGAGTGAAAGAAGGAAAAAAGGGATGGAATAAATGAGAGAGATGAATGTTGTCAGAGCCAGATGGATACAGACCACACTAAAATGTCTGAGGCAGCTACAGAGGCTGGGTAAAGTCATTTTACCGCACTAGCACAGAGTCAATAACATTAACCAGTATCATACCAAGCACTAATTTATGACCTACAAATCCTTGAACAAACCATCTTGAAGCTTCAGACAAAACAAGAATTAAGCTAATGAGGTATATGGTGTGGTTTTGGACTTTGACAAGCTACAAAGCTGTGAGACCATAGTATCCCAAGAGGCACAGTGGGTTAGACATGGTCAGATTTTTCACAAGCAGCTTAAGAAAATGGTCAGTGTTTTTATATCAGCTTGGTGAGGTCAAAGTTCCTGAGAACTTCTCGGCTGTAACAGAGTGTTTGAAAATCAAGTTAATGACCTTGGGAACAGCAAGAAAAAGTTCATGTAGCACTGACTTCACATTGTAAGTGTGGGTTTCATTTTAGTAACTGTTTTTCAATAATACCTTATACAGAGTAGATGGAAATGTAATCATAATTAGAGGCCAAAACGTAAACTTATGGTTTATTCATAATTTTATATAATTAGGAAGAACTCAAAATAATGTACACTAAATTGTTTATTACACGTACCCATTTACATTGAATAAAACTAGTTACTTTACATGTTACCACATGAAGTATTTTGTTTAGGTTTACCCATTAAATGCTTTTTACAGTGTAAGAAATCTAAATATAGCCTGTGTTAAATAATAAACTGTAATTATCTACTGAATAGTATAAATGGTAATTTGATCAAACAAAAATCTTTAAACAACAAGGATTCTGGATCTTAATTTTATTATAGGTTTGTTGTTGATGTTGTACAGTTTTTATAGGTAATACTGAATTATGGTGTGCAGATTTCATCTTTTTTGTTTTGTTGAAAACTTTATAGAATATTATCAAGTATATACATGTACAAACACACACATACATACTCCAACAATCTCATAAATCCCTGGTCAAGAACAGTGGGCCAGGCAGGAGGCATACATGACCACATTCATTTCATACTGTGCTTACAGTAACTACAAACTGAAGAAGGCATAGTCTAAGCATTAACTGACACTATATCATTTTTAAATGGGTACTACTATTTTTTATTAACTGACTGAACACAAATATTTTACAGTCCAAACATGAAACATGCAACGACACAAATCTCTTTCAGTAAAGCAAAGTTCATCCATGCTGTAGGCATCTGTTGTCACTTTACCACTCACCAAATATAATCAGGCCTAAAAATAGAGGCCACTGTTTTTCATTCCCCCTTGTAATGATCAACCCTACAAGAGGAACACAGAGGGACGGACACAAAAAAAGAGGGAGGGAGTTTAAGCCCAGTGATCCAACACTAAGACATTTCCAGCCAGGAGGGAGCTCTTTCCAAGAGAGGAGAGGTATCTTGGTTTACCTCTGCTCCATGTCAGCGTGCTTAGAGGAGGAGACAGAGGAGGCTCAGGTTCCCGCGGCCTCCCTTGTGCAGACATCAGGACGCAAGCCAAAGAATGTGTCTCCCACGTAAGGTAAGCTTAATCGGACGCGCATTGGGAGAATGAGATAGTGCTAAACGACAGCTGTGAACAGCCACCTGCTTTGGGATACCAATACTGTAAATGCACTTAATCAGACTTTTACAATGAAAACATAAGAAAAAGTATAACATATACTTTACATACAGTCCATATACTACAAATCTAAAAGTGTACAGACACCTGCTCCTCCATAACTCAAGTTTTCTCACAATATTTTTTTTTTCAAGAAAACACTCTTCTGCTGTCCTGAAATTACAACGATAATAAGTTGTGATATCAAGAAAACAACTGTGAGATTAACAATTAAGTCATAAGCTCAGAAGAACAGAAAAGACAATAACACCCTCATGACCTCTTTAGTCTGTACATCCAACAAGTCTAAAGGTATTGATAGGAGCATTTGATTGCATGCAGCCACAAGAGTATTAGCGAGGTCAGGCAGTGTGTTTTTATGAATATAAAATATTCATTCAAAGAAATGTCTGGATACATGTGGGTGGACTGTACATTTGACTCAAAGAACATTTGAGGCATTAAAGTGATAAATATGGTTACGGCTTATATCGGTACTACTGCTGTTGGGCTTTTGTTATTTTTATTTTATTGTTATTGTTGGGCTTTTATTGTATTGTTTTTGTCCCAGAACATTAAGAGCCATTACAGTGCCGTATCGGTTTAGATGCTATTGGCACTTAACACCATATTGGCGGTGTGGGATAGTTATGGTTGATCAGGGTTAGATCACTAATGGCTGTATTTTGTTAGTAACAGGAGCCCCTTACCTGCGTGGCTGAGCCAGATTTCTTTCAGTAATCACTCATCTGCTAGTGTAGTCACTTACAGTGTTCACGTTGTCTACCCTTTTACCCTGCAATACTGTTACGCTGTGACAACGTTGTGACAACGTACTGTTTTGGTGTCCATAGGGTTGTCACAACGTTGAACTGTAATTTGTTGCAACCTTGTCCGACCCTCATAGAAGGATAAAAAACCGTTATTTAGTATAGACATTGTGACAGCCTTTTATAGACCACGTAAAAAAGCGCCACCCTTTGACAACGCTGTAACCTTGATTTAGCATTTAGCTGGCACAGTCCTCTATACCTAACGTTAACTCCACCTGGCATTCAGCTCAGTCGCTCTGAGGGGGGTTACCGTAAAACTCGGATTCGCTAGGAGTTTGCTGGAAAAGCTCACTTGCTTGCTTTCTGAAGTTAGCTTCTTATTCGAATTGCCCTTTCCACCTTAAATGCCTCATACGACAGAATTTAACTGCTGCACCTTTTAACGTGGAACTGGCAGTTAGACTAATTAAACTAACTTAAGCCACGTCTTACTTTATGTTTCCCCTTAATACCGGTTCCCCTCTCAGGGCCATATGCTTAAAACAAAATGCTGAAAAGCGAGGCTACTGACTTCGTGAACGTCGGTGATATTTACTTTGACTTTCGGTGTAAACTTGAGCGAATGAGACGCACATACGAGGCAAATAACTTGAAATTAAATTGTGATGAGAAACAAGATTCAGTTTTGTTGTTACTGTTTGCAAAAGACATATTTTACATTTAGTTGTAAAACATTGCTTAATTTACATAAAACTTAAACTTAATATACAGGTTAGTTATGTTTGATGAAGTTAATATTGTTATAACGATGTATGGATCAAGTATGAATATCGGAAATGAAATAGTTGTATCAGTGCATCTATTCGTCTATTATATAACACAGAGTTTACTACTAATAATAATAATAATAATATAATACATGAAATTACCTGTGATGTCTGTGAAGTAATATAAATAAACTACACTACAAGAAAACAACCGAATAAAGCTCTGCTGCAGTGCGAAGTGTAGCGCTGTAATCCACACTGTCCGGTTTAACGGCGGAACTTATTTCTGTTACAACTTCCTTTAAAGCTACTGTTGGAGCTAAAACCCACAGCGTGCTGTTTGGATTGGATGGCTTTGTTGACTGTCTGCTTTTCTCTGGTTCGATTGGTGAAAGATGTTTATCCGCCCCAGAAAATCCCACTACACACTCCGCTGGTAGGAAGAAGCCTTTTATGGAAAGTGGAGAATTTCTATCAACTTCCGGTTGGGTGTGAAGCAGAGCTATCGCTCCTAGAAACAGCGAGCAGTTGTGCCCGAGGATACATATATTTTTATACAGATTTTTTACACGTTCATTCCACTCTACAAGGTAAATAACTGGCAACTTTTATCACATGGAGTCTTATTAGCCTGCTCGACTCGTTAGCGTGGTTAGCTGTAAGCTAACTAGCTACTTCCATAGTTGTTGTTAGACAGAAGTAGTCGCAGCGGCTAAGAGTCACCTCGTCTTCTCTTCGTCCTCAACCTACAGCTCTGCTTTCTTGTAGAAAATGTCCAAGTCTTTGAAGAAGATAGTGGAGGAGAGCAGGGATAAAAATCTTCCCGAGGTGGATATGTGTGACAGGGGGATATCCAACATGCTCGACATTCCTGGGTTGTGTGAGTATCTCACTTCGGATGTTCTCAGATTCTCGTCTACTGAATTTTACACGTCTGTCACGTCTTATGCAGGGTTTTTCATTTTGTGTTAGAACAACTGATCTTATCGACCACGGAGATTTCATACTCTTACTTGTATTCTTCCCAATTCGCATTGATACACACCCTTTGACCAAAACTTTTTCCACTAGCTGGCAGCCTGACTCACAGAGCGACTTGTAATGTTTATATATTCAGCACAGGACGTTTTTGAGCATTTGCCCTACAGTTTAACAGTGAAAATACTGGATGCAAATACTGGATGTCCTAAAATCAATCTCACCATTGCCTATTATTATTATTTTCTTACAGTCACCTTGTCCAACATAACTCAGCTTGTTTTGAGTCACAACAAGCTTGCAAGTAAGTAACGTTTCTTCATTTCTCTGTCTGTTTAAGTAAATCTCTGTGTTCCCAAGGTTACCAGCAAAATAAAAGACCTACAGGAGACTTCTGTCCACTGTTAAAAAACATGAAACAAAAATGGTGTTCATGGAAAGACATCACAAGGAAAGCCACTGCTGTACAAAAACCAACAAACCAACAACAGAAAAAAACCCATAGTGGCCCGTCTCAAGTTTGCCCTAGACCAACTGACTCTTCCACATACTTCTGGGAAGAGGCTCTATGGACCTATGAGGCAAAAGTGGAATATTTAGCACAATTGCACAATGTCATGTTGTAGATAAAGGACACTGCAAAACAACAACAAAATCTCTTTCAAGTTGTAAAGCATGGTGACGGTAGCCTCATGGTTTAGAGTGGTGTTGCTGTCTCAGGGCCGGGACACCTTGCAATCTTTGGGGACACAGTAAATTCAAAGGTTTATAAAAACATTTTACAGAAGAATGTAGGGGCAGTCCTGAGACAATGACCAGACACAAAAAGATGACTTGTGTTTTGTTATAGTCCTGACATTAGCTTTATTTATGCAAGCATGACATCCCAGAAATATTGACTAACTGAAACATTTGCAGGCAGGAAAGGTTTAACAGTCCTCTGTGCAAAAAACTGTGCAAATTTTAGTTGGAGCTAAAATTCACTTACTTTTTCTAGCCTGTACAGTGAATGTTTACACTATCTACCCAATCAAAGACATGAAAAGTACATGGTTGTCTGTTATTAGTTTGGTTAGACTGTGTTTGTCAATAATTGTGACTTCAATAACCATCCAACTAAATTTTAGTAATATTCAATGCAGAAATTCAGGTTATTTCCCATAGTTAATTTTTTTTTTTACTTGAAAGTGTACTTAAGTGTACTGTAAATAGACACGGCTTATTCCGAAACATATTTATGAGTTTTTAAAAGAAAGTGCATGTACTTACAATGCTTTATGTGGTCTTAAGGCCCACCTTAAAAAATGGGAATGTAGTGTGCACTTAAGCCACTAGAGAGCAGCATTGGCTAAAGATCAGTGGTGAAGTCAAGGAAGTCAATACATACAAAGGTGCCTGTGAAAACATACAAGAGAAATATAATATTATTACATGATATACGAGTATGCAGTCTGAAGGGGCTCTAAATATGTGACTGATACAAAGCATAAATGCACATCTTTAACATCATCATAAAAATTTAACTGCTGCAATTGTAGTAAATAATTATCCAGGGACGTTCACTTTAACTGGTTCTGTGTGGTGATGGTCTTGTTCATCAATAGCAGCATCAAGTGTGCTGGTTACTTTTACTTAGCTGATCAGGGTTTTTCCTGTTTTTCCTCTGCATTAAGCTGAAAGCTACATATTTGGGTTCAGGTTTACTGTAAATGCTTGAGAAGGATTTGTTTGCTTGCACTGCAATCATGGTAATCTCCATGAAGATCTCCAGATATCGCTCATGTTTGTCAGGTGTTATTTTTAGTGATGATCAAAGCTGCTTAATTAGATTAAGCTCATCCATGTCTTTTCACCTGAAGGAGAGATTCTTGACTTCAGCTCTGTTTGTAGGTTGTGATGCTCCAACTCTTTATGTGCATTTAGGCAAAAGTAATTGCTGCATATTAACTTAAATAATGTTTGGTTTCACTGTATGTTGTAGATATACCAATCTTTCAAATTCAGGATCTTTTTTTGCCCCACTTTTTTCTCAGTATAACCCTGGGCCTGTGATAACACTGCTTATTTCCATGGTCAAATCCTCCCATCTCGCAGGCTGTCTGCATAAAGTGCAGAGATGTAAAGTGTGCCATCTTTTTGAACTTTTCAAGGTAGTCAGGAATTACACTGACATTTGGAACCCTTTCATTAGTGAGGCCGCTGAGTAAAGTACCCGTGCCGGCAGGGATGAGAGACACTACTACCGCCAAGGTAATGAGAGAGCAAGAGAGAAAGAGAAAGAGTAGGGGCAAAGGTTTGAAACCTTTCTCCACTGTCCAATCTTTACATCGCACTCACTTATTACTATCAATCACCCTTACCATTAAAAAGCATCGTGGTTGCACGGAGAAGCGGCTAGAGTATTTGACTTCCTTGGCTCACCTCTTTATTCACATACATGTGCTTTCACTAGCACATTTAAATGAGCACATGCACGTTTGTTTAATTCACTAGAATGCGGGATGCTTCTGTCATATGATAGTGGGAAGTGAGTGCTGTGGTTTCTGAAGAACTGCTTTCATCCAAGTATTGATCATTGTCTTTGACCACATTCTGCAACACTGATATTGATTTAATATTCTTTCAAGTCGGGTCACCTCTCCTGAGCTGGTAAAGCACATATTGTGAATTACATCCTGAAGAAAGAACAAGATAAACAGACATCACCTGTGTTTCTGATTGAATCAGAATCAGAATAGGGGTGGTAGAGAAATAAAAAAGTTGGATATGTGCACACACACACACACACACACACACACACGTGCACCACCCAAGCTCCTACAATCGTCTATTGAAAGTAACAAGAAATATTATTTATTAATAAATTTCAGGATAAAAAAAATTTTTATATAGAAAAAATATTTTAAAAGAGAAATGTTGCGTGTACAGAATGTCATTTCAGATAAGCTAGCATTTTTAAAAATGTAAGTGCATGATATATACACACACACACACTACCACTCAAAAGTTAGGGATCACAGTGAAATTTCCTTGATTTCAATGGAGTAGCCTTCCTTTCTTAACACAACAATGGACTGACGGGTCTCTAAAGAAAGTTGTTTCTTTCTGACCATTTTGAGTCTGTCAGCAAGCCATCAACTGCTGATGCTTCAGATACTAAACTAACCTAGAATATTGTTCTCCCTTTCATGCTCACTTATTAGTAGAATGTTTTTCAGCTGTGCATCACAAATTAGCCCAATAACATCAATTATATATATATAAATTGATGTGTGTATATGTGTGTGTGTTTGTTTGAGATTTTGCATTCAGCTACATTAAGGCACATAGAGACAGTAACTAAGAACATGAGGTCTAGACCCTCAAGGGTATTGATAAACACTGTGTGTCTGTTTGCTGGTTTGTAACGGAAGCCCAAAACGTCCCTCTGATATCGTATCAGTATGCTTCAGACGCACTTTGGTGCAGTTGATCTCTCTGAAGTCATTCACGTCATGGTGTTTGTGTAAACCCGCAACCACCTTTATAATGAAGGCCAATTGATCGGTCAGTAATCAGATAGGAGCCCTGTTATCCTCATTGATCTTTGTCTAAGGAGCGCGGGCGGGCCGTCCGGCCAAAAGGGGAGGGAGGGAAATAACTGTTATGCTAAACGCCTCCATCATTAAAATGTCAAATCTATTGCTGGGCGAGTGACCCGTAATTGAGTCATCAAAGACAGAGGGCCCATGCCCTGGCTCTTATAATTAGCTCATTAAACCCTGCCATGTCACCAGCTACCCCTCAGTCCTGCTTGGTTTAGGGCGAACCTTTATTCAAGATTTGCATTTTTAAATGAATTGTACAGAGAAATTGCAATACTGATTACATGATGACAGCTTGCTTTTGAGAAGTTCTGTTTGTATGTTTTCTTTACCCCACCCCTCTACTTCTCTGTTTGTTAGCTGTGCCTCCAAACATTGCCGACCTTAAGAATTTAGAGGTGTTGAACATGTTCAACAATCAAATAGATGAACTGCCTACTCAGATCAGCAGCCTTCAGAAGCTCAAACACCTGAATCTAGGGTAAGCATTTGTCCATGCCTTCCAGTGTAAACATTTGTTGCTGTTGTTGTTGTTGTTGTCATGTGTTTTAATGTAATTAATTAGCTGAGCTGATCATAAAATCATGTGACTTCATAATAAAATTATAATAAAATATTGTAGAGTTTATCTTCTCATTGGTTTGAAGTATGTTAAAAAAATACTCATGTTTATTCAGTAGCAAATAGAGCCGAACGCAGAATGAAACCTGAAATAAGTTATGTCTTGGGTTATCACATGGTTTTAAAATTACAGCTCTTAAGACTAAAACATTACTGTTAAAAGTGTAATATTGAAGTAATTTAGTTTCAGTTATGGAAATTGTGAATTTATTTTTGGAAACATGGTTTAGTTTTTTCCTTTAGTGCATTTATAGATTTTGGATGAAGTGATTTATTTATTTTTTTATTAATTTAATTTATCTAATAAGCCTTTGTAGAGCAGTAATAAAATATGTTCTGAGTTTGTCATTCCAGTGATATTCCAGTGATATTAGCAAGCCACCCTAATTGGAATGATTAAAAAAAGTTATGAAATTTATAAAATTAGGTTTCTAAATTGTGAGAAAACAAGCAGCGCTCTCTTCTCTGAAATACTGGGGACGTGTGTGCTGAAGGCACTAAAACCATGTACCATCACGGGAAAGGTAAAATACCACTATGACCTGAAAAACGGACGCTTCATCCAGCAGCTTTATTGGACTCGCTCAGTCACACATGTCTGAGTCACCAGAGCTAGAATCCAATTTGGAGCCAGAGGAGTAACAGTGCACTTAAAGCACTGCAGTGAGAGTGAGGATTATCATCGAGCTCATTTTGTAATGTAATCTTATAGATTTCATGAAATTAAATTTTCACTATAATTTATTGGGTTTATCACGCTTGGAAGCAGTTAACTAACTTCACACTCGCTCATAGGTGCCAGGATGAAACTGCTGCACCGTTTATGGTGGTACAGAACGCTGGAATACGAGGCTGCCAAATAATAAGCAGAATTCAGCATTTTTTCAGAATCTCTAATGTTTTCCTCTTTTTTTTCCTCCCTATTTAAATATGCCAGTGAGTAAAATCAAAGATTGTATGTATCCTGAGCTCGCCGTCAACATAGTTCTTCACTAAATCTATACACTTTTTTTACACTAGTCTTATTTAAACAAGCAGCTGTTCTGCATGTTCTGGGTTAAGTTTTTTTGTAATGTTACCGTGTTAGGGGAGGAGTCGTGCTAAGTGTGTCATCAAACCATGAATTCAGACCCACCCAAAACAAATCCTGAACATTTAAATGAGGAAGAACTGTATAACTTGTAGAGATGGACCGATCAGCGTTTTTGAGGCCGATTCCGATCGCCTTTGAGCACGATCGTCCGATAGCCGATAGCGATCGAGGGCGGAGTATATGCCACGGCAGGGCTACGTGTAGTTATTTTAGCGCAAGCAAGTCATGAAACATGGTCTAAACTGGTTTATTACCATTTTTAACAAGCTCATGTGAAACTGCATAATATTTTTAACAAAATTAACAGTGAATAAACAAAATAAATCAAACAAATATCCCCAATACTGCAATCATTACATTCAGACCCTTAATTTAAAACAAAAAAGCGAATTCAATAAATGCAGTAAAAACTGCACTCTGTTATTTTAAACGATAATCTGCAATCATTAAATGTAGATCTTGAATTGTTGCTGCTATACTGTTCATACCGGTCAGATCTGGTCTGAACTGGGTTATTATCTGTTCTGGGTTATTAGGATTGTGCTAGCTCTGCTGTTTGCTGATACTCACTGTATTCAGCTGCGTGCAGTGTCATATCAGATTAGTAGTGTTAAATGTCTTGATTCCTCAACGAGACACGCTGATTTTACTCATTTAAAAACATCCTGGATGAGTCTGTCAGGTACGGTAAACACTGCCAGACAGACATGTTTACTTTCAGCGCATTTTTTTTCTGCGACGTCGCTGCTTTAGTCAGTCTGTGGAAAATGAAAGGGTGTGTATTTCCACCTAACGTTCAGAAAGCAATTGCAGGGAGGGGGTTCTCCTCTTCCTGGATGAAACGCTAGCTGGAAATACAGAAATTAGGCTCATTTGTTTAAAGCCATCGATCGGCTCTCGGGATCGTCTCTAAATTGGAGAAATATCCGCGGATCACCGATCACATATTTTGATTAAAAATCGGCCGATACCGATACATAGCCGATCGATCCTTCCATCTCTAATAACTTGACAGTTCAATACTACCTAGTTCACAGTCTTTTGACATGTCTTAGTAAGTATGTTCTAGCATGTAAAATGTGTTTAGAAACAAATCTCTGAATCCACTTTGCAGTCTTAATTATTATCTTTACATTCAGTGACCCACAAATGGGTCCAGTCTTCCATTCCTCCGTCCTGTAGCATAATAAACACATGTAGACACTGAATAAAAAGGTAAGGGATTAAAAAAAAAACCAAAGGGAAATCTATATACCTTGAATTAGCAAGTGTTTTAACAAAAAGGTTTTCACTGCATAATGCTGGATAGTAAATGCTACTTTCCAGGACGTTTGATTTTAGCCCTAGTTTCGGTGCTCTTTGATTTCAAGTCTTAATTTATCCTGTTGTATGGTGTTGTTGATGTCCTATCGTAAACTGGCTCATTTTATTAGCAAACTCAGCAGCAGTTAACGCTTTAGTGCTTGCTTGTTAATGTCAGTTTGAGTGCTATATGGTAGTTAATTGTTTGTCTCAGTTTTCCATGCATTATTGAACATGGAATAAGGAACATTAATGTAGATTAATTTGGCTGAAGTTGTCGCCTTTAGCAGCAAACTTGCAGCAAGGTAAGCAAGAGTTAGGTTCTGGCTGGACGTCCCGTTGTTTGTCTGCTTAATGTTGCAGGACAGTGGCACTAAATGTCAGATTTGGACAGTTTGCAGTTAAGCGATCACAGACACGGTTGCACTCTGCTCCTTGCTTCCTCACTCTCATAACCGTTCACATCACACTGCCTCGCAGCAAAACGCACGTTTACCAGCACCTAAATCCTGAGGGGCCCTCTTTAAGCCTTAAGGTTTGCGAATAGGAGGAGGCCCTTCTCAATGTCACGCGGGATTAAGGAGCACCAAAATCTCCCCCTGCATCTGACATCCCAGATTTTTATTGATTTGCTGTCAGACGCGTCATTTCCAGGCATAATCTTGAAAACATAAGCCGCACCGCTGTATTCGTGGCAGTGAGTCCCGGCGCGAGCGCGTGTGTACACCTCCCTACCCGATCTCATTTGTCAAAACAATTCCCCACCTCTTGTAATTGCTTCTCAAACACACAGCGGAATCAGTTTGTTTGTGTCTGTTAAATCCGCCGCAAAACTGTGTATGTCTTTTGCGATGGCGTGCTGTCACAGTGCTGTGAGGGAAAGGTGGGTAATGAAATTGGGGAGGACATATAGACTTAGAAAAGAGAGGCTTAAGTGGCCAGAGTTAATCAGCCTTTGATCTCAGTCTCTTTCTGTATCACGCACACACATACGCTCTTCCGTTCTCTTTAGCTCATTGTCAGGCACCTTCAACTCTTTGCAGACTAGTACTCATTTATTGAGGAGTCTCAATGTAGCGTCTAAGAGCAAGATGTCCGCCATCAAGTTCCTGTCCATTAAACGGCTAAAATTAAAGGGTCCTGCCCATTTAATGGAGAGGAAGGAGTGTAGGAGGCCAAAAAAAAAAAAAAGTAAATAAAAAAAAATACAAGTGCAAATATTTTTTTTTAACAGACTGTATATCTTGTTACTGTTAATTATAGGCTTTGCTTGTTCCAATATGAAACTAAACCAGGAGTACATATATAATACTATATAAAACTTAGAGGCCACCCTTTGTTTATAATTCAAAGGGGTATTCGAAGGCATTGAATACAGTACAACATTTCAAATCCCACTCTACACTTAATCCAATTACAAGACTAATAATAGAATGTAAAATAATGGGAAGTGTTTTTAAGGACTGACTATATCAGCGACATATAGTAGCATATTGTGACATACTTTATTAAGATAACTATAAAGAGCCCAACTGTGAAGGCGACTTAATGCTATGGAACTGAAAGAATGCGTAACTGTCAAGAAGCCCTTACTGAGAAAAGAAAATAGACAGAAAAGGAGAAAATGTCCAAATCAAACAAAGAAGTTGCAGTCTTCAATGTGTTTCATGTGTTTGGGAAATAAATTAAGAGATGTATCTGCACAGTACTATACATAACTGATAACCTATAAGCCTTACAATTAAACTTGGTGCCATGGTGCTTGTACATGGAGCATCAGTCTTAATCAGGGAATATCGATCTTTATTGTTCGGCTCTGTCTGTCTCTGACTTTGTAACCATTGTGTATACCCCTGTGTTGAGAGTCAATTTGTAATGTGTGCGTGTTTAGGATGAACAGGCTGAGTACACTGCCCCGAGGGTTTGGTTCTCTCCCAGCACTGGAGGTCCTGGATCTCACTTACAACAATCTGAATGAATCCTCGCTGCCAGGGAACTTCTTCTACCTAAGTGAGTCTCTCTTTCTCTCTCTTTCTCTCTCTCTCTCTCTCTCTCTCTCTCTGAATTGATGATTGATATATCTGTTAATATGCCTATCAATCCAATCTGTCTATATCTTTTCCTATAACTTGCTCTTGTAAAAGACATGCATCTGCTATTACTATGCAGTGCTTAATGCAATGCAAACAGAATAGCAGTTAACTGACTAAACTTCATCATCATCATCGTCATCATCATTCCAATCAACCCTTCCCCATTAGAGGCCTAGTGATGATCATTGACCGTCTCTAGTGCACTGTAGTCTGTTAATGGGCTGTTATTTTAATACTGATGACATGATGAAAGCACGCACTGAACAGTAATCAGTCCTTTACTCCCCTCCTCCCCTTTTACATACACCCTCCTTACTCTATTTATCCCTGCTGACGACCAGCCTCTGATATTACCTCTGATTCCATAAGCAAATTAAAATGGATCTGATTAATGAATGAGGTTCAGGTGATTAAGGACAATCAGAGACTGCAGAGCGTGCTGGAGGATGAGGAGGAGGGAGAGAAAGAGTGGTGGGCTTGCTTTCAGGAACTCTCTCAAATAGAATTATGTTTGTAAAGCTTAAAGCTTAATCAGGACACTGAGATGAACTGGATGGCCTGTAATATTTTCTTTTCTTTATTTTTATATTGTTATAGGTCTGCATGTGCCAGTTTCTCTGACTGTATGAATAAGTTGTGTGTTTATGCTAAGCCTTCTGCACTATTCAATCATGTTCTGCTCTGTGTCGGTGTGTCGATGGTTCCGCAGACAGACACAGGTCTGGACGTGAAGAATTAATCAACCCTGACCATCTCTATTGATCAGGCAGCGCTCCGCTCAGGCCTGCAGCACCCTGGTTTGCCTTACGATCCCCTCTCTCTCATTTCAGCCACCCTGCGCGCACTCTATCTCAGTGACAACGACTTTGAGATCTTGCCCCCAGACATCGGCAAGCTGGCCAAGCTGCAGATAGTGAGTAATTTATCTAAATTCGCCCTGAAATCAATCCCCTTTTTCACTCGGCTGTTGGTTGTTTTTTTTTTTTTTTTTTTTTTTTTATACAGTGCATGTTGTCCTTTTATCAAAGCTTGTGAGAGGTGATGTAGGGTTGTATGTGTTGCCTCTGAGGTTCTGAGGACCCACGGTTATCAGAGAAGTAATGGGGTAATAAAGCCGGCTTATGAGTTATCTTACTAAAGGATTTTTTTTTATACATGCTTATGTCTTCTTCCTTAAGCACAAACCTCAAATGAACATAATTGTTTTTTTAATATTTCAAATTAATATATTTTTCATGTTTTATTTTTCCTTTTTTTTTAAATATAGAACACAGAGTACAATTAAGTATTGTCAACTGTGCCAGTGATACATTGCTTTTCTGGTTTTAATTTTTTGTTAATCACATTCATCAGTATGCTCATTTTATAAATCTTTGCATGCAAAAAAGACCGACCAGCTGTCATATGTACATATTGCATTGTTTCATTGATCCTGTGGTATTTTAATATCAAACAAATGACAGGCAACTAATTGAATTCAGTAACTTTAACAAATTCTTTTCTTGAAAAAAATTACCAAACCAAGTGAAGTTTTTGCTTTATAAACTTGTGTGAATAGTCTATTGTTTGTGTGTCTCCTACCTGATTTTATTTCATTCCTTCATTTTATTGAGGAGTGAATATATCACATGGAAACATGTCAGGGATGGCTGCAAACATTTTTCTCACTTTTATAACAAGGTATAACGTCCAGGGTGAAGTGGATTAAATCTGTCCGGACAGCTATATACAGTTATACAGGTAGTGAGAAGGTGGAAGTTTTTCCTCAGTGGTTTCTAATTTTATAGAGTATTGGTTTTATTTATCTGTTTCCATTTTGCATTGTTTACTGTTAAGGTGTACAGTGCAAAGAGAAGTGTTTTGATGAAAGTTATATTTGTGTAGGAGTGGATTTGACATTAACTCTGTTTTAATCATTTGGCTACAGAGACAATTCCACATTAATGTGCTGACCGCCTTAGTGAGAAACAGGGTCTTTCAGGACAGCTTGTCAATTTGATGAGTTTTCTTTGGGATTCTGACAGCTTTGGCTTAAGCATTTTATTTTAATTTCATGTCATTTTGGTGAAATATTTAGTTCCGCTGCACAAAATAACAATAAAATGTTAAGCCTAACTAATAATAATGCTACTAATAAAAATAATAATAATAATAATAATAATGTTTAAATAATGTGTACAAGTCATTGAAAAAAGTGCAAATGATGGAACTAAAATGAGAACAGTTTATTGGTTATTATTATTATTGGTTATGTGTATTCATCTATAGCTGCAAATGTTTAAGGACCATATTTGTCAGTTTATGTTTCCTGAGGTCAACAACAGTGTAGATTATAGCAAACCCAGAGATAATATAACACATTTACATCTGTCATATTCTTAATGTCATAGTTTAACTGCATGCTCATATGGCCTTCCTGACCTAGCTCTCTCTCTCTCTCTCTCTCTCTCTCTCTCTCTCTCTCTCTCTCTCTCTCTCTCTCTCTCTCTCTCTCTCTCTCTCTCTCTCTCTCTCTCTCTCTCTCTCTCTCTCTCTCTCTCTCTCCAGCTGAGTCTGAGGGATAATGACCTGATCTCCTTGCCTAAAGAGATAGGAGATCTGGCCCAGCTGAAGGAGCTGCATATCCAAGGCAACAGGCTTACTGTACTGCCTCCTGAACTTGGTGAGATTTGAATCAGGGCACTTGTGCATGTATTAGTGTGGATGTTTCATCAGAATGATGATTTAAACGTCACCGTAGGTCAGGTAAACTGTAAAATAGGTTCTTCAATGTCTTTTATCAATATGTCAGATAACGATAGTGCTTATTGTGTAGTGCAGAAGATCACAGAACCATTCATGCACTGATAAGAGTATTTTGGGCTAATGCAGATATTTTTCATGTGTATATCTGATACATACACATTTATAGATATTGTGTAAAAAGTGGGATCAGTCTAAATAAGCATTATAGTCCAGTATAACACGTATTTAGAAAGGGTTCCCAAATCAGTGGAACAGAAATGTGCAGACATTTTAGTATAAAAGCCTCCTAACTGTTCCACTGTTTCAGCATAGAGTTAATCAAATGTAGGTTTAAAATATTATATGTCTAATGTTGATTTTTCTTTAACCAGTTATCTGCCAGTACTGATGTGCATCTCATTAAATCATGCACTCCTCTCCAGTACTCTTTCAGAAGGTCTAGTTTAATATGCTAATTCATTTAATTCTTTTATGATAGCTAACCATAAATATAAAATGCCAAAATTCATATTCCTCCTAATAAGACAAGCTTAAGCTGTCAATCAAAGTTGTATTAGAATGACACCATGCTATGAGTATGCTGATATAATACTTGGATTCAGTTAGCAGTATATGACAACGTGTCAGACTTCAGTACGCAGACACTGTGCAGTTTGTGTGCATGCTTGTATGATAGAGTAAATGACTGTTGTTTACTTGACAGCCATGCTAAGGCTATGATGGGGTTTAACTCAGTGGTAGAACAACTGAGGAGTCTCATAGGGCATGTCAAACTCCACACACACTCTTAATAATCCTCTCTCTGTCTCTTTCTGTAGTTTTCTCTTTCTCTTTTTCTCTGGGTCTGCTCTGGGTTTTGCAAGACAACAGTTTGTAAGAAAAAAAAATAACAACATGGTTATGGCACAAGTGTGAAAAGACCAGTCAATAAACACTCAGTCTATCATGCTCTTGGTAGTGAGAGCCACTGTGGTATCCCAAGCTGTGCTGTGATTGGTTGGCGGATCATTGGGGAGCGAGCCACGCCCTGCTGACCCAGTGGAGGATGAGACAGCAGGCATCACCTGCTCCTCTGTCTCCTATCTCTCTACTCTCGACACTGAACGCTTCACAGAGCCCCATAGGGGTCAGCACAGGTCAAAATGCTCTCTGGCTGAGTGCCTCACCACACACAAAGCACACACACACAGAGAAACACCGGCTTTCCCATTTCAGCAAACAATAGGTTCAAAGACATTTCCTGGTTATTCCAAACCTAATAATTACCATTTATTCTGTGCCCAGCCTTATATAAGCAGCGCGTCTCTCTTAAGAACCATGTTATTGTGTCTTCAGAATCTGGTTGGGCCAGTCTCATCACATTTGTAGAGCAGAAAGGGTGCTTTGGAATGGAGCCCGGTCAGGCTATTCTGAGTGTAGGTTGACACACACATACACACCCACTACCCTGTGCTTGCTCTTCTCTCCTGTCACACTCACACACACAGAGCCTGCCTGAGGAGGCGATAATTGGCCTTAAACAGCCAACGTCGCCCACACCACGTCTCTTACGAACTGCTTTATAGAATTATTGACTAGTGTGGCCTAGTCAGACAGACAGCAAATTCCACTTATATTGTTTTCTGTTTGTAGTTCCTTAATGTCATGTATTGTTGTAATAATGTTTCTGACTTAGTGACACTCCTCTTTAGGTGGAAGTGGAGCCACTGTATTGTTATATGGATTGACCCTGTGTGAGATTCTGAATGAATACGGAGCCTTTCATAGATGTTTTACCTCAGAAAGCTTCTATAAATAGATGTATAGCAGATCTGGTAAACAGAAAGTTAATGCAGAGATTGATAGAAATTTGAATTCATGGATAGCAGTAAAATTCTGTTCGATAATAGTATTTCAGGCTGATATTTGCCTTTTTTTTATATATCTGCATCGGCCGATATCCATGTTTGGTAGCGCCGATTTAAAGTCAGGCACATCCGCGGGCAGCCCTGTGTTATTGGGACGAATAAGTGAGAACGACGAATAATTTTTACTGAATAATGACGTTCTTTAATGACGGCCGTAGACGTGAACCAGGACAGATGTTTTACTCCTTAGCTCCAGGGCTAAAGCTAACTGCTCAAGTGTAATAAACACATTAACAAATTATTACACAGCGAGTCTTGCCGGAGCAGCCAGAGTCTGCCAGATATTACTCAGCTTCAAGTGTTCGAGCCGAACGTAACTAAAGAAAGAGGAAAGAAAACCGCTGCTGTGTTAAAAATTATTATAACATATCAGCGTCTCTCTGTGTTGGGTCGCGCGTGTTTTTCTCTCTTGTGCGCATCGCGACTATCTCTCTCCGAGTGTCTCATCCTCTTTAAGAACCGCAATTTTACTACAACACGATAAAAAACAACCGTGAAGTGAGGCACTCTCTAACTGCAGCAAACATGTCGACTGTGTGGAAGTGTTTTTCAATACACTTCTTAATAGCTTGTTTGTTGTTGGTATGAAGAGAAGATGTGTGTTACACTCTTTT
Organism: Megaleporinus macrocephalus; assembly: GCA_021613375.1. Taxonomy (NCBI): domain Eukaryota; kingdom Metazoa; phylum Chordata; class Actinopteri; order Characiformes; family Anostomidae; genus Megaleporinus; species Megaleporinus macrocephalus. Next base: position 31,573,756 of record CM038705.1, read on the forward strand.
AGCAGTGATATAGTCATACTGTATTTTTTGGGGGACAGATAAACAAATATATTTTTTTTTTCTTGTTAAGTCAGTGTTCAGTAAATGATGATGTTAAGTCCAGAAATGTTGCGCGTCCACTTGTTATTATTAGTGTGACATCTTAGCATTCAAATAAAGCGGAAAACTTCTAGATATCGGCCAAAAAAATCAGCAGCACATGTCCCTGCGCTCTGAACATCGGCATCAATATATAGATATAGAAAAACCCATATCGGTTGGTCTCTGTTCAATAATGAAGCAGAAAACAACAAATTATCAATTTCTAACAAAAAAATATAACTTAATGGCAAAAAGGCCAAAACATTCATAGCTTTGAATGTGAGTTAAAGTAAAGAGGTTTTATTCCAAGTGGTTTTTAAGGCTTTATATTGGTCTATTCATCCTAAATATAAGGGCGACTGCTGTGTTCAGATGATACATAAAAATTAAAATTCTTAGTAAAGTGGTCTAAATCAAATAGTTATCTTAGGACTTGCAACACACACACACACAATGAACAATACATATGTTGACCTTTTTATGTATTTTGGACAAATGACCTGTAAATATATTTGCCAGCTCTTGGCATGTTCTATCAAATTGTGAGCAGAGGTGGTAAAATGTGTCTGTACAATTTTCCCCACGTTTTTTCCCCCCATATCTGCCGATATCATACACATTTTGCACCATAGGAGTGTGAATTTGGTCTGTTATGTGGGAGAGGACAGAACTATACACAATCCTAGCACCAAATACCGGTTACTTATTTCATACATAGAACTAGGTAAACTAAGCTTGTTGAGTTACCATATTCTAATGATAACTTGTGCTTTATATGTCAAGCAAAGATAAAAGGAATACATATGTGGATGCATTGTGGTGTATATGGTAGTAATCATAGAGCTAGTAAAGTTAGCTGTTAGTTTAAATTATTTTTAAAATGTGTTGGAAGAACATGTTCCTTCCACCAACCATCATGGCTTTCAAAGTAGACCTTACTGTTAAAATAATCATTACCCTAAATTTAGTGTCCCGGCTGACCTAAAAGTATTAGAATGTCTAAATGTTTGAGTCACCTGTATTCTGAGGCACATTACCCCATCAGAGAGCTTTTAGGAAACCAGAGAATTGTAATAGACAAGTGATGTGAGCTGGGTGGTAGCCTCACTCTGGCTAGTGCCATGTCCTCTCCAGTGCCCCCTGCAGGGAAGGCTTTGCCGACAGAGCTTATTAGGACCCACCCGTTATGTCTCCTTAATCCTGTTCCTCATAGCCCGGCCTCGTTAGAGCTGCCACAGAGCTCTGTATGTGTGTATGGGTGTGTGTGTACATGAAAGAAGGGAAGCGAAGAGGAGAGCCCAGCTAACAAGGAGCAGCCAAGCGCACAGAGGAGGGCAAGGGAGAGGAGGAATACTACATGGAGAGGAGGAAGCTCAGGAGGGAGTGTGGAGGGAAGGACGGTACAGGCACATTATGACACCAAACGGCATTTAGAGTGTCTTCTTGACTGGTTGGCTGTGAGGAGGACAGTATTGGTATTGTTAAGAGCAGACACAGAGAGCCTTCCAGGTCACCTTTTATCGTGTTTACCTTTCCGAGGTCCACTTTTGCAGGGGGCACTTTACCTTGAGGTGCCGCTAGAAATGATTATTATCGGGAAAGCGCTTCCACCGGTGTGAGAGAACTTTCATCCTAGCATGAGTCCTATCTGTTGGCTATGTAAAGCAGGACTTCAGCAGGACTATGTAACACCATTGGCACTGAATGTGAGGCAACAGATTAACAGCTAAATTACACTAATGGTGCTGTCTGGCTGGTTTTGTGAGGCATGACGTTGTATGCCAGGGCCCAGGTTTAATTTAGCTGCTCCTCTGACAGCTTTTTCAACACTTTCTAATCAGAAACAATTTAATTAGGCCCCTTGTGTGCTACGATGTGCCACATTAGCACTGTGACCTGTACTGTTACGTTGTCAAAATTTTCACTCCCTTTCTCTCCCCTCCTTTTGTCTTCACATTTTCCCACCCCTCACTAACCTCGCCCCCTGCTCCCTTACTGCTCCTTCTTTCTTTCTCCTGTATCACGCATAATCTCTCCTCTCCTCTCCTTTTATTTGCCAGCGACTTTCGCTCTTTCTCCATCTCACCCCTATGTTTCCCCTGTGTCTTTCTAGCTGTCTGTCCCAATGTTGCTTGGGACATATCTTTGCTTGGTGACCTTTCTGGGTTAGGGTTGTGGAAAAGGCGTTGTAAAGTATTTGTACTCTTGTAAATAAATAGACCTATTTCTGTTTGTTTCGTACATGTTGAGGAAACCTTTTTTGGTTATCTTAAATTTAATCAGCTCTCTCTGATATAAAAAATGTCATTACTGTTACCCCGTGGATTAATTATTACCTTTAATTTTACCTCAGAGTAACAGCTACCATTCAACCAGTTCAACGGCACAAATATTATTTGGTGGTCTCTCTTATTTTTCAGGTACACGCCACTGTCTTTCTATTTTCATGTATAACACTTTTTCAAATGTTGTGTTTGTCTCTGTTTTTCTGTTTAGGTAATCTGGACCTCACCGGCCCAAAGCAGGTGTTTAAGGCAGAGAATAATCCCTGGGTGACTCCCATTGCAGATCAGTTCCAGCTGGGTGTCTCCCATGTTTTTGAATATGTCCGCTCCGAGACCTATAAGTAGTAAGTTTCCCCATCATCCTTTGCTTTTCAGACTATCAGTGCTCAGTTACAAGTGAAAATATCAAGAAACAAATGAGATGAAGAAAGAGAAGTTATACCTGCGCTATATGTGACCTTTTAAAAATGGGTCCCTGCCGTGGCAAATATGTTGTGTTAAATATTTAGACACTTAAGTATATCTAGTCTCAGTGTTATGAACAGAAGGATCATGTTTTTCCAAATGCTACTCAGGTGGCGCTTCCAGACCATAAGGGTTGTTGGCTGGCATAGTACACAGCCAGTGGGCCATATGGTCTAGTCTGTGACCCTTCCTCTGTCTGTTCCACAGTGACAGCCCCAGTGTTGTTTGCGAGCCCATATGATGGATTGAGTAATACAGCTCTAGCTGGTAAAACATAGCTGTATCTGCAAAACCTTCAGTGTAATCGGATTACATAAAACACATTCACCATAACTCTAGCCCTCCTTCCAACTTGCCTCTCTCTCATCATGTCCTTAAACTATGAGACATCTTGCTGATGAAATGTCTGCCGTTTATTGAATATTCAGTATAAATATAGATACCTTATACAGGCCAGTTTTATTTTTGCACACGTTTTTATGGAACGAGCCCAAGGTTGGCTCAGTGCAAGTAGATGAGCAGTCGTTTGAACTAAAAGCCTTGTCGATTTACCACAGAACCAAACCAATTAAAGTGAAAGCTGGAGGCATTCTTCTTTTATAAGTGGCAGAGGAAATCTCTCATCTCTCAGTGATCTCTCCATCAATGACAAGCTTTTATCCTCTGGCTATATAACAAAATATGCCAGTAGTGGACTTGAAGGGGTAAAACAGTACTGAGATATTATACATGTTTGCACTGAATCAGTTTTACTTGTCAAGGAAAACATTAACTCCTGTTGTTGGGCAAATGGTTTAGTTAATTTTTCTCCCAGTGTTAATCCCACATCTGAGGGATTAGAAGTACCCCTCCCCGTGCCATGTGACAGCACCTGCAATTTAGGACTAGGGAGTTTTGATCTGACTCTAGCAAATTGCTTTCTGGCATGTGGGTAGCCGGGTAAATTTCCATTCATACACTTCCATCCAGAAGAAATTGTGAACCGATTTTTAAGGCATTGTAAAGTGCACCTCTTTAGTCTTAGGCTATGTTTTCAATAAGTGCACCCTCAGTGTCCCCAGTAACAACATATTCAGCAACAGCAGTTTTCTGTCCTGATAAAACTTTCTGAACTAATTGTAGCATATCGTTGGCAATTCTTTACAACTTCTCAATCCCCCACAACAAGAGAGGCAAATCCCTCTGTTTGATCATTTAGCTGCCTGCTGAGCTCGAGTCCTCCGAGACCCACAACCCACTTACTGGAACTGATCTCCCTCTAAGGCACGAACATGCCAGCCTTTACTACTATGACAGAATCTAACCATGTGCACGTCTTGACGTGTTCTTTGAACAGTTTTTTTGTCATTTTTATTTATATGGTTGCTTGTTTTTTGTGTGTTTGTTTTTAAGAACAAGATACATATATACTTTTCTGCAGTGCTGAATATGTGCATTGCTTCTTGTGCATTGTTGGACAAGACAGTGAAGTGGGCATTACTGCCTGCAGATCAAAACAGTTTACACCCTTTTTATTGACTCTATCCACCTGGGTAAGTTGAAGGCTTTTATGAGTGATTGCTGAGGCAGCAGTGACTCTTTGATAAATGGAAATTGCTGTGTGTAGTGAGTGCTGTCTGCGGTTATGATCAATTCCAAAGCAAGCTGTCATCAAAAGTGCACAATGCTAAATATGCTAATTTCCTCAGTCAGATATCTCTGATATAAAACTCATTGCTCATTATACACTTATCTGTTTATGCAGTTTTGACAACTTGGTCTAGAGTTTTGCGTTTCAGTGCTGCTTATGTGAGGCTGTACAATATAATACATTGTTTGTAAATGACTAAGGTGTAGGCATGAGATTGATATACAGAGTTGACATGGAACTTCTGGTATGCTGCAAACTCTGGCCCAGTATAATGTAATTATCTTCACCCCCTTAGGCTGGGGGACTAAAAGGGCCGTGTTGAAAAAGGATACATTTTATGTTTTGTTAAACAAGCTTTTCCCAAAAGCATTTACCAGTACCAAGGTACCAAGGCTTAGGCAATAAGCAACATGTTAAAAAGATGTGGACATGAGTGGTCATTGATATTTAAAGGGCAAATTGCTATTCAAAGCATAAAGTAGTCGATTGTTTGGATACGTCAAACACTTAATGCACAATGAATGGTGCTAACTGAACACACTGCTTGCCTTTTGTGATAAGGCCACAGAGAGGAGGTCAGGCAATGTCTGGTTTCTCTGAGCCAGTCCTGGCTGTTCAGTTCTGCTCTGCTTAGCTCTCTGCTATTGTAGTTCTCTGTTCATCTGGATATCCGCTTCTCATAACATTGATGCTGCAGGGAGCTTATTTCTGTGCTGACAGAGCCAAGAGGCTGAGGCTAAGGAGTGTGTGTCTATATGTGAGAGAAAGAGAGAGACAGTGTAAGTGAGTAAGTGTGTGCAGGACGGGGGGGGTGTTGGGGGTGAATCCCGTTAGACAAGCGTTAACAGGGTGCGAAGTGTGGACTCTCGATATGTCCATGGCTCAACAGTTTCATTTACACCTGCCTAAATGTCCTTCAGCTGAGACAGCTTTGGACCCTCACCTTCCCTAGGCCTATTTTTTCTCCCGCTCTTAATCTCAGTCTTTCTTTGCACTCTTTCGATTACAAAGACGTACATTTTTCGGGAGTCTACAAGGGTAAAGCTGTGTTTGGCATGTTAGTTATTATGCTTATTCTTAGTCATTATGTTTGTTTTCTCTCACATGTACAAATTAGATTTCTGAGATCCAACAATGCTTTGCAGTAACAAAACAAAACATACCTCATACACACAGGCGTGCTGTTCCCCAGCTGGCAGGTCTGGGAAAACTGCTTAGCCGCTGGGAAAAGTCTCTGAGATGGCAGGCTGGGAAGACTCCTCAGCTGTGGGGGAAAATCTTTCAGATGGCAGACCCAGAAAAACTTTGCTGTAGTGTAAAGTCTCTCAGCCAGTAAGACTGCTTGAATGTAGTCTCGCATTGACAGACTCTACCTATTGATACGTCTTGTCACTTAGCATGTCCAAGAACCAGCTACTAGTGCAGGAAAAGCCTGCTGTTGGGCATGGCATATGGAAGAAGGCAATCTTGAAAGTAGAGTCATGCCATAAATGGTCCTTTGGAAATATGCAATGGCTAGAGCCTCTGTGTAAAAGTACAAAATCGATCAGACTCTTTGTCTACATGTCTGTGGCTGAGACAAGCTTAGACTACCTTAAAACTCGTCCAGGAAGACACCAGTCTAAAGTCTCTCAGCCAGAAAAAAAAACAACAATAAAAAAAGAACAGTACAAGACAATGCAAATCAAAGCCAATGTGAATCAGCAACCATGGTGTATGCATCTCAGGAGTGATGCATACATGTTGAAATATCGCATAAATATGTTGAATTTCTTGTCAATGTAGTAAATTCCAGAATAAAACCTAGTGCAACCTTCTGTTACCCTGCATCACCCAGTCAGAACTGTGTATTAAAGCAGTATATTCAAATTATAAGAATGAAATAGAAAGGCACAGTTAAGTCTACAAAGCCATATTTTTCCCTAGCTGGCAGTTGTCATGAGATATGATGCTCTGGTAAGAAGGAGCTGTTGCACTGTATGATAATGTTAGTCAGTCCCTGCAGACCTCTCATATGGAGATGTGCCTTTGAACTTACTCACTGGTGACCCACGAGAGAACACATGCTCATAGAACATGTTCACTTGTCCGTTTAGGAGTTAAAATGAATGAAAACATGCTCCACTAAATCCTCTTCTCCTCTCCCCCCCTTCTCTTTTCCTCTGTCGGGAAGGGTTTGGGAGTCTCATGGTGAAAGGGAGTGTGTTTAGGGAGGGGTGGGGGCACCTGCATGCATATTTCATGGAGTGGCTTGTTAACCTGACAGAGGGATCTTTTGGCTGACTGACGGTGTGAGAGAGCAACTGCATGCTCATAATGCATTAACATATTGTAAAGCCTGCCTCACCGCCATCTTTTATTCATCCTCTCCTCTAAACGCTTGTTGATAGCGAGCAGCGGAGGCAGGCGCTGTGCAGAGCACTCGTCACAGCTGTCTGGGACTGACTGGAAAAAAACTGCAATTAAGATCACCCTGCTCTTTGGATTCTTTCTCTCTCACTCATTCATATTTCTCTCATTCACTCGCTCATGCTCAAACTCTTTCACTCGTTCAGTCTTACACAAAGTCACAGTCAGTCTTATTCATTTTCACATGCGTTTTCACACTAGCAGTGTTACAATATGCATGTACTAACATAAACAGTGTTATAAAGAGAGTAAAATTAGTCCAGTTTCACTGGTTTCAGTACAACAGCGTGCCAGATGTTGAATAAAAAAACATTGCATTTATTTTTTTATAGTATTTTTTTTTCTATGTTAAACAAGTGATTCTTGTATCTGTAATAGTCAATACGACATGATATAGTGACGATATAGTGTAAAAAAAATTAATAAATTGCTGAAATATTGCGATATTATATTTTTATCATATCGCCCACATCTAACACTAGTTGTAAATTATTAAATCTTTACAATGCTAATGAGCATTTATATGCTTTCTACTATTCTACTAAAAATATTTCTTAGATGTGTACCATGGAAATCTTGGGCTGATTTCAAAATCTGCTGCATTTTGCATATATATAGTCATTGGGATGCACCTGGATTATCGAGGTGTTGCCATCATTTCTGTAGAGTTACTAATGCAAGTTTTAACACAGCAACCCAGCATCACCCAAACATTGAGCCCTTCCTGAATGTATTAAATATTATCAAGTATCAATTTGAAATATAGGTCAACTAAACGTGTCCACTGCCGATGCCAGTATTATTGTGAGGTCATTGTGGATCCCTAAAGACACAAAGAAAAACAAATTTTTGTTCCACACACAAACTATACACTCTGTGTGTCTTAAAATGTACTTGTTGTATGACCAAATTATGTTTTGTCTTTTACTACGTGCTGTGGTCTTGATTTAACACTTAGACTTTAGCCAAAACCAAATGCATGTTTTTTGTTTTTTTTTTTACTTATGCAAAGTTGCAATTAATAGGTTGAAATGTGCGTGCTAGCGTAACACATTCACATGCACATATCCATAGTCAGGCCACAGTCTGTCATTTGTAAAAGAGACATATTCTAGGGTTTGCCTTGGGGTGCCTATTATTTAGAGAGCTATCTCGAGATCTTGGACATTAAGTGATCAGAGTCTTATACTCGTCACTGCAGTGCTGTAAAAAGTTCTTAAAACTTGTCAAAACGTCTACATCCTCATGTCCCAACAGACACTAGTTCCATAGAGGCAAGAAGCAGGAGCTCCCTCAGTCAGCCTCTGTTGGGTTTAGAGGTTACCCTGCTGTCTGCTGTATTGTCAGAAAGAGGCTCAGACAGATTGGAGAGCACCACAGCAAAATACACAGCACACCAGAATGACTTGCCCCCACATACATAACATGTTTAGTTGCATGCTTAATATCGCCGCCGTCCAATGAAAAAAAAAAAAAACAAGTATCCCCAAAATTGTAACTTTTTCTTCTAATGTAAGTGGAAACAGATTTTTTTAGAGGCATTTTCTATCAGACCATTCATCATGAATTTTTTACAGAATGTAAACGGTAGCTGTGCCATTCAAATGGGGTGGAAAAATTTAAATGGATAAAAATGGACAATAATGGAAATACATGTTTTTTTATAGACAGCGACAGTATGTTACAAGGTTACTTCAGTATAGTTCATCACATGCTATCTGATTTCATCAGTCTTTAACAAAGAAGAAACTTCTCTGAGATCAGCTGTAGTGGTATGAGTTTTGAACACTTACTGCAGGCTTCGATAGATCTAGCTGCATACAGTGGATGTGGCGTTAGATTTGTGGGTGTAACGCAGGGCTAATGAACACTAGGAGACCTGTAATCATGCAGCTTTAGTGACAGTGAGTGCTCAGCACTTCTTAGACACTGGGAGTCACTGGCACAAGGCCATATACCTGAGTGAGTAATCATGATTATGCTTGGTTCTTGCGTGATTCGCTTAACAAAATTACTATTATATCTGAAGCAGGTTTATAGAGTAAGAGAGATGACAGGAATATGAAGTGATAGGGTCGTTGGCCCTTATTCATCAGGGCTGTGTAGAAACGAGCACAGATTCTTGAATGACGTACAAACTACACTGCATCTAATTCAGGAAACTGCTATACAATAACAAAACAAGGATCATTTGAGTGCAAATGATGAATCTGTTTCAGTGCGTGGAAACGGGCCCTGGGCACAAGCACCTTGTTTAAATATAATTTGAAATGCTCAGTTTTGCCCTCATACACGTTAGGGATGGGCAATATGAACTTAAATTTATATCACACTATTTTCCACTATTTAGAAGATGGTAAGATTTCATAATTCAAAAAAGAAAAAGAACTATAATAATAGCAGTAATATAAACAATAACAAAACAAATAATTATTACTAGTACATTTATTGCTGCCGTTGACTGGCCATCATGATGATGTTGTTGTTGTTTTGCAGTTTTAGCTGTTTGCCATATGTTAAATGAATTACATTAAGTGTACACATGGCCCGTTTGATGGGCTTTACAAGCTGATTTTTTTATTTATCTTATGCTTAACGGTTTCGTGGACCACCAGGATTGCTACAGTTACTCTGTTGCGGCTAAACACATATTTAGTGCTCTTTTAAGAATTACTGTTATATTCTGAAATGTTTGACTGTTTACTTGTTTAGTAAAAGTTTATCTGTGGAACATTTCTATGTGTGAATGAGCAGCTAGTGTGAGCTGCAACGTCTGAAACTGACACAAAACCACAACATATTAGTTCAAATAATATTGTGTGTACAGACAGTAGTGCAAATAAAGATGTTCTGCACCACAGATGTTTCTGTCTGCACTGCTGTCAAACCAACGCGTTTGCCAGAAAAGTCTAGAATCTTGCAACTCTGAGTGACGGGGAAAAATACGTCCAACAGAGCATAACAAAACAGTTGAAAAACCATGTGCGAGCACCAAAATGAATCTTAAGCTATTTTTGATGGTAAAGTGCTTGTGGTGTGATTGGGTAGTGATTGTTTTCATAAATCACTGGCTGCTGTGAGCTTTTACTGTACTCGTAAACTGTTTTATATATTTAGGTCATTCACTATATCAGTATTATAAAGCATAGTATTGTCATCATATGTCTTGAAACATATAAGGGCTTTTATATGAGTGTGCATGTCGAAAAGTAACACATCCACTTCAGTACAAGCACTGACATACTGATAAAACTGATAAACTGATAAACTTAAAAATAAACTGTAGATGAAATTTAAGTATGCTCATCAGATTAGTGCGATCGTGTCTATCTAATTAAGGTGTAGAAGAATAAAAAGGCAGTCTCAGCATTTTTACAATGTCAAAATGTGAGAACTAGGCCTCTCAAATATGTTTGATAGAAAAAACATTAATTGAGACTAGGGCTGGGCGATGAAAGATAATGATAATTATCGCGAAATAACGTTTCCTCGATAGAACTTAAAGACGTAGTCGATAGAATTAAGTTCCGTCCATGTTTCAAGAGACAACACGAATAGCCAATAAGAATGAGAATAGCAAACTAGAGTTCCAGCCACTTCATGTTTGGTTAAAGCACACAGCACAGAGTGTAGGCGTAGCAGCAGCTTAACCCACGTGCTAGTGGTTTGGTAACTGCAGGCGAAATAAGAGAAAATGAAAACGTTAACTGCTACTGAAAGAAACATTGTTAAACATGTTAATCTAAAAGTTATATGTTAAGATAAGAAAAACAAGTAAGCAGGTGCTGTCTCACTGCTGTGTTGACAGAGCGCTACGGGATGTTTGCGCTTCAAGTGCTTGTGCATAGCAGTACTGTTGTGATCGTCTCCACTGTGCCGAGCTGACAGAGCACCACACTGTGGCGTGCCTGTGTAAAATACTTCTGCAAGCGATTGTTTGTAGCTGCAGCTTGTGCTCCGGATAAATCCATGCTTTCAGTAGAGGTGGGCATCTTTGCGATGCAACGACGTAATTCGTAATTTTATTTAAAGATAAATATATATATATTGTAGGAGTTCAAAGGAGATAAAGTTGACTTTATGACCAAAAATCCCCAGGAGGGAAACTTTATTTTCTACTAAAAACAGAATTGCTGTATGTTTAGTTTAGTTTTTTGAAATACAGTTGTGTAATGTTCTATAGTACATTTGTCTATCTTCTGATAGAAAATGAATCAGAAGTTAAAAAACAATTTTACAAAATTTTGATATCTTCACTTCTCACTTAAAGTAGAAAGGCAATAGGGATTTGATCAATATGGACTGATATGAAAAAAATGTGATAAGATTTTTTCCCCATATCGCCTAGTCCTAATTGTGACACACCACAGGTACTACAGCACAAACAGCAGAAGTTTTGACTGGTGCTGTAACCCCTTTAGAGGGCAGCAGGCAGCAACACTTGAGCTGTTTCTATAGTCGTTTGGGAGCTGCTAAACATTGACAGCTAGAAAGCACAATAGCTAATCAGCCAGTTTTAGGCTTGTGCTTTAGTACTAGCCTTTAATGAACAACAAAGGCAGTCAAATGGTTATCACAGTTATTTATATGACTGTTAATCCTCAGCTAAAATTGTATGATCTTGACAGGCCTGGTGAGAACAACTTTGGGTTGAAGCTATCACTGTGTTTAGAAGTCCATCTGTAGAACAGTCTCACATTTAAACCGACTTTACCCTTTGCATGCATGCATTATCCGGCCCTGTTGTGCATACGAAAACTGTCTGCTGACTGTGCTCAGAGATCCTCACAGACTTCTGTACTGTCTCTCTAATTAGAGTCATGCATTGCTGCACCCTGACATTGGTGCACGGGGAGCCTTTGGGCTGCCAGAGATTTTCTGTCGGCAGGATTTCTTCAACAGGCACTTACTATAACCTTCTCTAAAAGGAAATTTTTAAAAATGTGGTGAATAGCATTCCAGTAATATTCCATTCCAGTTCAATATGTCTTGCACGCCAAGCCGACACTACATTGATTATTTTTTTATGGAATAACCAGTAATTCTTGCTTATATGTGTTCTTCCCCTTTTTGGACTTCACGAAGAGGCCTCTGTGAATCTGTTCTTTTATCTGTGTTGTACAGAGGAGCTCAGTAGAGGCCCTTCGAATATGTGCTTATACACAATTGTCTTTGTGTGCTTATGATTACTGAGTATTGGACGAGGAGGTTGGGGAGGTGAGAGAGGCCCCATCGCTTCTCATTAGCCTGGGCTCATAGACAGCTCTCTGGGCCTGCTTCTACACCTCCACAGCCTCCTATAGGTTATCAGTCAGAAGCCTCATTAACGGCCCTCACCTTTAAAACACAAACCTGCAGCCCCCTCACCATGGCTCTGTGTAGGCACTCTTTACCCGCAGAATTAATTATTCATGACAAAGACAGTTTTAACACATGTAACATGACATAGCGTAATAGCATTACCCATTAAGTCACAACAGACTGTCTTTTGATTATTTTAATGATGCATCTGGTGTGTTGGTGAAAAAAATGCCGGCAGCGATGAGGTCTGTGTTGCATCACGGTTATCAGTGGAGAGAAGGGCTAACAGTAATGCGATATCTTTTAATATCAGCTGCAGGCTCATGGTGTGTAAGAGAGCAGCGTAGGTCAGCAAAACAACATGCTTCATCATCATCCACAGACTTCTAGCTAATGATGGAGGCATCTGGAGAGCGATCAGTTCTGAACTGTGCTCTTGCTCTGTTTGTCATGCGTCTTCATTATTGTCATTTAGTCTCATTGAGTCTAGGCATGGATTTCCATTGGCTGTGTCACGGTGGATTCTGCCTTAGACTAAGTGGAGTCTTCACCCAGCGTGCTGCTGTGACAGCTCCAGGCTTCTCTGATGTACAGTGGCTGAGAAGGAAATGACTATCAGTAATCTGACACTATTAATGTCTGATAATGCCCCAATTACTTTCTTTTCTTGTCCACTTTTCTCCCTAGAGTTCATGTTCTGTCTAATCTACACTTCTGTCAGTTGCCTGATCTTTTCTATGGGGCACAATGTTTCAGAGTAACTGAAATGTACAATATTTTTGTGAATGGCACACCAGTTTGTTTGTTTGTTTGTATGCGTGCATGTATGTTATGGACATGTGTGTGTTTGTGTTGGGGAAGAAAAAAATGGATTGTTTAAAAAGCACTTAGACCTGTGTTTCACATTGAAATGGTATTTGTTTATAGAATTTCTATTTCTGTGGACATTCCTATTGTAAGGTTTTCAAGAAACCCGACTGAGAGTGGCTGTGTCAGCACAAAGCTACTTCATACTGCTGAAGTATTCCTTGAACTACAGTGCAGTAACCTTCATTCTGCTATTCATCATTTTCTTTCTTTTCCCTCCCATATTAAAGCTCTCCCAGCGCAAGGTTTACTTGAGCGTTTGAGTGTTCCAAATGTTTTAAAGTGGAGCTGTGTTCTCGAGGTTTGTTGTGGAATGGAGGAACATTGTATGATTGTGGCTATTACAGTTTATGTAAACAAAGAATTAATCCACCGAATATCAGTTGTATCCTGTCCGATGTTTGTAATTTCTCCTGTAATAGGATCAGTGCTTTGATCTATTTGATTGACTTTAAAAACTTTTTACACACTCCAGGACTGAAGGACTTTTCTGGCTCGAAGTCCCACTCCTAGTTGATTGGTCCAAATATGTATGTCAATGATAACCAGTCAACACATATGTGGTGTTCAACATTGCTAGACTGAGCAAAGTAGGCCTGTGTTAGGGCGGTGTATAGAACATGACTTGCCAACACAGTATGTGTCATAATAAAGGGATTGCAATTTAGAAAGTGATATATTGCAATACTGTAAACTAATTTTAGGAGAAGTGTTATAGTATAAGAAAACAGACCACTGTGTGAATAGGTTTACTAATGCTAATGTCAGCAGCGCACCCTTACACTACTTGTCTTTGTTAGAGTGGAAGAGTCTAGTGACTAAAGGCTAAAACATCCAAACCTTTGGATGAAACTATTACTTAAATATCAATACTGTGTTTTCGAAAATGTATACAATATCACAAAACATAATGTTGTGATACTTAAATACACAGATACTTCTTACATTCCTAGTGATTTAAAGTGCAATGTAATTGGATCTCAGCGATGAGTAATAAGTGACCTGTGTGTGATGCTTATAAGGCATGCATAATTAAGGAAAAAGAACTGATAGAGAAGTAGAAAGGACTACTTTGCCTTAAATTATTCTTTTTTTAAAATCTAATTATTTCTCACAGACTTCTCCTAAGCTTTTTTATTAAATTGTGACATACTGTCTCAAAAATGTTATGATGGTTCAGATAGGTTACTAAAATATTTATAATAATAATTTATAATAACACTTGCTTTTTTGAAGACATCTGTAGCTACATTCTAGAGGGACTCTGTTGGAGTATCATAGTGAAACACCTTATTGTTTAATATGTAAAGCCTGTGGATATGGCTTTGGAAATTATTCACTATGTTCATCAACCCTGGTCTGGGAGCTCAAGTTCCAATCTGCCACTCCTGCACCAGCTAATGAACCTCTTCCTAAGATTGAATTGGATCTGTTAGCATTAGGTAAGGGGGAGGGGCATAAGAAATGCATCATAAGAAATGCAGTTTAGCTCTGTTCTCTGTGTAATGGGAGGCTGAAGCTTATTGGGGGACAAGTAACATTCTTTTTTAATCATTAAACTCTTTCTCTCCGTAAGAGGCAGAACAGAAATGTGGAAATTCCAGCCAGTCTCAATACCTGAACAGTAAGCCATGGAGCTCTAGTATGTTTCTCATCAGACTAGATGAACTTATTGTATACTTCAGTTACATATACATAGATGCAAATTTGTTATAGAGTGCAGTGCATGCACATATACACTTGGCTGTAACTGAGATTAATTAAACCAAAAGTGTTTGAGGAGCCCATAGGAACAAAATCTCTCCAGCCATCAGAAATCAGATTTTATTAACCGGGCAGTCCCAGTTCTGGGCTTTAATTGGCTCTAAGTGTTTGCTGGGGCAGATGAATGGGAAATCTTTGTGTTTATACCAAGGCAGGGCAGCAAAGCCATACTGCCGTAGTAATAAGCCTACTGTTCATTGATCTGGGATCAGGGATCCGGACGCTGTGACTGTGTTTGTGAAAGCTGTGGCTGCAGCAGCACACACCGATGTGTGTAGTCATGGTCTGAAGAAGAGCTGAAATTGGGCCTCCAGATAAATGACAGATGTACAGAGAAGACATTAGAAGCTTTGGTTTATGGTGGTTTTGAGTATTACCTTAACAGCCTCATTTCATGTGACACCAAATTTGCCTGTGAACTCATTTACATTTATCCACCTGCTCTGCCTGCAGCAGCTTAGCCTGCCTATTTACATTGATGTCAAGGAGTGTTTTAGACTAGACTGCTTCTTGAATGTGGGACAATATACTGTCTATCCAAAGAAAGTTGCAGTTTAGATTTAATTGTTTTTTTTTTAATATATTTATTATATAAAAATTATAAAGTCAATATTTTTAAATTTTTCAAATTTGTAAGAGTCTTTAATTGGATGCTTACTTCAGTGATTACTATGTTTCAGCTGGCAAAGTTCTTTTAACTTTAACTGATGCACTGAGTAGCTTCTTATGTGTAAAGGCATATCTTGTGGTTGAGGCAAAGGTGTTGCTGTGTTTCAGAAGGGTCAAATTATTGGACTGCGTCAAACCTCATTGAGTTAAAATTGTAAAAGAGTGGTTCAAGGAGCATACGGAACACTAGGGGTGTGCCATATCGTATCATACACAGTAATATCGCCAACAATCTTGAATATCGCAAACGAGATTATATCCAGAAATATCATGCCATATCACCCATCCCTAATTATCACATCAGGGTACTACTTTTTACTGGTTTTAGCAAAAGAGAATTTCACACTTTTCTCATTTCCCATTATATATCTACTAGAGACAGATTTTATCCTGGATATATGGAGATATTTGGAGTGCATTATTTAGTATCGTGGCATTCTGGATCATTGACTTCTGTTACAATCTGATGAAAATTCTTGTATTTTTTAATATCTCAGTTAGGGGTGTGCCATATCATATTGTATGCAATAATATTATTAAATTATTGGGTTTTTTTATTTTGTTGCAGTAGTGTATTCTTGAAATATTTATTTTTAAGTCAATTTTGTCATATCGCCAAAAGTATTGTTAACGCAAAAATACCATGAAATATCGTGATATTATTGTAGGGCCATATCACCCACCCCTACTGGCCACCACCGAGTTCAGACCTTAACCCTAATGAAGGTCCTGGTAGTGTAGTGGCAGTGTGTTGTTGGTCTCAGATAATGATTAATGCAACTCTGGATGGAAATAAAAGCGGTAACAGTGCAATAGGTTGTTATTGCGATCAATAGTCAGAAATCAAGAGGAAAAACTCTTTGAATAATAGGTCTCAGAACTGCACTACACAGAGAGATCTCAGTGACCCAGAGATATTTTCCCTTAATAAGCATAACTGAATAATAACTGAATTTCCGCCTCGCAATTAGGTTGTCGTGTAGAAATTTCAAGGTTGCTCTAGTGATGTTTAAGTGATTCCTCTGAATGTCGACGTGAGTAATGCCTCTGGGTGGGATGTTGATGAAGTGCCTCTGGACTGTGCTGTGGGTCTTTTACATGTCTTTTTCATATCTCCCACTGCTCCGGTTTCTCAGTATTCCTCCCATGTTAGTGGGCTTGTCAGTGGCGTGGGATTCTGACAGTGAGAGAGAACGCTTCAGTGATCCACCACGCATCCTCAGCATATCAGCCTGATGTAAAACAGTCCAATTTAGTCCAGGCTTCAGCACCAACATCTACGTGCATCTGTCAGCACTGATCCCCCAACTTGCCACAAACCCATCATCTCACAATCTCTGTCCGCATCACAGCTGGTGCCACTACATACGTACACTTGCACAGACCAAACGCATTCCCTACATGCAAACATCAACTCCCGGACATGTCAGCAGGGTATAGTTTTTCCAGCGTGATGACGTCTAAAGCACATGCTAAATTGTCAGCACTCGTATAGCCCTGGAGAAGAATGCTATAGTTTTTGACAGCGTTGTCACGCTTTTGCACGTCATGTTCCAGTACTTCTGCTCCGCGTCTCATTCAGTGCTGTGTTCACACCTTTCATATCATTTTAACTGAAATCAGTTTATAACTTCCTTCAAGACTCCTAAAGGGTGTCTTTTATTTTAAGAGATTATTTCAGTGTTGATTATTATTTTATGCTTGAGTATTCTTTCCTCTTGCTACTCCATCCATCAGCGCCCAAAATAATTGGGTTTCTTACATTCTGAGCTTTTATAGGCAGAATGAATAATCTACTTTTCTTCTGCTGCTTTACTTATTCTCTGCACTTTGGCTTTTGTGGCCATTTTTTCTTTTCTTTTTTTTTCTTTCTGTGTTTCATGTTTATTCCTAATCATGTTACATAGTGTCACTGTCAAGGCAAATCATATAAATGTGTTTTTAAAATTTAGTGACAAATAATCCGACACTGATTTAAACATGTAGCAAAAACAAATAAATTTAACTTCAGTGTTCAGTGTTAATCTGTGTTCCTGGGCTGGAGGATGTCCATCTGCTTTATTTCTTTCTTTTTTTTTCCCCCCCCACCACATGTGAGATGGAGAAGTGTCACAAAGGTCTCTGGTATTTACAGGCTGTCCAGTTCCACAGGGGCCACTGTAGAGCCCTCTCATCGGAGCCTCCCCTACGCGCCTCACTGGGCAGCTGTGGAGGAAGCTGGAGGAAACAGGAACCGCTTAAGCCCAGGGGAGAGCCCTGAGACGGGGCCTTCCAGACAGGAGAGTGTGAGATGAAGAGAATGGAAGGCAGCCTCGATTAGCTTTTCACAGTGAAGTGCAGTTTGCCTGATCTAGTTAGCAGAGGCATAGTATGTGTAAGCGATACAGCCTTGGTATGTTGCAAACTGCCACAATATTAATGACATCATTAATAGGAAAAGACTTTCCACTTCCAAAACTTGTCATCACCTTGTGAGGTCTTGGGTTTTCAGTCAGACTGTACGTCTGAGAGAGAGAGTGTGAGAGAGAGAGAGACTCTTCTTATTAACCACACACTCGGCAGTGGCTGTTTGTAGTCATCTGTAAATATTAAGTATGAACTCCAGCCTTAAAGCGGCACTCTCGCTTGACATTTGCCGGTCTGCAATTAGAATTATTTCTCAAATGGCATTCTTTAATTACACTCTGATGCTGCTCACATGCTCAGTGCAGTGCGTCAGACCCCGCAATCACCAGCCACTTTGTCAACAATCAATCAAAGACCCTTATTAGTGTGGCAATGACTGGAGCATAGCATCAATTAGCCTGGCCTCTGCAACCACCCACATACTTTCCCTGTATCTCCTGTCCATTTCTCTCTCTCTCTCTCCCTCTCTCTCTCCCCCTCTCTCCCTCTCTCTCTCTCTCTCTCTCTCTCTCCCTCCCTCCCTCCCTCTCCATGTGTCACTTAGCTCTGCCTTTGAGTGCCTCTTACACAGAGAAAGGCAGTGGACTGGAAATGGTTCATCCTCTCTTTCTCTCATCTCTCTTTCTCTCTTTCTCTGTCTCTCTCTCTCTCTCTCGCTCTCTCTCTCTCTCTCTCTGTTTTGTCTCTTTCTTTCTCTGTCTCTCTTGTCTCTTTCTCTCTCTCTCGTTCTCCCACTCTCGTTCTCTCTCTCTCTCTCTCTGCGGTTACCCTCTTTCCATTCCTTGAGCGCCCTGCTTTTGGATAATTGTCTCTCTGTGCATTCCTCTTATGCAGCACACAGCTGTGGCTGGACAGCCTTAAACAGCACAAAGAGTCTGCTGTCTCAGTAGGGGACTCATCAGTGTGTGGCATACTCAATTATGCCTTCTTCAGTCCAGGAACATCCAGAAATGCTTCTTTTCTCCCTACAGTCCAGCTTAAACACTGTTTTTAATTGTTTTATTTCGTCTTGTCCAGTGAAATAACAGAGTTGTTATGTTCTGCCTTTCAGTCTTTATGGGCGACATATGCAGGCCAATCCTGAAGCACCCAAAAAGAACAATGACAAATCCAAGAAGATCAGCCGCAAGCCCCTGGCTGCCAAAAACAAGTGAAGATGAGGAAGAATGATGAAGGGCCCCCGTCTGCCCATCCGAGCTTGACCTCACTGCATGTGCCTTCCCTCACTTTTCTATTTATTTACTAAAGGAACATACAATCCATTTTTATACTCTTTCTGTATTGTTTTATCACGCTACGCATGTGTGGCCTCAGCGTCTTTGCCATGTCTCAAACAGCCATATTAAGTTCTCCCTCATCTATGATTATTACATAGACCCTCTCTTCATTTATTTACTGTAAAGTAGTGATTGCAGTACTGGCATCTGCCCACGTGTTACTTTTAAAGCCAGTGTTTTACTCACTGTCTTTAAATCAGGGTTGTCAAATGATTAATATAAATTAATTTGTAAAAAAACAAATCATCATTTTACTTAGTTAATCATTATTAAGTGCATTTATTGTTTTTGTTCAAGTTTGGTCCATGTGATTTCATGTGATATCCATGACTTTTTTTTTAAATTCATGTCCAGTGAACACAGCAGTCTCTGCTTGTTCCAGCCAAAGATGAAAGGATCTGTTTCCAATTTTATATATACAGTCGATTGTTCCAACTTCTTGGTGATTGTAACCTAGTTCTACTAGTTTGCTGCTTGTTTCTTAATCCATGATTCCCATGAATATTGTCCAGCAAGATTGTGCTGAAAGTTTTGCTTTCAGTGACATTTAATAGCTGTATTTGAATAAGAGGAAGATCGCAGGTTCTATCATAGCAACGTGCAGTGCACAAGCAGCTGGGCTACAGAGCTGGTTCAAATGGTTAAACTAAGAAAATGTGTTAACAGCATTAATGCCATTAATCATGTATCATGTTAACTTGTTACTAATATGTCAGCTTTGAAAACCCTAGTTTAAATATTACACATAAGAACATGGCAAGATGTTCACAGCCTTAAAAAATATAACCGTGAATCAGATGTTTTTATCAATATTTTTATTATTTATCTTTTTTTTATTAATATTGTTTTGCTTTGTTGAACCATCAACATCTTTACTGTTTTTTTTTTTTTTTCATTTCGCAAACATTTCATGTCACTTGGCAGTTTTATGTTTGTTTGTTTGTTTAATGACCTTTTCCAAGTACCACATATGTATTACGAACGTAACTGTATCTAGACAGTTACTTGGTAAAATTAAAAATTTTGTAACACGTCTATTTTGAAAATGTCTTCTTGTGTTGTTATATATTTTTCCTTACTGCTCAATGCCAAATGCGATCTGTACAGTCTACGATTCAAAAAGACAAGTTGCAAGGCTGTCTGGAGCAGAGAAGAAAGAATATTATCATATCCCTCTGTTTGATTTGAGCTGTCTAAACAAGGCACACAGCTTTTCTCAAGAGCAATTTCTGTCCTCCGGCGCTGGGCCCGGCAGTGGTGGCTGTTGCGTAACCGGAGGGGGATTTTGGAGGGGTTTTAGGGGTCTTAGCCGTGTCTGTGCAGGATTGTGTCCTGCCTCCGGGGGCATGCATCTGTCTCTTCCCTCTGCCACGGCTCTTGCTCTTAATGGCTCATATGAATGGCTGCAGACTGGAGTTTTGAATGGTTTACAAAGCGGAGGCCGGTCCCAAAGCAACCTTGCGGCTCATTTGATAGTGTTAACAAGCTATTCAAACAATGGACAGCTTGTTCTTCTAAAAGCATGTGTTATAGATTGACAGCCAGAAACATGACGTTAATTTACGGTTCAGTATTGTCTGGATGTATCCGCAGACATGATGGTGCTGTTGTGTACTGTACCTAATTAGTCTGAAAGAACCTTTGCAGGGACTTTAAAATAGAAAACACAGCAAGTCCACTTCTAATGTATATGAAGCGCGTTGTTACTTGTATGTGGAATGTTATTGTCATGATCCCAAAATATTTAATCCCAAAATTAAAGAATGTCATTTTGTAAAGTCATATTTGTGTCACTGTGTATCATGTTTATTTAAACTACTTTAAATAAAACAGCCTAAAATAGCTTCAATTTAAGTTTTCCTGTTTTTGAAAAACATCATACATTTTGTTTTGTCTTCTTTTTATTATTGTTTTTAATAAACACATACAAATGTTATGACATTTAAAGTGAGATGTCATGGGAATTTGAATTTTTCTCTTTTTTAATTGAAAGACATTCAAGTAATCTGTAAACATTGTTAAAGTTTCAAAACATACCATTCACTCCTCAGTCTGTGCTGTCCGTATATGGAAATATTTCTGCAAAAACTCTGTTTTTAATAAAACAATGTTGTGATGTCACAAGAACCAACACTTGTGAAACTCCTTAATGTTTTTTTTTTACATTGTGATTCTTGTTTCACAGGAAAAAATTAAATAATATTACATCAAACTGATGGACATTTTATGTGAAGACTTCCAACAAACTGCAGTGAGGGTTCTGTAAAACACAGACTGGGGCTGTTCACAAGTTTTGGTGTTGATATGCTCATGTTAAGTCATGGGTGCAAACCATCAGACGTCTGATAGGATGTTGCTTAAATGACAGAAGTGGATCTTTCAGCAGGATATTGATCTGAAATAGGGCTGTACAATATATTGTTCCAGCATCTGAATGTGCACTCATTGTGCCATAAAATGACAACCTGTTTACTAAAGCATAGTTAAATAAGGAGAGTTTGATATATAGAACTGTTATACTGTGACCCTTAAACACTGCCGTCTCCGGCTTCAAATACAAATTCTACAAGAGAGCAATAAAACAGGCCAATTCCAAGTTACTCAACAGACTTTTTTTTATCCCCTTGACAGCCAGCGCCCATCTTTAAACAAGGCCTTTGTTGGCTTCCTATTTACCAGCTTCTCAATCAAATGTTCAATTCCACCTTAAATGCTACCATACTTTAAACACGATTCCAGACCACTTTAATTCTGATATGTTCGTTTGCACTGCAGAAAGAAACACATTTCACTCCAGACAGGTTGTCAAACTTTGGGCAATATCAAGGAGTCGTGCAGGGGAGAGAGGGCATGAGAGGGGCAGCTCCACCTTTATTAGCACCACAACCCCAACAGCAACCTGTAAGTAGCAGCCATGCTGTACGATTGTATCCACTTTCGAATAGTCAAAGCCAGAACAACTTAAAGTTTTATAGTTAGCGTTTGTGTCGTTGATGGGGTTTATTTGATTTTTGTTCTTGTGCCTGCTTCTGTATGATCATTGTGTTGTCTCGCTGTAAACCAACAAATCAGATCAAATTATTCTTAAAGAGAAACAGCTTGTTTCATCGTAGTGAAAATGACCATGTAAAACCACAATTTAAAACTTTGAATAAATTAATGCTACAGCAAACACTGCACCCTACAACTTTTTTGCTGCTTCATACAAAAGGAAAACTCTCATTTTTCATGACTAATCTACAAGAAAAGTCTGTCTGATAGAACATAACTTACTCGGATACACAGAGAAAAGCAGGCACAGGCACTCACCTGCGTTTTTGTTTTGTGTGTTGAAAACACAACCAACTGTATAATATTAAAGATTAAGTTAGGATGGTTCACACTCAAAAAAGTCTTTCAGGTTTTATTGTTATTATTATTATTATTATTATTATTATTATTATTATTATCATTATTATTATGCAGAAATAACCCATTGCTTTCCATTCTTTCTTCACTTATTTTTGAATAGTTTTATTTAAATCATCTGGTGAAATTCCTGTATTTTTACATATCGCAATATAGCTGAAAAGAAAAAAGTGCAATGTCTAATTTCCAGTGTTGTGCATCCCCTAATCTGAAACACACCAGTAGCTCTTTTAAACGTGTTGCAATGGACCAAGTACCCTTGGTTTGACATCTTGTTTCTTAAAATAGTGAACTTAATACATGTTTAAGTATAAAACAAATACTTTTTGGACCCACTATATAATTAAATGTTTTGTATAACTTATTTAACTTATAACCTATTTACTTTGAACTTACAGGCACAAGGACTGCCTTTCAAATGAGGCCTATTACATGCCACAAAATCAAAACAAATATCAGTTACATATCAGCCTTCAAGACACGGAGATAAAAAAAAAAGCTTGTATAATTCTCAATAAAGAGAGGCAGGAAAGTGTAGTCATGTAAAAGTGAATTATCATGGTCATATATATATATATATATATATATATTTCTAGGGCAAAATCAAACCCTAGAAAGCCGTAGGATACGGACCTTTAAGGACTGTGGCTCATTTAAACTTTCAGTAAAAGAAGTTTTGAAGTGGTGAGTTTATATAGGACTTGATAAGAGAGTGTGATCTGAAGCAGTGATGGAGGGTCATCACACATCTGAAAACTGATCTACCCATAGGAGGCCATGTCATGGCCCTGTCCACCCCACTGACAGGAGATAAGGAGAAAGTGTTGACCTTTCAGTGCTATGTGCCTAACAAAGCTGTGTGTGTGTCTGTGTAAGAGGGCCTGCACTGCACTCCTGAGAGGTCCCGTCACACACCTCTTTCTGCTGTTATTACTCTCATTATTATTATCCTGTCTCAGGCACTGTGTGTGTCCTCCTGTCCTCCTCATTCACACTCTCCTTACACTCACACACTCAGCAGGCACATCTGTCCACAGCACACGGCTGAGTGCATGCCACAACACAACGCACTTTCCGCCAGTCCTCTGTCACACCCTTCATCTTTGCAGTACTTCTCTCCTTTTTAAACTTTTCCTTCGTTCAGTCATCAGGGCGATGCAACTTACACCCCATACACACACACACACACATATGGATGATTTAACATATGTCTTCTGTAAAATATTATTTATGTACATGTTGGAAGTTGTACTACTTGAAGGGCCCATATCACAGAAAACCAAATTTCTGTTGTAGAAAATTTAGTATATCAAAGAAGTGAGCAACAGTGAAAATCACCTAGGGTTATCTGAACTGCCAGGAAGCAGCCTAGGTCACTACCAACTTCTCATCTCCAGTTCACAGTAGACCTCAACACCCACCAACCAGCCCTTCAGCCCTGCACAGGATATCACAAACAACTCATATACACATCCCCAGACCAACAGCAACAACTGCTTACATGTTTTTAAGTCTTTCTTACAGTAGCTGCGGCTTTTCCCAAGAGCCGGTGCGTATAGCCATGCCTCACGCTAATGCTGATTAACAAGTAAGACCTGAGTGACTGCAGACAAACATTTTCCCATCATTAAAAAAATGGCTAGATATAAAACTACATTTCACAAGTTATATCTGGCAGAATACCTCAGCAGAGGAAAAGTGTTGCTTTGAATTTTACATTCCTTGTGAATAAAACAGTAATACATTGACGTAAGTTTTACAAAAGTAAAATAAACTGTGCTGATCTAATGTATTTAATTCAAGTGGAACCAGTTTATGCATTCAAACCACAGTAGCTTTGGTTATTTTGCAACATCTGACATTCACCAAGTGGGCTATGGCAGCTGTGGAGTCTTAAGGGTTAGCAGGGGACCTGGGTAAACTTGTTATAATCGTCAAGGCGAACAATACTTTAGGAAAGGGAGACAAAGACTGGATGCAACATACAGCAGCTTATACCTTGTGGAAAACGATGAAGTTTATGCTGGTCTAGACTGGTCTTAGCTGGTATGTAAAATGTAAAGCCTGAAGATCACAGTCAGAAAAAGCTTTAGCAAATAGTGATGCTAGGTGCGACATCACAGTGCAGCAGTTAGCACGAGGCTGAAGTCAGCTTCTTATTCGCCAGTTTCTTGTTTAAATTTTCCCGTTCCACCCTAAACAGTGCTTGAGTGCCTCAGTGGCCTGAGTCTCCAGAATGTGATGAACTGATGCATCTCTTAGGGTGAAATGGGAACATTAGAACAAGAAGAAGGCAAATAGGAAACTGAGGCCACATATCTTAGTGCATATGAGTTTGTTGGTGAGTTTTTGGTAAGATTATCAGAAATACATTCTCCCTCGCTGTTTAATCAACATCCTGCATCTCTTTATTGGTTTCTTTGGTTTGGAAATTGGGCAAAAATGTAACTTTCCTGTGAAAGCTTTTGGGATATCTGTTATTGATCTTAAAAATATGCTACTGAACGCTTTAGCACAAATTCTTATAAAGAATAAATATTCATAAATGCTGGTTAAAACAGCATTTAGTCATGATTGGCTAGTGGTAATTGGGGGTGTGGCTTAGTGAAAAAAAATCAAGATTATTATTTCTTTTTTAGATGCAAATGTTTTCCCATAATACAGATATTTGAAAAACAATATTTCAGTGTAACGACATAGGCCTGCTACATAGGTGCTACTGTCCACCACTGCGCCCATACTCAACTCTCTTTGTCCAGCAGTGTGCAGAGATGAAAGTGGGCTTTCAAAGTTAGAACCAAACTCTGGGCCATTCATTATGGGACAGAGCCTCGCACAATCAATCTCCTCCTCCCCAGAATAACGGCTTTCTGGCTCCTTATCTCAGCCTGTCCAATCCTTCTGTCAGAGTCAACAGGAAATAGGATGTTGAGGTTTAAAAATGACTCTTTGTGGCAATAGATCATTATGCATGCCATACACCAGACTCTGACACCAATTACTCACTGACCTTTCAAAGTAATCGTTTTGTGTACTTTTTTTCCCACCCAAAGTCAAAGCCGTTGGGGAAAGCCATGTAGATTCTGGTCGACGTGATTACTTTTTCTGTTTGGTCTGTTTTAGTTTCACTTACATTGTCCTATATAAGTGGACACCTTCTCTTTTGTCTATGCGTCTCACAGTTTCAAGGACACAATGGCTCTCAGGCTAACCAAACCCATTGATTTTTGGCTGTTGATTTATGGCTGTGAGGGAGTGCTGTAGTGCTAGAGAGCATGCTCTAAACCATCTAAGAGGAGGGATGGTCAGTGGACACTGAAACCAAGACCAACCCAGATTATTTGGAAACCAAGGTCAGAGTCAACAGGCTAGCTCTCATAAATGAGTGTTGTAGTAATGTCTATTCAAACCCAACAATAGTTCCACCAGCCACGTGTATTCAAAAGAAAGATTATGTGAAAACAGCCTTTGGTTAACGTAAGCTAATTTTGTTTTTATTCACTATTGCATTGAGAAGCGTCTGGCCCTACATTCATAAAGCCTCTCAGGGTACGAAAGATCTTGGATCCATTACTGTGTGAACAAAGGAAAAATCAGACCATAGATCAGCTCTGTTACTCTAAAAAGCTTGATTATTACAGGCTTGCCCCTGTAGTTGCTCCTATTTTCCCCTATTTGTGAGTCTGTGTGTAGGTATGTCTGTGTGTTTGCCCTATAATGGACTGGCGACTGTAGGAACTTACTGCTTTTCAGTCCCTTTAAGGGTTGTTAAGGGTTGCGTGTCCAAGGGTTTAGTCAATCAATCAGTCAATCAACTTAATTTATTTAAGCTGGAATGTACATTGAGGGCAACCCTTATTTTCAATGTAGCCGAGCATTTACATGGAAAGGGGTTGACAAAAAGAAAATAAAAACAAAATTTTAATTTTATAAATTAAAACAACTGAGAAGAAAGTAACTAATATAAATTAAAAGAAAATTTTAAAATAACAATGAACATAAAAGTAGAAATAATTATAATACTAAAAAAAAATACCAAACAGTTTGAGAAACTGTCCGGAGTGAAATGTGAGGAGCAAACAAACAACTTTGAATTAAAGTTGTACAGGATTTTGTTAAAGATGTGGGGACAGATGTTGGCATCCTATTCGCCAGCTTGCTTTGCAAACTTGAAGTTCCACCTTGAAAGGTGCTGCAGTTCCATACAAAGCTGTAGCATATAGAAATAAGAATAGGAAGCAAACGCCCCCCTCGTTTAAAGATCAACCATTGCCAGCTGACAATTTGCCTCCTTGGAAAGGGTATATGAAGTGCCAACATTAGCTTCATAGAGTTCTCCACATACTTCTTCCTCTTCATAGTTGTTGTTTTGTTGTCTCGCTGGGCTTGAGCAAGAGCTGGTGTACATACATTTTTGGGGGTGTATATATTAATGTGTTAAGATTGTTGCATAACAGATTTGGATTTGGGAATAAAGATGTTTTACCCCCTCTTTTGCAAGTGCAGGATTTGTATTTGAAGAAGGAGACAGCAGTGTTTGAGGTTGACGGTACATCAGTTCCGTGCACTGAACTCTGCTTATTCAGCTACAGTTCTCAGGGACACGGTGTTAAGAGGAGAGTTGTGAAATTTTAAGCAGCATATATGTGACGTGAAAATGGTTTGCCTGATTTTTCTGATCATTTATTTTAAACATGGTATAAAGGGGCGAGAGATAACAATACATATAACAGTCCTATGAGCAATCAGGTTGTGGGCACGTGTTTCAATAACCAAATGTGTCATGTATATAGTCACACACTGCGGTTTAACACAATTTGAATGAGCTCATGTGACACTTCATCTAAATTTTATTCTCTCACAGAACAGCATGTTGTCAGTCACCCAAACACTATCAGTTCTTATCAGTTTTCACTATCAGCCATGAATTCCCCAGGAGGTATGAGGAACTGAGATAATGGGGCACGAGTGTTGAGGCACTTCAGAGTTAGGATGCATTAAGGATTAACTAGGATTTAAACTTATTTAACTAGAACAATCACTGTGTGACCATATAACATCCATTTGCAACTTGTCTAAGGGGAAAGAACAAAATCATTAAAATTAAGTTTGACAGACAGCATGTTACAACTAGGGGAAAAAATTCAACTACCTGAAACATCTCAAGTGCTGAAGTTCAAAACTTTCTTCAACTTTGCTCTAATGTTCCAATGCATAGAAAATGAACAATGAACAACAACATATCTAAACTTTAAAGCAGTCCTAAGTGTGGGTCTCTTAATCTTCTAAGCGTTCGCTCACCAGCTGGCATGTTAGTTTAGATACAAAACATGACAAATTTGTAGGAAAATCACAGGAACAAAAATGCTGCAGAAAGTGATTGTTTCTGAGTAGGAGTCGATTCTCAACGAATGATTTCTGCTCGTGTTTGCTAAGGGCAATCCATCACCTGCCGGTATACTATTGGCAAAGGTGTCATGATAATGATCGCCCTGTTACCTTCACGGCTCACTCTCCGGCTCTGAATACAATAAGTACAATATGTGTACCGTAGCCATCAGTACACATTTCCGATATGCATATTTTACAGAGCAATGACCTTCTTTGATTTGATGAGCGTGTCGTTAATTTGGGGTGTTGCTGACCACAAACTGGCTCTATGGATGGATTAATAGCCATAGTGACAGATAAAGAAACTGATAAAATGAATGAATTGATGAATGGATGAATGGACAGATAATTAATGAGCATTATGATTTAGTTTGGAGTGTTGTTGGTCACATATTAGCACAATGAGTGGTAGATACATGTATGAATGAATACATTAATTATTTATTTAATTAATTAATTAATTAACAGATAAATTAATGGAGAGATGGGTGAGCAAATAAACAAACTAATGAATGAATGAATGAATGAATGAATGAATGAATGAATGAATGAATGAATGAATGAATGGTTCTTTACAGTGGATTTGTCTGAGAGATTGCATTTCTTCGTGTTAGACGGTGAGGGTGGTGGGATGGGTGGCGGCTGTATCTGTTATAAGCCTGCGCTCGCCGCTTTCCCTCCCTCTCCATCTCTCCCCCTCTCGCTTTCTCCTCTCTCTCTCTCTCTCTCTCTCTCTTTCTCTTGGCTCGCACACGCTATCCTGATCTTCATCTGTGTGTGTGTGTGTGTGTGTGTGTGTGTGAAGGCGAACCTCTACCTCTGCTTTACTCCCATGCCGTCTGCTCCAGCCTCTGAGCGCGCAGGAGCACTTTAAAAGCGCGTGGGGAAAGAGGAGCGCTTCCCGCTCCTCCTGCGCGCCTCCGTCCATCTGCACGTGCCACTGAAAGAGAGAGAGAAAGAGAGAGAGAGAGAAAGCACCGCTCTCCAAATCGGCGCGCACCAGAGGACGGCGAAACTTTTTTAGCGAGACTTGAATCAGCAAACATCAGCAGAAAAAAAAAGTTAAGCAGGAGAAGAAGAAAAAAAGGAAAAGCGCAGCTTGGGCCCTGCCCAAAAAGGCTCATTAACATTAACAACAAAGCAAATTGGTTGTATTTTTTTCTTTTTAAGGGGACCCTCATCAACCAGCAAGATTTCGCCCAAAAGCAGACAGGAGGAGCGCCCCGCGCTGACCAGGCTGGTGGGCAGGAAGCGGCTGATCGCGGCCGGGGTGCTCGGAGTGGTCATGGTCCTGCTGCTGGTCGTGCTCATCCCCGTGCTGGTCAGCTCCGCTGGCACTTCGGCGCACTACGAGATGCTGGGCACGTGCAGGATGGTGTGCGACCCGTACGGCACCAAGTCTCCCACCAGCGCGGCCACGGCGGCAGACACGGCGCGGGACGGTGGCCTCGTTCAGTCGCTCCCTACTTTCATCCAGGGCCCCAAAGGGGAGCCGGGGCGGCCTGGAAAGGCGGGGCCCCGGGGCCCACCCGGTGAGCCAGGACCGCCCGGACCCGCCGGGCCGCCCGGAGAGAGGGGAGAGCCGGGACGTCCCGGCTTACCCGGACCCCCGGGACCCAACGGCGCGGGCGCCATCAGCGCGGCCACCTACAGCACCGTGCCCAAGATAGCCTTTTACGCGGGACTGAAGAAGCAGCACGAGGGATACGAGCTGCTCAAGTTCGACGACGTGGTCACCAACCTGGGCAACCACTACGACCCCACCACGGGCAAATTCACCTGCTCCATTCCGGGGATCTATTTCTTCACCTACCATGTGCTGATGCGGGGCGGAGACGGGACCAGCATGTGGGCAGACCTGTGCAAAAACAACCAGGTGAGGAGTGAACGCTGCACGGCGCGGGGCTGGACTGCGCGCTGCTCGTTTTAATCAGGAGAGGAAAGCGAACTTCAGCATGGTTTAATTATCAGGGAAGTTTGCTTTCTCCTCTCTTTCATGCCTGTATGTCTTACTTTTGAGCTGCACGTTTTACAGAAAACATCATATTTTTCTTATTTCAAATCGTTTCAAAATAATAATGAATCTCTTTCTATCATAGCAGTGCTCCGTCATTGCTGCATTATTTGGTCATTCTTACATCGTTTCGTTTCTGACACATTATCTGATCGTTATAATATAATTACTGTTACTGTAAGTGAGGGAGATTAGAAGTCGAGGGCCGCTCAGTGAGTGTCACTGTCTCATAGTCCATTCAGACTCATATCAGAATGGTCTCTTGGGAGTATGTGTGTGTGGCGTGTGGTGTGTGTGTGTGTGTGTTGTTGTTGGTGGTGGTATTGGTGGTGGTGGTTGGGGGGGGGGGGTGATATCAATTCATCAGACAGCGCAACATTTAAAAAGACAGAACCACTTGATCATTGCTTATCACCAAGCTTTACTGTCTCTTCAGTCATGAGCATAAAAAGGGAGCAGTTTGTTTGTATTATTATTATTATTATTATTATTATTATTATTATTATTATTATTATTGTTGTTGTTGTTGTTGTAATACGTATTGTTGTCGTTGTTGATGATAATAATAAATAATGATGATGATAATGATAGAGTTGATGATGATGATGGTGATAATGATGAAGAAGGTTTAGAACTTCTGTGTAGGTAGTTTCATCATGCATCTGGGTTCCCAGCCTCCAAGCGCGACCCCCGTGCGCTGCGTCACCACATAAACAGAAGCTACACTCGTGTGGTCGTGGGCCTTTATTTACTAGGACAAATAACCTCCGCATTCCTGTCGGTTGGAATATGTAAATAATTTCCTTACAGCCTTTAAAGGCCCATTTATAGACACTGTAGTGCTTTTCCAACTTACAACAAAGTTATATTACATGTCTTGTCTGTGCGTCTGTTCGCCTCGTCGTAGCCCCAAGTGAATTAGGGTCACTGTGCCTTTCCCAAGTTTGGAATTCAGCGGATGCTTCATCCTTTTTCATACGCTCGAGCTGCTCTGGCCGATAAATATTTGAATAAAGTGATTGTGAAGGCTGCATGGTGCTGACCGTGGTGCTGAAATGCTGCTGAATCTCTCCCAGTCTCTCTTTTTTCCGCTTAGTGCTTTTCAAAAAAAAAGACTATTACTTGTACAGTGCAGGGTATAAATCTCTGCGGGCCTTTTGTCTAACTTTCTTCACTCT
Source organism: Megaleporinus macrocephalus (assembly GCA_021613375.1). Lineage (NCBI taxonomy): Eukaryota > Metazoa > Chordata > Actinopteri > Characiformes > Anostomidae > Megaleporinus > Megaleporinus macrocephalus. The sequence continues at coordinate 31,604,901 of CM038705.1, forward strand.
TGACTAACTTGTACTTCCTCGCCGCAGGTCCGAGCAAGCGCCATCGCCCAGGACGCGGACCAGAACTACGACTACGCCAGCAACAGCGCGGTGCTGCACCTGGAGCCCGGGGACGAGGTCTACATCAAACTGGACGGAGGCAAAGCCCACGGGGGCAACAATAACAAGTACAGCACGTTCTCTGGCTTTATCATCTACGCCGATTAGGACCGCACAGCTCCTTCCCCGCCTCCACCTGAGCTGCTCCGGCCCGTGTCCTCCTCCCATTTGTGCCCCTCTCTCCTTTTTTCCTTTTAAACCCCCGCCGGTCTCGGAGGCAAAGGACACACTCCCTCATCCGCACCATTCTGGAGCCCCCAGAAGACGTTGGTGAGGATGTGTGCGTGGAGGGGCTGCAGCGCGTGAGAAGGCCGCACCCCCCACCGTGTCCTCCAAGTCTCTATTCAAAACGAGTCAAGTCTTCGGGAAGGACAAGTGAAAAGTCCAGAGAACCAGGAACGGAAAGAGCAGAAGGGAGTAAACGTCGCGGAAGAACAATACGAACAAAACAGTCTCCAGTGAATCGCGCTGAATTCTTCTGTCAGTCACCAAAGCAGTTTGTGGTGTTCTATCAATCGTTTCTGTAGCTGCTAAACAAAATCTAGTCGCAAGAGACTTTTTATAACATGTTAATTGAGACAACCCAGTATGTGCAATAACGTTAACAAATTATGATCATGGTTCAAATAGTCGTTGCTTATCAAGCTTATATCTATCAGCTCGCCCTCCCCTCCAGTTACCTTGAAGCCCATAGTTTGTTATTGAACCTCTGATCTTAACTAGACCAGTTCAAATTGGGAATATTATGCATAGTTACAAGCAGAAAGCCAAAAGCTGTGAGAGAGATCAGTGACCTGCTCTGTAGCAGCTGTAGAAGAGCTGTCTTGGTAAATAAAGCTCATTAGTGCACCTGCAGGGTTATGGTTAAGCTGCAGTCTCACATCATAACCCAGACTCAATCCATGTTGCACCCATTTGGTTGTAGCGGATTGATCCGTCATTACTTGTCTGCAATAAAACAGCTGAAATTTAGAACATGTGGTTGATAACGGTTGACTAATGATTCACACGTCGAGTGTTTGTTGGTTTCAGGAGGTGTAGAATACGAGCTGGTCTTTCAAATAGGTATTTACGGTAGGCGAACTACAGTACAGCATGACTTTGATGAATTACTCACACCAGAGTTGTCTATGACTTCAGTATAGCCAGTTTTATTTTTTATCTCCATATATCAACAAAATATATTAAAAAAAGTTCTGATTCTGCAGTGCGTGCCGAAGCCCTGTCCGTTATGAGATAGACCTGTTGAGCAGAGGCAGAATGTGGTTTGTGATATATATAATGAGAGCACTATGCAGAATGTGTGTGTCGATATGTAAATGTGTATCTATCTAAAAGAGAGTCAGCGAATGTGACGGCTGATATCGCTACTTATTTTCTATGTACATATTGTAGTGATGGATTTATTTTTTTTTTCTCCCTTAAATATACAAATGTCTGGAAAGCACAGGAGCGTCTCAGTGTTTTGGGGATGGTGTGCTGAAATCACTGCATCCGCTCAGTCCCTCCTTTGGAAATATGTATGAACCAGTGTGCAATGACTTTAGATCGGAGGATTTGAAAAGGAGTGCACTTCATTTGTATGCAGTTTGATCACATTTTTTTTTTTCATTAAATGGAAGTTTGATCTGATATGTGTTTTTCTCTGAGTTCGATTTTAGATTTTTTAAAAACATGATAATTACTCAGTAATTTGATTTTTTATATCACACACACAGACATCTGTCAGTCAAAAGGTTTACGTTCCAGGTTTCACTCCACTTGACCTTGAAACTGGGTTTAATCCATGCTGTATTGGACTAATCAGTAACAATATCACTCCTATTCTTTCTTCTTCATTCTGCTTGCTCAAAGCAAAGGCACAATCAGTTTGGCTTAGATGAAACAGCGTCTCCTGGCTGGTACAGTCACCTGGCCGATTGCACAGGCCTTTGTTGTGCATGGATGTAAGCTTTTGCGGTTTGTGTTTAATGTTTAGGACCCAGGGGTCCTCGCTGTTGGATGGAACGAGGTTTCAGCTCTAAACAATAGCTCCCACCCACACACCGCTCCAATGGGTTTGGGATGTGAGGGGAGAAGCCTGACTCTGCTGGCCTCGGTCTGAGGGTCACAGTGAGAGACGGATCAAGTCACACGCCCTCACTCACTGTTTGTTTTGTTTCACAGACTCTAATAAGCCGGGTCAGTGGTTTGGGCTTTAGAAGGGTCCTCATCACCCAATGTCATCTGTGTTCAACTTCAGATAAATCCTATGAGGAGATGGAGGAGGAAGAGTCTGATGACGAAGGGCGGATTGAGGAGTAGAGACAGGACAGACAGGACAAAGCAATGGACTTGCACCTCAGACCCTCAGACAACAGTCCAGATGGAGGCTTTGGAACACTCAAGGGTAAAAATAACTCTTTCCCTCCCAGTAACTCCCATGATTTTAGATTAAAGGCATATGATGTGTCATTGCACTGTTTCAGAATCACTCATTAAATGCTTTTTATTTGTATGTATGCTTGTTAAAAATTCTTCAACTGATCTAATGTGGAGTACCTTGCAAGAGGCAGAAAATCTTTATTTAATATACAGTCATAATACCCTTTAAGTACAACCGTTATGAATTATTAGGTACAAAGCCGTTTTTCAGTATCAGGAAACATATCGTCACTTTCCAAGGCAAAACATGTATCTCAAAAATGGCAGCTTTACAGGTTGAGGCCAACAACCTTCTTAACATTCAATGCAAGTCAATAGAACCAGAATAGTTTCTTACTTATTTCTATTGGTCCATTCATCATATATTTTTAACACAATATGAAGAGCAGCTGTGGTATTCATTATGTGTTGTATGATGTAGAAAAAAAAATCTAGGTACCTGATTTTCTTTGGACAGTGATGATATATTTAACAGATACATGACACTGAACAAATGAGTCTGCCCTCCATTCCTTTTCTGAAACTTGCTTTTAGTTTTTTTAAAGAAATCTGCAGGGATTTCAGTTTCAGAAGTTGTATGTTCTGCTTTTAACAGTCTAATAACTCCAAACATACTTAATGATGCTGAGATCAGTACTCTGGGGTGGTCAGTTCATTGTCTAAGAACACCTGCAGCTTCTTTTCCTCTTCCTTTTTGTTTGTTCCTCTTTTCTTCTTTTTTTTCTTTTTTCTTTGTACAACTTTTTAGTTTTATTTTCTCAATAATGGCGATACATCCTTTCACACCCATAACACTGAGTAGTCTTGTCACAGTGGAAGGATGCACAGAAACACCTGTGGATTTTTCCTATCTTAAGCAAGAGAACTTGATTCTGTCATCTAATAGCTTTAAGTAGTGTTTATCTGATGGTGGTGGTTTTAATGGTTTGCGAGTTATATCTCTGTATCTTTCATTTATTTTTACTAGACAGTTAAAGATGTGCTCTGTCTTTCACATGGTACTTTACATTATGTGGAGGTTCTCTCACATTTATAAAAAAGTTTTTAAATATATACTGCTAAAGTCAGAACAGGCTTTCAAACAGACAGTTTCCACTCAGTGTTTGATATCTTGCACTGTTCAATTCAGATCTAAGCCTCAATCTGTGTCTTTAAGACTCCATTCAGAGAGAGTGTAACTGGGCCAATCAGTGAGGGGTCAAGCAGAGGTCAGCTCAGAGTGTGTAGAACACTTAGTGACCCTGCAGATCCCTCATATAAACCTCCACCTCCCTAATGAGCAGAACACTTCCTCTGCTCACTGCCCACTGCCAACCATGCTCGCTCTCTCCCTCTCTCTAACAGTCCCACTCACTTTATTTCTCTATTTATCTCCTTCACTCGTCTTTTCTCACACATCAACAGCACTTTCATCGAACTGTACCGCATTGCTCATTCTTTCATCTTCTATTAATTCTAAGCGCAGCTCTGAGAGTGACCTTTTCCTTTGAATGAATCAATATCTGAGTCTTGCAACTGGTTCTCCAGCAGCAGGGCACATGGTGAGCCGGCTTTATTAATTACTTATAACGACCACCGCATATTTTCAAAGATAGACATTAAAGGGCTTGTTTGACTGTACCAATCTCCAAAAAAGTAAGGCAAAATGGATATACAGCTAGACAGATTCTGTCAGGGATTGGACTACAGTTCTGACCACTCCCTCAGAGAGTGATGAAAAATTTGTCAAATTTTACCGCCATTTCTATTTTTGTAACAAAACATCAAAGTCTTGTAATAGTATCAGTGTCTCTTTGCTGATTGCTCCCGCATGGGGTGTCATTCATCAGCTAGAATCCTCTCTGAGAGGCCACCTGTTCAGACGCCAGTCCCTGTCCTTCATCAAACCCAGCCGGCCCCTGAGTGAGCATTAGTGACATATCACTCCACAGGAGGAACCATGCAGCACCTTCAACACTGTAGGTGAGCTGGATCTCCTCTAAATGTTCATTTAAAACTCATACTGAAACTACATACCGGCAAGAGTATGCTAATGAAGTTCAGCGCATGACTATGAATCTATTTGCTGAATGTTTTATTTTTTTTTATAAATATAAGTGTTTTATGAGGTCTATACTGTAACAGTTTACAATCTGACATCAGCTCCATGCAAAAACTGGTCTGCTTCAAATGTGAGGTTTTTTTGATGTCATAAAAACCAGTGCTTTTACACATCACTGTAAAAAGTGCTTTGTTGGTACTATAATAAAATACTTCAAGTTATTGAAGAAGTTTTACTCAATCCAAATAATACTTTGATTGAAAGAGTCATTCGTTCAAATTCTTTTTTTTCTAGATTATCAGCTTGTTGCCACATAAAGTCATTTTTTAGGTTGTACTAATGAAGCACTTCTTACATAATGGGTGGCTATTCAGTCTACAGAATTGACAGAGTTTATTTACATAGATACTATACATATAAAATGCAAATAATGTATGATATAGACAGCTTTAGCATTTGTAAACGGAAATTTGATGTTTTGAGGGAGGAGCTTATCCGGTGGCTGAAGTGACAGTTAGCATAGCAGAGTAGAAATATACGAATATGGATAATGTGGATAACTTCTCCAGTGATTTTAATAGTTTGTCAGGAGAATAAATCTTAAAAAAAAAAATTTTTAACTCAAAAAAGTTACATAACTGAGTCAAATGTTCAGTTTCCAAATGAAAAACACAGATTATTTATCTGTTCACTTAATATTTCAGGTCTGATGTTTTCAACGTTTAATTTGACTAGGTTACGTACTGTTTTAAGTTTAAAGTTTTAAAGTTTTAAGTTTTAAAGCCAGCATCTGTGTAGAAAGGAAAACTAAAGTCATACAAATGTCTTGGTCCAAGACCTTGAATACTGAGATTGATTAGATGTTTTTTTGTGTATTATGGACTAATGAGCTGCCTAGCCAGCGATAAGGGCATCAAACACAGCTATACAAGAAGTGGACTATTACTTAGAAGTCAAAAAACTATATATTGATGACAAACTGCTGGCTGGGTCAGTATAAACTCTTATGTTTAACTGACTCGTTTAATGTATATTAAAACAATATAAATTACTAGAACTACTGCTGCCATTGCTCTCTTAGCATATGTAAAAATGTTATTTATAGTTATTTCATGCTGTAGGGCTAAAACAGTTTGCTGTTAGCTGTAGCAGTTAGCTGTAGGGCTATTACTGTATATCCTATATTGATTGCATATGTGAATATGATCTAGATCTATTGTTTACATCAAAGGCATGTTCTTATTATCACAGGTGGTGCTGCAGTCATGCAGTCACACTACTTTTTTTAAGGCAATTATAAATGCCTGTGTTTCCACCAGTGGCATAACCACGACGCCCACTTCAAACTGGTCTACAAGCCCTTTAAAGTAAAAAAAAAGGTAGAGGGGATTTTGTCACTGCACAGTGATACTAAAACAGGAGAGACTGAACAAATATTAGCTCTTGATTTAAATTTATGGGGCACCTCTCTGTCTTAACATTGATGTGCATGCTCAAAAGTGCTTTACGAGCTAATTATGCAAAAAGCTAAATGAAAGTGTTGGATTGTAAAAGGTCATTCTCGAATGCTGAGTGAGAATCATCGCCCAGACAGCACACCTGATCTGCTTCCTTAATGTGGAACAAGGGCTGCAATCATCATCTATTACCACAGCGTCTTTTGCATAGTGCATGGCATTACGTGACAAGAACTAAACTCAAAAGAGAGGTAGTAAATAACTTATTTCAAACGCACGACAAAAGATCAAAAAAGGAAAGGCCAGAGATATAACACAGACTAAAAGTAAGGCTGAAAAGCTGTCGTGGTTTGTGGTTGAATTTTGAGGATCCATTAAAGCAGGATTACAAAGTCTCCTCTGAGGGTGTGTGCAAAGGCTTCTGTACTGAAACGCTGCTCTGAGCTCAGACTCAGACTTGCTCCCATTTTTTTCCTATTCTGTCTTTTGTCATGGCCCAGAAAAGCTTCATCCTACTTCTTTCCTCTCGTCCTTTTCCCTTCTCTTTAGGTGTATGTGAATGAAGGAGGTCTGCTGTAGAGGTGAAAAATTGGCCTGTCTCAAGTGCCAGGAGGAAAAAAAATAAAAACGATAAGTGTATTTCTGTCATTTATTTCTCATTTACATTCAGTAGAATTGCTGGGTTTTTATTTCTGTTTTGAGATTTTTAACAAACGGTACCACCATCTATTTTATTTCCAGTTCAAATGGCCATTCTGCTATTTATTTTTAGCATCAAGAAAATAAGCAGAAAAAATATTATACCAGAAAGTTACACAGAAGCTTGAACTATGAAATATAATGTCACTATTTTTTAGTATTTAGTGTTTAAATGTTTTGCATTTAGCTTTCATTCTTTTAAGGTGACCTGCTCTGGGTTTTTTCAATTTAGTCTTATATTATTCCACAGTTGGATTTTCTGGTTCTCACAATCCACGAGTTTATTTATCCCCTCACAGTGGAAGGATAGACGGAAGCATGTATGGAATTTTTCAGATCTAAAACAAGAGTGGAGCTCTCTGTTTTGAGTGTTTTGGTGGCTTGCCATGTCTTAAAATTGATAGGATTCCAATTTCCCTAACTTCCATTGTGAACTCAGTGGCTATTTTGACTGTAAATAAAATAAATGAAGTTTGCTCTTTCAGTAATAATAAGGTAATACACTATGTACTGTAATATTAATACTCTCACTTTCTCCCCCACAGACACATACACGACCCACATATACACACGCACATGTACAGACAGACACACATATATACACATACACTCCCATGAACACAAAGGGACCCCTAGGTGCCATTACCCAGAGAAAGAGGTCTCTGGGATAAAAACCAATATAAATTGATAAAAATGCCAAGGGAATACGTTGTGGCTCATTTATCTAGGCGAGGAGGTAAAAGCCAGCAGAGGATTGCAGGCCTAGAGGAGAGAGAGGAGGAGTAAAATCAATCTGTATGCTTTATTTCTGAGTGCTATTATATCTGAGGGGCATTTATAACACTGACATGCTGTGCTACTTATTTAAGACTACAAACAAGGATGACTACAGCTGAAGCCTACACTACAGTATCTGGAACCTGGGTCGTACCTTCTTCTCCACTGTAACATAACCACGCAGGTCAACCACACAGCTGAAAATTCACCGTGTTACACCGAGAATACAGACTGAGGAAGGATTAGTAAGAAGCACAAGTTATTAGCACAAGTTTAATCAGTGTGTGTAACTGAGAGTTCAGGATGCAAGAACACTGAGGTGTGGATAGTGATGACATGGATAGGTTCTTATCTCTTTCCAATGCAGGAGTACAAGTGCAGATGTGGTGATAATTGATAATCACCAATAAATAATCATCCACTATTTGTTACAGTTGTCAGCAAAAGTTTGAAGACCCCAGGTAACACTTTACCTGTTTTGTTGAAAGACACATCCTCTACGGGGAACTAATGTAACTATGGCATTTTTCTGAAAATGTCATTGTATTTATTGCCTGAGTTTAGTATTTGCAGGTCATATTTTACGTAAAAAGAGTAGATATGCATTAAAATGTGCAGATGTGAGCTCTCTGTATAGGCTGTTTAATTTATTTACACTCAAAAAACCATGTATTATGACCAGGCTGCAGAAACATGTTCACATATATTTGTTAGCTGACGTGTCAGAAAAGGAAGTAATACATACTGTGCTGTGCATGAAAATTATAATAAAACATTAAAATAGATTTAGAAAAACAGTTATGTTTTTCTTCCTTAATTAAAAGAAGGCTTGATTGTCTGAGTATTAGATGATAACTGTACAGTATAAAAATTGGGATTCTACACACACACACACATAAGATCACTATTTATTTATTTATTTATTTATTTATTTATTGTTTGTTTGTTTGTTTGTTTGTTTGTTTGTTGGTTGGTTGGTTGGTTGGTTTGTTCCTGTGCTAATGTTTGAAAGAAATAAACCCAGACAAATAGCTTTACATTTCATTTTCTTAGGTGCCTTAGACTGTGTGTACTATAAAACTGTAATACCTTAAGTAATAGAAAGTCTAACCATAAACCTAACCCTGAAAGAGAAATTATGCTTTTTTTCAAAAGGTTCACAAGATTCCTTTATAATGGAACCAGAAGCCTCAATCTAAAACATATATATTTTTTAAACTATTGTAAGACAATGTTTTAGGCATCAGGCAGCATATTTGTAACAATTTCCATTCATAAGATTTTTGTAAGTACGCTTGCTGGAGCATTAAAAGCTTTTGGTTCCTATCACCACCACTGAGAGCGATTCCTCTAGGAGAGAGAGCAACATAACACATGGCTTTGTTAAAAAACACATTAGAAAGCCAAGGCCATTTATTTGTCACAATATTATAGATTCCACCTGTTTTTCCTAAATAGAAAACAACAGAAAATGTACAAACATGCACACACACACACACACACACACACACACACACACACACACTTAATTACTTAAGTTCAAGAATTGAGGAAAGATTTTTTGTGGGATGTTAAAATAAGAGGCAACATTTAATGATGAGGGGGTGAGAGGTGTGATATACACAAAGCACATGCCTCATGAAAGAGGTCTGATTGCAGACTGTGGAGTGAAATGTCACTGTTCTGGTTACATCACACCACGTACAGGCCACTTAAGCCACAGGCTCACACATCAGAGACTGTGCAGGGGGAGTCGGTGTGATGCATCTGGACTCATTCAGTTCTAATCCAAAAGTACCAGCTTGAGCATCAAAGCAGGAGTCCCTGCATGTTTAATCTAATGAACGAAGCACAAACCGGTCAAAAATGATACGGCTTGCTTCTATAACCGGTTGCCCTAGAGCGACGTGACTTCTAGAAAGGTGAAGAGCGTTTAGGTCTTTTATTCATTCAGCCCTTCATCTCCACGTTTTGATTTGCAGCCTGCAGGACTGCAGCCTGTGCTTGTCTCTGGTGGTCTGTGTGAATACAAAGCGAGGCGCTCAGTGTGACGGGAGACGACCCTGTCTGAGCTTGATGGACTCGGAGATCTTAAAGTTCTGTTTGGAAAACAGTTTGGGCCGCCGACACTGTTGTCCCTGACAGAGCTCCAAGGAGGATAATTAAAACCCAACACGGAGCCAGCCCTGACAGCCCAAAATCCTCCCGGACTTTGACTGATCCGCACAAAAAAAAAAAAGACGTCCAATTACCTTCACCCTCGTCCCGTCTCCCTCAGTCATGTGAAGAGCGAGAGAGATAGAATGAGAAAGAGAGAGAGAGAGGGTGAAATTGAGAGCTTCATGGAATTGTCATTACTTGTTCTTTAACAAGGGAATGAAATGGGTTGGGTCAATTACATAACCTGAACTTGAACCTCTGACTTTGGTAAACTTCAGCGTTTCTCAGAGCTACTAGATTTAGGTGTGTGTTATGATTATCTTTATAAGACTCACAGGTTTAATGTTCAGAACAGATGGAAAAAAGAACAAATCACAAAACATCCACATTAAATGCCTACATTTCTTTAGTACCGCTGACAACATTGCGTAGTAAGTCAGTGATGCATGCAATCTGCAAATAACTGAGCCATCTGATACTCAGGCAGACACGCATGTAGACGCACACACACAAACCCACCACCGCCACCTCGGCCCTCTTTCCCCTGCTTTGATTTTATCACTTGTGACAAGTGCTGTGGAACTATTTGGATGGGGATGTGATTCACTTCACTCCATGCTTATCAAATCTCCCGGAGAGGAGACTATTAACTCAAAGCAAATTGTGCCAAGTAGCTTAAAGGGCCTCTTGTCTGTTCTAATATCATTGATATCTCCATTTGTTGTCAGGGTGTAAAAGAGAGCGTTGTGTTCGGTTAGTGGGGATTTGATGGCGAAAACACATTTGTCATGGTTCCTCTCCTTATTCCTTTCCCTTTTGCCCTAGGCTACCCAACACTGCTTAACATTTCCACTTTATGCCCCTCACCTTGTGCATGATTCTTCTTTATTGTGCATGATGCAAAAAGGTGTAATTATCGGATGTACAATTGTTTTTTAAAGGCCACAAGAAATCCAAAGGACATGCAAAAGAGCTGAAATACAATATAAAACATTATAAGGTTGTTCATGTTTGAACGCCATGACACAAATGCATGCATTGCTATTGGATGAAAATCTTATGTTTACATATTTTGGTGATATTCATTATTTATTTACTTATTTACTTGCTGGAAAAAACTCACACTGTGTAAAATAATGAAAAGGCCAATAGGAAAGTAACAATATATACTGTATGTATATATCTCATCGCTGTCCAATGAAATTATTTTGTCGATTTTATATTTTCTACATCCTTTGAACACCATTTACATTATGAGTACGTTTTATGATGAATGGACCAAAAGAATTGCATCAAAATATAGTTATTTGTTTTTGGTCTCTCCTGTAAAGTTGCAATTTTGGATACTTGTTTTTCATTGGACAGCGACTTGTTTTTCATTGGACAGTGACGATATATATATATATATATATATATATATATATATATATATATATATATATATATATATATATATATATATATATATATATATATATATATACAGCTGGAATTCTACATTTCTAAGGACTTGATGCTTAAGCTTCTTCTTTGCACTAATACCATAGTTACAAACATATTAAGTTTACTGTGTTTGGACAAAATATCAAACCAAGTGTCATTCATTTCAAACAGGGAATTTTAAGTAATATCATTCTCTTTTAAGCAAAAATGAATTCTTTCAACAAATGGTACAAGTGTTTTACGGGCATTTTCTTTGATTTCTGCAAAATCTCTTTTACTGAGACTGTTTGAGGTAGTAACAGTCTCCCTCCAGAACTCTAGGGTCTGGGTGGCTTGTTCTTGGATCTAAAAGGGCAGACCAACCTCCCACCCATTTTTGGAACTGCAGTAAGACTGACAGATAGGTCTGAGAAACAGGGCGGAGATTAAGTGCTGGTGGGGATTGCAAAAGCAACAAATATAATTTTCTTAATTCTTAGTTAGAACTTAGTTGAAGTTTACCACTGGTCAAATGATGAAAGTGTCCAAAAACCATTCAGGCCCACGTCATGCCCTTTTCACAAAGTGAAAAGATTAGATTGATAAACAAAGGTCTAATCTTGATCTCTAATCTTTAATCTTTATTATCTTTGTTCACAAACACTTTGGGATGACACTTAGTCCAGAGAAGGTAGCTTATGAAGGAATGAGGAGAATGGAGAGAGGTTCTCTCTCTGTGTGACTGTGTCACCCTGTAATACTGCTGCCCAGTATCCTAAGCTAAATCCAAGAATTGTTGAACACAAGAACCTCCGGAGGTCCATTGGCCATAATCAGACTTGCCTGTGCAGATTTAAAGTGGCTGTAATTCTCTGAGAAGGGGTCGTGTTCAATGGCCTTTTCTTTTGCCTGAAAAGGCATGAGGGACAGGGGCACTCTGTAATGTGATAAAGGAGGCTTTTTTAAGGGCCTTTCAAGGATAATCCTTCATCCTTGTGAGTCATCAAGCTCACATTGCATAGTGTCTCTTTCCCTGCTGCTCCTTCAACCAAAAAAAAGGCCAGTGAACATGACCCCTACTAAGCATATTACAGTCACTGTGTCTCTATGTCACCATGTTTGTGTATGGTTTAGGCCTCTGGTGATTTCTGGGTTCGATGAGCATTAACGCTGCACATTGCACTGGCAGACCTGCACTGTAAATTTAGTCTAACCTGGGGACAATACACACAGATGCATTAGGTTAGGTTTTGAATGTCCCCAAAAATATTATAATTGCCATTTGTAAACTTTATATTTCCAAAATAGTGCCTTTACAGAGGTTTAACATGTTAAAGATGTTCTTATGAAGCATAAAGTATATCACTGGAACAGCAACAAACCATTTTGGACCATTTTTATTAGCCTATTCATTATAAAATATTCGCACAATGTTTTAATATGACATCAACAATAAAAAACCATCACCAGCAACAGTTGACCTTGCCATTACATTATGATTAACAAAGATAAAATCAAGCGAGGGAGAAGATGTTGTCTGGGTATTTGTGCAAAACAGTTATATTTTAAAGCAGTGTTGTGCATTTTTTCAGGATACATTCATGAGGAGATTAAATAAATAATCCACTCACATGAAGAAAAGGGAAATAATAGGGAAGATAAGTGGCAAAAATAGGTTTTTCCTTAACTGGAATTTAATAATAATTAAAACATATTCTGAAATCCTAACAACCGTGAGGCACCTGGTAGACCACCAAAACTGCCAACATCAGATGCACATTATGAGACACTATGCTCTACCTTAAGCAGTAATTAACTCCTACGAAATGAGGTAAGAGTTTGGGCATAAAAAGAAGAGCGATCATTCAAAACCTCAAGGGTTTAAGCTGATATTAGTAAGCCAAAATCTACAACCACCCAAAAAGAGCAACAGGGAAGAAAATTACAACAAAATATTAGTCTGTTTAAGCTTTGCAAAAGTCAAATATGAGTCTTACAATCTATATTTAAGGGTAGTTCAAGGTTTTTAGTGTATGTGTTCGTTCATTTGTCTCTAAGTACATAAAAATGCAATATCCAGGTTCAATATCCAGCAGAACCTACCCAGGAGAACATAAAACTCACTAACATTCAACAAACCGGACAACTAGACAAGACACAGATTTATAGTAAGGTGACCAACACTTTTATTAAACAATTAATAAAAAACACAAAATTGCCTTGAAATAACCACAAGAAAAAACATTTGACAATGACACAATCTTATGAATAATATGAATCAGATCAGTTAACTAAAAAAATAAACCAATGAGAAACAATAAATATTTAAGATAAACAGCTGTTCTCTAAGGCCTCTGTGGCCAAAATCAAATGATTCACTCCGCCCACTTTACATAAAGACTCAGTCATAGACTGCCTCAGACAGAGACTGCCTCAGTCATACACTGCCTCTATCTGTGCAGCTTCTAAAGCTTTGCTATCCAGATTTCAAACAGAGGCTCCTTTCTTTGGTATATTAGTTTAAACTGTAAATACTGTTTGACCAGAGGAGGATGGGTCCCCCCTTGTGAGTCTGGTTCCTCCCAAGGTTTCTTCCTCCAGTTGAGGGTGTTTTTCCTTGCCACTGTTGCATCTGGCTGGCTCACTGGGGGATATATGTTATAACTGTCTGTTTTCAAAACTCTGTTACAACATTGTTGTAAAAAGCGCTATACAAATAAACTTGACTTGACTTGACTACTAGGAACCCAGAAATGTTCTCCACATAACACTCTCAACAGGTAGTAACATCAAAAGGTAACAACATTTAAAAAAACATGTTAACCAAGCTTGTGCACTGGCTTAGTATAACTTAATACATAATAAAAGCTACATAAAGATACAAAATATGCAGCTCACCTTGTGACTGTCAAACAGTACTGAATGTTTTTATCTTTGAGAGATAGAAAACAACGAAGCTTCAGTCCTGCTTCAGAAAAGTCCACAGGTGCTTCTATACTTTAACTGTGAAAAGACAACTCAAGGCTATGGGTCTAAAAGGATGGGTAGCAGTCAAGAAGCCCAAACTGAGAAAAGAAACAAACGGAATCAAAGGCTGCCTGTGGTCTCAGAACAATCCCCTGACCACATTCAGAGTCCAGCCCGTTATTAATTGTGTTTAGTGCTACTTCAAACATGAGAAGCAGAAAATGCAACCAACTTCTACAACAGTATGTCCCTTAGCTAAAAAGTCTATGTAACCACTTAACGTGTCGTCTTTTCAGTATGTTTTCTATGTCAAACTCAAAGTGACTCTACAAAGGCAGTGGAATCCCATCAGAGCTATCGTTATCCTGGTCTTCATCTGAGTGTGTCGTCAGTCCCTCTGGTAGAGGATGCTTCACACCATGTCCCCACTGTCACAGAGGCACATTGCTTCTGTCCATCACCGCGGGGACAGGGCCTGTCCAACAGGAGAGCAGCTGGTATGATGGTTCAGAAGCAGAGCACAGAGTGGTCCTGACAAGAGTTGCGCTGCACAGACAGAGGGAGGAGGACACTGGGGTGGGCTTTAGACAAGCCAGACAGGCCACTCATGGAGTCATTCCCCACAGGACCCATGTTCTGATAGTCACCATGACAACAAAGCAGAGAGTGAAGCACTAACAAAGACATGGTGCACCATGCACCAGCTGATCAGTTATCTTAGAGAGAGAGTGTGTGTGTGGTGGTGTTTGCATGTGTGAAACTCAGGGTTTTGGTCTGGGTTCTTACACTCTTTGTTTCAGCCAACTGAGGATGTTTACTTTCCACTCTGCACTCAGTGACCTTACAAAGCACCAAGAAGACAACAAACATTAAACGATTTGTAATGAACATTGTTCATTACAGTGAATTAGTGTCAGTACCCTAAGAAAAGTATAGAACAGTGTTTGTGCTTAATTGCATAACAAAATATATAAACTATTTATAAAAGCCCATTTTAATACACCATAATTATACACAAGAGGCATATATATATATATATATATATATATATATATATATATATATATATATATATATATATATATGAAATCACAGAATGTTAGTATATGCAATTCTATATTATAATATATATATATATATATATATATATATATATATATATATATATATATATATATATATATATATATATATATATACTAATGTATTATAATATAGAATTGCATATACTAACATTCTGTGATTTCATATTATCCAATTTAAAGAGACAAAGAAAGAAATGAGTACATAAAAATGATTTAATGGGTGATGAATATGATTGGTGACAAAGGAAAAAAATAACAACAACAGTGTCTTAGTAAGATGTTGCAAAAGCAGCTTCAAAACTGTGCTGGAGTGAACTAAGCATCACTTTCCAGAAGGTATTATCTCTTTTAGTGTTATGATGACAGTGGTGGCCAACACGTTTTTCAAAATCTCACACGTGTAGAATTTGGTTTAGTGATCTGATGACTGTGAAAGCTGTAGCATATAATTTTCACCATTTATATATACATCAGACTATTCAGTGACCCCTTGTAACCTGGGGATGAGGTTATTGCCATGGATGGGTCATTGGAAGGGACCCCTCTCGGCAAGATGCTCATCAAAATGTTCCTTCTGAATGTAATCACACAGAATAGCTTTTTATTGATTTGCCAAGACTTTCCTATGGGTACAGGTGGACCTAAACTTTGCTAGTAAAATTGTATTCTTATTACAGACAAATAGAGGCTTTTAACAATTGAATTTCATCATTTCTTTTCTCCATTGCATCCAACTTGATGGGTTAAGAAGGTGGGACTGTTTTGTGAGCTATTATTTTGTTTGAATAAGAAGAAGTAGGCTTATCAGTGTATTTGTCAATAGGTTAAGGGTTTAACAGCCATAAAGATCTAAAACAAGTTTGATAGCCCAATGTTGTTGACCTTGACAATGTGTGTCCATGAATTTAGACGATGGTCTAAAATAACAAGAGAGGTGTATTTGTTAATAAAATCAGCTTTTGAGGGGTCAGATTTTATAGGTCATGTACGGCACAATGTGTAATATCATACTAACAATATCAGGCAATATGCACCAAGTTATACATTGGTCCATTTTGGGCTTATAATTTATTTGTCCTACAATACCACCACCATCAAAGTAAGAGGGGACAAGGTAACAACCACTTGCTGTTCTTTTCTCCTTGTGTAAACATTGAAATAAAGTCACTTCTTGCAGAAGATGATAAATCAATTGTGACATTTCTGGATGAGGTGCAATGCATTTAATTAGCACAAGACACACTGGCGAAAGTTGAATTACCCAATACCTCTCTGGGTGATGCTGCCCTACACGGACCAGCGAAATCAGGCTGTCTGTTAAGATGCACTGTGTGAAGTTATCTGGCTGCACTGTCCATTTATTTGGCACTTTTGCCAATTTCTCACAACAGTCTGTGCTAGTGCTTGACAACTGATAGTTGCTAATTATTCTGTTGTCTGCTAAAGCTCCTGGATCAGGTATAAAACTTTAAACGTTTTAAAACACATCACCCAAAATCCAATTCCACTGACAACCTGAAGACTTCTGACACTAGCATTGATCATATACTACTTATCTTCTCTCAACTAGCTGTGGTCATGTGCAATCTGATTAATATCAATACAGTTACATTGTCATCACCCCATTTAAAGACACACAACAATTTTAACAAATGGAGTCCTGGTTTGGACGATTTATGACTTTGCACAGGTTAACCTCTTAAATGGCCAGGACATATTGGTCATTCTAGTAAATTAAACTTTTAAATGATGCAATAATAAGACTCAGTATATATAAAATTATCTGTGATTGATATTATTTGTGCAATTTAGTTTAGAGCAGCTTCAGTAGACACAGTGTAGGGGAATTGGAAAATATAGCCCTCAAAATAGAGGAGCAATATTTGCCAAAGACGCTTGATCATTACATGACCCTACAGGCCACTGAGTAGAGGACTGTATTGACTGAGTCTCTCCCTAGAGTGCCGTTGCCATTCTCCTCTCTCTTTGGCTGATCATCTGTGGTGTGTAACAGTGGTAGAATGAGATAATTGGAGGTCTGCTGTTTCCTTTAAAGGAGAATTTATTGATTGTGATTGTGGTCAGTCCTCTATTTGTTCTGGTATTTGTCCTGTCCGATATTAAAAGTCCCATACTGCTCTATTTAAAGGCTGCTAAAAATACATGGTGTATAGCAGTAGTGCGTTATCAAACTGAACAAAGCACATCCTCTTGTTGCCTGTAGTGAGTGTATCACATTGCTACCTTACCTCACAGGAGCACATCCTGCACAGTATTTCCACTCTGCTCCCCACCAAAGAGCTAAGAAGACTGAAAACATCAAAAGATTTATAATGAAAGGTCATTGTTCATTACAGGGAATTGGCATAGATATGCAATATTCACAAGGCCTTAGAGATGGTCATAGCATCATGCACAGAAATGCCTTAACCCTTTAAACCCCTCCTCTTAAAATAATATTTACAATCATTTTTGGCACGATATGGACAACTGCATATATTTTTGAATATATATATAGTTAACATACATGCAAAACAGCTTGAATAGATTAATAAAACAAACAAGCATAAAATATTTTTTGTCAAGAACAGGAGCTTTACATATGGCTTCACTATATGTAAATTGTTTGATACTACAATGTACTACACTACACTACTGGTTCACCAAGCACTTGATTAGGTACACCTTAATGTATCTGCACTCTTTGTACATTTTATCAGCTCCACTTACTTTAATAAGCAAACGTTGTAGTCCTACAGTTACAGACTGCAGTTTCTCTGTGGTGGTCCACTGGGGTCCTGGCCATTAAAGAAAGGAGATGAGGGTATATAACAGTATGCAGAGAAACAGATGAACTGTAATTGTACTACAAAGTGCTCCTATATAGTAAGTGGAGCTGATAAAATGGACAATGAATGTAGATGCAAGGAGGTGTTTCTAATGAAGTGCTCGGCATAACATACTTCTAAAATTGATTTGATAAACATTTGACTTATATCTCAATAAGTTATTGAAAATTTTATGTTTGAAAGTGTTTTGTCTCTAAAAAAATGCGTTTAAAGATTCTACTGCAAGGGTCTGTTGCAGGTCACAATTTAACAAATATAATAGCATATGTTATTGTTTTTTATTAACTTTTCTATGCCTATAGACCTTGTGTTATATAAATCCCAGTGTTACTCAATCATGTATTATTTCTCATGTTAATATCTCAACTGTGACAGATGGTCAGCCTGCTGCGGACAGCCTCTTTTCCTTACAGACTGTACGCTTACTCTGCTTACTTAATTCAGAAACAGAATAAAGAACAGCAGTCTCTTCTGTTGCCTGTGCATGAAATACTGCTACCTTACCTCATATTTGCACCCGCTGGGCAACATGATGAGGTTTTAAGGCATTTATAAGTGGGTGTGTAATCACATGGTTCTTGCTAGTAATTGTAATACTAACTTTTTTACTCTTTATTCATTTTTACAGGGTATTGCTCCAAAGGAACCCTTTTAGTATTCATATGGTGTTTATGGAGAACCACTGGAAGTGCGAAAGAAATATGACTTCTTTATGTCAATGAATTCAATGAGGAACAGTTTTGTTGCTGTACTGTACAGTAAAGTCGACTGACCAAAGCTACTGTTAATTGGTGTGTGTATGTGGTGTCAGGGTCATGCTCTGGTAAATGAAAGCATGACCACTACCCTACATGCCCACACACACACACAATGGCATGGACCCTGTCATGTCCCTAACTGCTTCCTTGTCTCCCAGTCCGCCTCATTCTCTCAGGTCTCAGGGGAGCGGGTCGGAGCAGGGAAATCGATCGCTCCACAGCCAATTTGTTAGCTGTGCATGCCTGACTGAGCAGCTCCGTGCTAATACATCACAGCCATTTAGAGCAGGACAGAGAAAGGAGCACACACACTCACGCTAACCTGACTGGAACTCACACACCTACAGTCCTCCTTGACATAACACATATAATCATATAATCACTCACTACGTGTGGATACTCTTCAGCAGAGCATTCACTCTTACAAAACTCTAAACTCTAGATAACTGGCCCTGGCTGAAAGCTTTGCTTCAAACACAACGGGTACATGTTTCTGTAAAATAAGTGCATGTGGCGTATGTGATTGTATATCTCTGTTGCTCAAAGAAAAGCAAATAACTGAAAAATAACTTTACAATAGAGAACAAAAACGTTCTTAGCTTTTAATGTAAGTTAACGTAAAGAGTTTCAGTTTTAGAGCATTTCTATTGTTCCATTCATCATAATGTTTTAAACAGTGTAAAGGACAGGTGCCATGCTCACACGATGTTGGAAAAAGGACAGATGTCAAGTTCAAGTTATGCAGAAAACTAAAAATTGCAAATAAAAAATATACCAATTATATGCTACTGCACTACACAGAGCATGTTTATAGCTGAAAACTACTAAAAACGTTTCATGCAATTAAGCAATTTGATACCAGGAAACTTATTATTCTAGATGAATCTGATTTATTTGGATGATGTATGCTTCTCTATTGTTGTTTTCAGCCCACCATAAACCCCACAACATTAAAACAACATGTTGTCAAATGTTTTCTGGTGAATACTTTTATTCTTATGTTTGCAATTCACAAATAATTATGTCATTCAAACTGTCTTATTGCTTCTGAAGCGCTTATTCTTAAAATGGTTATGCTTGTGTGTGTGCAGTTGTTAGAAAAGCTAACAGAGACAGATGTGATAGATACACATTAAAAACAATCCACTACAATCCAGGTGAGTTATCAGTGGAAAAGGGCAGAAAATTGTGTTGAAGCATGTATCTGAGTGGAATGATAACAGAAAAGTTGTTAGTTACTAGGAGTGTAGTAAATATTAATACACCTGAGTATTGTGATAATATGTTTTGTGATGCTGTATTTATTTTGATTTATTTATTTGGTCATTTACATGCAAATATTTGTGGCAGACAGTGGCTCATGTTGTCTTGTGTTTAAACCCATAAATAGCAGTGTTGTATTCTATCTTCAGCGATTATACTGCACATTTTAAAAAATTGCCTTGCTTACACTATTGCACTATGTTGCAGTATATTAATTGGAACCCTTGTAACATGATAATATCATATTGTTGCCAATACACTGTTATAATTGTTAGCATATAAAGGACTTTTGATAGAATAAATGGAAAAAAAAAACATTTGTAGAGTGTAACTTCACTAACTCAAGTAAAAAATGGATATTGTAGTATGCTGTTCACATGCCCACATGAATGAACTGCCAAAATCACACAATGATCATATTATTATATTATCATTTAAACACACTTTAGGAGTGAGGATTTTCCGCTACTGATGGAATTTATATTTACACTACATACTCAGTAAATACACCAAAGGAAAACCAAAGAACGAACGCATTAGCTTTGTCACCCTGTGATTTCCTTCTGCCTGAGCCACACAAGACTTCCTCCTTTCTCCCAAGCTGTAGGATGCATGCAGATGGGGAAGAGTGATCCGATTCAAAGGTAGAGCCTGGGGAGATGTACTAATTAGTTAGACTAGAAAAAGTGCTATTTTTTTCCCTCGTCCAAACGGAAGATTTAAATCCATTATCTCTCATTTGGGGAAAATGATTTTACACTGCTTTAACCTCGCTGGCACAACCGTAAGTAGAACCAACCTGTGAAGAGGAAATTTGCACATTTTGTGTGTTTAAGGAAAAACAGAGCAACTGAATGTACACATAGTTGCTGTCATGTCAAAATCTCATAACAGCAATGTTTTTTACACCATTCAGAAATGCTGCTCTTGATATTGTGATGGCATGTCATAAGAAATAAATAGAACAGAACAAATGGTTCCAAATGGCAGTGAATAAAATCTTGTTACATTAACATGCATTAATGTCTGTGACTCCAAATAACTTGGAAAAAAAGTCTTTGACTTCCTTTAAAAGTAAAGTATTTTATCATTTTGGAGATCCAGCTGTAATAGATGTGTGTCTGCATGCGTTTGCATCACAGCTTTGTTGGTTTTTATCTTTCTTAACTGCAAATAACAAACTTACACATTTACAGCACAATTTCTATTCATTCATCTATTCTATAAAATATTAGATTATGTTACGACGACCTATGACGGCATATTTCTCCTTGTTGTTTGTGTGTGCAGGTATTATTTGTAGACATGCTTGTGTGTGTAGTGAGTCTGTGTGTGCTTGTAGTGTGCTCGCACACAAGCACTCTCTAATAACAGGGTGTAGACAGCAGCTAGCATTGTGTCAGTCTCTGTGGCCCCTGCAGTGAACTGTGCACCGCTTGCTTTCACACAACACCGCCGAGAAGAGGAAGTTAACAAGTGGCAGGCAGCGCGAGTGACGGAGGTAAAGACGAGTCCGTGTCGGAACAAATTGGCGTTTCTGCAGCACTCTTCCAGGTGGCTATTAATAGAGCATTGTGAAGCCCGGGCTTGAGAGAGGAGCCGCACACAGAGATTAGGGCCTGTCAGCCTGAGTGCCACCGGGCACGACTGCGCTGTGAAATCTGGAGCTGGCACACACACACCCGACAAAGAGACGGAGTAGAGCAGTGGGGAGGGCTGCTTAAACACAGAGTTCCGGAGGTTAATTGTTTGTTTGTGTGAACAATTCAGTCCGCAGAGTGCTTTGTGTATCAGGGTGGTTGCTCACAGCTGTGAGAGCTGCTGTAATGATGAGATGAAATGAGGATGGAAATTAACACATAAACACACACACACACACACACACACAGCCACACAACAATGTACAGGTTTGTTTTGATAGCTTACTGTCAGAATAAAAACTTTTATGTCACTATTTGTCATTTTTTTCTGTTTTGAATATAATTTTTTAAAAATCCTGTTGTTCTATGCATTGTGGGTGAAGTTTGTGATGATTGATGCATTACTATTAAAATAAGTTTTAAAAATAAAATATGTTTGCAACAACAGTCCAGGCAGTTTATATGTTTTGTGGGTTTTTATATATTCAAATAAAATCAGTTGAGTCATCTTATACAGATACAAACTTAAATGTCGTCGCTGTCCAATGAAAACCATGTATTTCCATTTTTGTTTTCTATAACATTTGAACACGCCAATGGCTGTTTACACTGTGCGACAATTTCATGTTAAATGGACCAATAGAAGTGCTCCAAACGGCTTGGAAAAATTCTGGAATTAGAATTCTGGTTCCATTGACTTCCATTGTTTTTACAGTACATTTTTGGTCTCTCCTGTAATTTGCAATTTTGGAGATTCTTGTTTTTCATTGGACAGTGACTATAGGCTAATTGTTTGCAAATTTTGGAGCAAAACTATAATTATTCTATAATTATTCAAATATTCATACATACTCACCAAGCACTTTATTAGGTACACTGTGCTGCTGTAGTTTTAAACACTGTGTCCACTCTACTAGATGCTCCTTCCTTGTTGATTCACCTTGTAGATGTACAGCCAGGGATAGTAGCTCATATGTAGCTTTTGTGCTTGGCTTGCTATCAGGTGTTGACCGGAGGAGGGTGGGTTCCTCTTGAGGTTTCTTCCTCTTGCTCTGAGGGTTTTGCTCCTGGCCACTGTCACCCCTGGCTTGCTCACTGCCTGGACTCAGATTTTCTGTAAAGCTGCTTTGTGTCAACATCTGATGTAAAAGACCGTATATAAATAAACCTTGACTTGACTTTACCACCACCATGTCAGTGTCACGAATACAGTGCTTGCTGAGTGTATATTGAAACATAAAATAAATTAATTAATAAAAACAAAAAAAACTATAAAAATGACCCATATTTTTTTTCACAGGCTACATTTTGTTTTTTTATTTATTGTTACATGGCAAATAAACAGTAAGTATGTATTAAAATACACAAACAAATTGTTGACAACAACAAAGCTAACCAGTTAGTCCAATGAATACTTGCTTTCTTGCTTTCAACACAACACAATACACACAAAGTAAAGCAAAAACAGATTAAATCACACAGCATGGCTGTTACTTATAGCTGTTGGGATTGTGATGCTAATATAGGTGGAACTGCTTTTCTCTCCAGTCTCTTCAGCATCGTCTGCTCGATATTGTCCAAGGTCTAAAATTAAATATGCAGAGTAAACTAACTACTGTCAATTAAAGTTGTCCAAGATCTTGTTAAATATTCAGGAGCTAAAATTCACTTCCTATTTGCTAGTCTGTTCATTAAATTTTCCGTTCCCCTTTAATGGTGCAGCATGTACATTCTGGAGCTTCAAGGTGGAATAGAACATTTGATTAAGAAACCGGAGAACAGAAAGCCCACATGACTTCAGCTGATGTACATACAATTTGGGAGCGCAAATATTAAGAAGTCAAGACTATTTTATAATCTGCTCGTTTTGCATCCTCCTTTTTTATTCATGCATATTAAATACTGTTCATGGTACATGGTACTGTTTCATAGTACATGGTACTGTTCATGGTACATGGTACTGTTTCATAGTACATGGTACTGTTCATGGTACATGGTACTGTTTCATAGTACATAGTACTGTTCATGGTACATGGTACTGTTTCATAGTACATAGTACTGTTCATGGTACATGGTATTGTTCATGGTACATGGTACTGTTCATGGTACATGGTACTGTTCATGGTACATGGTACTGTTCATGGTACATGGTACTGTTTCATGGTTCTGTGGTTGTAGGCTATTTCTGATTTACACTGCTTTTCAAAGTCAGGACAGTTGGTCCTGAAAATGTACAAAAACATTCTCTCTCTCTCTCACACACACACACACACGGGTCTGTAATTGTAATTGTCTGCGCTGATAGTCTTGTGTGAAATATGGACCTCATGCCCTCTGGGTAGAATGTGAAATGTGCAGCAGTGCAGACGTCACTAATCCTGGCCTAAAGCAGGGAGAGAGCAGCAGCCCAATAAGCTCGAGTATCAGACTGAGGATCTCCTGGGGCCTCCTGTGCTCACCCTTTCTTTGTATCACTCTGTAAACCACACTCCACACCTTTCTCCACCTCTCCTCCCCTCACTCCTCCTCTTTTCCTCCACCTCTCCGCCTCTCCGTCTTTATTAATGGCTCCTCATGCTGTCACTCCCATTTGTCACCGCTGCTGCTCTTTCCCCAAACCCCACGCCCGTTTGATGAATAAAGATGGCTCACATAACTTTTGGTCACCATGGAAACGGTGCGCTCGCAGGGATTTAAGAGGAAGGGGCCGGTGCCAGGATCCGTGAGGAATGTTCCGGCACGCTCCAGAGCCTTTCGGAGAGGGCCGCAGGAGCACAGAGCAGTGATCTTTCTGTTTCACCACAAAACACAGCCACGCTCAGAGCCTCCCTGCTGCCTGACACTGCCTCGCAGGCAAACATCCACTATCACTGTCTGTCCCACTCAGAAATACAGCACAGCCCCGAGGGAGCACACTTCCACTTAAATTGCTCTTTATGAATCGCTCACCTGGCATGCTTTATCATTAGCGGGCTCTAGCCTTCCTACCATTATGTGCAATTGGATCTTGAAGGGGCACACACATAAACTCACACACAAGCAGATACACACTCACACACCTATGTTTGTTTTTACCCAGTGTCAGGACACCAAGTCGTACACACGTTCCAATATTTAATATATATGGATAATTCGACCAAACTAGTTCAAAATCAGAGTGGAAAACTAACATTTTAGGCTTTTTGCTGACTGAACAGATTTTTTAAAATAAATGAATAAATATTAAAATTATGTTAAAACAAAACAATCATTTAACTACCAAAACCAAATGAGCTAGTACTTGACTAGCAAACATATTACACACATATAATCACAAGATGCACACAAACAAAAAATGATTGCAGAAAATATGTTTCAGCTGTGGCAGTTGTGCTGAATAAGAATTTTCCATCAATTTTGCTCATTACAAAACATTTTTGTTTTTTTAAACCCTTTGCACTGAATTCATAGAGGCATGTATTCAACAAAGTGCTCGAGGTATTCATTAGAGATCATGATCCATGTTGACATGTTTGCATCATGCAAAACAAAATTTTAAAGTGTATGACTTTAATTTCTGGCCAGTCAGTATAGCTGGCTATTGTTATCCAGGCCAAAAAATAAACTCAACATTTGTGTAATATTAATGTGATTGTGTTTTTAAATTTTATTAGTTTAATTTCCTCACATTCACTACAAATAACTAGAAGTGTTATCGGTTATCAAAATAAAAAATGTAATGCATTAGAAAGAAGGGGAAATATAATATATATATATATAACAAAAATATTTAAACATATTTTATATTTATAGAATATTTAAAATGTACCTCTCCTATCTGAACTGGTTTTAACTGGTATGATTTTAACTGCACCTTACACTCACTGCACTGCTACAAAACATTTTTGTTTACTTTTGTTACTTGCAACTTGCACTTTATGTTTGCTGCTCTTCATACTTGCACATAAAAGCACACATAACTTTTATTTTGTATTTTTTAACTATATAAAAAATACTTCTATTTACTTCAACTTATATTATTATACCTTGTATATTTTGTATATTATTATTATTATTATTATTTTTTATTTTTTTTGTTATCTTATCTATTGCTGAATGGAGGAACAGCAAAGTAAGAATTTCATTGTACAGTGTAACTGTCTGTTCTACTGTGCATAAATAAAACTCATACAATAAAACTCTTGAATCTTGAATTTTAAATGATAAAACAAACAGATTTCAAATGATATGATAATAAAATCCTTAGCCTAGTATAGTAACATAGGAAAGGAATGTGGATCATATTTGACGCATGTTGTGTTTTACACTGCTGATTTGATATTTCTCAAGGTTAATGAAAGCTTTCAGGCAGGAGGTGTGGAGATGGAATAGCAGCGCACAACTGTGAGGTAGCAGGGTGTTGGCTGCTTCAGTGGGATTAAAACAGGGCTTTCCTTGAGCTTCAATTGGATTAGCAATGGGAGACACAGGTAGATAACACTTAACAAGTAATTCCCTATAGTCATTATGTAAACGTGGCATAAATATACATGTGTATACATAACCACCACAGATCCAGCTATTATTTTTATAATGGCCGTTAAAACACTTGACGTTGCTCATGCATTATAAGTTGTAAGTGGCACAAGAGAACTGATGGAGGGGTTATCCGTACTGCACACTGTCACTCAAACATTTGGCTTTTAATTATTTACAACATTCATAGGCACTGTAAAATTCAAGCAAAATCTTAATGCTGATAATTTTTGCTGATAATGTAAAAGATGCATATGACATGTTTACACAAGTGGTTATCCTTTTTGAGTAGAGTTTGCATGTTCTGCCCATGTCTGCTTAGGTCTTCTCTCACAGTCCAAAGACTCGCAGTCACGTCACATATAGATGCTAAATTTCCCCTAGACGTATGTGTATTTGAGACTGTGCATGTCTGTGTATCTGCCCTGTGATAGACTGTTGACTGTTGATACACTGCAACAACCCCCTCCCTCTAGTCATGACCCAGGCGGATAAGTGGTTTAGAGAATGAACGAATGAATGAATTTTCAAAAAATGTGTATATTGTGTATATGATCAAAATCAGGTCAGCCGATATTTTTTTTATATAATTCATAAAATAGTGGAGCAGAGATACTTTATTGTCTTGGGTTAAATGACTTGCAAGATCGTGAATCCAGTTTTATCAGAACATCTTGTTTTTGAGACACGTGACAATTGCAAAATCATTTCCTGCTTTAAACAGCATGAATGCTAAAGAGTGCTAAACTAAACATTGTAAACATTAACAGTGACATGTCCCACAGCAGGTTATGAATCAACGGCATAACCTGCTGTGGGACATGTAAATTAATCTTTACTAAGAAACTGAGATAAATGTACACAGGAAGAATTTTTAATTACTATATTTCATCAGATAGTTTCCATACTGTTTAAGTTCCTCTCATTCCTAATGCATCTCATTCATGACAACTGTATTCAAATAGATGCCTCACAACCTGGAACATGCTGTAATTAGCATTTATAACTCTAAAATCAGATTAAAATTATCCTGCTCCTCTACAATTGTTGGCCTTGTTAAGATGTGTTCTTAGGTTCCTAATATATATTTTTTTAAAGTAAAAAAAAATCCGATCTTAAGAAATAATTGTTTTACATGAAATCATCTGTGGCACAGTTATTGGTACGACCCTTTTTTGTCAACAAGGTAGCACTTAATCTTCTCCTATAACATTTTACAAGATGGGAGAATACAGAGAGAAGAATCTTCGATCATTCCTCTTTGCACTCTCTAAATCGTCCTGAGTCCTGGGTCCTCTCCGATGCCCCCTGCTCTTCTGCTCACCCCACAGGTTTTCAATTGGGTTGAGGTCTGGGGACTGAGATGGCCATGGCAGGAGATTGATTTTGTGTCTGGTGAATTGTTTTGTGTAGATTTGGCCTCATGTTTAGGGTCATTATCTTGCTGAAAGACCCAGTGATTTAGATTAGAAAAGCCACCAGATTTAGATTTAAAATGTCCTGGTATGTCCTGGAGTTTATGATGCCAAGCACCCTAACAAGGTTCCCGGGGCCTTTGAAAGAGAAACAGGCCCACAGCATCACTGATCCTCCCCCATACCTCACAGTGGGCAGGAGGTGCTTTCCTGCACACTCATCTTTTGTGTTATGCCAGACCTACTTTGAGTGTTTGTTGGAAAAAAGCTCTATCTTGATATCATCTTACCAAAGCACACAGCTCCAGTTGAAGTCCTATAACTGCTTAGTGAACTCCAGACGTTTACGTTTAGACTTGTAGGTGAGAATAAGCTTTTTTCGTGCATGCCTCCTAAACAGCTTGTTGGCATGTAGATAGCACTTGATGCTGCTACTCTTTGATGCAGTTCTCTAACAGTGAGCTTTGGAGAACTTTTTACTTCTCGTACAATCCTCCTCACTGTGTGTTTTAAACTTCTTGATGAGTTCTCTGACTGTAGGTATGGGCAGGTGTAGACGAGTGGCTATTTTCTTGTAGCCTTTGCCGGACTTAGGAAGGTCGACACACATCTGCCTTACCTGATTTTATGAAAAATAATGATTTCTTAGTCAGATTTATAATTTTTTTAAATTCAAGGTTACATTTTAAAGGTTAAAGGTTACATTATTCTACAGTTTACATTGTAAGATTATGCTTCTGCAATTAAAATTGAATTAATATTAAGGCTTTTAACACATCTTAATGAGGGGTGGCAATAATTGTGGAAGGCGCTGTACTGTATTGGATAACTTTCATAACAATAACTTTATCAATTTTTAAAACTTACCTGTAAGAATAAGCTAAAACAGCATTTTAATTCAGAGCTGATTCGAAGAAAGAAATGGTGATGTGCAAACAAAGCACTGAAGTATAATTTACAACTATATTACATCAATAAAAATATTACTGGCCTTCAGTTGATCTCACATGCACAGAATCCACAAATTTCAGTGCATTGTTTTTGTTGGTGTAGTATCACCAGGTTCACTCTCTTTGTGTTACACCACACCCCCCAGGCTGACTGGAATAAGGAAGCAGTTCACGCCCACGTCTTGTCACACCTTCAGATCAGAGTTGTGTGTAAAGACGTTGTCACCAGTCTCGACAGAAAGAGGATACTATACTGTACTAAGACCACTGAGTCCTCTTTTGCAGACCATGTTCAGCAAACCAGTATGCTAGAACCTGAGTAGGCCATAGCAGTTAGCAAACAAGGAGTAGCTTTACCCAAGATGGCTTGTTAACAGCAGTATGGTAAGTATTTCTTACATTGTGTATACAATTTGACATCAATTGACATTTTCTTTTTAGCAAATCACCTCCTTTATTAGCATTTCCAGAAGTTTCAATCTGCACTTGTGTTTCATTCAAGAAATGTTTTTAACATATGTTTTTGCTTTAAGGCACTTCACCCCATTTAAAATACATGCCAGTAATCTACGTTTCAATCAGTAAAACACACTATGGGTTCTGGGGAAAGCAAAGAAAAGATGTACTGCACTAGGTACATGAATGGGGAAGGGCCTCCGCCACTGGCTGAACAAGGTATGTTGCTTTAATCTGTTTTCATCATGATCTATTTTGAGCAAAATGCAAACCGGTTCTTTTTTCCAGTTGAAAAAAGTGTCAATGGAACAAGCACTCTCAAACGAGTAGTCGAGGGAAATCAGCCAGATGGAGGGCATATGACATCGGTACTGCTTAGGAGGAGTGTTGAAGGGTACCCAAACTGTGACGCCATTCAGATCAACTTTGTGTTTGAGGACGGAATACAGACGGTTAGTTGAAGTTTGCCCACATTTTCATCTAGATTCTTTCATCTGATTACCAGATTTGAACAGTCATAGCACACTGCGTTCATTGAATAGTTACTCGGCTGCATTTGGCTAAAAGTAGCTTCAGGCCCATTCCTCCATTCTTGCATTCAGCCGTGTGGAATCTGGCTCAGCCTGTTCTTCATGCCATGGGGCAAGATTGCAGCCTGTCTGATGCTACAAAAATGCCAGCACACGTGTGTAAACAGATATCCCCTATCACTTACATGCAATCATGTTTCCCTTTGAGGGCTGTTAATTGTTTACAGAGTGACTTTTTTCACTCACACAGCCAAAATAAAGCAAAATGCTCCCCTATTCTTCACTGTGTTGCCAACATAGAGGAAAAGGGATGCTGTTGTCCTGATGTTTCCTCCTTTCCTCTGTAGGAAAAGCATCCTAATCCAGGGAAGGCATATTATGGGTTAAGCACAGCGGCCTATCTGCCAATGAACAATGAGGGAAAGAAGGTTTTCAGGCTGCTGGAGGTAGCATTCCAGTGCAAGCTGCTGTTCACTGTAGAAACCACTAGCAGTGGAGAAGAGCAGGTCACCTATACAGACATTCCCCTAAAATCCAGCGAGAGCGGAGGACCAGAAAGGTGAGAACTGTGTGAAACAGCTTCAAGCTATCATGATCATAGAATACACTTGTAACAACACTTGCTTTTTGGTATCATCGCTGACTAAAGAAAAACAATTAAGTTCTTTACTTTTAACATAATTTTAAATTAACGTCAAAAGATTGTATTCCATCTGATTTGGAACATTTCTGTTGTCCATTCATCATGAATGTAAAGGGCAGGAGCTGTGTTTAAACAATCTAAAAAAGTAAAGCATTTTTCTTTGGACAGCGCCAATATACATTACATTTTTCCGAGCTGGATTAGTTTTATCTCAATGCTGTAATTTAAGTGATTAATATGAATTTAATCCAGAACAAAAACACTATTTTAACCAACTTCATGGTATTGTAATAGAAAAACCCAACATGTGCTGTGCTGTTATTGTCATTGAGTGTTGTGTCTGTGCCAATTCCAATTTTATCTGTGGTCGTTATGGTAGAATTAGATGGATACCTACTGTATGCCATATGAAAAGGCCAGATACCTTACAAATACCTTACAAATGACATTACGGAACCTACTGTGATAAAACTGATCCAGCTCAAACAGTAAAATTTAAAGATAAAGTTGGTCTAGATAAGAGTTTTGGACAGCTGACCTTCTTACACAACATTCTATTTGTTAGCTGTGGCTATCCAGATCCAAACTATCTGAAAGCAGTGTTGAAGGTTCTGAAATCCAAAGGCATCAAATGAGAAGAGAAGCTGAAGGACATACTACGAACATCCTCAGCATGACTCTGTCTGGACTGTGTGCAGGATTTGGTCTCTTGACCTATATAAGGACTTCAACTTTTACAGTGAGAAATGACACGTCTCACCTACCATGTGTAGAAGGCCTGTGTTTTGTGTTTGCTATAGACAGCATGCATGCTGAATGAAAGGGCTTACTGATATCTTCACTAGGTGGGACAGAGTTCTTACAAAAAAGAAGTGATGGGGATGCTTCCTGCCATAGGATTTGTCTACTTTTGAGTCTTATTCTCTGAAATATGCAGCCTGAAACATGTGGCCTTCCATTTAATTATGTCAAATATTCTTGTGGTTTGTGTGGGAAATTATTCCATGCATTATGAAGGACTTATTCATCCTGCACCTTGATACAGCAAGTAAGTATGCTGGGCTTTAGATCGTCAGGTTCCAAAGTGGCCTAAAGCTGCTGGAACTACTGGAAAACCTTCATCTTTCAATTTTCATCTTTCAATTTTTTCTTTCACATGCTCAAGAGAAGCAGTAAGGGACACATCTCTGTGTACTTGTCTGCATGACCCTTTTTGCCTAACTCCTCTCAGTGGTCTCTCTATCTCTCTTAATTTATTTTCAATCATGTGACACTGTCAAAGCTTTCTTCATGCACATTTGTTGAATACGGTTGGGTTTCACCACATTATTTACATGTTAGTCATGATGTTTTTGCATATTATTAATCAACTAAATGCATAGCGTAAGATGAGACAACTTACAAATGTTAATTAAGTGGTGATATATGTTAAATATATGCTAATAATGAAATAATGCACACTATGCAAATGTTTATTTCACATGTAATTGTCAGCTATTTAAATTCTGTGCAGTAATGATAAATCCAGTTCTTACAATGTACTGATTTTTAAGATTAAAGATGGGCTTCAGTGTATTGCTTTTTGTATCTTCTACTAATTGGTCAAAAGTCAATATAGATTCATGCTATGATTTAATCGGTGGAGAGAGGAAAACTCAATTGTGCCTCTCACATCTCAGACTTTAAGGGTATAATCATCAAGCAGGATGGAGGATGGGAAGTGTAAATTAAAGCACTCAGTTATGAGCTAAAGTGTTGAACATTAAATCTTTGCAACGATTTGATTTTTATTTGTCAATATGGATTTACCACAGATCTATTCTTCCACAAGCTATAAGAAAAGCAGTATCAGAAGCCTCTTCTGTGAAGTAAACACCACTGGTATATCTATATATATTTTTTGTCTGTCTGCTACCCGTCCAGCAGATTGCAGAGTGTGAACTTTCCCGGGATGACGGAGGCCCTTCTGTTCTCCTCAAACTGAATTATGGGCTGGGCTTCATACAGACAATAAAGTCTAATCGGATTGGCGGGCCCCATTAAAGAGGCCTCTGTCATCTCCACGGGCGTTCTTAAACCACTTTCTCCTGGACGCTCCACCAGGAGTCATCTGTCCCAACTGTCAGCCTCCACCGCCGTTGTGACAGCTATCAAATCTAGCTTTGCTACATCACCTCTTCCTCCTCATCCTCTACTACCCCCCACGCATCTGCTCTGCCTTTAAATCCCTCTTCTACTGAAGACCCAGAGGAGAAACACCAGCCAGTCATCTGAGTGTGTCACCATTGCCCACATATAAAAAGAATTTTCTTCTGTACTTATCAAACACAGGAGTGGCTAATCTCTAAACGATGCTTCTGCTCTCTCTCTCTCTGTGTTCGTGGCCTTTTTAGCCTCACTTAACTGAATTCTAACTGCTTGATAATGACAGACAATCTATACGCTTCGTCACAAAACAGCTCACATCAATGTAAACATTGGCTAGGAGTTGAATTCATCTTTTACTAATGACTGTCTCATAGGAAGTAGCCTACAGCACAAAACAAAACAAAGCCTGCATTCCAGCAGAACTTGTTCTTATTCTTCCCTGTTTTACTCTGTCTTTTCTCCTATAGGCAGGCTAAGCGGTCTTCAGCTCCCTAGTTAGCTGTGATGAATGGGCTATAGGCTTGTTTTCATTAGGCTCTTTAATTTGGAGCACAATTAAACTTTATCCTCTTTAGAAGACAAAGCAGATTCTGAAGCTGTTAATTAAAAGCACGGAGTCACAGACGCTGAAGATGGATGCGGCTGCTGGGTCTCCGCTCGGTGTGCACAGTTAAGCCCAAAGAGTCACCTTCTCTCTTTCTCTGTAAGCCCTTGCCACCAAACTCACCTCACCGTACTCAGTCTCACAAGTGACGGAGTGTAACTTGACTTTGATTTTATTTCACACTCTCTTCTTAGGATAACAAAACTGAATTGCTTAAGCATTGTACACAAGAACACAAGTGTAAGCATGTAGACAGAGCATCTGATTAAAGAGCATGATTAATCGTAGCAATAATTAATGTATGCATCTGAGTGATTTCTGTTGTCTTTGTTGTCTCACATGCATTAGCTGTAAAAATCACTAACAATGTCGTCTGCAGAGACTCCAGGAAAGTGCAGTACTCTAGACCAGCATGAGATAAACTCAAACAGTGTACCATCACTATTAGAAATGGGTCCTGTCAATTCCATAAATGTCAAATATGTAAAAACACCTCTATGACTAATTTCTGCTAGCACTCCTATGGGTGCATTCTACTACTATATTATATTATACTAGATTATTTCATACACAGACATTTGAAGCTTTTAAAAGACATTCCACATTGAATCTGAAGCTTGTATTACACCCAAACACATGTTTTACCTTGTATGTAGTGGCTTTACAGTGACTTACTAAGTAAAAAGACATGGTCTATAGCTGTTAGCAATGTTTTTTAAATTTTTAACATCAGACTGAAACCTGGTTAGGCTATGGCACATTCTAATGTACCTATGAGTTCCAGAAGACCTGAAGTGATTTTTTGTTCGTCCCTATGCTGTAAGAACATGGGAGTTTTACCCTTACAATGTTTTAAGGCTGCCTTAATATTCAAAGATATTTCAAATTAAATACATTTCCCGGGATAAAACAGTTTCTTGTTCTTGTCCTTATTATTTGAAATTACAAAGTTTGATGGCATCCCAGATACTAAACTTTAACTAAAGTTAAAACAACTTTTTTTTTCTTTTTTACAGTGTATTGGAAGTTGGGAGGCTGGTGTATATATATATATATATAGTGCATACAGCTGATGTATATGAATGAACTACTAATACAACATGATAGTATTCACTCCTAATGCAGTGCAGTCACATGGCTAACTTTCATATCAGTGGGCCATATTAATATTAGCAAAAAAATAAGCTTTAAATTGTCTTAACAACAATTATTTGTTATTAAGTAAACAGATGAAGTGGCTTTGTATGGGATAGCTTTTCCCTTTAATTACTTTAAAGTTTTGCAGTTTAAACCTGCAGACAGACTGACAGCTTTGCCAAGTTTGTGTTTAATGTGAGACAAAGCATTTTCTATGAGGTTTAAATCTGGACTCTGACCAGTCAAAACAAACAGGAAATAACACTTGGTTGGCTTGGTCCACTTGTTTCCCAGTAGTGTGTTCTTAGAACAAACATTATCTGCTAATATAGTGAGATAATTAAACTTAACAAAAATGACTTATAACAAGTTAAATATGCTTAGAATATATTTGCAGCAATCTCAAAACGACAGGAAATATTAATATATGACATGATTTCACTTGCCAAGTCATATTTTCACATCTATGTACTATAGTATACTATGCCCTAGTCAAAGATGAGGAGCGCTGCTATAGAGTCTGTGGGGAGAGCACACTTTTTTCAATCCAACAGGTAGCTAAGCAAATGACATCCATGGTGACATTGTTTTTTGTGACTTGAGGTGTCATGGGCTTCTGTGAGCCATCAAAAGCTAGAGGGGTTGTTGTGACAGAGGGAGCACATCCCATTTGTGTCACGGTGTGTCCTTTTTACAGGCCCTATAAACTTTGCTGACAGGGAAGAAGAACGACAATACACATTGCTTTAGCCCGAATTGTATCCGTAAAAAAAGGACAGCACTTGCCACAAAGGTGAGAGGAGTCAATCTTACAAAGGAAATGGTTTATGAAGCGATAAATCTTCAGCAAGAGATGGATTGAGTGTTTTAGCCACTGCTTCTTTTCGTGCTGATGGGATGGGGCTTTACCTTTAGGTTATCAGAGAGCCAAAATGAGAAGTTATGTGAGAGACAGCAAGTACACGGAGTACACTCAGCTATCCTCAGGACAAGCGGACTTTCATAAAACAGTAGATGTAGAGAAACGTTTTTCTTATTGAGGAACAGAACACAGGTCATTCTGAGTTGTGTATCAGATGTAGGTTCTTTTGCATAATAAGGGAATTCTTCTTAATATTAGTTTCAAACGCTTATTGAGAAAGAGAGAGGAGGAATAAACACATATCTCTGTGATTTATAGCTCAGTATCGCTGTCAGTACTCTCAGAGGTATCCGGCGTCGTGCTTTCATAAAGCCACCAACACAAACCCTTCCAAGCGTCGCCATTCATCTATGGAGCGGGTCCCCACTGCTTCTCTTCGTGGCCTTACTCTTTTCATCAGCCACAGAGACCTGTCAGACACCCGGGGCGTCTGGGCCAGCACAGCGTTTCCCTCATAGAGCCAAATCAAAGCAGCCACAGATCAGACTCCGTGATAACCCACAGGCTCTTTGTGGCCTAAGGTTATTCCCTTTCTGCCTCACCCTGCCACGCGCACGCTCTCAGAAAGTGCTGATATCTCTCTTAAAGCTGAGTGACACCACAGCTTCTAAAGAAGCACAGATATGACCTTGTGATACTGTTGTACCTTCTCTTCATGTGGCCTTTAGCTGGAGCAGAGCCTCGGTAGAGAGGCCAGATTCAGAGATAGAGCTGTTTTTTTTTTTCATGCTATTCTTGTTCTCAGACCCTTTCAGGTTCAGGCCTTCCACACAAAGAGATGCGCAGAACCGACTGGAGTGCTTTTGGAGACATTATTTCACAGAAAGCTGTCCCCAACATCAGAGAAATTGTTAAGTGATCCTATTGTGAGTGTCCTGTGCTTTGTGATCTGTGTAGGCCTTTTTGGCTGTGCAGTTACAGAGTGCATATAAAAAAGTAAAGCATACAATGAAGTATTTATAAAGGAGCGAATCAATGAATTAAAGTGAATGAATTAAATTTATTAAAGTACATAAAACGGCTACACCGAAGCAGTTATCATTAAGAAGAACTTAAAAAAGTATATCTCTGGACTTTATTCTGGTTCTCATAACATACAAACAAACAAATGGCATGACAATGTATACAACTGTGCCAAAGTCTTCAAGAGGAAATTGTATTTGAAAAGGCGGCATTGGGTTTAACTGCTCAGAAAAAAACGAATACAAAAAATAATAAATGAATAAAAACCAAGCCAATAATACTAGTAAGAAAAGTAATGGTTTTATGTATATTAATATACATTAATTTTGTGGTATTTTATGTTTATTTGTATTTATTTTAATATTGTAAAGGGTTATGGTTTTACAAAACAGTGTTGTGTTGTATACAGTTATTGCTCAGATAAATGGTTTCCAAAAGTTTACTTAGGTGCCAAAAACCTTTGCACAGTACTCTTCATACACAGCATAAACCACATATAATAATAATAATAATAATAATAATAATAATAATAATAATAATAATAAAAAAAATAATAATAATAACCTACCTCACACAACTCACACATAGCTAAAAAAGTTAAAACCTTATTGAAAATATTAGGTTTTTTTTCATTTTTTGATATTTGTTTATGTATTTAAAGGACTACACTTAGGGTCTGTGGGACATTTGTATATATGAGAATAGATGTTTTGCTGTCACCATCTACAAGCACATCAGTAATTTACTTTCACTGATGTTTTTGCTTCAGTGCAACACGTTAATGGCTTGCTTCAGCATCAAAGGTGAGTTGGTAAGGGGGTTTCGTTAGCAGGTCCGCCATCCATATTCCTTCCGAGACATTCAATATTGGGTCCAATAAAGCCAGGCTGAAGTGCTCTATCTTTCAGAGCAGACCTGCGGGACCAGTAAACTATGTTGCCCTTGTTTTTTGACTCTTGTAAAGGATACTAGAGGTGTTGGACATCTGGTACTGTAGACACAAACAGCAAGTTAGTACATTTGCAAGAAATTAAATTCAAACATTAAGTTCAAATTAAATTCCTGTACCTGGATAACCGACATGCTGTGTGTTCCCATAGTAAAGGTGTGAGGTGTAGCGATTTAATGATGTGGTGTTATAGACTGATATGAATTAAGCTCTGTGACATTCTGGCAGTGGACCATAAAACTTTTCATTGTGAAACAATAGGCTGGTAACTTTAAATGCTCTCTGGATTAGGGACCCCACTCATAAACCTGGATTTTAGCTTGTTCTAGAGGAGCAACAAACACTTGTGGACCCCTCAGTACCTTCCTGTGTGCTGTACGTTCCTCTGGGTGGCTGAGCCCCAACTTAGCTGCCCGAACTCCCAGCACTTTGTGATTAATGACCTTTAAGGTGACAAATCGCCACAGTAACACAGCATTGGAATAGAGGAGCACTGGGCTGGCCTCCCCTAAATCGATGCTCCATTGTTCTCTCTCTCTTTCTCCCTCTCTCTCTCTCTCTCTCTTTCTCTCTCTTTCTCTCTTTCTCTCTCTTTCTCGTTTTTGCATTTCTCTGGAGCAGTTTAATAGGAACAACACCACCCAGATCTGTATGTGGGATGCAGGTTTTGCAAAGTTTGGATTCTTGAAAATGTTAACCCCTTAAATTCCCAGACTTATTACATCCTACAGCTCATTGTGCAGCAATTACATTTACTGTTGTGCAAACACTTTTATGCTAGTTTTATGACCTAAAGCCTAGACTCCCTGGTGGGTGCTGGTTATACAGTTATACAGTTGACTCTGATATACAGGTTTACAAAGATACACAGCATAGTTATATTGTATTAATACAACTCTTTGGTAATATGCTATGAAAATGTTTTCTTGAATTGGATGGAAAAGTGATATTTCACTGTGTATATTTCATTTTGTATTAATCAGTGTAATGTAAAAATATATTACATGAATAGAATTACATACCCTCTCACTCTTTTGGCACTGTCAGCAGGGCTGAAATAGAGTTTATGTTGAAGTTTTAATGCATTTCATTTAAACATGATGAACTCCATTTCAGCTCCCACCACAACCTTTTTTTTTTTCTTGCAGACTTTCTGCTGAAGGTCACTGATTTCTAAATCACTCTCCAACTGGATGCACTGAGAGCTATTCTGTGTTATTTTTCCATCATGTGCCCTTCATGTCACATGACTCTCTCTCTCTCTTTCTCTTTCTCTCCCCCCCTCATACTTGCTCCTCTCTTTAAAATCAATCTAAAATGCTATACTGTCAGAGCTGATTCTAAAAGGTAAAAAGATATGCTATATCCGCCGGTGCATTGTGTCAAACCTTGAACTTCTCCAGTACATATATGGGTTTAGAACTCCTGGCTCCATTCAATACAAGGTATATTACTGCTTATTTGACACTGACCTCTGCATTTATTATTATTATTATTATTATTATTATTATTTTCTTTTTATTTATTTGTTTATTTTCTTTTCTTTATTTATTTCTGCAGTGATGCCATGATATTTAATCTGACGGGCATTTTCAGGTGGTATTTGATCATTTACAGATTGCCTTTTTATAAACACAGCCAGTGGTTGTGTGGGAGTAAGGGATGAGGAACATTATGAAAAGGGTACACACACACAAGCTGTGGCAGTCCACCATTGAAAGGTCACGTCTGCTGGGATATTGGCTTATTGAGATTGAATAATTAATGTGCTAATGTCCCTGATGTGCTGTAAATTCACACACACCCGTGGTGGTGAAAGGGAAAGGTGAGGTTTGAGTACCGTGTGATTTCATTAATGTTAGATTTTTTTTTTGTAAAGATGGCTCGTGTTTCGGCTTGATTCTACGGTCTTGCCACACCAACAGTGACAGCATTTAATCTTGCAATTATGTCCATTATTGAGTAAACAGTGTGGCGAAAGGTTGCTGGCCATTAATAGAATCATTAAAGCGCTCAAGCGTTGTCATTGCTTTACATGGACGTGTTTTGTGGGACCCAATGTCTTTGCTGCATGTTGCGAGATTTAGCTGGCTAGACCCGAACATTGAATAGCTGAAGGCAAGACTGAGAAGTTCTCTCCTTTATTTCTTAATAAACGGCTTTCTCTCCACAGAAGCCTGATAGATATCGCCTTTTTCCTCTCGGAGAGGAGGGGAAACCCGAGGAGGATATGCTTCTTGACAGTGGGTCTGTCTTCTTAATGACTGGGACTTCACATAACCTTCAAACCAGGCTGTGGCACCACCCAATCGCTGACAGCTAGACCATCTCCCCAAGCTCCAATAAATGTCAAGCACTCATCTCTCTCTCTCTCTCCCGCTCCCATCTCCATTCCTGACTTAACAGGGGTCCCATAAATCTAAGCGACCCTACTTCTCCCAGGTCTGAGTGGAGCCCAACAATTGGTACTGGCACTGTATTCATTTTTATTTTTTATTTGATATGGCTCTCCTCCTCTTCCCCTCCCTTCATCCTGTCTTTTTTTATGACCCGCATTTAAAGCTGTGATGCCCCGTCTAAGCTGCCTTTTGTCTATAGGGCTTCGAGGGAGCGGAGAGGATATAATATTTGCAGTGCGAAGGACTTCATAACTCATCTTAGACTGAAGGAAAGAGAAAGAGAGGGTGTTTCAGGTGGGTTATAAGGTCATTTGGGGGGCACAAATGTCTCTTCATGATCTAGACTCCATCCACATATTACATCCTATTTCAAATCATCCTGGAGTCATTCATATGCTTACATTTACAACGCTTTCCAAGATGATCTACTTATGTTGATGTGAGTGTGTCCTAATCAAAGGATCACTGTTTGCCAGTCACTTACAGGTCACAACAGATGGGCAAGCCTTGTGCTGTTTTACCCTCTGACCCCAAGTCTGTGACCTATTCAGTCGCTCAGTCATTTCTACCAAACTGATGCTTGTCAGATGTATGTTGGATGATTCCTGTCTCAGATGTTGCCTGCTGCTCAGCTAGGATTTATAGACCAGGCAGCACACCTGTGAGAGATCAGCTCAATATTTCACACCGTCCCAAATTACAGCAATTAACCACCGACTGATATTAGTCACAATGGCTCAAATGAGTGGCAAGGTCAGGTTTCAGTATCAGTGTCAGCTTACTTCATTTGGAACTATAGTTTTAAATTGTACTGCCCTTTATATGTTTATATCTAATTACACAAGTACGTCCATGTACATTTGATTTATGTTCTGCACTGACAGGTTGTCTTTAAGCTCTTATCAAGGTCAAAAAAATTTAAGTTGAATTTTTTTTTCATTCCAAAAATGTACGACAGTGTAACCCATCCATGAGGTGAAACATCCACATACACAAATACTAGTGAACACACACACTTTGGGGCATTGAGCACACTTGCCTAGAGCAGTGGGGAGCCCTGTCCACAGCGCCCGGGAAGCAGTTGGGGGTAACCTCATGTTTTACCAAATATGGCAGCGATTGAAAGTTTAGAACCTACATTCATTTCTTTGGTTGTTTCAATGGTTAATGGTCAAACATTCATTATATACTTGATGAATGTAGGGATAATTTAACTAGTTCGCACTGTAGCCTATATGGTTACTGGATAATAAGACTTTAGAAGTAATAAAACTAATATCAAATTTCATCATGCTTATGTTCTAACTGGTGTTAACAGGCTGATTAAGGGTTGATATTGACCCTTTACATTGATCCTTTTCGATATGAATGTACACAACTATACACAGAATCAGTCAGGCAGCCAGTCACACACAGTTCATACTGATGGACACATGTATGTACGTGGCTTATAGCACAAATTGTGCATGGCCCTGATCACTAACTGCACACAGGAGGCACAGACTTTAAAAGACTGAGAATAGATAATGGAAATAGTGGATATTGGATTGCATCCTCTCACACATATATATCTTCATATGATCACATTAGTTTAAACAGTGTTATT
This sequence comes from Megaleporinus macrocephalus, assembly GCA_021613375.1. Taxonomy (NCBI): domain Eukaryota; kingdom Metazoa; phylum Chordata; class Actinopteri; order Characiformes; family Anostomidae; genus Megaleporinus; species Megaleporinus macrocephalus. Next base: position 31,645,779 of record CM038705.1, read on the forward strand.
GGGAAAGTGAACATTCTTTTAGCTTGTGTTTGAGACTTGCACCTCTACGTAGCTGCTCTGTCTGCTGACACTATTAAAGATTATTCAAACTTTAGTAAATCAAGTGTAGTCAACCATGTGTGATATTTCCTCTTACTTTTTCCAGAACTTTCCCTCAAATGCAAGGATATCTGCAGGATCATAATTTTAGTAAGATCAGCCCAGAACAAGGGCAGCTTTGGGAATACTCTCCCCAAAACCACAGAACCCAAATCAAGGCCCAAGCGATGGCCTCCCTCCTCTGAAGCACTGAGTGATGAACAACATAGACACATCCGAATGACACCGGCCATACATCCATTCCTTTGTCTGGCCCTCCAACGCTTTTCCTCCTTGAGCTTGCAGCACTAGCCTTCACCTGTGCCCACCGTGGCCCAATCCCCACCCTCTCCACCACAGAGACAGCACGGAAATGCAATCACCCTCCAGCTCCCTACCGCTAATCCCATCGCCCAGGCTGCGTCAGGCCGTTCGGCTCCAAGAGCGCTGGTGACTGATAGCAGTAGAGCGAGGAGGAGAGGCTGAGGGATGGCCTGCAGACTCACGAGAAGCAGCGGAGGGTGAGCGCGCATCTAAACACAGGCAAGGGCTATCGCTCTTCACAAAACCCAGAGTGGCAGCAGAGCTTAAAGCAAACCTCAAGCTGTTTCTAACATGTTCTTTCAAATGTGCATTTAAAAAAAGGTGCAAAATGATTCCACTAAATTCACCCATAGGTTGCCTTGTTTTCTTAATCAACAAGGATTAAAGGACCCTTATCACTGAGAAATACATATTGTTCATTAGTACATATGTTTGATAAACTATGATTCTTTACTTCAAACTTTTTCTTTTCACTCTAAGCTTTAAAGGCATGTTCTTCATTACCAGTCTATACAGTCCATATATAAAAACTGGGCTGCAAAAACAGCCTGATTTAAATTATGGTTGTGATTTCATTTAGATTTGAAATGCATATTTAAATATGCGCATTCATTCCACCTAAAGCAGTTTAGCTCACCCATTCACGCTGAAATGGTAAAGATATATTTCACACGCGCAATTCAGCCTGGAATGTTTCTTACGCAGTAACAAAACAAAGCAGCCAGACAAAATAGTCATATTTTCATTTATTGTGTGTCAAAGAAACAAAGCGTGTCTTAAATTAAATAAAAGAACCTGATACAGATAGAGATTGCTTCTAAAATTAACATAAAGAAATGAACTACTCCTCTTTTATAGTCTTACATAAAACCACAAAGGTTAAGATGTTGATTAATTCTAATTCTAATAATAAACTCAATGAGAGGGCTATAACTGCAGCTTCTATAACAACATATGGCATGAGAAACAACCCCTGGTATTTGGTGGGTCCACTGTTGGCTAGCTACTCCAGTGTTGGCTGGCTGCGAACTCACTAGCCATGAACATAATATGTTTTACCAATGGTTTAACAGTTCTTCTTCAGGAAATATAATCTTTTCCAGTTTTGTCTGGTCTTATTAACTGAGTCTCATTAACTGGGATCTTACACGTTTCCTTTTGTGTCTAATAAATAAGTAAAAATTCACTCTTTCCACCACTATTCTGGGGAAATTGCGTATGTTTTCAGATTTAAAGATACGCTACAGCACATTGTAAGGTCTATAAAAACCTGGATGAACTAATTCACTACACCGCCACCTTGAGATCTCTAGTTAGTCAGGACAGAAGCTCGCAAATATCTTTCCCTGAATTTGTACATTTATTTTTACTTAATAAAACATTTAGATTTTAACCTATTCAGGGGGTTCAAGAGGTTAATAGGGGTGACCCTAAATACCCTGTATATTTCACACTGGACCTCCAGTACCCCGCATATTTGCACCGTGAACGCATCATTGCATTGATACCTTTTGAACTCCAGTGACAAAAATACTATATCTATTTTAAATTGATAACTTTAGTTCAGAAATACCAACAAGTATCTAAGGATCAACCAGTCAGAACATTGCCCTTGATCTCCGGCTCTCTGTGTGTCATTAAGACCTAGGTGTCCAGAACACAGCATAACAAATGGACCTCATCACTCTCCCTCCTCCTTCAACCACTCCCCACAGCATCTTTTTTTCTCAATACGATACAGGTTCAGGCCTCAGAGGGTGAATTGCAATTATTTGTCATTTTAATTTGTCTGGTTGGACAGAAGAAAAAAAGGACGGGAGCTTATGTTCGACATGGTCACGAGAGTGATTCATGGCTCTGTCTCAAGAGCTGAATTAATATTTCAATGTAATTATTACTTCCCTCGCCATTAACGTGTAGGCCAAATGAAATCATGTGAGCGGGGGATTTCATTATAACACAAAGAGTCTACAAGAAAAAAAATCACAGCAACCACCTCGCTAAATGAACAGCCGGACACCTTAAATGGGTATTCTGCTCTGCATTCTAATTGAGGGTGATATGCTCATAACAGTAAGCCATAAAGCAGCAGATAGGAAAGACAGGAACGTTTTCTTATTTCTCAGTTCTCATTTAATGATAAATGAATCAATGACAGCGAGCAGATCCTAACAAATGCTTTCAAAGGGGTCCTAATACTGACTTCCCCAAGGATTTCAATTGAAACAGACTGAACTGACGTTAATGAAAGAGAATAGTCTAACGCATTTCTTTAAAAAGGACCATGCCCTCAGGGGGGAGATCACATGCAGCGGAACAAGGACTTAAGTTCTTTTTTTCCCACATTTATCAGTTTGTTAAACGTGTCCTTCTAAGTTTCCTTATCTTCAGGTTGTGGTCATAATAGAGCACAATGAAGATTCACACACTTTACAGAGAGATGGAGATATTCTCTCCGATTTCCCCCCTGTGAGGACGGGACGTGAGCGATAGTGACAGACCCAGTGAGGGGGAAGAAAAGCCGGGCGTATGTTGGTGACAAGCGTAATGCTGTCAGGTAGTGCACACTCTGCCTCTGCCCTGGGGAGACGCAGGCTATGGCCAGACGCTGGTGAGATTTAATCTGCACTGAAAGTGTAACAGCATCTGGAAATTTATTCGCGATGAAGTGCCATTGGATGATGATATTACATAGTATGCGGGTGTGTGCGACTCGATCGAGGGGCCAAGATGTGCTCCCAGTCTCGCAGGTGCTTGGCCGGGTGGGGGTCTGATTGGTAGGGGGGTGATGCTCAGTGTTATTGACTGGGGCACATGGAGAATGCCCTCCAGTTACGTTCCTCTCATCCCTTGATCTGATGCCATGTCATGCCAAATGAGGGCTGTGCCACAAGACTGACTGATAGGGTCTGACTAAAGGCAAATCACAACTTCCCTATCTGAAAGGCATCGGAATTCACAAATCCCAAGGATGTAATTCAGTCACATTTATGTCTTACTGCGTAGGCGTATCTGTGCTCTGCTGGCCTTGAAAATAAAATGAAAAAAACGGATCTTGAAACACATTCCCTCCAATAATATCATTGTCTTTATTTTTTTTAAAGAATGTCAAATGCCATTTGCCATGTTTTAGCATTTCATGATAAGTGGAGAAATAGAACTGCTACAAAATTACTTGTAAACCATTATTGTTCATTTATCACTTAAAGCTAAGACCTTTATTTTACTTTTCCTGTAAAGACACCGTTTTGGATCTACAAGACTTTATTGTCATCACTGTCATTAAATGCATGCCCCAAAAATGGAAGCTACACCACTTTCAATGTACATTGAAGAGAAGAGTTTTTATTCTATATAATTTCATTAATTGAAAAGGGCAGGTTTAAAAATATAACCACCAGTGTTTAGGCAGGACAGTATTTAATTGCTTATTTTTGCCCTTAGGTACTATTAAACCAACTAATATGTGCCTACATGTCCAGTTCACAGCACAGGCTAATTTCATATCCATGCCACCTGTAGTGTGCAAACTCTGGAGCTCCAAAAGCCTTTTGAGATTCGAATAACAGCGTGAGAGCAGAAAGGGGGGAAAGCATGTTGCAAGGTGAGTTCCGTGCCTAAGAGGACGACCAGTTTGTCCTTGAGAGCACATATCCACTGTAGCTCGCACAGTGATTTATTGTACGTTATTGTTGTGCTTTTCAATATTGTTCAATAGCCAGGCACTGATTACCTCTCTGCTCTCCCTCTGTGGGCCCTTGTCAGGCTGCCGCTTGCTGCCCCTGAGGGCCAGGGCCTCTTTAATTGGTTTTGAGAGGATTTTGCACCCTTTCATCAATGACAAATTTCATCACTTTGAGAGCAGGGTCGGCCAACAGGAAAAAGAGCTGTCACAAATTCTACACACCTACCCCCTCTACCCTAAACTGAGCCACCCATCAAGAGCTACCTCAGTGCTGAGGGAAAGTGGTGAAAGTGTGGGGTGCATAGGGAGCACGCTGGGAGAGCTCTCTTTAAAAGTCATTGCATCATTTCATGAATTGAATGAACATTTGAATAAAGGCACATAAATTGTACCTTTTATATTATTATATTGTATGTTATGCCTTACATCTGAATAAAATATCACTGTCCTGAAAGGTTCCTGAATTGATATTGATGATGGATGTACAGTTTTAGGAAAATCTTCTCTGGTATCACCCTGAAGGAGCATTTTTATTTTGAACAGTGTGTGATTTTACTTTCTCCTCCAGATCCACCCTTAAAGCAGTTTTATTTTCATTCTTTAGTTCAAAGATCAGTTAAGCTACACCAGGAGTACACAGTACAATGGTACAATGGTAAGTATGGTGTAATAATTAGCAGTACCACAATAGAAAGCCTAATCACTTTTATCATCCATCATGTAGCTAATGCCACATCAGGTTGGTCCTATGCCCCCAAGGACACACTATACATAGAATAAGACTGTGTGCTGGACAAAGCAGTGTAGCTTTTCAGAAGTAACATCACCAACAAGTGTATTCTTACTAAAGAATAACCCAAACACTTCCTCCCACTGGAAAAGGCTGGAAGATATTACAATGTGAACAAAACAGAAATTCTGCAAGATGCTGATAAGATGGTGATAACTTTGGAACAAAGGAAATAAAACACATTTGCTCCTCCTAAATCAGCATAGGAGGCCTTTGCAGACATTGCCCTCTACAGTTAAGTGTAAGTCATTACAGGGCAGAATGCTCACAGACAGTGCTGCCCCTGGCCAGCAGTGTCACAGTGATGAGCGTTGGATTCTCTGTGATGGATGGCCAAGCCAGGCTGAGCATATTGCTGTCCTAATAAAAGCTGCCCTCGAATCCACACAGCTGGGAGTGGATCTGCACAACACCACTGTCTTTAAGAGAAAAACTGCTCCATGTGTCAAAAAAGAACAATGTCTCTCTGTAGACAGCGCCCCACCTCACCAGCACCAAGAGCTATTTTTGCCCTGCAAAAGTTTATTTTGTGCTAAGGACAGCAGATAAAATATAATGTTCGCTCTGTATTAAATTTTGGACTCACCAAAAATGAAAAAAGGAAGAAGGAGGATGAAACGACAAAAAGGTAGATCCGAAAATACTTGAAACATACTGCATAGCTTTCTCTATAGGAACACTGATACTTGCTTTAAATCCATGAAAGGTTTCAAAACGCATCACAGACCACTTTTAATTTCATTGCGGACCACTTCTACCACTATATACTATATGCATATATACAACATAACAGTTTTGTTATTTTAGTTTATATTATTTTTCTGTTTCCTAAAAAACACGTGTTTAGCCTATGTATTATACTAGTTTGACAAAACATAGACAGGAGATTTCACTGGTAGACCAAACTGGCTTCAGTTTCTATCAGGCAAAGTAATCACAAAGGGCTCTAAATGATTTCCTGAGTCTGATACTGATGTAACTAATTTTAAGTTTTTAATCCAAAGAGTTGATTTTGACAATAAAGCCTGGATTATGATAACATATGAGGAGAACATGAAGCTGACATTTGACTTGCAAAGGAGCCCATCTTAGTACACAGTACAGTTGGCAGAGGATCGCTGGGTGCACATGAACTCACTGGTGATTTCTCGGTATTCCGGAGCCTCAGTGAGTCCACTACCTGCACAGAAGAACAGATCGAGGTCAGAAACCACAAATCTTCTCTGCTTAACTTTAGCCTATTAGCCTGTGAGCTGTGTGAAGCTTATTAAAAGATTCTTTGCCTGCATCCCTGTGAATAACTCGAAATAGCTGGGGCATGTAAGCCATTACCTTCTATTAGGTTGTAGAGGTTGCAGTAATTGGTGCCATGGTCTCTAACAGCATACCATGTTTCTGAAACTGACATTGCCTATAAAGAGAGTTAGAGCTGTTGACATACAATAACAAACTCAAGCAATATTGCAAAGTAAAATGTAAAACATGTATTTTAAAAAAACACATTTTGTTTGTTTCTTACTGATACATGGCAACGAGTGAAAAATCCATATGAGACCAATCGGAAGTTGATATCATCCACATATTTCTTTACTGGTGTGGTGTGCTTTGCTGAAATGAAGTGGACCGAGGCTGACTGGAGCTATAAATGTAAAAAGGGAATTCAAGTCAACACTCCATCAGGTGATATGACATTGACCAATGTCTGTCTTTAAATGAGCTATGTAAAGACAGGTGATTTGTCTTGACTTGACAATATATCTTTAGAGTTTTCAAACTCACCTTGTACAGACACTTTTCTCCTCCCATGATGCAACCGGACATTGTCCTCCACTTCTTAATTTGAGTGACCAAGGCCTCAAACACGTTTCTGCAGGGGAGCCCGAAGTACCTGAAACCATTGTATGTACAGTGTCCCGCTCTAAAGTCAGTTCATGTTCTAGATATGGCCTGAGGAGCTCAAGATGCACACATTTTTGTGTTTCTCCTATTGTAGCATCTGAATCAGCTCATACGATAATTACCAAGCCCTCAGGGAGATGAATCAGGCATGTTAGAAAAGGGAAATGTTCAGAGTTTTGAAAACCACCGCCTTACATCTAAATTCAAATGCTGACATCTGGTGGAGACAAGAGGTTATTACTGAATTTGTTCACTTTTCTGAAAACATGCAATGTGATGGTGGAGCTAAAAACAAGCACACACCAGAGTATATGTTACAAGTCTGCAAGCTTAGCATGAAACACTTGTTCATTTCAGATTTATTAAGTTAGTTAGTGCATGTGCCAGTTTCCTCTCTGTCATTATCAATTGAGACTGCCTCATATGCAACATATTACCACTGTCCAAAGAAAATCTCCAAAATCCTAACTTTGCAGGAGAGGCCACAAACAATCTTTACTTGTAATGTAAGTCAATGCAACCTGAATTAGTCTTTTGATATGTTCATCATGAAATTTTAACACAATGTAAACAGCAGCTTTTGTTTTCAAATGATCGCTGTATCTGGAGGTACATGCTTTTCTTTGAGCAGCGTTGATATGTAGGACATACAACATCCTGCAATATCACTGAAGTCCATATTATGGCTACTCTTCATAGCAGGCCTTCTCAAGGATAACAAACATGGTGACTCCCACCAGAGAACAAATCTTTGTATGCCCTAAGCTGTGTCTCTGAAATGTGTAACAGACATGCTTTTCTTTTAACTGAATTGCCACTGAAAACATAAGCCCAAGACTAAAAAAAGCAAAATACTCCTGTACTGACCGGATGAATGTGACAACCTACTCCCAAAAACACAGATTCTATGAAATTTTGTATATTCCTATTACTTGTAGAGCTTTGCATTCGTAAAGATTTAGAAATTTAGTTTTGTCATTTGCAATAATTTACAGCGCCCTTAGTGTTAAACTAGCTTCCTACAATCTATAATCACAATGGTGAGCTAAGCAGAACAAATAGATGAGCTTATGATGGTCAAAGCAGTTCCTGTAATGTTCACCCATTCTTTGTGGCTATACACTGTATTTTTATTATTGCAAGACAAGACACTTAGCAATATAATTAAAAAGCATGCAAACACCACCCTCTGATCTTTACATCTGCACTTTAAATGTACAGAAGAAACATAGAAAGATAGTATATTTACCATTCCACTTTGCACTGTGCATGAAGAGGGCCTGCAGAGCACAGTGTGGATGTCCCTATGGTGAGCATGCCGATCAGGAGCCAGGTGGTAAAATGCATGCTGATTTCAATTCGCACCTTTCTCCCCGAACTTTCTATAAAACATGCCCCAGAGAACAGCTCTGATGAGGCTTCTGAAAAGACTCACAAAAAAGTCAGAATCACAAGATGGTCATGTGTACAACTCCAAAGGAAATTGGTCAAAATTTAATTAGGAGAAAACTTCAGTTCTGGTCAGTGGCACGAGGAAAAGAAAGATCAAATGTTACACATACTGGAGTCAATAGATTTGTTGTAATATAAGATTTCACAAAAGTGAGTACACCCCTCACATTTTTTGGGGCAACGCTGAAGATATGACACTTTAATACAATGTAGTCAGTGTGCAGCTTGTTCCACAGTGTAAAGTTGCTGTGCCCTCAAAACAACTCATCACACAGCCATTAAAGAATAAAAAATGGCCAAATTGTGTCCAAAGTGTCAATATTTTGTGTGGCCACCGTTATTTTCCAGCACTGCCTTAACTCTCTTGGGCATGCAGTACACTAGAGCTTTACAGGTTGCCACTGGAATCCTCTTCCACTCCTCCATGACGGCATCGCAGAACTGGTGGATGTTAGAGACCGTTATCATGTTATCATATGGCTGTTATCATATTGGAATACTCCTCTGCGGCCCAGTTTCCGAAGGGAGGGGATCATGCTCTGCTTCAGTATGTCACAGTACATGTTGGCATTCATGGTTCCCTCAATGAACTGTAGCTCCCCATAGCGAGCAGCACTCACGCAGCCCCAAACCATGACCACCATGCTTGACTGTAGGCAAGACACACGTCTTTGTACTCCTCACCATCTGAACATGGTTCCAGTAATCCATGTCCTTAGTTTGCTTGTCTCCAGCAAACTGTTTGTGGGCTTTCTTGTGCATCAGAAGAGTCTTCCTTCTGGGACAGCCATGCAGACCAATTTGATAGAGTGTGCCATGCATGGTGTGAGCACTGACAGGCTGACCCCCTACCCCTTCAACATCTGCAACAATGCTGGCAGTACTCATATGTCTATTTTCAAAAGCCAACCTCCGGATATGGCACTGAGCATGTGCACTCAACTTTTTTGGTCAACCATGGCAAGGCCTGTTCTGAATGTAACCTGTCCTGTATGTAACCACTGTATGGTCTTTGCCATCATGCTGCAGCTCAGTTTCAGGGTTTTGGCAATCTTCATATAGCCTAGGCCATCTTTATGTAGAGCAACAATTCTTTTTTTCAGATCCTCAGAGATTTGCCATGAGGTGCCATGTTGAACTTCCAATGACCAGTATGAGAGAGTGTAAGAGCGATAACACCAAATTTAACACACCTGCTCCCCCTTCATACCTGAGACCTAATAACACTAACAAGCCACATGACATGATGGCTAATTGGGCTTTGGCCATTTTCACTTAGGGGTGTATTCACTTTTATTGCCAGCAGTTTAGACATTAATGGGTGTGTGATTTGAGTTATTATAGGGGCACAACACATTTACACTGTTAAGCTGTACACTAAATACTTTACATTGCATCAAAAGTGTCATGTTTTTAGTGTTGTCCCATGAAAATATCTAAAAAAATATTTGCAAAAATGTGAGGGGTGTACTCACTTTTGTGAAAGACTGTAATTATGTTATCCGTGGGAGAAGGAAGCATTATAACAAAGGGTTTGTACTATGTGTTTATTACATGATTTTATATTATTTTACAGCTTCAAGTAAAAGTAAGAGAACCTTATAGAATTATGTGGATTTCTACACTAGCAATACATGGTCTGATCACAATTATAAACAAACATAATCAAACTACACTAATTACACACAAACAGTTGCACTTCTCATGTCTTTTATTGAGCATATTAAGCAAGCATACACAGTACAGGCTAAAAAAGTGGAATGAGACTGGAGGTTTGTGTGTTACATGTGCTTTGCTCATTAAATAGAGGCAGTCTGCCTAGTCTGATAAATCTGTTCCTCTAAAGCAACATTAGTGTGAGAAACTCTTTAGAAGACACTTCAGGGAACAATTAATTCAGAGGTGTATCAAAACACAGAAGCAGCAAAGCAGCTCTAAACCATGATGCCCCCAATCATGCTGTGCAGGGGGGATGAGATTTTGGTGTTGGAGCTGTGCAAGCAACTCAAACACATTTGCAGGGAGAAAGAGTCCAAATTGCATCCTCAACATATGCAAACACATGCAAATTTTATTTGGGGTCATTTCAAGGGTCATTTAGGTGTTTTACCTTGAGTTGTAGATTTTATTCAAATTGCTCAATACAATTACAACCATGTATGTGTGTGTGTGTTAATAGTTTAGATAGACTGCATTTGTCCATTACTGTGCATTTTATTAATAACCAATGCAAATATAAAAGTGATTTTAAAGGCTTCACTTACTCTTAACTGTATGTCATCATGCAATAAAATAGTACATTAAAGTATAGTAATAGTATGACATATTAAACTTGCAATTTAGTGCATGTATGTTGTAGACAAATGCTTGCATTACTGTTACGTGGAGTTTCTTAAGCTGCCGGATTGTTAATATATCCTTTTTAAAGAAGACCTACAAGAAGTGTTACAATTGACTTAGCATATTTAAAATATTTAAACATTTCCCTTTTTTTACATTGTTTGTTTCTTTATCAAAAGTATGAATGATTTTTCAGTTTTTGCACACTAAAGTACAAAGTGGCTGCTGTGCCAAATAGGATATTAGGATATTGCGCCCTCATGTGGTTATAAAGGGTCCGCTGTCTATTTCCAGTTGCAATACGTTTCAGTCAGAGTGAGTCTGAGCGCCTCTGTAGTGACAGTATGAAGTGGGTGTGGTCAGTGACATTGGCTAGCTGTGATAGGTGGAGATCTATGCGGGGCGGGCCTCTCTCTCTCTCTCTCTCTCTCTCTCTCCCGAAAAGTGTTCTGCATTCACAATGTGTGTCCGAGATCGCGCTCGTGTGTGGTGACGCTCTCCTGCGAGGTCATCGTGTCCCTGACTGTAGGAGTTTAGAGTTTGGGTCATCGACTCTTTGCGAAGTGTGCAGTGTGTCTGTCGATGGCTCTCATTTTGACTGTTTGACCCAAATCTGGGTAAGTCTGTGTAGCGCTGGCTCCGTTTGTTGGTTCATGATTTATCCTGCCATCTGTCTGTCTTAACGTTGCACACCAAGCAGCAGTCGCTGAACCGTTGTGTGGACTTTACACAGTGCTGAGACTGGAGCAGAGCATGTGGGTATCATTCTCAGAAGATTAAGTGTTTCAGGAATCACCGACTCCTAATTTAATACTACTGATTGTTTCTTTCTTTGGTGGGACTGATGTAATTAAACTAAAGAAGGGAGCCAGATTCTTCATGTGAGGACAAAAACTTATAAAATAACTATACCTATAAAAATATAGACCTGCCCTAATATGGTAGTGCATAATGACTGTATTGCTTTCGACTCATACTACAGCACTTAATAAAAATGATTGTGATGAGTGTGAAACTTCTTCACCACACTAGCTGTGAAAGTCTCCCCCACTCATAGGATTGCTGCCTTGGGTAGTCCAGGCCAGTCACATGAATTCCGTGCTTTGTTCTTGTTACCCCATGCCAAAATTCATCGGTGGCATCGGAATGTGCTATACAGCTCTCTCTTTAAGTCGGCTGTGCATTCCTTCACTCCTGAGACCAGAAAATCTCAAGCTTAACACTCTGATATCTATATGATTTTGTAGGACTGTAGGACCCAGAATGGAGGGAGGTTCTCTGAATGACCATCCTGGAGATGACAATCATGAAGAGAGCGTTCAGCTGTGTGAAGTGGAACTGGCTCGGCTCCAGCTAACCCAAAAGACATTGTACACTGTAGCCATTGGTGAAAATTCAGAGGTGGGACGGGGCAAGTTGATTTTTTTTGGGTAGCAGAATAGTTGGTGGAAAAAAATGGACCCTAAGCCTAGCTTACAGTGGCAAGTAAATTTTTAAATGACCTGTTTTACTGCATTAATTGGTCAGAAAACATGAACAAACATAGACAAACACAATGTGCTTAACCTAATAGCACACAACAATCATAATATTTCATGTCTGTATTGGACACATCCATTAAACATTCACAGTGCTGGTGGAAAAAGTATGTGAACCCTTGGATTTAATAATTGGTCAAACCTCCATTGGCAGCTGCTAATCAGACCTGCAAAATTTTGGACCATTCCTCCTTACAGAACTGCTTCAGCTCAGCCATATTCTTAGGACGTCTGGTGTAAACTGCTCTCTTGAGGTCATTTCACAGCATCTCTATTGGTCTTAGGTCTGGACTTTTTTTTGAGGCCATTCTGTGGTAGATTTACTTCGATGTTTAGGGTCATTGTCCTGCTGCATTACCCAGCTTTTACTGACCTTCAGCTGGCGGACAGCCACCCTGACATCATTCTGTAGGATCATTCTGTAGGGTCCAGGCCCCGAAGCAGCAAAGCAGCCCCAAATCATGATGCTCCCACTACCGTACTTCTCAGAAGCCTAATATCTATCATTTATGAAAAGAGGATTATGCATTCCTGCTCCCACTCAGTTTTTAATTATTTTAGCATTAGGTGTTGGTAATCTTTAAGGCAGGAGTGGTATAATAATGAACAAACCTACAAAATAGAAGGAAACAAGTTGCACAACAGAGTTTCTGTAGCTTTTATCATAGCTCCCTACGTGGTTAATGAATTGTTTTCTCATGTTGTGTGTGTTCTGTCGTCAGAGTACGATTGCATCTTCAGTTGAACGTTGCCACTAAATATTGTTTATCGTTAAGGTGCTGTGTCATTTTTGGATCAGACTCTTCAGGAATTGTAATTGGATTTAAGATAACAACTATTTTCCTTTTCTCTTTCCCACGAGCCTCAGGAGGTAGATGTGCTCTCTAGCTGGAGCCAGCGGCCCCTGGTTTCTGCAGCCGCGATGGAAGAGTTTGAGTTCCCTGCCAGCATTCATCTCCAAGAGTTACCCCTCTTCCCCAAGTGGCACCTTCCTCTCAAACTCACGGCTGTTCTCATGGCTGTGGCTTTTGTCTATACGTTCCTGCGGGATGTGCTACAGCCACATGTATCTCAGGGTAAAAACGACTTCTACAAGATCCCCATCCTGGTGCTGAATAAAGTATTGCCCTGGACGTCTATCACTCTGCTGGCCCTCGTCTATCTGCCTGGTATACTGGCTGCCCTGCTCCAACTGCACAGAGGTGAGCAAAGCAAGAGGTCATTTCAGTTATTCATGATAGTCATGAGCTAGTAAATTTCTCAGCAAACCACTTTAACAATTTATTATAGATATTTTTAAGCATTGATCAAATTGACCTTTAAAGACATAGAACCAAAAGCAGCAGATTCAGTTGTAAGGGATAGATAGCATATATAAAAAAAATCAGTGAGTAAAAATGACTGGTACACAAAATCACAGAAATATTATAAGTGGACATCACAGAGAGCAATGCAGGAGAAATGCAGGAGAAATGAAGGAAACAGGCTCCTTAACCTCAGTGCCTGAGTGAATGTTTTGAAAGCACAGGGAACAAAGTGAAGGAATACTATTTTCAGAAACAATTATGTACACTCTTCAATCTGTCCTTCCCACAGGCACTCTCCTATTTTACAAGCTAACAGAGGAGACTTAAGATACTTAGCCATGAGTTATGACACAAACACGTAAATCAAACACAGAAAAAACTCTGTGTGGTTTCAGTGCTTCCACCCACTGTTTCCCCACAGGCCCTTCACCTCTCCTCCCCTCTACTAACAGAATGACTCAGGTGTAAACTGTGGCTTTGCTTGCCCCGTTAGCAGCAGGCTCTGTCCCAAAAGACACTAGGCCTCTGAGTGGTCCACAACAGACTTCACAGTGTGAGATTTGCCTCTGTGGTTTTGCTGTCTGAATGAAATGGCTGCACTCTCACTTCCCCACCCCCAGTAGCACGATGAATCAACAGGCAGTATGGCAGTGTGGTGCAATGTTTACTGGATGCTCACACCCAGACTTCCTATGCAGAACCACCTCCAGAGAGTAGCCTCTTTAATAGTGTTTTAGATAAAGCTACTACAGAGCAATGCCAAGAAATTGGGAGGAATATCATTTCTGTTCATGTTCTGAAAAAAAAACTGCCAATAGTATTTTATTCTGCAATTCTGTGAACTGAAATAGGCCAAGCTGTAGCTTTTCTCTCTCAGGTACTAAATACAGTCGTTTTCCTGACTGGCTGGAAAACTGGATGAGTGTACGGAAACAGCTAGGACTGCTGGCCTTCCTTTTGGCTTGTCTGCATGCCATTTACAGTTTAAGCTACCCAATACTTGCCCACATATTTCCACATATTTCTTTACTGGTGTGGTGTGCTTTGCTGAAATGAAGTGGACCGAGGCTGACTGGAGCTATAAATGTAAAAAGGGAATTCAAGTCAACACTCCATCAGGTGATATGACATTGACCAATGTCTGTCTTTAAATGAGCTATGTAAAGACAGGTGATTTGTCTTGACTTGACAATATATCTTTAGAGTTTTCAAACTCACCTTGTACAGACACTTTTCTCCTCCCATGATGCAACCGGACATTGTCCTCCACTTCTTAATTTGAGTGACCAAGGCCTCAAACACGTTTCTGCAGGGGAGCCCGAAGTACCTGAAACCATTGTATGTACAGTGTCCCGCTCTAAAGTCAGTTCATGTTCTAGATATGGCCTGAGGAGCTCAAGATGCACACATTTTTGTGTTTCTCCTATTGTAGCATCTGAATCAGCTCATACGATAATTACCAAGCCCTCAGGGAGATGAATCAGGCATGTTAGAAAAGGGAAATGTTCAGAGTTTTGAAAACCACCGCCTTACATCTAAATTCAAATGCTGACATCTGGTGGAGACAAGAGGTTATTACTGAATTTGTTCACTTTTCTGAAAACATGCAATGTGATGGTGGAGCTAAAAACAAGCACACACCAGAGTATATGTTACAAGTCTGCAAGCTTAGCATGAAACACTTGTTCATTTCAGATTTATTAAGTTAGTTAGTGCATGTGCCAGTTTCCTCTCTGTCATTATCAATTGAGACTGCCTCATATGCAACATATTACCACTGTCCAAAGAAAATCTCCAAAATCCTAACTTTGCAGGAGAGGCCACAAACAATCTTTACTTGTAATGTAAGTCAATGCAACCTGAATTAGTCTTTTGATATGTTCATCATGAAATTTTAACACAATGTAAACAGCAGCTTTTGTTTTCAAATGATCGCTGTATCTGGAGGTACATGCTTTTCTTTGAGCAGCGTTGATATGTAGGACATACAACATCCTGCAATATCACTGAAGTCCATATTATGGCTACTCTTCATAGCAGGCCTTCTCAAGGATAACAAACATGGTGACTCCCACCAGAGAACAAATCTTTGTATGCCCTAAGCTGTGTCTCTGAAATGTGTAACAGACATGCTTTTCTTTTAACTGAATTGCCACTGAAAACATAAGCCCAAGACTAAAAAAAGCAAAATACTCCTGTACTGACCGGATGAATGTGACAACCTACTCCCAAAAACACAGATTCTATGAAATTTTGTATATTCCTATTACTTGTAGAGCTTTGCATTCGTAAAGATTTAGAAATTTAGTTTTGTCATTTGCAATAATTTACAGCGCCCTTAGTGTTAAACTAGCTTCCTACAATCTATAATCACAATGGTGAGCTAAGCAGAACAAATAGATGAGCTTATGATGGTCAAAGCAGTTCCTGTAATGTTCACCCATTCTTTGTGGCTATACACTGTATTTTTATTATTGCAAGACAAGACACTTAGCAATATAATTAAAAAGCATGCAAACACCACCCTCTGATCTTTACATCTGCACTTTAAATGTACAGAAGAAACATAGAAAGATAGTATATTTACCATTCCACTTTGCACTGTGCATGAAGAGGGCCTGCAGAGCACAGTGTGGATGTCCCTATGGTGAGCATGCCGATCAGGAGCCAGGTGGTAAAATGCATGCTGATTTCAATTCGCACCTTTCTCCCCGAACTTTCTATAAAACATGCCCCAGAGAACAGCTCTGATGAGGCTTCTGAAAAGACTCACAAAAAAGTCAGAATCACAAGATGGTCATGTGTACAACTCCAAAGGAAATTGGTCAAAATTTAATTAGGAGAAAACTTCAGTTCTGGTCAGTGGCACGAGGAAAAGAAAGATCAAATGTTACACATACTGGAGTCAATAGATTTGTTGTAATATAAGATTTCACAAAAGTGAGTACACCCCTCACATTTTTTGGGGCAACGCTGAAGATATGACACTTTAATACAATGTAGTCAGTGTGCAGCTTGTTCCACAGTGTAAAGTTGCTGTGCCCTCAAAACAACTCATCACACAGCCATTAAAGAATAAAAAATGGCCAAATTGTGTCCAAAGTGTCAATATTTTGTGTGGCCACCGTTATTTTCCAGCACTGCCTTAACTCTCTTGGGCATGCAGTACACTAGAGCTTTACAGGTTGCCACTGGAATCCTCTTCCACTCCTCCATGACGGCATCGCAGAACTGGTGGATGTTAGAGACCGTTATCATGTTATCATATGGCTGTTATCATATTGGAATACTCCTCTGCGGCCCAGTTTCCGAAGGGAGGGGATCATGCTCTGCTTCAGTATGTCACAGTACATGTTGGCATTCATGGTTCCCTCAATGAACTGTAGCTCCCCATAGCGAGCAGCACTCACGCAGCCCCAAACCATGACCACCATGCTTGACTGTAGGCAAGACACACGTCTTTGTACTCCTCACCATCTGAACATGGTTCCAGTAATCCATGTCCTTAGTTTGCTTGTCTCCAGCAAACTGTTTGTGGGCTTTCTTGTGCATCAGAAGAGTCTTCCTTCTGGGACAGCCATGCAGACCAATTTGATAGAGTGTGCCATGCATGGTGTGAGCACTGACAGGCTGACCCCCTACCCCTTCAACATCTGCAACAATGCTGGCAGTACTCATATGTCTATTTTCAAAAGCCAACCTCCGGATATGGCACTGAGCATGTGCACTCAACTTTTTTGGTCAACCATGGCAAGGCCTGTTCTGAATGTAACCTGTCCTGTATGTAACCACTGTATGGTCTTTGCCATCATGCTGCAGCTCAGTTTCAGGGTTTTGGCAATCTTCATATAGCCTAGGCCATCTTTATGTAGAGCAACAATTCTTTTTTTCAGATCCTCAGAGATTTGCCATGAGGTGCCATGTTGAACTTCCAATGACCAGTATGAGAGAGTGTAAGAGCGATAACACCAAATTTAACACACCTGCTCCCCCTTCATACCTGAGACCTAATAACACTAACAAGCCACATGACATGATGGCTAATTGGGCTTTGGCCATTTTCACTTAGGGGTGTATTCACTTTTATTGCCAGCAGTTTAGACATTAATGGGTGTGTGATTTGAGTTATTATAGGGGCACAACACATTTACACTGTTAAGCTGTACACTAAATACTTTACATTGCATCAAAAGTGTCATGTTTTTAGTGTTGTCCCATGAAAATATCTAAAAAAATATTTGCAAAAATGTGAGGGGTGTACTCACTTTTGTGAAAGACTGTAATTATGTTATCCGTGGGAGAAGGAAGCATTATAACAAAGGGTTTGTACTATGTGTTTATTACATGATTTTATATTATTTTACAGCTTCAAGTAAAAGTAAGAGAACCTTATAGAATTATGTGGATTTCTACACTAGCAATACATGGTCTGATCACAATTATAAACAAACATAATCAAACTACACTAATTACACACAAACAGTTGCACTTCTCATGTCTTTTATTGAGCATATTAAGCAAGCATACACAGTACAGGCTAAAAAAGTGGAATGAGACTGGAGGTTTGTGTGTTACATGTGCTTTGCTCATTAAATAGAGGCAGTCTGCCTAGTCTGATAAATCTGTTCCTCTAAAGCAACATTAGTGTGAGAAACTCTTTAGAAGACACTTCAGGGAACAATTAATTCAGAGGTGTATCAAAACACAGAAGCAGCAAAGCAGCTCTAAACCATGATGCCCCCAATCATGCTGTGCAGGGGGGATGAGATTTTGGTGTTGGAGCTGTGCAAGCAACTCAAACACATTTGCAGGGAGAAAGAGTCCAAATTGCATCCTCAACATATGCAAACACATGCAAATTTTATTTGGGGTCATTTCAAGGGTCATTTAGGTGTTTTACCTTGAGTTGTAGATTTTATTCAAATTGCTCAATACAATTACAACCATGTATGTGTGTGTGTGTTAATAGTTTAGATAGACTGCATTTGTCCATTACTGTGCATTTTATTAATAACCAATGCAAATATAAAAGTGATTTTAAAGGCTTCACTTACTCTTAACTGTATGTCATCATGCAATAAAATAGTACATTAAAGTATAGTAATAGTATGACATATTAAACTTGCAATTTAGTGCATGTATGTTGTAGACAAATGCTTGCATTACTGTTACGTGGAGTTTCTTAAGCTGCCGGATTGTTAATATATCCTTTTTAAAGAAGACCTACAAGAAGTGTTACAATTGACTTAGCATATTTAAAATATTTAAACATTTCCCTTTTTTTACATTGTTTGTTTCTTTATCAAAAGTATGAATGATTTTTCAGTTTTTGCACACTAAAGTACAAAGTGGCTGCTGTGCCAAATAGGATATTAGGATATTGCGCCCTCATGTGGTTATAAAGGGTCCGCTGTCTATTTCCAGTTGCAATACGTTTCAGTCAGAGTGAGTCTGAGCGCCTCTGTAGTGACAGTATGAAGTGGGTGTGGTCAGTGACATTGGCTAGCTGTGATAGGTGGAGATCTATGCGGGGCGGGCCTCTCTCTCTCTCTCTCTCTCTCTCTCTCCCGAAAAGTGTTCTGCATTCACAATGTGTGTCCGAGATCGCGCTCGTGTGTGGTGACGCTCTCCTGCGAGGTCATCGTGTCCCTGACTGTAGGAGTTTAGAGTTTGGGTCATCGACTCTTTGCGAAGTGTGCAGTGTGTCTGTCGATGGCTCTCATTTTGACTGTTTGACCCAAATCTGGGTAAGTCTGTGTAGCGCTGGCTCCGTTTGTTGGTTCATGATTTATCCTGCCATCTGTCTGTCTTAACGTTGCACACCAAGCAGCAGTCGCTGAACCGTTGTGTGGACTTTACACAGTGCTGAGACTGGAGCAGAGCATGTGGGTATCATTCTCAGAAGATTAAGTGTTTCAGGAATCACCGACTCCTAATTTAATACTACTGATTGTTTCTTTCTTTGGTGGGACTGATGTAATTAAACTAAAGAAGGGAGCCAGATTCTTCATGTGAGGACAAAAACTTATAAAATAACTATACCTATAAAAATATAGACCTGCCCTAATATGGTAGTGCATAATGACTGTATTGCTTTCGACTCATACTACAGCACTTAATAAAAATGATTGTGATGAGTGTGAAACTTCTTCACCACACTAGCTGTGAAAGTCTCCCCCACTCATAGGATTGCTGCCTTGGGTAGTCCAGGCCAGTCACATGAATTCCGTGCTTTGTTCTTGTTACCCCATGCCAAAATTCATCGGTGGCATCGGAATGTGCTATACAGCTCTCTCTTTAAGTCGGCTGTGCATTCCTTCACTCCTGAGACCAGAAAATCTCAAGCTTAACACTCTGATATCTATATGATTTTGTAGGACTGTAGGACCCAGAATGGAGGGAGGTTCTCTGAATGACCATCCTGGAGATGACAATCATGAAGAGAGCGTTCAGCTGTGTGAAGTGGAACTGGCTCGGCTCCAGCTAACCCAAAAGACATTGTACACTGTAGCCATTGGTGAAAATTCAGAGGTGGGACGGGGCAAGTTGATTTTTTTTGGGTAGCAGAATAGTTGGTGGAAAAAAATGGACCCTAAGCCTAGCTTACAGTGGCAAGTAAATTTTTAAATGACCTGTTTTACTGCATTAATTGGTCAGAAAACATGAACAAACATAGACAAACACAATGTGCTTAACCTAATAGCACACAACAATCATAATATTTCATGTCTGTATTGGACACATCCATTAAACATTCACAGTGCTGGTGGAAAAAGTATGTGAACCCTTGGATTTAATAATTGGTCAAACCTCCATTGGCAGCTGCTAATCAGACCTGCAAAATTTTGGACCATTCCTCCTTACAGAACTGCTTCAGCTCAGCCATATTCTTAGGACGTCTGGTGTAAACTGCTCTCTTGAGGTCATTTCACAGCATCTCTATTGGTCTTAGGTCTGGACTTTTTTTTGAGGCCATTCTGTGGTAGATTTACTTCGATGTTTAGGGTCATTGTCCTGCTGCATTACCCAGCTTTTACTGACCTTCAGCTGGCGGACAGCCACCCTGACATCATTCTGTAGGATCATTCTGTAGGGTCCAGGCCCCGAAGCAGCAAAGCAGCCCCAAATCATGATGCTCCCACTACCGTACTTCTCAGAAGCCTAATATCTATCATTTATGAAAAGAGGATTATGCATTCCTGCTCCCACTCAGTTTTTAATTATTTTAGCATTAGGTGTTGGTAATCTTTAAGGCAGGAGTGGTATAATAATGAACAAACCTACAAAATAGAAGGAAACAAGTTGCACAACAGAGTTTCTGTAGCTTTTATCATAGCTCCCTACGTGGTTAATGAATTGTTTTCTCATGTTGTGTGTGTTCTGTCGTCAGAGTACGATTGCATCTTCAGTTGAACGTTGCCACTAAATATTGTTTATCGTTAAGGTGCTGTGTCATTTTTGGATCAGACTCTTCAGGAATTGTAATTGGATTTAAGATAACAACTATTTTCCTTTTCTCTTTCCCACGAGCCTCAGGAGGTAGATGTGCTCTCTAGCTGGAGCCAGCGGCCCCTGGTTTCTGCAGCCGCGATGGAAGAGTTTGAGTTCCCTGCCAGCATTCATCTCCAAGAGTTACCCCTCTTCCCCAAGTGGCACCTTCCTCTCAAACTCACGGCTGTTCTCATGGCTGTGGCTTTTGTCTATACGTTCCTGCGGGATGTGCTACAGCCACATGTATCTCAGGGTAAAAACGACTTCTACAAGATCCCCATCCTGGTGCTGAATAAAGTATTGCCCTGGACGTCTATCACTCTGCTGGCCCTCGTCTATCTGCCTGGTATACTGGCTGCCCTGCTCCAACTGCACAGAGGTGAGCAAAGCAAGAGGTCATTTCAGTTATTCATGATAGTCATGAGCTAGTAAATTTCTCAGCAAACCACTTTAACAATTTATTATAGATATTTTTAAGCATTGATCAAATTGACCTTTAAAGACATAGAACCAAAAGCAGCAGATTCAGTTGTAAGGGATAGATAGCATATATAAAAAAAATCAGTGAGTAAAAATGACTGGTACACAAAATCACAGAAATATTATAAGTGGACATCACAGAGAGCAATGCAGGAGAAATGCAGGAGAAATGAAGGAAACAGGCTCCTTAACCTCAGTGCCTGAGTGAATGTTTTGAAAGCACAGGGAACAAAGTGAAGGAATACTATTTTCAGAAACAATTATGTACACTCTTCAATCTGTCCTTCCCACAGGCACTCTCCTATTTTACAAGCTAACAGAGGAGACTTAAGATACTTAGCCATGAGTTATGACACAAACACGTAAATCAAACACAGAAAAAACTCTGTGTGGTTTCAGTGCTTCCACCCACTGTTTCCCCACAGGCCCTTCACCTCTCCTCCCCTCTACTAACAGAATGACTCAGGTGTAAACTGTGGCTTTGCTTGCCCCGTTAGCAGCAGGCTCTGTCCCAAAAGACACTAGGCCTCTGAGTGGTCCACAACAGACTTCACAGTGTGAGATTTGCCTCTGTGGTTTTGCTGTCTGAATGAAATGGCTGCACTCTCACTTCCCCACCCCCAGTAGCACGATGAATCAACAGGCAGTATGGCAGTGTGGTGCAATGTTTACTGGATGCTCACACCCAGACTTCCTATGCAGAACCACCTCCAGAGAGTAGCCTCTTTAATAGTGTTTTAGATAAAGCTACTACAGAGCAATGCCAAGAAATTGGGAGGAATATCATTTCTGTTCATGTTCTGAAAAAAAAACTGCCAATAGTATTTTATTCTGCAATTCTGTGAACTGAAATAGGCCAAGCTGTAGCTTTTCTCTCTCAGGTACTAAATACAGTCGTTTTCCTGACTGGCTGGAAAACTGGATGAGTGTACGGAAACAGCTAGGACTGCTGGCCTTCCTTTTGGCTTGTCTGCATGCCATTTACAGTTTAAGCTACCCAATGAGACGCTCTTACAGGTACAAGCTTCTCAACTGGGCCTATCAGCAGGTAAGCAGAGGTGGGCTAGTGGGGTTTCAGTGAACATATCACTCTGTGATATATATCTGGGCTTAGTTGGAGGGTATATTTTTACAGACTGCTGAAATTCTTTTGCTACCAAAATGCCATCAGCCACTTGACATTTATGTGAGTGGGTCTTTGTGTTACTCACTCATGGTTTACATAATAGCCCTACATGATCAACTGCTTTATGAACAAAATGGCTTTGTCCTCTTCCAATGCCGATTATTGTTTTCTTAAAGGTTGACTAGCTCATGGGATTTGAAGAGCTAATATTTAAGATTTAAGGAGTGGTTGTGTTTGTTGGCATAGAACTGAAATTAATTACATGTTTTTGTTTATATGGTCTCGCCAGTGTGTGGATATAAGCTGGCAGTGTTTGCTAGGTTTAACTACAGCATGAAGTTTTTATACTAACACATCCATATTTACCATTCTTTTGAAATATTCTTTGAAAGCTACTCCTATATTAACAAACTGAATTTGTGGTTGAACAGTGTTATACATTTGTCACAACATTTTATTCAGCATAACAACAACAGTTAACACTCATGTGGTCTACATAGGTACAGCAGAAGAAAGAGAATGCATGGGTTGAGGATGATGTCTGGAGGATGGAGATTTACATCTGTCTAGGAATTCTAGGATTGGGCATTCTGGCCTTGTTGGCTATCTCCTCCCTACCCTCTGTGAGTGACACACTAAACTGGAGAGAGTTTCAGTGTGTCCAGGTAGGTCAGAGAAAAAGAACATAACAGTGGTATGAAAAGACATGAGGATTGGGGATCTGCTCTCAGAAATGTTCTTGGATATGATTCCACAGTCAAAAACATGACATTATTATTTTTTTTCATGGTTTCACATAGACTTTCTGTATATGTCTGTATTGCAGAGGACTCTAGGATATACAGCCTTGTTCCTGTGCACAGCTCATGCTCTGGTGTACGGCTGGAAGAAGTGGGTAGAGCTGAAACAGTATGTGTGGTACACTCCTCCATCATTCATACTGGCCTCTTTCCTCCCAGCTATGGTGCTACTGGTCAAGGCTGTGCTGGCCTTGCCCTGTTTAGACAAGAAACTGGATCACATTCGACATGGCTGGGAAAGACCAGGCCGAAAGGGACTCTCGGACAAAGACTCACTCTGACTTTTTATGTGTTGTCTAAAGTTTTGTTGAATTTTAAGTATCTTTGCTATACATTTTGTTGAGTATGGTTTAAAAACCATAAAATCTGTTTTGATGTTTTCATATATGCTGATATGATTAGCAGTTTGTAAACCATGCAAATCATAGATTACAGTGTACATGTACATTGCTGTAATTCACTGTTAAAATATGCTTCTCTGAAAATAAAGATACTTGACTCTTTTGTGGTTGACCACTAATGACGATGGTCTCTGTCAAGATGACTACCTCCGTAGGTTTTGGCAGAAATGCAAGCATTCATTTAGTTATAGGCCCTGAGCTGCTTAGTAAAACAGAGAGAGAAAAAATATTCCTGATACAAAATCAAAACCTAGTTCTTTCCAATATGTTCTAAAGTCCTTCATGAGCACTAAATATAACAAGAATATTGGATATTTTACAATAACAATATATTAAAGGAGAAATATGTAAGAATTCAATCTCCAAACACATATCAACAGAATGCTGTGGTGTCTACTATCATAATAAAAAAGAATATGCACAGTCTGCCCTCCTCCATCATCACTCTTTTCTAGAGGAAGAGTTCAACATTAACATTAAATTCTATAGGATAATTTAATTTGAAATTTAAATAAAAGTTTAAATTTTATAATTGCCAGTTTAATATTATTATTAAAAAAGATTCCTTTATTTGCTGTTGAACATGGTTTTGCCAGGAGCAGGCAGTGGTGGCTTGCTAAGAGCTTTAGTAACCATTTGGTATACTTTTACTTGTATTGGTCACCTGTCCTTACATGATCTAAGCAGGAGCAAAACCTGACAAGAGGTTATAATGAGGTTGGGCTGATGGCAGGCTCCATAGTACTGTGACTATCATTTCTCTTGGGGAACAATGAACCGATACCACTAATCTCTAATAATAATAAGAAGAAGAATAATAAGAATAATAAGAATAATGATAATAATAAAACGCAACACTATATGCAAATCTTTCATATTGTATTAATGATCTTTTTAAAGGGGAATTAGTTAAGAATTAGTTAAGTTTTTTTTTTTAAAAATAACAATTATCGAGTGTTAGGTCTTCAGTGTCTTAAGCCTTCTTAAGTGAAGACTAAGACCAGATCTTTGAACAAGCACAAACTGGCAGCCACAGCAGCCCTTTGTAAATATAACTCTTAACAGAAACAGGTGACCTGCTGCCTCCACTGGCTGCTCCCCGGCCGCTAGGCGGCGCTCTGTAGACCAGTGTCGCTTCCGCTCCGTGTCCCAGCAGCAGCGGCCGCAGCAGAGCGCGCGCGGCGCAGCCTGTGGCCGGAGGGCGGAGAGAGCAGCGCGGGGAGGAGAGCAGCTCCATCTGCGGGAGCCACGGAGAGCATATGACAGGTACACAGACACACTGACCGGATCTGGTTTAATCACGCAGAACCTCATCACGACAAACCGGGACGCGAGGTCGTGCTGCACGTTTTCCGGCGCAAAGTCATTTTTCAGGCGTTTCTCCTGCACCGTTAATTCATTCCGTCGCACCGTCTGACATTGTCAGGTCTCTGTGCTCTCTCTCTCTCTCTCTCTCTGTCTGTCTCTCTCTCTGTCTGTCTCTCTCTCTCTCTCTCTCTCTCTCTCGGGAGAACAGCGATGTGAGCTTGTTTCAGATGAGACGTGCGGGTTATCATGTCGGGATTTTTTTAATCGATGACCTCTTCCAGTGTCTTCCACTGCAAGGAGACCACGACGTTGACTGTTCTCTGAAACGACCTGAGCTTTTTCACAGCAGAATGATTGAAAATAACATTTTAGGCTGTATGTGGACCTGTGAGCTCATCACAACGTAGGGATTCTCAGGAACATCTCTCATTGACGGACGGTCACATGTTGTGTCGTGTAACAGGTCTTCTGTCTTATCCTCTTAAACGTTTTATTATTATTATTATTATTATTATTATTATTATTATTATTATTATTATTATTATTATCATTATTAGCTGATAAAGTGATGCCTCCTTGCTGATTTATGGTACTCAGGTCTTGGCGTGACTGTTTTAGGTGACTCTGCTCTCTGCAGTAAATCATGACAGCATGCTGCTGTTGAATAGAACAGACTAGAATGTGTAACATGTTTGCATCTTTATCAAGATGTATCCTTTCAGTTTCTAGGAATCAGGATCAGGAGTGCCGGGCCTGAATATGGACTCCATTTCTCTGATGGGCGGTAGCCCTGCTACCACCAAAGCCTCCTTCTTGCCGAACGGGTTGAAGAACGGGTCTAGGGAGGGGCCCAGCAAGCCCACCGTGGGCATCATCGGCTCCGGGGACTTCTCCAAGTGTCTGGCCATCCGCCTGCTCCGCAGTGGCTTCCACGTGGTAGTGGGCAGTCGCCAGCCCAAGCGCGCAGCTGAGTTCTTTCCTCATGTGGTGGACGTGACCCACCATGAAGACGCGGTGGGGAAGGCCTCCGTGGTTTTCCTGGCCATCCGCAGAGAGCACTACCCTTCTCTGTGGGACATTAAGCACCTCCTGGCTGGCAAAGTCTTGATAGATGTCAGTAACAACAGGCGGGTGAACCAGTACCCTGAATCCAATGCAGAGTACCTTGCGTCCCTTTTCCCCGAGTCCACCGTGGTCAAAGGGTTTAACGTCATTTCGGCCTGGGCTATGCAGTCGGGCCCCAAAGATGCCAGTCGCCAGGTAAGACGTGAGATTGAGATGAGCGAAAATAAAGAAAGTCCTTAAAGTGATTTAAAGCAATAAGCAGGCCCAACAGCAGTCGAGTAGCCACTTATTAAATTAAGGAGCTCAGGAGGTCGTGATGGTTAGAGTTTTGTTGGCATTGCTTAGTTAGAACCTTGCCAAAGCTGTTGGCCTCCCACCCTGTAAACTGCTAGGATCAGCTGCATAAATGGAGTCAGCACCATGCATGCTCCCAGCAGTACAATCAGCAGAGCAATCAGAAAGCACAGGTCAGCAGCATGACTTTAAACTTTAACACCAAAACACATGCTGGCCTGTTAAACTTTTACATTTATATCATCTTTTAGCAGAGTCCTGTCATTTCTCTGTTAGGATGATAAAAGCAGTGCTAATAAGCTTTGTTTTACACTTGCTGTTCAGTATACTAAAAGGAGGTGAATGTTTGCTTTAAACAGGTCCTCCTGCTGCCCGCTGATGTCAGTGGCAGAGACTTCTGGGGATAATGTTGTCGCCTCATATCGCTGTAGTTCCAGTCAGGGTTTAAGGAATTGCTTTGTAGTAAAGGCAGGCAGCTTAACATGCTGTCACATTAAAGGCTCTACTCCGCTTTGCTTTAGAGACTTTTAATTCCCCAGAAGAGTGCAAAATAAGAAGTGAGACGCTTTTTAAGAGGTTATATTACAAAGCTATTAAAAGCTACAGTCTCCCGAGTGCTTTTCTTTCCCGGGTCTAATTTCTCAAATATGTACAGCGTGAATTAATTTGATTTCGTTGTTTGAGGATCCCATGAGAGCTTTTTTGTCTCCCAGCAGATTCCTCATTTCTGTGAAGTAAAAGCTATTGATGGTTTTTATCTGCTGTTATTTACCTGCATTTATTTCGCTGAAGGCACCCAGATTTACTTAACGCTCTCACCAAATGACCATGTTCCTGTAGAGACTTTGTGTCAGCGCCAAGAACAAATAAACGAATGAATGTGCCAGCATGTTATCCAGCTAAATAAAGAAAAGACAGAAGAGGTGAGAGAAAAGCTAAAGCATGTGTCTGTTTAAGCAGCAATGACAAAGCAATTACATAATCTGCATCCTGCTTTTGATTCATTTCACCTAGTCTTTAAAAATGAGGCAAAAGTGTTTTTTCTCCGTAATGCCAGTCCAGGTCAATGTGCTACATTTGTTGAACATTTAATAAATGTTTTTGTACTTGCATTAGCAGATATGTACATGGAAATGATTGGGCATCGGCACATAATTCCCATATCAGTACATCCCGAGTCTATAATTAGAAATTCTATCTTTACACAAGATCTAGAGAATGCCTTTGTTTCCAGAATCTCGGATTACTGCTATAGTCTGCTCACTGGTCACCTCAAGGATGATTACATAGCTGTATCTTATTTGAATTGCAGCAGCTAGAAGACGAAGAAAACTAAACCTCAGTATTAAGATCAGTGTAAGCTGTTTTAGGGTGCTGCTTAGCATCTAAGCAGGGAAAACAGATGAATGTTAGTCTTTAGGTGAGCTCTGACACATTACAGTCGTGTTCCAGTTCTGTTGATGCTGTTTATTCTAAGGCTTTCAAATGATTAAAATCAGTAATCACAATTAAGCAAGTTCTTTTGTGTGGAGGATTGTGATTAATTACATGTGTCTTCTTGCTCAGAGTTGGTGACGCAGGAGGTTGTATTCCATTTAAAAACAGTTCATTTTGTTATGGTCGTTGGAGTGTTTGGGTTAAGCTTTTTCTAAACGAGTTTATTACTTTAAGTCGTTAAAAATATTACTTTCATAACGTGAACCGATTTCCGTCACCAGCTTCTGGTGAAAGCAACCGTCTCTGCAGGTTTCATCTCCTCTGTGATTGTAGCCTTCTAACTCTCATACCACCACATTACATCAAGTACTGTAGCTTTCTACTGTGCTATTGCTTTTATTAGTTTCTCCCCCGCAAGCACTGGCCAATGCAGTCTGCTAAAAACAAAATTCTGTTATTGCTAAGATTACAGCATCGATACAGCATATACACCACGTGTGCTTTACTTTTAAATGATATTTCAGACTCGACGTACTGCAAGAATAAACTAATTCACAGCATGAAAAAATAGTAGCTGGTTTTATCACTATTTCAAAAGAAATAGAAAGATAAAAAAAACAAAAAAAAACATGCAATCAGCTGTGCTTCTGGGTGGAACTATGCATAGTTTTAAGGGTTAAGCTAAGGAAATGTTAAAACATTACTGGCATCAGTTATTTATTGCATTAACACATTATTGGTGTGTTATTAACAAAATCTGTATATTATCTACTCTAAAAGAATTCAAACCTAACAGACCTTTTCAGATTGCTCAGGACTGGTCAGATAGTAGTGGCTAGAATTATGACCGTTGACCATCTTTAAGACCAGATAGTAGCACTTATCATTTTCCTATCATTTGCTTATTTAGTTTTTTTTATTTTTTATATATTTTTTCTTTTCTTTATGTGAATGTAAAGGACTTTCAATAGCCTGTGTGTATGCTTTCTAAATAAATTGCTCTGGCCTGCTTTGTCCTTACTTTGCATCTGCAGCTCTAATAGTGGGTTCTGTTTTAATGTCCTGTTGCAGGTGTATGTCTGCAGTAACTCAGTAGAGGCGCGACAGCAGGTCATTGAGATGGCCCGACAGCTCAGTTTCGTTCCGGTGGACATGGGCAGCCTGTCCTCGGCCAAAGAGATTGAGAATATGCCCTTACGCCTTTTCTCAGACTGGAAGGGTCCTGTTCTGACTGCTGTCGCCCTGTCCATCTTCTTCTTCGCCTACTCTTTCGTCCGGGACATCATCCATCCTTACATGAAGAGCAGACAAAGCTTCTTTTATAAGATCCCCCTGGAAATGGTCAACAGAACACTGCCTGTGGTGGCTATAACCCTGCTGGCGCTTGTGTATTTAGCCGGGCAGTTCGCTGCTGCACACCAGCTTTTTTATGGGACCAAATATAGGCGCTTCCCTCATTGGTTGGAGGGCTGGCTGCAGAGCAGGAAGCAACTGGGCCTGCTGAGCTTCTTCTTCGCATGCGTTCACGTGCTGTACAGCCTCTGTCTGCCCATGAGGAGGTCTGAAAGATATCTGCTACTCAACATGGCCTACCAGCAGGTCTGTTGATATGCTTTGCCACTGTTTTTGTCTCTGTCTAAAATGCATATCAGTTTGCCAATGGAGGAATGACAGATAAAACATTCAAAAAAATAGTTTTGACAGAAAAAATCCCAATTTGTTAGTGACATCAGATGTTTGGAGTGCAGATTTTGCTCCCTAGTTTCCAACAAACAGCAGAACTCAGTAGTCACCCAATAGTGGCCCAAAAATTGTTTCAATGCAAACTGCTTTCACTGAGGTTGTATCGATTTACCACATGGTTTAGGGTACTATATGAATTACGATAAGCTATGAAAATGAGCAAAACGTCACCATTATGGACCAACATTTAGATAAGACTAGGGCTAGCATTCACAAAGCAGGGCCGATATTGGATCACATTCCTCAGTATTTAAAATAGTGTTGATAGTCTACTGATTCCAGAACAGCACTCCTACTCTTGTGGTCTTTTGCAAATACACAGAGTATTAAAGAAGGCAATGCGGCAAACATATCATGTTGCGGTACTTAAAGACATTTTCACAATATATGTGATATATAGCACCAAGTTCATGCACAGCACTACATTCAATCAAATCAACAGGACTAATTATA
This sequence comes from Megaleporinus macrocephalus, assembly GCA_021613375.1. NCBI lineage: Eukaryota > Metazoa > Chordata > Actinopteri > Characiformes > Anostomidae > Megaleporinus > Megaleporinus macrocephalus. The sequence continues at coordinate 31,675,790 of CM038705.1, forward strand.
TATTTCTTAAAATATATGCAGTCATTGTTTTTCAGCACACAATATGCACAGTATGTTCAGGGAGGCATATTTCTGACATTGTAACAAAAGAGCTAGCTCTAACAGTGGTTGCCTGCACCACAATAACAAGTCTGCATGACCTGAGTGAAGAGCTGGATTCAGTTTTAAGTGGTGTATTTTATTGGTGAGGTTTTTTTTATAGAAAACATTTGGACTGTTTGGGTGACTGTGGAGTTCTAGTAGTTGTTAGTTGTAACATTGACCTCATTGCTCCAGATCTAAACTAAGCTAAATTTGGTCATCAGATATGTTTCGACCGATCGGCTACATCTGGGCTGGAAATATGTGTAAATCTGAATTGTCACTGAACTGTTTCTTTAGTGCCACTATGTCAAAACACCCAACAAAATATTCCAATATGCATGTCTGACATGCTTTACTTTGATGTTTGATATTTTTGTTTATCTGTATTTTTAAATATTTTTTTAAATCTGGCATGTTATTAATTACATGTAATTGATGTGGGTCAATTGAAGCTTTATTTTTATCTGACTAGATATAACTACAGCCTTGTACACAGGGGGATCACCAGAGATTCATGGATGGGTGGGCAAGGTTTGGACTCAGAGGGTCTGGGGGTGTGGCCCCACTGCAAATGTTTTTAATGATCTATTTGGTCCAATTAACACAAAGTATATCTGTTTCCTTGTATATTGTATTTAGCACAGCGATAGTATGACTTGTGTCTATCCACTTACAACAGGCCCAAAAAGTTACTCTCCTGTAGATTCACTGTGGCTTCTTATTATGTTATTCAAATACACAGATTATGGATCAATTCAGTCTTAATTGGTACAGTCAGAGTGAGTGTGCTTTTGCTCTGCATGTAAATATTATATTTTCTCAGTTAGGTTCAATTACATTTAGTGTTAGTTTCAACTAAAAGCTTAAACTTCTGCCCTGTAAATTTCCTTCAGCTTCTTTCTCTCACTGTCTTTACCTGTGTTTACTAATACATTATTTTATTAAACTTTATTAAGCTTTACAAAAAAATAATAAGATATTTATATGTTTATAAAATATGTTATCTGTGCTGTTCTAACAATTTCTGAAGTTCTGAAGCCCCCAAAACTGGCCAAGTAATGCCCATGCTTGTACATAAGCTCTGTTATTTCTGTACCTGTCTGTTTACCAGAAGAGGGTACATTGATTTTACTTGAATTTGATATATAAATAGTTCCCATATTAATGGAATATCTTACATAAGCACAATTTTGTCATATGTAATTTGTAATATATAACATTCAAGCTATATACTCATATGCTAATACGTTGATAAGATTTGCCTTTTCATCCTCAGCACTGAAAAGGAAAAAGGCATGCTTTGTTTTTGTTGAAATCTGGCAGTGTGCCTGCGCCCAGTCTGAAGTCTCATGTGACAGCCTCCCTCTTTCTCTGCTCTTAGCCATCCTCGGGACATGAGATCAGACTGACCTCACTTTTAAGGCTGATGGTTACATTAAACACTGCAGGCACTCCTTGTTTCTGTGTAGTTGTGCCATCAGATCTGAGCTGTCTTGTCCTCCGATTGCTGCAGTAACATTTAGCAGTTCCTGTAATCAACTCAGATGAAGCTCCATGCTCTGCAAAATATACCATCGTCTTAAATCAGTTTAATTAGAGTTGCCAGTGGCCTCTAATTATAGATCTACATAAATGAACACATGTGGGTTCTACTGAGGACTAGACAAAAAGTACTAAAGGACTAAGGGCTATGGCTCTTTCTCTCTCCCCCTCTCTAGGTTCATGCTAACATTGAAAACTCATGGAATGAAGAGGAGGTGTGGAGAGTGGAGATGTACGTGTCTTTTGGTATTATGAGTCTTGGACTTCTCTCTCTCTTGGCAGTCACATCCATTCCCTCAGTAAACAGCGCCCTCAACTGGAGAGAGTTCAGCTTTATCCAGGTCAGAGAATTTGCAGCCTGCTTGTTCCTCAATTGTACTGCCTGTACAGTCTATATATTGTATTTACTTTAGAGAGTATATGGTATTTATGGTTCTGGATACAGAGCTGACTGTTTATTTTGGTTTTATATATAAGAACTAGGTAGAAGAACATTATTATTATTTAAAAAAACATACAGATATGTTAACTTACAGATGTGTTACTATGCAGTGCTCTTAACAAACGTTATTTTAAAACCATCATATAAAAGTTACATAACTCAGCCCTCCGCACATAGTTTTTCGTGGAGAGCATTATTATTATTTATGCTAGAGGAATTGTGTGGGATCGCAAAATAGCTGCAGGGCTAAATCGGCAATAGTGTCCATTTAGTTCCCACAACAGGTCCATCAAAATAATGTCAAGCTCTGATTTTCTGATTTTGAATTATTCAGTTGTGCTGCAGTTTTTTTTTACCTGCTTAATGTTCAAACCAGTTGTGCTCAAACTCTTTGTAGATTATGTTTTGGTATGAGCTTTCTTTAATGATTCATCCATCCTCCATGTTTGTCCTTGTCCTGTGTTTCTAAATGAAAAGTGCCTGTAAGCTTATTTATTGTTGAATTGTGGATTGTGGATTTTCTTTTCTCCATTGTAGTCTACTCTTGGCTATATTGCTCTGCTTATTGCTACATTCCACGCACTGCTGTTTGGCTGGAAGCGGGCATTTGAAGAGGAGGCCTATCGTTTCTACTTGCCGCCTTGCTTCGTGGTGGCTCTGGTGCTGCCTGTAACAGTGATCGTGGGGAAAGGTGTGCTGCTGCTGCCCTGCGTGGCCTGGAGGCTGAAGAGAATCCGCCGCGGCTGTGAGAGCAGCCAGCGCCTCGCTGACCACGAGAGGGCTGCTGCTCATGTGTCCCCAGAAAGAGTGACCATCATGTAACTGTATCTACCCGTGACTCAGCAGCATGACAAAATGAGCCTATTCTGCAGTGCCCTGTCCTCTCTATGACCCCTGCTATGACCAGCCATTAGAAGCCACTGTCTGCAGTTGTTTTTATATAGTTTAACATCATGGTTGCTACAGGGCAGGTCACAAGATGTTGTTTGTAGAAGTACATTAAGGAGTGAGCTTCCACTGTTTCAAAGCTTTGTTTTGTCATGTGACTTTTAAATTTTAAGTGATCTGTCTTTAGAGCTGGCCTTCTGTCCATAGGCATTATGATAGCCCCCTACAGCACAGTGAGTTCATTTTAAACTGGGTTTGCATGTGATAAGTTTTCTTGTGCAGTATGTTGAAGCCTCTGGCTAAAACTTTAATCTACATATTATCCATATGCATCTATGGCCACAGACACTCACAAGCAGTTATTCCAACTTCATACAATACTATAGCAATCAATATCAGTATAAGACATTAAATGCACAAGTTGCTTTCCATAATTTTGTTATCCTTTAGTTATTTTAGAGATACACATTGTTGTAGGTTAATTTGTGGCCAGGTTGCTGGGCAGGTAGAATGTATTTGTCAAAAGCTTCCCAGCTGCATCTTCTGAGCAATACCAGCTAGCAAAACCTCAAACCATCCTACAGCCTCAACAATCTTCCACAAAGGATCACCAGCCTGCAGAACTGATAACAAGACATTTAGTTTATTTTTGTGTGACTAAATGTAAATGTATTACACATTTCTGTGTACCCCTAATGTGCTGTTGCTACAGGTGTCCTGTGTAAATATCTGTTATGTTTAGCATCTGAAAATCCCACGAATGAAGAGATCACAGTGCTTTGCTAGAAATAAGAAAACTCATATTAATCTCTTCTCATGCTTGATGCTACCAGAAATACCAGTGGTATAGTATAAAATCGGAAAGTGGGTTAGTACGCTAACATTTGGGTCCACTTACAGCAGCACTGAGGTGTGCAGGTCAGGTAATTTGATTAAATAGAATTCAGTTTGTGGATAATATAATCTAAATTTATGATATATACCCATTGGGACAGCCTCATCTGTTGTTTACTGTGGCTGTGGCATTTATTTTATCAATTGTGCCTAAGCACAAAATAAAAGATCCTAAAATCTGTATAAAATCATGTATTTGAAGTAATTTACATGTCATTTATTTAGTGATTGAGACTTACGTGTTTACGTTTGTCTTCCACTTTAACCATAAGGTGTATGTAAGCATTGATAGCATTGTTGTCACTACTGGTACAGTGCTGTAATTGGAAATGTCCAACAGATGGTGCTCTTGCTTTTTCACAAAGTCGGCACCAATGTGTTCAGTAGGCCTGCAGGATATATGGATCCTTCCCAAGTGAGCCAGTTTAATAAAAACAGAGGTGTGACAATATAAATTCATTATAAAAAAAAAGAATCACCAGTGACAGTGACTTTTTTTATTATTTTGAAGGTTATTTCCAAAGTAGTAGTAAATGAAAGAGACAGCTAATATTTCATAGGATACATGTGTACACTGTAGTTACAATAAACAGTTATATGCAAAGTGTAACGCTGAGGAAAACTGGAGAGGCGGGTAGATGTGCAAATGTGTTTTAATTGAGTCCATAGTAAAACCAAAACAGAAACAAGATAACAAAATAACCAGAGGCAGAGGGAATAGAATGAAAAGAGAAAACAGAGCAAACAGGAGAACATCAAACTAATAAACACTATAAACACACACTACAAAGCACAGGACACAAGGCACAATGCTCGACAAGGAAAAAAACAGAGGGTTTAAGAAGTACACAGGAAAAATAGGGAACACCTGGGACTGGGTTGAGAGGGGCGTAACAAGAGGGCAGAAACAAGGAAAAGCACCCGACCAAAACAAACACAAGAACATGGAACATGACAGTGTAAACGAAGACATGGACAGACAGGAGAAAGGCTGAGCGTGACACAAAGAGTAAATCCACTTCAGTAATCTCGGTCATTTCTTTACAATGGTGGTGATAGGAACCACACGTGGACATGCCTGCAACACTAATATCGCCATTTATTTTTCTCAAAACCGGCAGTGGACCTACTCGTCTTCTGAGTTTTAAAACGTAATGTTGATTACGGCAAAAACGGCATAAATCTAATTACATGCATTTTCTCAAAGGACTATTTTGCATTACAGTACCCTACATGTACCCCCACCATGAATGAAATCAAATTTATTAAAATCCACTTTCAGCCAAAACGTTATCAGAAAACTATCACAAATCATTAGTCATCAGGCTAAGTATTTATAGCCATTTAATTTTGTATTTATTATTAGATTTTTTTTTAATTTAACCTTTATTTCACTAGGCAAGTCATTAAGAACAACTTGTCTACAATGGCAACCTGGCAAAAGGCAAAGCCTTTTAATACACAACAAAGCTAAATACAACAAAGAACAACAAAAACAACAAAACAGGACACTACTTTCATGTAATTCATTTATTTACACACACACACACACACATATATATATATATATATATATATATATATATATATATATATATATATATATATATATATATATATATATATATCACCACAAAGCTCCTGTTTCTCTAGAGTGGAGCTTTTCACACCTAACCACTCTGAATAATTTTGTTTACATTTTAGCCATTGAATTGTGTAGAATTCTTGAAAAATCAGTGGAGTGCAGTTTCCTGTTTTGTTAATTTTCTAAGTAAAAAGAAGTTAATACATTCTCCGCAGGGAAGACATTTAAATGAACCATTAGCCATATTTTTGCTAATGTGGCTAATGGTTCATCGTTTCTGTTTATTTAAAAACTAGACCACACAATGTGTCATAACATTTACACAGGCCACATTACAACATGCAGATATAAAGATATATAGATAGAGATATATTACTTTAGATATATATTCTTTTCAGAGGATGTGTTAATTTACTTTTAACAAATCCAGATGATATTGCAAAATTTGCCTCAAAATTTGCTGCTCTGCTCATATTTTCATGCAGCTGAAAACTCTGCTAGAGTGGACATAGTAATTAGAGACACCAGATATGGTTTAAGTTAATTTCTGAAGTAGCAGTGTCAAGGTTTTTTGTAGCCTTATGAGAAAACCAGGTTTATAGTTTTCAGCCAACTTTTTCAGCAGGCAGCCTTTAGGAGCCTCCATGTGAGGACGGGTGCATGTCGCTACAGACGTTTGCATTGATTGGACCTCAGGCCTCTGCAAGTGCCACTTCTCCACATAACATTTGCCACTTAATTGCTCTACAAATCACAGTGACTGCGGGCCAAAGAGACACGCGCCGTGTGGAGATGGGACTGGTCACCATGGCTACAAATATGCTTCCTGCCACCGCTGAACGACAGAGAGAGATTAGTCTTAATTAATGCTAATGATCAACAAACAAGGAGGAATGGTCTGCCTGTTATCCTCTGCCACAGGTTTCTACACCAGGCGATAATGGCCAGGCAATAAAACCCATGCCTACTTAACACTGGATTCATTCATCAGAGCGGACCAAAACAGACCTATAAAATTAAGTAGTGGGGAAAAAAAACTAAGAGGGTGTCAAGGAAGGAGTTTATAGTAGGTGGCCAGTTTATACTCATGAACAGCCCCTTTAGCACTCCTATAATGCACTTTCTAATTTATATTTTCCAGGTCATGCTATTTCTGAGGTCCATTAGATGACAAATTCTTGTTGCATAACTTGCCTCTGCCAGGTTTTTCCTATGTGCATATTAGAAAAAGGACATCCTCTGTGGCCTGTACTATGAACCCTCTTCAGTTTTGAGAAGCATAATGTCTGCGGTCTGAAGAGGCTGCAGAAATGTATGTTTTCTTTGTCTGAGTACTCGCTATTCACACGGATGTCTGCGGCTTAGACGCTTAGGTTTTGTCTTGATTTGTGCAGAGAGCTTTTTCTCACTCGAGCAGCTGTGGGTGGTCAGATTCTATTCTGGACAGTCCCTCTCTTCCTCTCCATCGATTGCTGGCTTTTCTACTCCTCTCACCCACTACCCACAGAGTGTGCATGTGCTTGTGTGTGTGTGTTAGAGAGAGGTCATGTTTTTGTTTCTGGATTTGTTTTGTGAAATCTTGTGAAATTACAACACTCCATTTTTATCTTTAGAGATGACAGTATCTACAGTATTTCAGAATTGTGTTGAACAGTGGTTCCCAACCCAGACCCTGGAGTACCCTCTGCCCAGCACATCGTAGTGTATTTGTTGATCCACACACAACTAGTCAGCCAATTAACAAGACCTTCCTGAGTTGATGTGGGTGACTGCAGGATTGGGATTCTATGATGGGGAGGGTATGCTAAAAGGACCCAGCATGATGATCATAATGATTTATAATGTGATCACACTATCAAGATCATAATAAGGAGGGTATGCTTATAAATGCTGTTGTAATAAAATTAATTTCTCCAGAATTGTAATTCTGCTGCACGGTTAGTGTTTTCTATCAAACCATTCATCAAAGAATGTTCATATATATATTTAATTATATAAAAATGCCCTTTTCATATGACTGCAACAAAATGCTTCAGGATCCAGAAATCACATTGAGAGGCTTCAGGAAGGTTTTTTTTACTAATGCAATATCCAGTAATTAAAGAAGGAATCCATTAGTTTATATGATATATCTACTTAAATCAATCATTGTAAACAAGATCAATGAGAGTTGCTTTATGCGTAATGTTGATAATAATAAATACAGGGAAATTTGAAAAACCGGTGAAATTTCACTTTAAGTTTCCCAAAGAACATCTAACAATCCAAAAGACCTCAATTTCTGTCTATTTCTCTCTCTCTCTCTCTCTCTCTCTCTCTCTCTCTCTCTCTCTCTCTCTCTCTCTCTCTCTCTCACTTGTCAAAGTGTGGGCGATCCTATGCCATCCTGGCCTTTCTCCTTCTCCTATCATTTGCTCTGCTATAATAACATTTTCAGCAGCAGCCTACACGCACAGAGTGGGACCGCCCTGTCGTCTTTTCTGTTTGATAGCTAAATCTGTGGTGTTCCCTTCTTTCTGTGTGTCCACACGCGTTATCATTTCAGGACTCCGCGATTCACACCTCTCTCTCCAAGACAGAGTGATGTTTAATGTGCACTTTTACTAAACTCTGTAAGCATTAGTCTGGATATGAGTGATGTTAATTAGACTTAATTAGACAAGGAGGGTGTAAACCAGTGGTTCTCAGTTCTGTCCCTGTGGGCTTCATTCACAGCATCCTTTTTTTTTTTACTTTCTTTTTTTTTTAATCCTGCTCTAACACGATTCAACTTCTCAAGTAATTACCAGTGACTGGAGACAGGCCTATTAGAAGGTCACGAAATTCACGTTTCCATGTGTTGCCACCTGTCAGCTCCGCGACAAATCAAGTTGCAGTGCCATGGGTTTGGCTGTGGCTCTGAAATCGCAGAGTGACGTCCTTCCAGGAGCTTCTGTTCCGGTTAACCCAGTCCTCATTCCTTTGCCTCAGCTCCCTCCTGTGCGAGCTAGATGATGGATGTCCGAGCGTCGGGCATTCTGACACAGAATGATGCACTTACGTGGACGTTCTGCTTTGTCCTAGATAAAATTAAAAGAAAATTGCTCTGCTAACATTTATGTGCAGATCCATCTTCATCATGAAAGCCATCAGGAAGCCAGCATCCAAGTCCTGAAGCGCTGCCAATAAAACCAATCAGAGCGTGGCCAGGCCCTGGGGCCGCAGCAGAAGAGTGGAGCGAGAGGGAGGGCGAGGGAAGGAGCGAGGCAGAGAGACTTAAGGAAAGAAGACGCATAAGCAGCCTGTTCTGACTGTTTTTTTTTTTTAATAGGTGTGCAACAAGCAAGCCAGCATGACAAGGGGTTACAGAAAGACAGACAGATAGATAGACATGTAAATAGACAGCCTGTAACATTAAACTGAAATATTGACTAATAACAACATAGTAACTAAACTTGGCAGTTAACACCTGTTTAAACTCCTTTAAACAGGTGTGTTTGTGTAGGATAATAAATTGTGGGGCCGCAGTTGTCCACCACCGATATAGTAGAACTAATTCTGGTTCCCTAAAGCAGTGATTCTCATATTGACCACCAGAGAACACGGAACGCCCCATGTTTTTGTCCCAGAGTGTGGTGAGTTGGGACCAAGTAACAATGGGGAGTGTATGGGGGTCACTGAGGACCAATTTGAGAACCATTGCCTTAAAGCACATGTCAAGAATAATCTTCTTCTGCAAGTTACACATGTGAGTGTTAGTAAACATTTTAAAAATAAAGTGTAAAGAATGTAAAGGCTTTTTATATAAGGTGTTATTTTTCAGTGTATAAATATTTGGTCTGACAGGTTGAGGTATAGTAGCTCACTGAGAGGCTGTATTGTTGAGCCAGATTGAAGACCCAGTAATGCTTCTTGGAGCGCCTTAATGAAGTGAGATAGTTCCTAAATGTGTTTCTGAATCTTGCACCGTTCAGAAGACCGACATGACATGTTTAGAAAAGAAAAGAATGCAAACAGTTTATTCACTGTGCAGCTATTAACTGAAGAGTGGAAGCTTTGTGAAGGCCCTTGCCTAGAATCAGACAAGGATGTGAAAGGAGGGGATTCGCCACGGGTGTGAGTGACACAGGGAGGAGTGGGAGGGAGGCAGCTGTGCCGAGCCGTCTGCCCATGACTGAGTGTGCCTGCTTGGTCAGCCAGCTTCTCTAATTAAGATTTGATTAAGATTATCGTGCCCTTCACGGAAACTGACCAGAACACACTTTTGATGCACTTCCTCCGCGCCCTCTTCCTGTCAAGGCCGCGTCCTCTTTTAATGCCACTGTATCGGCGCGTGTTGAGGAAGTGCTGTGCAGCTGTGGGTCATGTTAAGAGATTAGCTGAAAAAAAATGTTCTTTAATGTATGCTGCACTGGACACACCAACCCCTGCAGGGAGTTTCTTTATTTTTATGACCTTTTCCTCTTAAAATAATAGTGAACAAGATTAAAATAACAAAATAATAATAATAAGTAAGAAATTATGGAGGCACAAGGTTCCCTCCTTTGCCTCAATACAGCTTTGCACACTATTGACCTTTTTCTTTTTTGTAGATAGGATTGATCTTTTTTCTCATTGTTAATATTTTAACACACAATTTCAATTGAAAAATGTTTTTATGCAAATACATCAAATTAAAATCATTTGTATTTAAGCACAAATCTACAGATCATAATGTTTTTAGAATTATTTTAATATACATATTATTTTAGGCGTGTGCTAACATATTGTTCAGAATGTAATAGACAGATGACAAGTTCATATGATATCAACATGGCTATAAACAGTTATATATAGTATGTGGGCATCCTTTTAAAGAGTGTTAGATGTTCCCTTTCTAAAAGCTGCCCCGGCCAACTGTAAGTGCTGTTAGGCTAGAACTGTAAAAAACTTGTTGACACCTGGTCATTTTCTGAATTTAGTCTGGATGAAGTCAAGCCACACAAAAATACAAGTATAAACACACACAAGACCCGTTTACAAAACAGATACAAATCCAGCCACTCAAACTGCTGCAGGAGGCGGTCTGAGGCGTAATTGAGCTACATGTTGTAGCAATGTAAAGGCATCTGTCTCTCCAAGAGGTATTCAACAACCAAAACCCTTCATAGTTCAACCGAAACTGCTTCCTAACCAGAATATCACTGGGCACATGATTTGTGCCGGCGAGAAAGATCCTGCAGGGAGCACCCACATACAGGGACAGGACAAAACAAAATCCTTAGCAGCAATGTGCACAGGCACAACTGTGTAAAACAAATTATAGACAATAGAAGCTAAACAGGAAAAGAACTATTGGTAATTGGTTTGTCCAAATGAAGTGGGAATGTCTAGGAGCGAAAATAGCTGTGGTCACACTGAACATGAGTAAAATCTGCCTGGCGAAAAAGCTACTTCACTTGGACTGGACAGGACATGAGATTGCAAAAATATGAATTAACTTCCAATAGCATTTTAAATGTTGTTTCCTGATGAGTTTATCTAGGTTAACTTTAACCCCACAAAAGAACTCTTGCTTAAGCGTAGTTTAAAACAAATTACACTGGACTCTGGAGCAGTGGTAAAGCATTCTCTGAAGTGATGCATCACACTTCACCATATGGCAGTCTGACGGATGTAAAAGCGGTTGGCGGATGTCGGGAGAATGCTATCTGCTCCAATGCATAGTACTAGCTATAAAGTTTGTAATGGTATGGGGCTGTATTTCATGGTTTGAGCCCGGCCCTTTAATTCAACTTTCAACTTTGTGTGAACAGTTTGGGGAAGGTTCTTTCCTGCTTCAAATTGACAACGCCCCCGTGCACAAAGCCAGGTCCAAAAAGACATGATTTGTTGAATCTGACTGGCCTGCATAGAACCCTGACCTCAACCCCATCAAACACTTTTGGAATTAATTGGAATGCTGGCTGTGAGCCAGGCCTCATCACCCTGCATCAGTACCTGACCTCACTGACCTCAAGTAAATCACTGCAGCTATATTCCAAAATGTAGTGCAAAGCCTTCCCAGAAGAGCGGAAGCTGTTTTAAAAGCAGAGTGAGCACAGACCCTTTTTTAACGATAACATACTTTTGGTTATCGTGTGTGTGCAGAGTAAATATGCAGAAAAAGGGCAGTAACATCAGGACCGCCTGTTCTGTCCCCAATGTCACCCATGGGGTGAGGTGATTGAATCAATAGCCATGCATTCAGTGGCTATTCTTTGTGTGCATGTGATAGAGCAAGATAATCTCTGGTATAAATCACACTACAGCATTATCTGTTTCATCAAGGAACATTATGGGCCCGCCTCCGGACCAATCAATCACAGCTGTCCCGCTAGCCCATCCAGCCCTACCTCCCCGCCCTCCTTTAAGGAGTTATCTCCCTGTGACGGCCAGGTGGCCTTCTTTCACTTTCAGTCAAATTTGTCCTTATAGCTAGGGACACTCTAACTCTGGTTGTTGCACCCCAGGATTTAAAATAAGGAAATTCCTATGTTCTTTGCAAGTGTTTGGTTTTTTTTTTCTGCCCACTTTTGGCTGACGTTGTGAGAAATTTTACTGCTACAAATGAGCCTGAAATACTTCCTCCATAAAATGTGGGCTTGGTGTGCATGGTCTAGATTTTCTATAATGCAAAGACAACATTGTAATTTGCATCATGTTGTGGTTGATGTGTTGCAGTGGAGATAAGAATGCCAGGCAGAGTTTTTCATGGGCCGGAGTTGTAGTATCTCAATTTCCATTTGAAGTATGGAGCCCATTGAGTGGAGGCGGCATTTGAGGCATCTTAAAGAAAATACGACTCTTGTTTTTATTGGAACCTAACAGAGTTTGAAAGTAGAGAAATACTTGCATGCAATATATTGGAACCCCTGGCAAAAAGCTCCATCAAATCACACACCGTAGGCCCGGTTCATTTGTCAGAGTAAAAGCTGGTGGGGTAATGCACAGGAAATGCTATACAGCAAAGTTCCATTTGAATTGTGGGCCGTCTAAGAGCTGTTTTAAATCAATTAGTCATTTTGCACAAAACGTAATGAGCAGATTAAAAACAGATGATTGCATGACAGCTTACCTAAACTAGTTGCGCCTCGCATTTTTGATTGATTTGAATACCAATGGACACCAGCTTTATGCAGACACAGTTGTGGATATGTTGAGTCCTGTCATGCATTGTAAACTGGCAACCATTTCTGCCAAATAATGAGCTTTATTCCTTCCTGTCGGTATAAACCTGCTTTCAGCTTTATCCTTTTAGCTGCTGGAGAAAATCGTCTTACAAAGCCAGCAAGTCATATATCTGCCTATCTCAGAGCAGGCTTCCTTTTCTTGTCCTGAGAGATAAGGCACAGTATCTCTTTTTTATTTTAATTGAGGTGTGCTCCATTCAGCTTCCGATTCAATTCAGTATTTAGTGGACAATTTTGCCAAGACATGTTCCACCACCTGTTTGCAAACAGTTTATGTAGTATTTTGGAGAATGGAGAGTGTTCCAATAACTTTCTTATATCATTGCATCTTCTATAACGTAGTGTGAACATAACAAATCCAACTCATTGTTCTCTGTTTCAAGCTAAAAGTACACCAGATCTAGAACTCACTGCATAACTCATGACAGCTTGACTCACTGAAAATCACATGTGTTTAGTCCATCTATTGTCCTGGACCACAAAGTAAGGCTTGGACAGCAAATAAAAGCATATATTGTCTATCCAGCAATCACAGTGTGGCCTGGGAATAGCACTTTATTGGGTGCACGATGAAAAAAGAATCCAGAGTTTAGCCCATATTACATCACCAGCTAGGCTGATTTTAGCCAGAAAGTTGCAACACTGCCACTTTACTTAGTTTAAAGCTGGAGGAAGAGTTGGAAGACGTGACACTCTTTTCAAATTCAGAAAAATGCAACACTGTTTGGAAGATGCAATGCTCTACCAATCTTTAGTAAGCTGATGTTTTGAGGCTCTGTTTTAAGTGCTTAAATGTACTAGAAATTCTTCATATGCTGAGTCAGAAGATGATTTAAATCTCTAAAGAATATGGTTCAAAAGTGAATGTTTATGGAGTGAATAAATTTTTATTAAGTGATTTATGCATCTAAACCTAATAGCATTGTGTAAATGCATGGAGAGTTTTCAAACCCAGTACCTCCTGCATCCAGAGAGGGCAGCGGAGTACAGAGCATCAGGAGCAGCAGTCAATCGCACAATCATCTGTTCTTCTGTAGCGTGCTTTAGTCAGGACCTGAACACTTCATCACCAGCAGACTGTCTACTCAGTGACAGGCAACCAAACAATCTACTACATTTCACCAGCTTGTTATTTTCCGTTTTATTGAATGCCCTGCAGTAGGTACTGTCTGAGTGGGATTAAATAAGATTGTTGTCTTAAAATGTCATGTGAGATCATGTTTGTGTTTTCCTGTGCCACTGTGTCACTTTGACAGGAACAGCAGACATTAGGACAGGCTTTTAATGTCTATCATCCTTCAGAGATCTAGTGAGAGAGAGAGAGATAATGTGTTTCAAATCCATTTTGGCACAAGAAAGTCTGAGACCACCCTTTATTTATTTACTTTCCAGTCAAAATGGCCATTAAGTACAAGTTATTAATTTTTCAAAAGATTTGTCTGAGGAGATATATATTATTCAAATATATAAACAGTAATAAAAGCAACATTATGTGACAATTGTACCGTACAGTATGATGCACTGACTCAAAATAGGGGAATGGAGTCTCTGTCGTTGCCAATCCAGGCCCGGAATGCCTGTTACTGCACTATGTAACTTTGGAGGAGTGGGCACAAGACCTCTTAAAAGAACTGCATAACCCTTTACAGCTCCACACCACACACCAGCTATGGGTCTTCAGCTAGCTGTAAGGAGAAGCTAGTTCTGTATCCCCAGCATGGACTGCTGCGGTAAAAACCTCAAATAAGGTTAGCAATGAAATGCTTTATAATGCTTAATAACTGAGCAACTCATACAGGGCTGTAAACATTTTTAAATGTTTTGACATCAGCTGTAGTGATCTTTCTCATGGTTAATGGAAAAACAAGGAAAATCCAACAGCAGAGTGTACATACTCGCAAATGTTGTTTAAGAAATATTGCAATCTAGGCTGTAACCTTATTTAGTTTTATAGTTTTTCAGGATGCCAAAAGTCATTAAATTTCATCTCATTTCAGGCTCATGTGCAAAGAAAAATATTCATGTCACACTTAGAAGTTTGGTCTTTGTCAATCTAATGCCAAGTAAGCTTAAAAAGCTCTCTATATGATATATATCATGTAGTCAACAACTTTATATTTAATTACACACATACTCCACATTTAAACAAATAGCAAACACTGTAGCTGAGAGGGGTTAAAGCAGTATTTCAACAAAACTAAAACTTTGTCTTGCTTTTTTGTTATGTTAGTGTTAAGTCATATTTGTTCAAAATTCAGTAATGTTACTTGCTGGCATATACTTTCACTTCTGATGTTGTCTTTACCTGTTCTGTTTCCTCTTCAGCTTGTCAACAAGTGCCTGCATTCAGCTGTCCATGAGGGTTGCTGAAAAGGCAATTTGTATTTACGGCAGTGGTGTGAAAAAGTGAATTCCACTACGCAACTGTAGGGGGTACCCAAAAGCAAAAAATACCAATGGTGCTGTGAGGCTTTTATCTTTGAGAGATTCCTAAAAAAGTCTGAAAAATCCACAGGTGTTTATGTCTATCCTTCTACTGTGATAAGACACTGTGACAGTTCATCATTATAAATTGGAAAGGACGTATAGCCATCAAGGCCTTGAGAAATGGAAATCAAACAAAGAAGCTACTGGTGTTCTCGAAAAATTGGACTTGTGAAATGTTTTAAAAACATATTAAACTGGTGGTTTAATCCAGTGAAGGCCAAGTGCTTTATGAACACGGACTGGCCAAGGCTTGCTACTTTGTTAACAGCTGAAGAAAAACCTTTTTTAGGCAGGGATTCTGAGGATTTTAGGTATTTCAGCCTCTACAATGCATAATAATCAAAGAATTGAGGGCATATGGAAAAAAATAGAAGAAAACCACTTTTTAAAATAAACGTTTATGTCCTTGGACCGTTGAGATGGCACTACATTAAAAACAAGCCTGCTTCTGTGATGGATATCACGGTATGTGAACAGGAACGCATTCAAAAAATGCTGTTAATTAACACCGTCTGTTGCTGCATCCACAAATGCATGTTGAGACATATGCAGTGGTAGTCACATGTCAACAGCTTGCAGGAATACTCCTCAGGATTCATGCCTGTCTGAAATTGACTGATGTTGAGTGTAAATGTGATCTGACGAGTTGACAGTTCAGATTATTTATGGAGATAATGGACGTTGTGTTCGCTGAGCCAAAGAAAAAAAAATCCAGATTGTTACCAGTGTAAAGTTTAAATGCAAGTGTCTGTCATGGTATAAGGTGGTATTAGTGGATAACCTACATGTCTGTGAAAGCACCATTAACGTAGAGCACAGTTTGTAGAATCATATGCTGTCTTCTAGACTTCTTTTTCAGGGCATCCATGCTTATTTTAACGTCATTAATAAACATTGTGCACTTGTTATAACAGCATGTTCGCATATAATCAGAAACAGTTGGTACTTGGCCTATATGATATTACCTTTAAAATTGGTTTCAGCATATACTGCTTATCCCAAAAACATTTCAGAATTTGAGCTAAATTCTGGCCAATGTACATTTATCCATCCATCCATTATCTTCTGCTTTATCCCACTAGTCAGGGTCACTGGGGGGGCTGAAGCCAATCCCAGCATCATCGGGCGAAGGCGGGGTACACCATGAACAGTTCCCCAGTCCATGGCATGGCCAACATTCACTCACTTTAGAGTGACTGATCAACCTAACATGCATGGTTTGGACGTGTGGGAGAAAACTGGAGTACCAGGGGGAAACCAACTCAAGCACGGGGAGAACATGCAGACTCCACACAGATCGGCCTGGACCGAGAACCCAGATCAGCTTGCTGTGAGGCGGCAGTTCTAACCACTACACCACTGTGCCGCCTATCCAACGTACATTTAATGTAGTTAAATTAAATGTACTAATTAATACCAAGCATAATAGATGGCATATGGTGTAAAGGTGATGAAGGCTAAGAGTGATGAAGACTGGAGAGGCAGATACATGCGCTAATGATCTTTATTGAAAACAATAAAGTAACAAAGGAAACATAGACAGACAGAGCACAAGGTAAGAGAGTAGGTGACAGAACAGTAAACAGTTAACAATACTCAACAAAGACAAGGAGCAAACAGAGGATTAAAACATTAAAACAAAAGAACAAGGAACAAATGGGACAGGGAGGAGACACCGACTAGAAACAGGTGAAGGGCATAGACAAAGAGGAGCACATGTCCAAAACAGTAGCACATGGATAGGAAAGTTGTAAACAAAGGATGTAAGCAGGCAGGAAAAGGCAGGGCGTGACAGTACCCGCCCTTAAAACCCAACTCTGGAGTCACGAAAACAAACATGTCCCAGGAGCCCACTTAAGGGAGAGGCCAGGGAAAAGACTAAACAGAAACCGAACAGGCATTTGGACGACGAGCTGGACAGGCAAAGATAGAGAAGACTGGATGGAGGACTGTACTGGAAATGGAATGAAACATTGCACGAGGGACTGGACAGGTGACAAAACAGGAGACTGGACCTGGAATGAGACCGGGGATACAATAGAAGACTAAACATGTGACTAGACATGAGAAGACACAAGACTGGACAGGGGACTGGACAAAAGACTGAAGAGAGGACATGGTATGAGACATGAGACTGGACAGGGGACTGGACAAAGGGCAGAACAGGAGACTGGAACAACAAAGACAGAGGGAAAGGAACAGGCACAGTTAGTGGAACAGGGACAGACACGCTAACCGGAATGGGGATAGAAAAACCTAAAGAGATGGGGACAGGAACAAGGACAGTGACAGGGACTGAGACATACACAGCGACAGGAACACACAAAACCGAGGACAGAAGACAGGACAGTCATAACAGGGCGAGGAATAGGAGAAGGAACAGGGGAAGAGACAGTAGTGAAGACCAAAACATTAGACATAACAGGAGCAGTCCGGGGAACAGTAAAGGGAGTGGCCGGGGGAACATTCACAGGAGAGACCTGGGGCACAGGAACAGGAGTAGACCAGCTTACTGGAACAGCTCGGGGAAGCAGAACAGGAGTGGCCAGGATACAGAAATAGCCCCGGGCACTGGTACAGGAACATCCCGGGACACAGGACTAGCCCCGACCAGCCCCCGTACAGGAACATCCCGGGACACAGGAACAGCCAAGGGCACAAGAAGAGCATGGGGTGTAGAAAGAGGAGTGACAGGACATGTGGAGTTGTCCCTGAGATCGACAGGGCCTGCAGTGACGTCCTCGGAGGCAGGCAGACCTGCAGCGAGGTTCGCTGGAGCAGGAAGGGCAGTTGGTGCGGCCTTCTCCCTGCTTGTGGTCTCCAGACCACTAGACAGCATCACAGAAACAGCGACCACAGTGCAGACATTCACCAGAGCCCTTGAAGGTGCTGTGGCATCATCAGCCTTACCTGCAGTCCTAGGCTGATCAACACCAGGCGAACTACCCATTAGTCCCCCCAGCCTGGACAGGCTCCTCCCAGTTGCGATGTTTCTTGTGACACTTAGTCTTTTTTCGTAGTTCCCCACTTCCTCAGCGGCCATCTCAGCAGCGAGCTGAGCGAGGTTATCAGACTTCAATAGAGCATAAAGCTCGAGGGGGGAGAGAAAGTTCTCACTATACCAGTGGGCTTCAAAAAGACTTGCTTTAACTTTGGGTGGTCGAGTATTCTGTAAGGGTGACGGAGTATTCTGTACGCGCAAATGACCTTTATTGAAGTCCATGGTGAACAGAACAGAAACAAAAACACAAAACAACAAAGTAACAAAGGAGGCATGAACCAACAGATCACGAGATAAGAGAGCGGGGGACAGAACAGTAAACAGTTAACAATACTCAACAAGGTCAGGGAGAAAACAGGCAGTATATAAAGACAAAGGAAACAAGGAACAGCCGGGACGGGGAGGAGACACAGATTAGAAACAGGTGAAGGGTGAGGACAAAGAGGAGCACATGAGGAAGGACGTAGACAGACGGGAAAATGCAGGGCATGACAAACTGTGTGTGAGTGTTTGTGAACCCTTTAAACTTTTCTATATTTCTGCATTAATTTGACCTAAAGCTTTTCACAAATTCTAAAAGTAGATAAAGAGAAGCAAATTCAATAAATGAGACAAAAATATTGGACTTCATTTGTTTATTGAGAAAATAATCCAACATTATAAATCTATGAGGGTAAATGTTTCGGGCACTACTGTACTTTATGCAGTTGGACGGTTTTGTACATGTATTTGGAATATATGTTGTGTTAGTGTTTTTATAATGTGTCATGGCGTTTTAATGCATTACACTACAAAAATACACCCAGTGATACACATCGTTGACCGTGTTGGGAGATGTATTTGGTGACCTGAACACTTTGCATGTATTTCTTTCTGTGTGGGAGAGAAAGAAAGAATTCCGTGTCCTTTTTGCTCTGTGAGGAGACTGCTAAAACCTTCTATCTGATCAGATAGGATCACCTCCTCGCGCTCAGTGCGGATGTGTGCTCCAGTCGCTGTGAGCACTCGAGCGCTGCTCTGACCGTCCATCTCTACCGTGGACTGAGTTATTGACACACTCTCGCGCCCCATCGATCCCCACCAGCCCCGTTTCCCACCAGCCACACTATTGACCACTGCTGCGCTAATGATGAGTGCCTGGAGAAAAAGATCTAAGGGCCCGGGCCCCTGAAAATAATACACACACAAAAGAAGACTAGGAACTGACTGCAGGGGCATAGATGTACCTGATTCATGAATCTGGCCATTTTTATTGGGCTGCTATTAAATCTTCATCACAGAAGTGTCTTACACAATGAAGTCCTTGAAATAGAGACTCAGGTTTGTAAAAGAACAGCAAGGTCCGTGGTTTTGTTGTACCCCCAGTTCGACTGCTTTCAGACGCACTAAAACGAAACCAAATGCTCTATTATGTGAGGATGGCTTTATGTGGAGAACAGCTTTTTGGAAAAAGAGTGCTTTGGGCCAATAAGACTGATGGATTTGGTTAAAACATTCAGATATTGAACAGAATGAGTCTGCAGGGCTGAGTTTAGCTGATGGAGCCAGGAGTATTTGAGCAGTCACTGAGGTCTTAGACACAGTCTCTGTTATAACTTTCCCCTTTTATGGATGTTTCCCCTTTTTAAGACTTTCTATTCTCTTAAACTTTAGAGAAGTAAACTGTCTCTGACTGAAGATTCTTTCAAGTGCTGTATTTTGTACTTTGCCGCCTATGACCTTCAGCTACCATTTTAAGGGAGTTATATAACATAATGGTGTGTCAACCAGAGGTTTTTTCAAACAGTGTCTTCTCAGTATCTCGGAGAAGGAGGAAAGTTGTAGAGCCTGCTGTCACTTCCAGAAATAGTTCAGCCACATAGACACCGCTCAGATACCAGTCTGTCCCAAAAGTAAATAGACCAAATGCATTTATCCATCAGTAAGCTTCCCATCCCTCCTTCTTTCCATCATTCATCAGAATGGTATTAATACAACCAGGCATCAACCGTAGAAGCCTTTCTGCTGCTCCTTTCCTGGGCTTCCTCACTGTCCCCCAAGAGAAACCCTCATCCCATTACAAGTAGCTCATATAAATAATGCTGAAGGGCAATTGCATGTATATGTTCATGGATGTATCCGAGTGTGAGTCATCTGCAACGGGCAAATGAAGCTTTCAGATTATGACAGTGCATGTACAGTGATCATGGCTGCATTTCTGGGCACAAGCAGACTACAGTGCTGTAGTGTATATCGACAGTGTCCGAAGAAAAAATCTCTATTTTTCATCTAATTTTTCCATATCATTTTAACACGACAGCTGCTCTTTTAAATCACTTTGAATTAAACCACTTTACATTAACTGACATTGAAAATAAAGAATGTTTTTGTCCTCTCCTGAAAAGTTGTTATTTTAAAGATATTTGTTTTTCTTTGGACAGCAAAGATATGTAAAGTGCCTTGAGCAGTGGGGATCCCATAGTACTGCAGTACTGTTTGTATTTTATAGTTTCTACTGCTCCAACACAGCAATACATTTTATGTATTACAAAGTGGGAACAGAGTAATTAGTCAATCAGCAGTTGTTCTGTTGCACAAATTGTATGTGTGTCCCCCATCTATTCATTGAAGGCATTGAAAATATTCTCATATGTGCTAAAAGAACTACTACCCTGTTCCCTCTCCGTGAGTGATCAGTAGTCAGCTGACCAGCTGTGTTTACTTTTAAACTTATGAAAAAATATATAGCTGTACGTTTTTTTCATTTTCTATAACATAATCATCATGTTTGTTATACACTGCTTAAAAAATAAACGGAACACTCAAATAACACATCCTGGATCTGAATGAATAAAATATTTACATGTTGTTGGTGAATGGAGCAAGACATGATGTCCCAGATGTGCTCAATCGGATTCACGTCTAGGGAACGGGTGGGCCAGTCCATAGCTTCAATGCCTTCATCTTGCAGGAACACTCCAGCCACATGAGGTCTAGCATTGTCCTGCATTAGGAGGAACCCAGGGCCAACTGCACCAGCATATGGTCTCACAATGGGTCTGAGGATCTCATCTCGGTACCTAATGGCAGTCAGGCTACCTTTGGCTAGCTTATGGAGGGCTCCGGCCCTCCAAAGCAATGCCATCCCACACCATTACTGACCCACTGCCAAACCGGTCATGCTGAAGGATGTTGCAGGCAGCAGATCGCTCTCCACGGCGTCTCCAGACTCTGTCACATGTGCTCAGTGTGAACCTGCTTTCACAAAGGCGGAGGTAGCGGTCCTGCTGCTGGGTTGTTGCCCTCCTACGGCCTCCTCAACATCTCCTGATGTACTGGCCTGTCTCCTGGTAGCGCCTCTAGCCTCTGGACACTACGCTGACAGACACAGCAAACCTTCTTGCCACAACTCGCATTGATGTGCCATCCTGGAGGAGCTGCACTACCTGAGCCACTTGTGTGTGTTGTAGAGTCCGTCTCATGCTACCACGAGTGTGAAAACACCACAAACATTCAAAAGTGACCAAAACATCAGCCAGAAAGCATAAGTTCTGAGAAGTGGTCTGTGGTCCCCACCTGCAGAAGCACTCCTTTCTGAGTGTGTCTTGCTAATTGCCAATAATTTCCACCTGTTGTCTATTCCATTTGCACAACAGCATGTGGAATTGATTATCAATCACTGTTGCTTCCTAAGTGGACAGCTTGATTTCACAGAAGTTTGAGTTATATTGTGTTGTTTAAGTGTTCACTTTGATTTTTTTGTGCAGTGTATTTAGATTCTGCAAGTATTGTAGTAATACTTATATTCCTGCAAATGCATGACAAAAGAATCCACCAATCACGTTATGATTTCCAATCAACTTCCAAGAAACGAATGTCACTCCTTGGCCATGTGTGCCCCAGTCCTCCCATGTGGGGCCATCCACCCTGGCACCAGAGCAGAAAGACTGAGCACTGCAACCCACTCCCCACTACACGGAAAAGCAGTGGCACTCCGTTTTTATTCTCCTGTATGTGTACACTGGAGCCGAGACAGAGGCCAACTGTGCTGTCACCACCTACTCGAAGCATCACTGGAAGGAGGTTTATCTGTTAGAGTCTGTCACAAGTGTGAAACATGGAATGTCTTTACAAGACTTAAATGTTCATGATAAATCTAGAACAGATAAAACATGTTTATGTGAATAAATGTTAGCTCAGCACTAACATATTACTAAAATCCATAAAGGTACCAGCAGAAATTAGCATTATAGTAAAACGTTTTGTTTTCTTCGTTTCCTGTTTTGAACAAAACTGAATAGCTCTATTGGGCTCAGTTTGTCTTTTATTATTCTCATTGGTAGTTCATTAAAATAGGGTACAAATGATGTCCATGTGAATTTGACATGCTTTCTATTCCATCACACATTTGCACATTAAGTAGAAGAGGCACAATTAAATTCCAAAAAAATAGAGATAGAAAGAAACCTTTATTTGCTTTATAATTGTTATTATTATTTGTTTTAACAAGTTAATAAATAATGGATGTGACTGCCAATCTTGAATGCAAATGTTATTTATCATTGAACTAACTATAACCATGTCATTACATCTGAATTGTATATTGAATGTCAATAACAACTCACTCCTCACTTCCGCAGTGATGATTATGAATATAGAAAATAAAGTGTGAAAGTAATGATGGTGAGTGTGCGTGTCAAGGTTTTTTTGTTTCTCTGTGCCATAGTCTCATCTCACTTCGCTGCTCACATGACCCTGGCCATGCTTGGACGGCTTCTCACTCATCCAGTGAGGCCAGTGTGAAGTCGTAGGCCTCTTAATGTTCCATCACTGAGCGAGCAGGCTCTCAGTGTGTGAGCTGTGGATGGAAAGAGCTCTCAGAGGAACAGCATTCTCACTTTGCTCCAAGCTCGCCCTGCTTTTGATGAACACCTCTCGGCCAGACGCTCTGACAGGTCCAGAAGCGGTCTCACGCAGCCCCCAAACCCCAGCCAGTTAATCACCTCACGGGCCACTGAGCTCACCAACTCTGACAGGGTGGTAATGGGCCTCTCACTGACTCTATTGCTTGGATTCTCTCCCAACATCACAAAAACACACACTCACACACATGTACACCTGAAAGCAAATCTCTCCCTCTTGGGTACGCTGCAAGGGCAGCATGTAAGCATGATACTCTGCGGTTTCTCAAATGGCAATGAACTTAAGGTGTAAATGCTCGACTTTATAACAATTTCTTTTATTTTTCCTGATTCCCTCCCAAGTTTAGTCATGCCCAGTCCTTACCTGCTAGCCAGATCTCCCCATTACACAATGCTGTAAAAAGGTAAGAAGCTTTTAAACCTGTTAATTTACAGAAAAAAAATGTTTACTCAATGTTAGTGTAGTGTGTGTGGTTAAAATACCATGTCCCACCTTTTCAGCCACATTGCTGTCCAAAGAAAAACATATATCTCCAAAATGGCACCTTTAAAAAAGAGAACAAAAACTATCCTTAATTTCTGTTCCATCTATTATGGAATCACACAATGTAAATGCTGGATTCAAAAAAATAAAAAGCAACACAAGTGGACATACATGTTTGATTTTGGACAGAGACAATATAATGGTCAAAATGTTATCCTGAGATCACATGGTAAGATGGGCAAGCTCCTGTATGTTAATAGTGTCTATCCATGCAACATTAACATAGCACACTCATTACCAGGCTCAGTATGAGGTGCTGGCTCTCATGGTTATTTGCATTAGGCTAATTATGATAAACTCTGCCGTTGTGTGCTATGTATCTGATACATACCACAGAGTATTAACCAATCGACAAGAGACAAACTTATTTAAAGCCAGAAGCGTCTCGCACAGCTGGCAAAGCAGCACAATGTTCCATATATTTCTTTCACAAATTTTCTAAAACAGTCAAATATGTATTTATAGGTGTATATATATTCATTATCACAAATATAAGTTATTAAACTCAACAGGCTTTTGACTGCATTTGACTACATTCTTTATGTTGTTGATGAATGGGCTGATTGTTGCATCAATGTTGACCGCAGTGTCAACTGATCCCACTGGCGGGACTGTTCCAGATAAAGAATTCAAATAAATGCAAATGCTTGTGAAATAAAGGTGGGCATTTATTTTTATTATTCCTCCAAATAAGTTTAACATTTAAGTGACAACAGATTATTTGGTCATTTCCTATTTGTACATAGTAGTTCCAGCCAGCAATAACATTTCCAGAACATTCTCTAAAGGTTACAAAAATTATGTTCCTACATGTGAGGCAAGGACGTCTTTTTACTGTCCTTAAAATGCTTCTTACATAATGTTCCCCAATGACACAAATAAAGGCAAGTTACTAAAAGAATAAGAAATGTTATTATTATATCATAATAATGATGTAGGAATCTTTATTATTCATATTTTTAATTTTTTTAATCTTTCAAGCAATTCATTGAATTTCACAATTAGATTGTTGGGACAACATTACACTAATGCAAAGGTAACATTATAGAACTGCTGTAAGTTTGCATTTCTAAGCAAAAGTAACAAAGTTACAAAATAAAAATCGAACATTTTTGGAACCAAACTTTGTAACTAGGGAAGCATCAATACAGATACTGGTATAGAGTATTGGCCCAATACCAAGCTCATTTCCTTAAAATTCACAAATACCACATTCATAGTTACCAACATTCCTATACCCATATGATGTAAACTGAGTGCCCACTGCTACGCTAATCAACAAACAATTTGAGCTGGCAGTGAAGGAGGGTCTGTGCACAGACAACTGAGGCTACCGTGGCAGTCAGATATAAAGGTCACTTTGTGCCTTGGCATATTCCCACCAGGAACTGATTGTGATTTTAGCCCCTTTTTAAACACAAACAGTCACAAACACTTCCCCAATATAGGTGGAGACACAGAGGTAACTTCATTTGAAACACTGTGTAGACAGAGCTGTACTTTTGAACAGTGCGAAGAAAGAAGATCATTTCAAAGATCCAATGCATTAAACACATCATTATTAAAAGATTTCTTACTGATTTAATCTTATTAACCTTATTTATTTTTTCCCCCATGCAGTTAACTGTTATAGCAAAGTCAGTATGAATATGTACAGCAGTTCTAGTGACCGTTTGCCATCCAAGTGTTGTGAAGCAGCAGCACTACAGTAAAATGGCACATAGTCACACACTAGTGTGGATGAGAAAGAAGAAGATTCCTTCACTGAAAAGGCATAAAAAGCTAATGGGTACTGATGTATTGTTGTTCTCTTTCCTCTTGTGTTTCTTGCCTGGTTTCTGAGTGTGTGGCAGCGCAGTTCCTCTCCTGGCCTGCACATCAGCTACTCCATGCCTGACCCACTCACAATCTGGCATGGCAAACGTGTTGCTTGTTTCTGTTGCTGGCTCTGACGAACATTAGCGCAGCCATATAAGGAGAGCTGGATAGCTTGTTATTGGGAAGAAGGGGAAAAAAAGAAAAACCTTTCTCAACAAGCACCATCTGTGTTTTCAAAGTGAATCATTTTTGAATCTTTATGACACTTTTGAACAGCACACATCAAAAGCCTAATCCATTAATTCTATAACAGACCACCAAGAGCTGCAAAGTGAAAGCCCAAAAAAAGGTGAAGTAAAGAAAGCTGATCGGGAGATAATCAAATTACCCCAAACAACTCTTAGTTTATTACTTAATAAATATGAATTTTAATTAACATTTTAGTTGAATTCCTAATTCACCCTGAGGCCTTTTCTTTCATCGAGACTGTTAATGCAATTTTGTTCATTCGCAAGAGGATCTTCTAGATACAGAATGGCCAGTGCAACACATTTATTAGAGTATGTGTGTTATGTAATGCGTTAAAGGGCCAATATCCTACGGTTTTCTTGAGCTATTTTTTTCTGACTGAGGTTTATTTTTATAGCAGCTTTCATATGCAGCAGCAATTCAAAGTGCTGCACACAAAAACAGAAAAATAAAAGCCTTAAATAACATTAAAAAATAAAACTTATGACGTCCTGGCATCCAGCACTCCAGAAAGGCATTTGCAAAGATTGCAAAAAATATATATTATGACCGTGCTAAATGTAAAAGACTATAAAAGAGTAAATAAGGGATGGAAAGAAGTAGGAATAAGATAAAGTACAGTGTTAAACAAAGGCACAATAAAACAAGGACATCATTAAACTTGGAATTTTAGCTACATTTGGTGCATATCTGACCTCATCTGGTAGTTTATTCCAGCACTTGGCAGCTTTAATGCTGCCTCACCCTGTGTGGTTCTGATTCTGGGCACTACTAACTAAGTATTATTATGCTTGCAGCAAATCAGCAATGTATTGTGGCCCTAGACCATTCAGTAGAAGCACTTTAATGTCAATTCTGCATTTAATTGGTAGCCAGTGCAGTGACTTGGGGATTGGATCTCTTAGTTTTCATAAGCATTCTAGCAGCTGCACTGTGACGTTGTAGCTTATAATGCAGTTACATTCTGGTGCCGGCACACCATTAAGGTAACTGGTGCACCATTTAGAGTGAAACTGAAAAGTTGAATAAAAAGCCAACTTCGGACATGTAAAAAGCTGAAAAACATAACATCCAACTGCAATCAAATGAAAACCCAGTTCTCTTTTTAAAAAATTGAAAATACAACTCAAAGTGTTTCTTTTTCAAGAATTCTGACTCTGATTTTCTCAGAAGAAGTGTCCTTGCCCTTCATTATGTAAAACAGGCTGATGGTAAGTTGTTTTGTAAAATAAGTGGAGTCGGCTCAATAAAACCTGGATTCCTGCATCACTAGTGTCAAGATGAGCACTGATCCCAGGTCTTTGCTTCCTACTACCCAATGCAGGTTATTTTCTTGGTTTATTTAATTGGAGACAGACTTCTTTCATCCAGTTATTTACTGACTTTAGGCAATGGCATAGAGTGTCAAGGGGACTGCAGTCATCAGACGAGGGAGCTAAGTAGATTTGTTTGATACTTAATTCATTTTGTGGATTTGGCCCAGTAGTATTATATGAAGATTGAACAATAAGGACCCAAGAATGGATCTGTGTGGGAAAGTGCAGGTCAGCGTTTCTTATTTTGATTCATTGTTACTGATGTCACATTGTTCTTTTCTTCCAAATATGTTCAGAACCAGAGACATTCTAGTCCTGGGCTAGTCTGTCTAAAAGAACATTATGATCAACAGTTTCTAATGCAGAGTTAAAATGAAGAAGTATTAGCACAGATGTTCTGACAGCAGGTGTGTTTATATAAAGGACTTTCTACAGAAAGCCTCGGTGCTGTGAAGTGAAGGAAAAGCATAACTGGAGGTCATCATAATAGTATTAATTTTGGTGCTTGCTGAGCTTCCCATGAATGGAAGGTTAGACAAGAGTCTATAATTATTAAGTACAGAGAGCTGCAACAGGCTGTTGTTGTTCCTGTGCTTTTAAGACTGATATATGTAAATGCTCTCTAGCGGTTCTGTATTGTGCCTCATTGAAAAAGCTATACAGGCCAGAAACACTCCTTATAGCCTTGATGTGAATGGGCGGGCCTCAACTATGATAGGGTAATCAGGCAGATATATGTAAATGCGTTGTATGTTGTGCCATCACAAAAAGGATTAATTAAAAATAAACACATGGACTGTATAGACTAGGGAGTGAATGCTATATTAAAAATGTAAAATACAATAATATTTACATACTATATCACAAAGAAACTGGTTTTCCCTGATATAGGACAGTTTGTTTCAGGTTGTTATTCAAGTTAGAACCTTAGCGAGCATTAATTATAGATTTCAGTTCAACACTAGTAATCTAGGTGTTGATGTGTTTACATAAGTTGATCACTGTGACCCAAAACATATATATGGTGTTTGTGATTTTCTTTGCTCAGATGCCCAGGAGATTTACTTCATCAAAACCATGTTTCCATTATGTAGCTTCCACCTGAAGCCCCACGTTACAGAGCAATCAGCTTTTCTATGGCCGTTTTGTCCTTTTCCAATCATCAGATCATTTCTCACTCTCCCTGAACTACAAAGCCCTTTCAGTCTACTTCACTGCAAATCCATCTGTGCTGCTTTATTAAAGCCTGATGAGTCCCCATACCTCAGTGTGTGCGTCTCTTCTTAGTTTAGGTAGCATACACTGCACTCTGGCTCTCTCAGCACTAGCACAGAAATATGGCAGAGAGAGAGAGAGCACCTCAGCATGTATCATTTTGAGCAGGGATTGGTGAAACCACTGGGGCACATTTTGGCTCTGTATCAACCAAATGAGTTATTTTCTACCCATCCCTCCCTCCGTCTCTTTCCTTCGATCTTAGCCAAATGTGTTTTGTTGAAAGGCCGTGAATAAAAGCAGCATGTACTGCTGGAGGAGAGGGAAGAGAGGAAATTGGAACTGTTTTATATGATGACCCACTTACTTACTATCTGTCACGCAGTTTTATTTCAGAGTACATCACTCATATTCTCTCTTATCCTATTTCTGCTTCTCGCTCACTCTCCACCGGTCTCACTCTCTGCCACTCTCCTTCCCTGTGTTAGAAGAAGAGTAAGCGGAACTGGCTTTACATTGCCCCTGGGTGAGGCTGGAGCTTATAGAACACATACTTTTAAAGGCTTCCTTTTCACCCTCATTGTTCGCAAGTAGCTCAACACAGTCAGAGTGTTTCACACACAGGGAGACAACTGTGTTCTGATAACAGAGCCATGAGGAAATATATTTTATTAAACTCATTTAAAAATCTGAATCAACTTTCATTCCACCACTGAAATGACCATTAGAGCACTTGCAAAAAGAGGCTATGGGTTAAGCCGGGTGCATTCGGTAGACAGCTTGCATCGCTTCAAAGAAATACTCATGTGTGTTTTTATGTCAATGCGACTCATTCACCAGCTCGTCTTTGGAAGACATGACTTCTAACAAACAGATTTTTTAGGAAGATTCTGACATTCACCAGTGTTTTCTTATTTGGGTCTTGTTCTTAGTTAAGAACAGAATCTACACAGGCAGGAGCACAAAGGTGCAAACAATCCTGCTGTTTAAGAACACGCCATGAATCTGGAACACTTCAATATTTGTACATTGGTACATGAGGCCCAATGTCCTGTTATGTCCTGTATTTTATTATCATTTAGCACAGCATCTGTCCAAGACTTTCAGTTTTAACACATTTGCCAATGCTTTCATTGTTTTCTTTTTTAGCATATTATATTTCAATCAATATAAGTACAGGATACTCCTCAAAGGACCAATATGTTTAATGACATAATCAATATATAAGCTTTTTAGTTTAAAACATACCAAAATGAACTAAAATTGGCAAAAGGATTAGAAGAAATAACAGTTTTGATGGCAGGTCAAAGACATCTATGTATAATGTTATCTACAGGTATTAACTTAAGGTAGCATGCAAACCAGCTAGCCCCAGCCAATCCTGTCTGTAATACCACTTTGTACCTAAAGAGGTAAGTCTGTGTCTGTGCAGGTGAGAGAGAAACACACCTGCTACTGGCAAGTAAAAAACATTTGAAAATAAAGAATAGGATAAAGTTTTAAACAAAACAAGAGTTTACACTGGTGCTGCTCTTCACCACAGGAAACAACTCCTGGTGAGTAATGGGATGGTAAGTAAACAGAGAGAAGAGTGAGGAGAATTGAGAATGGGGGCTGTGTGGAGTATGATTGTATTGTTTGGGTGGTGGATCAATCTAAGCACTGCAGTGACACTGGTGTGGTGGTGGTGTGTTTGTGTGTGTTGTGTTGGTATAAGTGATAAGATTCAAAAGTTTTGCTGAAGTTTGTAAACACCTCAGTGTTGCTGCTGAATCATCCAACAACCAGACTACTGTGACCACTGATTAACTACAGCTCAGCAGCAGATGAGCTATAGTATCTGACTTAACATCTACAAAGTGGACCAACAAGCTAGGAGCGACTAATCGAGGGGACAGTGAGTGGACACAGTATTCAAAAATTCTAGCAGCATTGATTTATGCTCACTAGCACAACTCCACAACACTCGCCCACTATGTCAGTGTCACTGCAGTGCTGAGAATGATCCAATACCCAAATAATACCTGCTCTGTGGTGGTCCTGTGGGGTCTTGACTATTAAAGAACAGGGTAAAAGTGGTATGATGGGTAAGACGGACTACCGTCTGTAATTGTAGAACTACAAAGTGTATCTGTATTGTGACAGGAGCTGATATGGACAATGAGTATAGATACTACTAAATAATCTTTTGCATTGTAATTTACCTTTAGCTTACAAAATGCTAAAGAAAATAGTGACTAAGGTGTAAGAAACTAAAGCATTCCAATGATGGACATAGGTTTTAATTTTGAGAGTTGTATCCCAATTTGTGCCTCCCTGTTAGATTAGATGTATATGCTTTAAATGCATAAGAGCTACAAAAGTGAACAGAGTTTTGGCAGAAAAGCTTTTTTTATCCTGATATTTACTTTGTAAAAACAACACCTCCGACTATCTAAGTGGTGCGTGGTAGTGTGTTTCTAGGCCACAATAATAAGGAGAGAGTGGGAGGTGGCAAGCATATTCCACTTGGTGCTTAATGTGTGGGAAGGGGGGCTGCTAGCTCCCCCGCTATCCGCCCCCTGCTGCTGAGCGTCCTCTGTCCCGCCAAGGGACTATGTCCTCCCCTCAGTGCGGAGACAAAAGTGATGGATGCCCAGAGAGAGTGTGTGGGAGCTGCCGGCCTCGGCCTACAGGAATATCCACTTTTATAGCCACTTCCGGCTCCTCTCCTCCATCCGCACCCACTCCTAGTCATGCAATTAGCAAAGGTCAGTGAGCATTTAATCTCAAAGGGGACAGTGCGAGCTTACATAACCTAGACTCCCTGCTGAGCCAATCTCACAATGATAAAGCTCCAAGAAAGTTTTTCAGGATGTCTCTCAACAGATGCTGTAACTCCAGAGATCTTCCAATAAGAGGATGGGCTATTTTCAAGGAGTGCTCACAGCTACAACAATAGTTCTTTAAGAACCACCCATTTATCAGTTTTTTAAGGGAGTCATGGGTAATTCTGCTCCAACATATTGCTCCAGACAGCTCTTTTTGGCACTTTTAAGCCTGCATGCACAATGCTTGGCATGAAAAGCAGTAATATCACAAGAAAACAAATGAACAAACAAAAAAAAAGATGATGTAATTCTAATTTAATCACATAAACAGTAAAACTACATTCTTCACCAAGTTACTTTCCATAGCCTTATTTATTATTGAAGATATGAGTCCTGATATTTGCACAGTAACATCTTCCAAACATCCTCAAAGTGTCTTTACAGAGTCCATCAGAGCCTACGGTATGCCTTAAAGTAGATAAATACGATTAAAAATGGTAGGCGAGAGGCGTAGTAGATTACCGCTGCCAAAGGAATTTGCAGAATCTGTGTGTTTGACTTGTCCATCATCAGACTGGAGCAAACGGAATGAGGCTGCTCTGATCAGATCAGAAGCCAATCACTTGCACCACGTTGACAGCAAACAGGGAGAAGAAAACAAGCTCATCACTTCATTCGAAACTGGAACATCACAGGGAGAAAGGGGGGAAGTTGTCTTTGTGTTTTCTTTTGGATTTAATGTTGCAACAGGGTGGTTTTAATCAGGCTGTTTTGGAGGTTGCCAAAAACCTGTCAGTTTTTCTCCTCCAAAGAGAGATTACTGAGACTAATGCATTCCAAATTAATTACCGTGAAGATAATGTTTACCTTCTATCTCATTTTTTACAGACGCATTTCTGTGACAAACGTTTGGTTTGCTTTTCCGCTCATTCTGAAGAGACTGAAACGAATACATCAGCTCGATATTTAGCAATACAACTTACTCGCTTTGTTTACAGTTGATGTCTTGCGACTTGCGTCATTTGCTGAAAGGTTTGATATCCAGTTATCAGAAGACACTGGGCAATGGACTTTTAGCCCAGTGAGTCATCGCCACATTTTTCCTGCAAAAGTGAACACGTTGCCTCTGAGAAACAGATTCAGATCAGTGAGTCAGTTACGCATTCATCAGCTTATGAAAGCATCAGTAGTCTGTTTATATCTGTGGATGCTATCAGTAACTTGAACTTACCAGCCAAACTATGATTTGAAGGGACATATGGTGTTTTTCCGACTGTCTAAACTGTGTGACCTGGGCTGTGTTTTAATTCCTGTACAAACAGGTTAGCATTTGTCACATCCTACAACGATTTAGGCTGTAACAGAGAAGATCAGTCTACAGTGGTAACTCTCAATCTTGTTCTTGTAAACATATAATCGGTCTGCATGCAAATATATAGTGTCGACTTTTACATTTAGTAAATGCTACGTTGTCAAAGAAAACCAAAGGCATTCAGTCAGTACAGCTCTTAATGTTGTAGGGGGACAAAGATTACCCACCATCCGGAGATCTGTCTGTTAGGTTGATTGGCAGGTAGCATCAGGAGCCACTGTACCACAACAGAATTAGTGCTATGCGAGACACGGAGGAAGCAGTTTGTGATTTATTCTAGTGGCAATCGTGAAGGCGTCCGTGTTTCCGGGGCTCATTAAGATCTAATGAAGGAAGGGGCTGGCCTGCTTGATGATCCGTGAGCTGCCCTATCTCCATGGCTACAATAACCACCCTGATATTTCCAAAGATCGATGGATGAAAAGGTCACACTGGCTGTGTTGCTGCTTAATGCATAGCAGGAACTAGCCCAGCCCTTAAAATCTCATCAGGCCATGTTTATGCTTATTTTGGGCACAGAGAAAAGGAGTGGTGCTGATTTGCAATGCTAATCTTTAGCTTTTGTTGAAGTCATGTTGGCAGAGTCTCGTTTTAATTTCTTATGTATTCGTTTTATATTTCTGCCAAAACAACCTTAAGTTTTCAGTAATGATTTGCAAAATGCATGAGATTTATTTTTGTTTCGAAAAACAGCAAACAAACTGCACGGAGGTTAATCGCTTCAATTCTGCCTTCGGATATCAACAGTCTTGATTACATGGCACGTCTATACAAATGAATTGGATCAGGTAAGGAGGATATGATATGGGGCGTCTGATTACCACCTGCTGCCTAAACGGAGCCTCAAATTTGTGCCTGTCAGTAGCAGTGCGGTTCAGTCTTCCAATCCTGAGGCAAAGTTGACGTCTTTGTTCTTGGACCTCCCACCCTTCCACCTCAAGATGACCTCCACCTCTCCTCTCTGTCTCTAATTCTCTTCTCTTAATTACCTGTGCATCCTGCTGCCCTCTGACTCCCATGTCATTTGTTTCTCATCACATAACTGCTATGATTGGGCCCAAAGAATCTGGCAAGTGATCATTTTCTTCTCAGACATATCACCTGACATCTCCTCACCTTTCCTTTGGGATGATGACTACACATCAATGATTAGCTGGTGCTTATTTATTTTAGCCATGGTACTTATTAGCTCAGGTTCCCTTGCAAGGTTTGCGTCCGATAATGCTGCATGATCCTGAAAGTGACGTCGCTCTGTGGAAGGAAGACCTGAAATGTCTGACATCATCTGCTTATTGGAAGTGATCTGCTGTTTTCCTGACCCTCCCAGTCAATATGGGCAGGTATTCAGGTTTCACTGTTGTAAACTGCTGCTCACCGCTGAGTGGTGATGATACATAAAGATAATTACATCAATATACGGTCATGATGATATCACAAGGGTCTAGTTCCATGGGCGTGGCAGGGGCACTAAAGTGTTTTTCCTATAGATATACATATTAGGGAACAAGATAGCTGATAACATCATTGTACACAGTGAAATGAGACCACATGTTTGAAATGTAATGAGTGTGACTGACCTCAGTTTGTGTATGTGTTGTCTAGTATTGCTTAAAGAATGAAGTAAAGAAAGCAAGTAATGACTTGCGCATATAAGAAATTGCTATTAAAAGTTATAGGATACAATATATTATGAACTTTGAGTATAAAAAGTGCATTATGTTAAGAAAATCATTCTCTACAATGATCTGTCATGTACTATCTTATTTAATTTACTGGCAAAACAGTCAATAACTTCAATGTATTAATGGAAGTATGAAATAAGTTTAGGAGAAGGACCATGCCCAACTCTTCCCCTCTACTATTACACTCTGCATATAAACCACTCCTCTGCCCTCACCTCCTCGTGACGAAAATTTACACTCTGCCACCTTCCCTGGCTCCTCCCTCTTCTTCTGACCTTTTCCTCACTATTTACTTGGCAAAAGGGAGGCTCGGCTTCTATCCCAGCATCTAAAACCATCCAAAACTCCAGCCCCAAGTTCCCCTCCCTTGCCTTGCCTTAAGTGGTCAAATTTGCAAATCGCTAATTTTTTTATACACTTGATAATCAAAATAATTCAATTCCATAAGGAAGGGAACACCATAGAAAAGAAAGTAAACAAGCTGGAATTAAAAATAATAACAAAAGCTATAGTGAAAAAGAGTCTCCTGATAGTCATGCAATATATAGTAGACCTCCAAAGCTTCAATCTTTCTTCAGATCTAAACACAATCCACAGGTGTATCTGTCCATAATGCACTGCAAGAAGACATCCTAACACTAAGAGTTGTGTATTGGGTGTAGCTGTCAAGTAGCCCTTATTAGACAAAAGGAAATATGCACTAGAACACTGAACCTGAACATCTGGGATGTGGAGTAAGATTTAATGGAGCGGCAAGTCTAAATTTGAGACCCTTAAAAGTAACAGAGGGCAGTATGCTTGCCATGACAGCAAAAAATAACTCACCAATAACCAATGTCTATGAGCATCAGTCAAGCATGATGGAGGATGAGTCCAAGTTTGGGAATGTATAACGACATCTGTCATTTGGCATCTGAAGGTGTTATTAACGCAGATAAGATCAGATTTGAATGAAATTCATTCTATAGGTAAATAGGGAACGCAATCATATTACTGAGAGGATCCAAATGTACGAATTAAACAAACAAGCTGCTCGTGTTCTCAAAATAATAGACTGACCAACCCAGAGCTAAGACCTACTGTTTAATGGGTTTAGGATTGCTTGAATCGCAAGAAGCAGAACATGCCTATTCTGAGACTGAACATGGGAGGTATAAAAAAAACCTGCAGATTTGGAAAACAAGAATAAAGGCAAGGGGTGGACACACTAACAATGCAACCGTTTGATATTATATTTAGTTGTTGAGGCCTCTGTGTAATTTTCTGTTGATATCTGTTTCCTGCTGTTTCCCTCCAGCAGTGAAAAATGCATAATTAGTGCCTAATGGCCATTTTAACTGAAAATTAAATGAGTGTGGTCTCTGCCTTTTGTATCATACTACATCCTAAAGAAATGAGCTTTTAAAAACGGTCAAAAACTCATTTCTGGGTGCCTTCAACAATATGCACTCCTTCGACTATTTAAGTCTCTATTATGTATATTTACTTTTTCCTATTTGCTCTCATGTATGTATACAATGTTTTGCCACATATTATGATCAAAGTCAGATTAGAGAATGGCTGTGATGGAGACAGGATCACTCCAGGGCTAAATCTGATACAAAACAGATCCATCTGTTGCTAGAGGCTCATAAGCTCTATTGGGCAAGTATTGTGTGTATAGGTTGATCCTGTGGCTTCCATTCTTTACCACTTCCCAGATGTTTGTTGTTGTCTTGTTGTTTGTGCTGAACTTCAAATCCTTACAAACATGATATAAAATGTAAGCATGTTCTGAGTGGAAGTGAAACTGATAGGCCTATTTTCTTTACTTCTTGGTAGTGTGAGTACTGAGACTAGAATAGAGGAGGAGGATATTATGTCCTTTAGTGGGACATGTTAGTACAAGTACAGGTCAATGTTACATGTCAATATAGCATAATGAGATCCATTGCTTGGAATATATAATCAATCCATCAATGATCCTTTATTCCCCATTCCTACATTTATTAAACTCCTGTGTAACTCCGGTGTTCTTTTCCACCCCGTGCCTTCTGTTTTATCTCACCTGTCATTTATACTGAATTCTTTTGTGAACAATTTGCATCTGTGAGGAGTGAATGAATGATGCTCCTCGCCTGTGTGGAGCAAAATGTGTGGCAAGAACAAACAGCTCAAATGAAAATTACAGCAGGGGCTTTGCTGCCTGGCCGTAGCTGTTTTTTCACAATAGTGAATGTTTGTGACGGCGTAATCTGTCCACGGCGCACGCTTTCTGTTCTCTCCCCTCTGTGTTACAGGAAGTGTCAGCTTAATTTCACCGGCAGTCAGCAGCACTATTATTTTGACATCTTGAGTGGGGGTCTTTGGGGGGAGATTATTTCACATAAGCCCATCACCGCCCAATCTGGGAAATGAGGCTGGTTGTTATTGTGAAAGCTTTTAAAATGTGGACCATGCCTGAGACTGGTATTGAAACCAACTCACTGAATACTCTGGCCATATCAGAGAAATAGATAGCTAAATTAAACCTTTTGTTTCGTATTTAAAATACATAATAAAAAGACCCAAATTTTGTCAAATGCATTAGTCAGGCACAAATAGGTACCGACACCAGCAATAGCTACATAACAGTGCAGAAAATATTTTGGTAAAACCAATAATCTTTTATTTCAAATTTTATGACTTCCAATTGTAAAGGAAGCACAATACTTGTACAACACTTAAACAATATTTTCCATGTTTTATGTTAAGGACTCTGAACCCCCTTGTGACCAGTCTATGCACTTGTGCAAAGCCTTCTATAGTATAATACTGTATAAATAGCTCAGCCTCATGTTTTGTGTTTATTTCTATTACACAGATCACAATCTGATCCACTGATAACTGAGAGGGCCATTAATATAGTTATTATATGGTCGATATAGGCCTCAGGCACACATACAGCACCCTCCACAATTATTGGACCCCTTGTTAAGAAAAGTCCCACACTAAGAAATTATTATTTTACATGAAATCATCTGTCACAATTATTGGCATCTCTAATGTTTTTGTACGACCCCCTTTTGCCAACAGGACAGCACTTAACCTTCTCCTATAACATTTCACAAGATGGGAGAATACAGAGAGAGGAATCTTCGACCATTCTTCTCTAAATCGTCCAGAGTCCTGGGTCCTCTTCTATGTACTCTCCTCTTCAGCTCACCCCACAGGTTTTTAATTGGGTTGAGGTCTGGGGACTGAGATGGCCATGTCTCCCAAACAACTTGTTGGCAAGTAGATAGCGCCTGATGGTTGTTATGGAGACTTTGTGACCCCAAGATGCTACTCTTTGATGCAATTCTCTAACAGTGAGCTTTGGGGAACTTTTTACTTCTCATCCTCCTCACTGTGTGGTGGCAAGAAAAACTTGTGTCCTCGTTCAGGCTTGTTTACCACTGTTCCGGTTGTTTTAGACTTCTTGATGATTACTGTAGAGCAGGTGTAGATGAGTGGCTTGTTCTTGTAGTGATTGCCTGATTTAGGAACTTTGACACCCACATGCCTTACTTGAATGGTGTGAAGAGAAATAGATCACACATTATATTTATACCCCAAGGAAACAGGAAGTGATGAATTACTAATTAAAGGTTCCTTGATACTCTGATCAACTTTTTTTTAGGGTTGCCAATACTTGTGGAACAGGTGATTTTATAAGAAATAATGACTTCTTAGTCAGGGATTTTATTTTAATTCACTTGAATTAAAGGTTACATTTTCTACAACTTTTAGTGTGGGATTATGCTTCTACAATAAAAATTGAATATATTTTAAAGCTTTTAAAACATCTTAACGAGGGTTAGGGTTAGGGTTAGGGTTAGTGCCAATAATTATAGAGAGCGCGGTAGCTACACAGATCTAAATTACTGAGTGATTGTAGAAGTGTCTGATATTAAAGAATCAATGGAAGTATAAAAATGCATTGTTTGTTGTACTTTTACATCACACTATCACCCCCATAGGGCAAATTCATCTGTTTTTGCACGATGTGTGCACAAATCCAGTTTTCTTTTTTTAAGTAAACACTGGATTAAAGTTTACTTTAGAAAAAAATGATTAGTTCAAGTTGTCAAACATTTGCAGTGAGATGTCAAGGTTCTGCGTTATTTGACCTTCAGTTTCTAATGTTTTGGTCTTTTCCCATTCAAAGAGATAGGACTCTGGTCTTGTGTGACTGGAAATAACTGCCCAGTGGTGTTATGAAGATGTCTGCCAAGTGAACAGACTTTGCCCAACGCTAACCCCATCAGGAAACACAAGGAGGGGGTAACACAACAATCGAGGAGGGTAGCCACTTCCAACAGAGAGTGGCTAAGCTTGTGTATTTGGAAAATTGTAACAATGTCCAATTATATTTTTGTCTACTTCATTTTCAGCTGTATATAAGTACACACAAGTGGACAAGAGGAAAAAAAATATTTCTTATCCATAAAAAAATCTTGTGACAGCTACAAATTTTACAATATACAGTGTACAACCTTTCTTGTAACCATGAGTTAAAAAATAATCACTGCATACACTGAGAAGCTGGATTCTTATTTACCAGCTAATTTTTCTGTTCCACCCTAAGTGCAGAAGTTACATTTTAGCATCTCTACTGGCGGAAACTTCTGCATTATTTAAGGTGGAAGGGAAATCTGAAATAAAAAGGTTTATTTAGCTTTGTGAGATTTTGCTGGCATTCTTGGTTGTTTGTAGTTTATTGTGAGAAGTCAGAGTTTCTACATCATTAGGGAATCAGTTTAATGTACTGAACTACTAGATTTCTAAATTTCTTGGTTTTAACAATGGAGTGTAGCACCTCATTTTCATTGCTTTATCATCATTTAAGATGCAGCATCTAGCTAACTAGTTCTTATGCCTTAGTTACTCTAAAAAGGAGAAGCTGTAATGAAACAGGCATCTCCTGAAGTATCTCCAGGATTATTCGTCCTCTAGAAATTGTAATGTGTTGGACAGAAAGGTGTGGTGCCCCTCCCCCACATGCAGATGGGTTGAAGAAATAGCATCAGCCTAAAATTGTATGGTTAGGTGTTGAAACTATGTCTTCTACGGCATCTTCACCGAGTGCCGCTCCTGGCCCCCGATGTGACTTGGTGAGCACAGCTGTCAAATCCACCCCATCAAGCTGAGGATACAATAAGTCTTTGCATGTGAAGCTGGGCAGTAGATGGATGCCTGAGGGATGTGAGCAACGCATATAAGCAGCACCCTCAAAGGCCTCAGTGACATGGTTGACAATGAGTCCGAGTGTTAAATCTGAACCAAGGCTCTACTGGTTACCCAGCATGGATCCTTGAGAACCCCTCCAGGCCCTGGGCTCCAAGCTCCCCACCGGCACATTTCAGCAGCTTTAGAGTCAGTGCCCTTTGGTGACCTAGGGGAACAAAGACACTCAGGTGGTCACAGCAGACAGCCCATAGGGTCAAACCCAGAGAAATGTTAGATATAGAAATTGACAGGCTCTTAACTGTTTTAAAGACTTCGTCTTGTTGGACTAATATGTCAACAGCTGGACAGCACATTATAAATCATAACAATTTATCTGCAAAATATTATCTACAAAACAGTAACTTTACAGGAAAAGGCAAACACTTTCTATACTTTCAAAGTGGGTTTGTTTAAAATAAATTGATTATATTCCTAACAACTTTGGAGCATTTCTATTGGCCCATTTACCTTGAAATTTACAGCTGACGTGTTTAATAACCAATACAAAAAATATATATATAAAAAAAAGTCATTTGATTTTGTGGAGCGCAACAATATGCTGTGCATATACATATGGCCACCTTTTATTTAGCTTAATTCAAGAAGCAATCTGGATTTGAAAAAATGAATGGGTGGAACTAAACCTCTGTAAGATAAGTAAGTGCGTGTACTGCTTCGTGGGATGTTATAAACACAACAAATTCAAAATAGGCTGCTCCATATATGGCTCTGTATATGGATTATATGTACAGAGAAGTAAGTGCTTTAATTTGAACATTGAATGATTTACATACTATATCTATATCTACTATAACTCTTACTTCAAAAAAGCTTTTATTCATGATATAAGCTACTTAAAGCTTTTTTTTTTTTTTTGAAAAAAAGCACAGAAGATGTCAAATCACGCTATGCCTGAGGATGTCATAAAATGATAGAATATCATATGAGCCCGTGTCTGTTTTCTGTATCAAACCTGTCATGCCGGTGTTCGGGTATTTGAGCAAGTGTCATTGTGAAGTGTGCTCACAGTGCATTGTTCTGGTAGTGTCACCGTGACTGATAACACCACAGGCATGCCTGCCTTACAGGGACTGTTCTCACCTCGAACACGCTGTTGATCCACACTCTCTTGCAGCACTGAAGAGCCATTCACACTGCTTCCCTACAGTGTTGCAACATCGTGTTTAACGGCAGAGGGGCCTCAGACCCTCATTTATCAGCCTTTCCTGTTTTCTGCAGGGGCCTTGTATCTGCACCCGTTACATCACAGTCCATCCATTCAGATGGGCCTGAGCACATGTAGTAAACATTGGCCAGGTCGTGAGAGAACACGGAGGACCCTTCTGTATCTCTGCACGTATCTCTGCCAGATAGAAGCCTATGGGGACAACTCACGTTTATTTGACATGAAATGCAACTCAGGCTACATCTGGCCTTACAGTGGGTGTGAAGCGGGAAGGGCAGGAAGGGAGTCAGGGCTGCCTCAGACAAGGTTTATTTAGGTTGGGCGTGAAGGCCTGGAGGAGCAGGACTAAAAGGAGTAGGGGAGAGGTAAAGCGAGCCCACCGTTTTGTCGAAGAACAGATGTGTGCTGGAACAGGGGAAATGCTTGGGTTGTGGAGTGGAATGGTTTCATTAGTCAATGGAATTGATTTGCTTTCTGTGCTTGTGAGTGAGCAGGCCACCTGCTATCACACAACCAAAAAAACTAACCTCTCTGCTTGATAGAATATAAACATCATTAAAGACATATGTCAATTAACTATGCAGTGATGGACGAAGTAAACTGTTCTCTCAACTTTTTTATGTGTTTAAAACACAACTAAAGCCTATAGATGATAGTAGGAAACATAGCTACCTTAACCACATATCTTGGAGCAGTTATGCCTTTGGGATTTAACTGGAAGAGCAGTCTTCCATATTGTTTAATCCACACCCTGCTAATCTCCTCTTGTGTTTTTCAGTTGAGGAAAATTGTGACAAATGTCCAATTAGTTTTTAAAGAAGGATTTCAGTTTGAAAGTGCACCATACTCTTTCAGATATTTTAGAAAATCCATTGTTCCCTATTTAAGACTAAACATTCTACTTTGACTTATTACTTTTACTAAGTGTTGTGGAGTAAAACAGAAAAGGTCTGAACAAAGAAATAAGTGTGTATTAATTCCATAAAAAGGAAGTAGAATATAAATGGGAATGAGTAAAATGTAATTGACTAGAAAGAAGATTCCTTACATTCCTCATCTAAGTATTATTACAAACCTCATTTCCAAAAATGCTCAGACAGGATGTGAAATGCAAATAAAAAGGGATTTGTAAATTCGTTTATTTGCAAAAAGTACACATCAAATTCATCAGTTTAAAAGAAACATACACATGTTTTCCATTAACATCAGTTACTCTTAACATCAGTTAAGGACTATCTGTTGTTATCTGTTCTTTTCAGAAATTCATTCAATTCAAATTGCTACACTGTAAAAAATAAAACATGACCTACATGACCTTTTTTGGTGAAATATTTTTACACTTAAAAATATTGAGTAAACTTGAAAGCTGTGAAATTATATAATAATAATATATATATACGATTCAAGTTTAGTAAAAGTAAAAAAAGAATTAAGTAGATATGAGCAATCAGTAGATATGAGTCCACCTTACACTAAACCACCTTACACTAAACCAGGGGTCACTAGTAGGCGGACTGCAGTCCGGGTGCAGACCCAGACAATGTCCACTGTGGCCCCAAACTGATAAACTATTGAGAACGTTTTAATGTTGACAGTATTTATTTTAAGAGGCGGAGCTTCTCTTGTCTTAACGGTATATGGGCTTTACGGCGCAGAAAACTCACAGACCGATCGCGTGCGCTATAAGATCACCAAAGGATCCTTAGCCAATCAGATCTGTGCAGATTGGGGAGTGTGGCGCGCACACAGGCGAGGTACGAAGCCACAAGCAGCAGTCGGAGACTAAAGCGAGTCAGAAAGAATGTGCCCTAAAAACTAAAAGGTCCAGGAATGGTTATGGAATGGACTTACTCATCTAGTTTTAGAGAATACCGCTATGTTAAACCAACATGTCAATTTGTGAAGCTGAGTTACAAGAAGACGCATGTTTTATTTACTTTCTCTATAAAAAAAACACTTTTAGATGCACTCTTTTCAAAATTCTGTTTTTTTTAAATGTAGTCCTTGTTTTTAATTGAAGTGAAGAAAAAAGTTTTATAAATAATTAATTCAATTCAGCATTTAAACAGTAAATATACTGAAATAACGGTATGTGTGATGTGTTGTTCTTTTAGTTGCTGATGGTATAAGATGCTGATACTCCTGCACTAAACGATCGAGATGACACGATTTTTAACAAACAATAAACAAAAACATAAAAAATAAACAGTTTTTAAGCGATTTTACTGTCCCAGACAAATAAAATAATGAGAGTTTTGCTACAGTTGAGTCGCACTCGTGTCATCTCGATCGTTTAGTGTAAGGTTTTTAAGACTGCCGGTTTAAGTCTTTTTCTCGTACGAGCGCTCCGATCAAATCAACGTGTTTAATATTATAATAAGTCTTCAGTCTTGGCTCACGCAAATAGTCACGTGAACATTGTCGACAACCAATAGGAGCTCTTTTCACCACCAAACGGGAAGCCGCAGGAAGCTTCACCAACACCGCGCGCGAGCGATCAGGAATGTCTGGCGGGTAAAGAAGTTAGACATGGAGGGGAGTCCAGCGATTCTCCTGTACTTTACTCTAAAAGAAGGAGAAACTGCTGGAGCTGTGGAGTAAGCAAGAGTGCCTCTTTGACGTGTCGTCCCATTTCTACCACGACAGAGTGGAAAAGGTAAAAAGGTAAAAAGGTCTACGGAAATCACTGAAGCTCTCGAAATCCCCGCTGAGTATGCTATGCTAAAACACTGCTGAACGGGGCTACGGTTCAAGTTTCAAGTTTATTTGTCATTTGCACATACAATAAATAGACAATAATGAAGTAAATATAGGCTAGAATATATACATTTAGTAATAACTGAAATATATAGAGGAATATACAAACATACACAAGATATATACATAAGATATACCGTTACAATTAGCTTAGCAGCGAACCGTACACTTCAGCTGAATATTGCTAGCTTCAATCATATAAATGGGAGTGTTGTAAATAGTGATCCCCAGTCTCTGCAAAATCATTGCCCGTGACTAGTCTGTAACTAAAAAGTCTGTGACTAGTCTTTAGAGGGTGAGAGGGTGTCAGACTTTTGTCTATTAAATTTCTTTCTCTAGTGTATGGTCAGCATTACTCAGTTTATTAATCATTTTTTTATTAATCCATTATCTCAGTTTTTGAATATATACTTTAAAGACACTTGCATGTAACATAATACCCACATATTTTATATCACAATATTCAGAACAGTCTCTGCTGTCTCAATAATGAGGAAATAAGTGACTTAGAGAAAGTATGAGGAGATTATCTGGTCCTAAACCTGAAAAACTTAAAATCCAATTTTAAAATTCTTCATATATCTTGTAAAAAATGTGTTTTACTTATGTGGACAAACTGTTTTGGTGCTTGAAATGGATTTACCAGAGCCTTAGCTTTACATCAATAGTTGAATGTATGAATAAAATAGTGTACAAATGTGAAATAAATTCTGTAAAAACGTTTATTGAGTAGAATGTTGCCACTCTACTTAATACAACAGCCAACAGCCATAAACTTGGACATAAACATGAAGAAATACATTAGTAAATGTTTACTGTATCCATCAGTGGTCATAAACTGTATTGCTATTTGTAAGTGAAGCTTTAATAAAGGAAATTACATTTATACAGTAAACATTTACTAATGTGCAGAAAATGAACTTTCAAATAGCAAAGTAAGCATTTACTTTACTGACACGAATCAGTTAGGTCATGACTGTTGTAACCTAACTAGCTACCTAGCTAGATAGCGCTCACAAATCAATTCCTCACAAACAGAAACACCCTTTAGCTTGCTAGCTAGCTCACGTCATAAAAACGTTTTTATTAATACACTTAGTGATCTTCAAATGGATCCCGATTGTTTTCATATTCTTCCTCATCATATGAATCACAGTCTCAGGCTCTGATGCACCGCTATTTTCATCACTGCTTTTCAGTAGCGCTGCTGCAGCTTCAGCAGCTGTGAACTTTCTGCTCCCCGGTACGTCTCTCTCTGATGAATATTGATAGATTTGATGTGTGGGCGGGTCATTAGTGATTTTATGAAAGCCCATTGGTCAGCTTCACACGAAACACAGCATCCACCAGTCAGATAAGAGAGCCTGACTGGGTTGCTTTAATTTATAGGCTCATAACTTCGGTCGTGAGTGAGGTACAGACTCAGGATTGGGTGTAATGCAAGGACGGACTCTGTTGATTCAGGAAATGTTTAAACTCTATTTCTGCGCCGCGTTATCGCAAAAATATTAATAGAAACGCGCCCCGCGTCTGTCGACCC
The DNA here is from genome assembly GCA_021613375.1 of Megaleporinus macrocephalus. Lineage (NCBI taxonomy): Eukaryota > Metazoa > Chordata > Actinopteri > Characiformes > Anostomidae > Megaleporinus > Megaleporinus macrocephalus. The sequence continues at coordinate 31,720,522 of CM038705.1, forward strand.
CAGGGGGTTAAGTTGTTGTAGAAGAAAATAAAATATTGATTGGAAATAAATAATAATTGTACTAATTAAAACTGATCAGTTTAATTACTTTTAGCTCAAATATTTTCTTTGGAATTTGCCAAAAATATTAAGCATATCTAAAAATCAAATTTGTTAGTTAACTACTACTTTATTTTCTTGAAATAAACTTAAATAGTAGATGTAAATGTAGGACAAAATTAACTGTTGTAGATTTAGGCATTTATTTGTCCAACTGAAACAATCATTTAAATGATATTCAGAGACTTTATTAATGCTGTATAGCTTTTTATTCTTGTGATATTTATAAAACAACTGAATTATTTTTTAGGGTGTACAAATGGATATACAGAATTCAAATTGCTTACAAACTCTTTAAATGCACTTTGACTTATTTTGAAAAGAGTCAGGCACTTCAGAGAAGTCTCTGTGCATAAAGGGCAAAACCAGAAATCACAACTGAAGGTCTGTGACCAATCTCCCGGATGGAGCTGCATCAAAAACCCACATGCTTATGTGACAGAGATCAGCGCATAGGATCAGGGACACTTTGACAAAACAATGTAACTGTAGACCATTCAGCAATCATGTCGTCCTCAAAAGTTAATACCGTACTGTGCTTAGATTAATTTGTTTGTCAACAACAACCTGAAACTTGCTATGTGAAGGCAGAATAAATAATCAATAAAAAATGTACATGCATAATTTATTCATTAAATACACAAAGTCCCTTATTGCTGCCACAGAGGAAACACTTGGAAGCACAGAACTATAATGACCAGAGTATTAACACATGATCCCATATAAAGCACTCGGCATCCTGCATGATCATCTCCGCAGGACCAGGCCATCAGGAATTCAATTGTCATTCCCTGTTTAGAGACGTAAAACGCAGGTCTTTCTGTGGTTCAAATCGGGGGGGGGCTGATTTGCTTTAATAAAGTATTCTGACTGCACTACTGATTTAATGGTCTGGATTGATGAGAGGTGGGAAAGGCAGCCAGGCGGTCTGAAAGTGACTCATCTGATGCGGAGCTTGGAGGAATGTTTTGGCACCCAGCCAGAAAATGGAAGTGTATGTATATGACCCTCAAGGTCTTTTCTGCTGAAGCTCTGGCTGCCCCCTGATAAGACTGTAAATATTCATATGCCATTTAACTGAGGGAATGGGCTGTGTGTGTGTGTGTGTGTGTGTGTGTGTGTGTGTGTGTGTGTCTGTGTGTGTGTGTGTGTTTGTGTGTGTGTGTGTGTGTGTGTGTGTGTGTACGTGTGTGTGTGTGTGTGTGTGTGTGTGTGTGTCAAAGTCATTGCTTTGCTTCAGGATATATGGCATATTCTGAGAGATGGCATGAGGAGGTGTTGAAAGCAGCATTTGGAGAGGCTGGACCTACCCCGGGGCTTTGGCCATCTGGGACTGGACAGCATGCAACTTATCAGGCAACAACCTAGACTTCATAAGCCAAATGAAAAGCAGGTCATTAATCATCAAAAGAAGAATAACACACACCATTTAGTTGTAGGTTTTAGTCATTCCACATTCTGGACAGTAGTGATGCTTTATGTTATTATGCTGCTAATGCTTGTTTCTAACATATCTAAAACCAGAGATCACACCTGGTCATGTGCAAAAGCCATCAACCGCACATGTATTTAATACATTTCCAGTTAAAACAGCAATAAAATATTAATTTTATAAAACAGAATCATGTACAATATAACAAAAGAATTGAATTTACCCACTCTTTACTTTTGGGCTTCCACTGCAGTTGTTACAGCTGTGTCCTCTTTACAAAAGCTATTCCTAAAGGTGTCACTGAAATTATTTCCTTCCAACAGACCATAACTTTCACACAAACAACAACCCAAACACACCTTAGCTGCCCTGCAAATGTCTTTCTTGTGTGTATCTAAAATGACTGAACTATGTTTTTAAAGAGATTCTATATCAAATAATTGCCCTCCAAAGCAAGAGCAAAGCCCTGTGGAAAAAAAGTTTCCAAAAGAGGATTTAAAATTATTATACGATGAAGAGAAAATGGTACACAACAACAACCAAACAAGACCTGGTAGATCATCAAAACTGCCACTGTCAGGTACACTGGTACATAAAGCATCTTTCATCTTTGCAAGAGAAGAGAAAATCAAGCTCCACTTGTGCTTCAGATCTGAAAAAAAATCACAGATGTTTTTGACCATTCTTTCACTGTGAGAAGTTTCATCTGCTGTAGAACACTGGAAATAAATCTCTTGAAATCAATGGCCACTGTAATAAAGACAAAAAGCGGACACACTACATGATGAAAAAAATGAAACCATGGTAGGTATTGTGTAATTTGAAATAAATCATTTTCTTTAATGCTAAAAAAAGAATATGTTGTATTTAATGGCTGTTTTCAGAAGAAATACACAAAAAACAATTTTGTGTATGTAAACAGTGTGCAAAGCCCAAAGTATATGGCAAAGCGAGAATCTCTCTCCCACAGAAACCACATTTCTTATCTGCCTGAAACATTCTGTTAGAGTCTCAGTCTTTTTCTTAGTTACAAGGTGATGTCGTCTCCCAACACAATCCTTATTGCCCACCCACTGGCAAGCTTGGCTCACCGTCACACAACAAGCAAAGAGAGCTAAAGAAGTAAAAACATACCTCTCTGAAATGTCCTGCTACAGTCTAGCTTGGGAGGGTGGATCGGGTCTACCAACTTGTTCTATCTGACAGAATCAGACCCTGATATAGCAGAACTGATGCTATTGTAAACACAGCCACGGCAGTGTGGGAGCAGAACTTGTAGCAGAATGTCACTCTGGCAGTTGACCAGAGTGGATGAGCTGACCAGTCACAGCACACTGGGCTCTTCGGAGGGAGCTGTCAAGAAGTCTTTAGTGGGAAAAGAAAGTAGGTGACAATAGACAAAGAAAACAACTATTCCAAAATCCATGAAATAAGCATTAATTATATAAAAACATGCTCTTCCTTTTTTGCACAATAAATCATTTTTTTACAAAAAACACTTTATTGGCACTAGACTATTATTATTTGCAAGTAATAAAAAATGTAAAATAATAATAAAACATATTGCAAAGCATTGCCAATGCAAATATATATTTTTGTTTAAATAAGCTTTTCTGAAATGAAATGCCAAGTTTGTTTATCCATCAGTTGGAGATTTAATTCTGAGGGAGGCTATTTTCTTAACTTACTTGGCTTTCTGTAGTTGTCTTTCCTTTAAAGCTCTTGAGCATTGGCACGCGTTTCCCTTTGCTCAGGCCCTTGTGCTGGTATAATGCACCTGATCCAGAGATGCCGTATTAAAAGCTTCTTCCTGTAAGACACTCCGGCTCTTTAAATCAGGGCCTTGGCTCTTTGGCTTTGTGCTAACGGCCCACCATGCCAAGACCACTTTGGCAGTGTTTTCAGCTTCAGCTTTTTTTCTCCATTATTTTAATTGCCTTTAACCTATAATCAATATTTACTGCTCTTTCAGGCTGAGAGCTAGAGGACTAAGCATTTCTATCTCAGTCGTGCTGATTAAATTAGAGCCCAGCTGCTCTGATGCATGTCGTTATTTCAGACTGCCTTGTTTTTCTTGAATTTCACATTACTCCCTCCCCTGACACGCCGAGACATTTGAGTTGGACACACACTCTGACTCCCTGCCTTGGCCAAATACGCTAAAGGTGCATCATTCATTTCAATTAGGTGGACACGATGGGGGCAGATCGTGTTTCAGAGTTTATTTAGCTGGGCAGTTACTGGGGGAATTATACAAATGGGTCTTCACAACCAGCCTGTAAAACGCTCGGCCAATCCCAGCCAGAACAATGTTGACCTGATTTCATTGTGAGTAAGACCAGCAGACAGTGAGACAAACGGGGAGAGTGTAGCCGAGGGAGAAGCATAAAGAAAAAGAATAGAAAGAGAACGGACACAGTACAGTGGGCTCAGTGTAAAAGGCCAAATGCCCACGTGGCGGCTCCATCTGGCCCTGCTGGTTCGTGCCCATTGGAGATGAGCACTAGGGGCTGAGCTGAGCTATCACTGTCTCCGCTATATCAGCACTCTCTGTACTCTCACATGTAAAGCAAGCCTGGACCTATACATGGCAGATTATAGTCTAAACCTAGCTGTACTCTAAAACTCACATGTAGTCTTCACAATAGCACTTCCCAAAAAACATATTCCAGATGAGATTGACTACATGTAGAGTGGCTTTCATAGTAAAACAATAAGAACTTCATGCAACAGTACTTTGGGGAAACATGATTCAGATGGCCTATATTGTACAAGCAGCTAAAAGAAGAATGCTTGTAAGACCCTTGGTGTCTAAAAGATGAAGCAGCATTGAATCGTCAGCACTAGAGCTGGAAACTGGCTGAAGTTCTTTGAGGCAGGGGATCATAGGGAGCCTTATTAAACTATAAAGCTGGAATTCTTCATTCAGAGCACTTGGTCATGACCTGGCCTACCTATGAGCTGCACTCTCACCAGTCAAAAGTTCATTCCTCGTCTATCAACAGACAGAAAAGGGCTGCTAAACATACCCAAATCCCATGTAGACAAGCTCAAGTATTATTGTCTGGCCTTAAAACTTCCCTGACCCAATTGTTTCAGAAGGATATTTAGTATCATCAGATCATACTATTTTTGGGCTCTTACATAAAAACAATCTAAAATAGAAAAAAGTATTATGGATGAAAAGCTGGCTTTAAGACCGCCTGGTGACCTAAAATATAATTTTTCATAGGATGAAAACACAGAAACATCTGGAGAAAGCGGCTAAAAAGTCCTCTCAAACATTTGCTGTCAAGGATAGCAAACATATGTAAATGAAACAGTAAACTAGTCCTTGGGGTTAAAGGGTCAAAGTGCATAACATTAAAGCAGCGACAACAAATAGACTCCTTAGCTGTCTTGAGATCTTCTCAAATGGTTAAAGGTCTGGATGTGGCCATTCCAGAACACAAATTTTCTTCTGTTGAAGCCAGCCTGTTGTTGATCTATTTGTCTGTTTTGGGCTTTTGTCTTGTAACATGACTCTACAGCTTCTTAAAATTGGTTCATTGTCTCCTTGACAGAAGCAAGCTGTTCAGGACCTAAGCCAGCAGGCCTAAATCATGACGCTGTCTCCACCATGCTTCTTGTTTGCAACAAGGTTTTAGTGTTGACATGCCATGATTTTTTTTCCTCCATAATGTTGTTTTGCATGATTCTGCCAAAGAGTATACCATTTTGTCTCATCCATCCATTGTTTAATGTTTTCCTTACATGTGAACCGAGACTTTGGCAAGTTTAGGACATTCTGCAGTTCCTTTAATAAAACCCAACAGTTCTTTTTCAAACTGCACTGCCAAGGAGTTCATTAGTAAAGTGAAAACCCGAAAGTATAGAAACAGAAACAGTGTTTCTCTGTTTAATTAAGCAAAATGGTGAGCTCTGCAGGTAAAGAAACACTTCACGTGTTGGTACACAAGAAATAATTAAAACACTCAATTTATAGAATCCTAATTTACATATTAAGCTAAAAATGAAACTTTAAAACCTATCCAAAAAGAAATGCAATGGCAGCCTTGCACAGCGGGTCTAGATAATGCAGTTACAAATAAATGTCCTCTACAGAGGACAAAAATGAATAGCTGGGTCTCAGGTGGATATTCTGTCAAGCTTCTACATGAAGACATCTTCCCTTCCTGTCGTTTTGAGAGTTTTCTTCCAGCCTCTATAAAATGATCAGCAGCTTAGACGCAGGAGTGGAAAGAGCACCGAAAATGGCAACTTAAGTTAAAGCACTGTTGTAGTAATTGAATTCAGTGAAAGTATTAATCAAATAAATTACTCAAAAAATAGTAAATAAGTAGTTCATTGGAAAACTATTTATGTAACAAGTATATTTAAAATCCCAATCTCAAATATAATCCAAAATAATAAATTACTTAAACCACTAAAAGGTTGCCATAGTTTGTTACTGTTTAGATGAGTCTGTTTTTTGTTTGGCCTTTAAAAACATGGATTAATTGATTATGAGATAAATTTAAAGGTAGATTAAGTATTATTATCTTGAGTATTATCTTACATTGATTTATATGATTAATTTATGCCAATATCTACAGACAGTAAACGTTATATTCATAGCCTACTAACTGTATACATTCACTGATAGCTGTAGAGTATATTACAACTGCATGCTTATTAAAATCATTAGCAACAGCAGTTGTCATTGGGTTTCTTTTAGATTTAACTTTCTTAGATTTAGCTTTCTTCATATTAGTTCATGAGCTTCACCTCTGCTTCAGAGTAGTTGGCTAACTCAAGATCCTCCAGGTCGTTCAGTTAACCAATAAGCGTGTTCTACATGACTATCTGTGTTTAATTCAGCTTTAATTGATGTCTAACACTGTTAGTCAAAACTTTAGGTTTTCATGGAAAGCCACAGTGAGATAATTGTGGGGTTCATACTGTCACCAATGAATCATTCAATCAAAAATCACTCAGCAGACATCATTAACAAGGCAGGATGAAGCAAAACAAGACATTTTTACATTTACATTTACATTTACATTTACGGCATTTAGCAGACGCTCTTATCCAGAGCGACTTACAAAAGTGCTTAGTGTTGGTTAGAGTATGAATCTCTATCTAGTACAACAGGATTAAGTCCAAACCACTCTTATACTCAAACACTGCCATAAACACAGGGCCAGTGCTGATACCTAGAAAAAAGACAACGCAATACCTAGCAAGACTGGAACACCTACAGAGAAGAGAACAAATACAAGACTACATACAGTACAAGTGCATTACTTCTGCAGTAATGCGGTGGGAAATTCACACCTGGCAAAGACAAGACACCATCATCTTTCTTTATATTTCTTATTTTAAAGAGGTTCCGAACTAACTTTCCACAAGACATTTTATCTGCCTAAATTAAATTCTCTATCTTTGATTTAATGTTGGTATTCATTTGTCTTTTGTTTGAAGTAACAGCGTAATTCATCTTGAATCTCGGGTGAATCATGTCAGCGACCCATGCAGATTAATGAGCTTTAATGGGAATTAACTGGAACTATTTCTATCTGCTCAGCATCATCTCACCATACTTTTTTGGGGGGATTTTTACTTTAAAATATTGGTCTAGGACTTAAAGATCTCATGATAAGGTTTGGCATTTAGCATAAAAAGGTAATATTATGGCAGTACATTCTGCAGAGTCATTCCCCAGAGTGTGATTACTGAGAGAGAGGTGCTTAAGACAGGGTGAGAGGAGACAGGAGAGTGTGTCTGGGCATTGTGAGCCTGCTGGTGCTCTATGTCTCGCGCCCTCGTGCAAGGTTGTGGGCAGCAGAAGCGTGCTCTTGCCTTTATCATCTGCACTTTGCAAATGAAGTTGGCACGGTTTCCCCACTTCGTATCGCTGTCTGATTTATGAGCTCTGCGGCATCGTGTGCATTAGGAATATCAGCTTTTCAGGGCACACTGATACGCATCACAGTGGACAGTGGAGCTATAGTTCCAGCTACAGTCAGCCAAGGATGCTCAGTGAGTTACTTATTTACATTAAGTGATAGCTCTGTATGTCTGTGTTTTGATGGGCCTATGTTAAGCTGTTTATGGGGATGATGGAAGTTTAGTTAAATGAGTAAAAACATTGGGTTGCTTCATTATGATGTTACAAAACCTCATCCATACTGTACTACTTGAGAGGCAGAGATTCCTCCTTTTATTACTTTTCCATTATGAGTAATTCATATTACTAAGTTTAGTCTTTTCTGTTAAGATTAGATATAAGTTTATCCACTTTCATCCAGAATTAACACTTAAAGAAAATAAATTGTTTTATTACAACAGCTGTTACAACTTGGTAGACCACCAAAGCTAACATCATCAGATAACCAATACTAAAGCTTTCATCTTTAAGAGAGAGGAGAAAATTATTTCTGTCCATTCTATTACTGAGAGGGACAAAAGAATAAGCAAAAAAGAAACATTGCGATTCAAGTTAAGAAGGTACTATAGCTCTCAGAACAATGGGCGGCCTGCGAGAGTCCAGACTTCAGTGTCACGGAATGTGTTTAGGACTACTTGAACCGTAGGAAGCTACAAATCCATCTACCTTTGGATTAGACTAAACGTATATATTACTTGAATATTCCTGCAGATTTCTTTGAAAAACTGAAATGAAGTCTCCTGAAAAGAATGAAAGAGTGGACACATTAAATCCTGAAAATAAGTGTGATGTAATATTTATTTTTCTGCTATTTCTTCCTGATGCTGAAAAGTGATTATTGTACTTAATGGATGTTTTGACTGGAAATGCCATAAATGAATGGTGGCTTTTGCACAGTGCTGTACATACTGTATATTCAGCTTATAATCTTATTCAGCCTACAGCAAGTTAGCCTACCCATTCATGTTGGACTGTTTTTCAAATGTGGCATAATACAGAGCAGAGGGAAAGAGGGAGAGATTTTATAGGCCTGAGCGAACGCGCCACAGGCTCTGGGCTCTGGCAGAGCCTCTGAAGAAGAGACACAAAGAAAAACAGTGAAATAAAGAAGATGAAGTAAAAGGGGTACTATGAAACAAGTGGAGGCAGAGGGCCGATAAATGGGTAGAATCAAGAGGAGGTGTACACGATTGTGAGCAGAATACAGCCTGGGATGGTTAGAGCAGAAACTTTAAACGAGCAAAAGGCTGAAAAGATAGATGTAAAAAAAGAGTTTGACAAGAGGTAAACTGAAAAAGTGAGAGGAGATAGAGCGGTGAATGAGAAGAGGCACTCAGACCAGAGAGAGAGAAAGGGTGAGTGGAGGGGAGATATACTTCTCTTCTTGCCAGGCCTGTATTCAGTTTCAGCACACATGCAGGACAGAGGCAGTGCACAGGTCCAAAGAGCTTCTTGTGGTAACCCGGCTACATTAGGCAGCTGGCCAGCGTGCAGCAGCAATCAATTGAATAAATGTACTTATGAAATATGCAGTTATGTGCCCCCTCCTGATGCAGTGAGCCCTGACGCCTGATAAAGAAAGCAATCTAAAGCCATGCGGCCCAGACTGACTCATGCATGCAAAGCAGAGCAGTACTTTCATTACGGCAGAATAATGCAAAAAAAAAAAAAAAACAAAAAAAGAGAATGGCCAACTTATGTTATGCACATATGCTTTCTCTTTCTCTCTCTCTCTCTCTCTCTCTCTCTCTCTCTTTCTGCCTTTTCGCACACATGTAAATGTTTGCAAGCAGGTTAAGGAGATGAGCCACCTGTGCTTTTAGACTGTGTGAAGACACCATGAGTTCATCCAAAGGTCTGCACTCCTGATATGAGTCACAAAGCAGCCAGTGTTGCAGCAGTACCATCATCATTATGATCATCATCATCATCATCATCATCATCATCGCAATAACTAAATCGTCCACCTCTTTCTTGGTCCTGCAGTTCATTCCGTGCCTAACACCTTGCCAGTTGTCCACTGCCTTTCAAATACCACAGCTCCAACGCCTGAATCATTCTTTTTTATTTTGACTCCCCATTTATCTTTTTTTTTGGCCAATGATTTCACTTGATGTCATCATAACTGACGAAACATCAGTAAGCCATGCTTTCCTTTTCCACCATATCTAAATTCATTAGGTTCATTCATTTTTAGTCAATAAAATGCTGCAAGTCGTTCGTAATGGAGCGCTTTGGTAATGTCCCAGCATATTAAGCACTGCTGGTCTAAAAGGTGTCTTGCCTTCAAAACCTTTCAGCTCTGATCCAGTGGTCCACACCCATTCTGCTTCTCTGTTCTAGCAAACATTCACAGACTGGAAAGCCTTCAAGAAAAAATCTGAACCTCAGCCCACAGTTGAACCCACAATCTCACAGTCCTGGCCCAGGCCCACTCCCCAATCTCAGGGTCAGGTTTGTCTCCCGAGGCAGGGAGGAAATGCGCTGTCTGGGATTTCCTTTAAGTCTACGGAGAAGGAGGTACGGCGTTTCTGGGAGGGGAGTTGAAGCTTGAATATGTTTACAGTGAAAATGTTAGCAAGTAGGAAAAGCTGAGGAAATGCCATTCCTCAAGCTATATCCTTTTGTCTGTGTAAAGCATTATTTTCCATTGTCCAGTTTGAACAGGCTTAAACTGAACCACCTGTCAGAGGGGCCCTTCAAACTATCCGGTTTTGGGTTGCTCTCTTTCTGTCTGTGATCCTTTTCCTCTCAAATAAACACAGAAAAAGGTCTGCTTCCACTTGGAATAAGGGCCATATCCTGAACTTGTGATCAGCATCCAGCAGGAATAACAAGTATAATTGTGAGCAAAGTCTGGAAGAATCTTGATGTGGGAGCTCTCATAAACCACAACACTCTTAATCAGCAGCTATTGAATCATTGAACCTCTTAAATGCCCAAGACCAGCTTGCGGGTCTAGAATTCAATCGCTTGTACTGCTTATAATAGGTCAGCCGATCCATGTAGTTACTGAATAATAAAGCTTAGAATATAAACAGCATGTAATACTGTATACAATAAAAATAAAACAATTAAAATCATGCAGAAACATATAACTTAAAGCCCTCTCACGTGTTTCATATGATGTCTAGGGCATGCTGAGTGAAGCTTTCCTCCTAATATTTGACATTTCTTGCTGGTGAAAATTAAAGAGGCTCAGTAGGAAGCACCGTTTTTTTTCTACGCCTTCATCACTGTTGGATGCCTCACTGTTTATACACCACCTTCCTGTCCGTTCAGATACACACTCACACACCCAGCTATAATAAAACACATATGACAAAATACCCTGTGTTCTTCAAATGAAGTACATGCAACGCTTCCTCACACAATTCAACCACATCACTCAAAGCTCAACATTCCTCTCCACGGACCTACTCTTTTCCTCCAAAGTAAGAATATACATTTCATATGCTGTAACACAGAAAGTGCCTTAATTCTGTTTATTCTGTGGTTGTGCTGTGCCAGCAGCAACAGATGGCCCATCAGAGAATAGAGCAGAGCGGTTGAGAGCATCTTGGGGGCAGGCGAAGCATTGCTGGCAGCTTGGAGCTCCTCACTCAGACACTGGGATCAGCAACTGATGAAAGTGCTGTAGAATGAGATGACTTGATCAGGAATAAAGGCCCAGACTTGTCTGGTTGCCAGGTTTCCAACAAAAAAATCCATTTGCCATGAAAGAACATGACAAATGACTTTCAGTAGAATTAGATTTCAATCTTAGAGGTCAGTTGACTTTAGAGCTAGGGATGGATAAGAAATAAGGTATGCAATTAAACTTAAGCTTTAAGGTTATCGCAGTGACCAATGCTAACAGTCCTAGCGTTCCTTAATTCATATCGGCAGGTCAGTGCCGCTGAACGAGGGATAATAATTCAGATGATCTGTTTTGAGCTTGGTCTCTTTATGTTGCACCTTATAGAAGGCTTTCTCAGTAAATGTTTGCCTCTTGCTCCGTAGGGCCAAGGGTAATCAATTCCATGTCAGGAATGCAGCGTTTAGAAATGGATATTGTGTTTTCGCTGCTCGTGATGAGCTCCTCCCAAATGGCCATATTGTGGACCAAGCTGTCTTCTCTTACACACTGAGCTTTGATGACTGATCACCAGCAGTTCAGGTGCCCTTATTCTAAGACAATGAGTGTTTTTAATAAGAATTATATAGCTTATATTATATATTATATAGAGAGTAACATAGCTCACACTGACATTTAAGAAGCCACTGCTTTTCCCTGGTGCTGAATAATAATGGCAGTGCTGTTGCTGCCGTGTTGTGGAGAACATGACTGCAGCTCGATTAAACATTTTGATGAATACTACTATTACAAAGATGCTTGTTAAGCATCTATGGTTTATGATTGTCCTGTTTGTCACCTCTACTGAGGCCAGAGAGAAGAATGGAATGGATCCTTCATTACCCTGTTTATACATCATTTGTTTTGAATGCAAGCATATGGTTAACCTTGAGCATGGTGCATGACCTAGCATGCGTCTATTCCAATGGCTAAACATGCAAGTATGTGACTGAGTTGAAACATAAATAGATAATTGCTCCATTGCTCATTGGATACAACCCACAGCAGACAGAGGTAATGTTCTGCAGGCCCTTTGTGCATCTGCTAAAGGACAGCATAGAGCATCCAGAATCTCATTTGTGATCATGCATAATTACCAGGTGCAATGGGAATTCGCCACAAGTCTCAATAATTAGAGAGCATTACATGTAGGTCAGCTGTAAGCTCATAGTGACTCTGACAGTTATAAATCAGAGACTGTTCCTGAACTCGGGCCCTTCTGCTGTCATACCAAAGTCGGTTGATAATTTAAGACACAAATGCCCTTGAGAGCAGCCTTGAGTGCAGAGGAGTTTATGTCCCTTCGTAGTATTTGCAGGCTGAACAAAAGAAGCCCTTTTCAAGGAAATTGAAGATTCAGAATTGAGTTGCCTTTGAGCCCAGCAGAGCACAAGAATCCTTGAGTCGAATATCCATCTAGCTGACTTGCTTCTTACAAGAACCAACAAAGACTGTGTCTTGTGCAGTGTATTCACAGAGTACTTTCACAAATCTAAACATCGGTGTTTGCATAAATCTTCACTGTGCAAAGAATTTTCATTTTTTATATCGCTTGTACACAACAGCTGCTTTTCTATATCCTGTGAAGGTTCTTGATGAATGGACCAATAGAGATGCTCCAAAATCACTTAGAATAAAACCTCTTTACATTAACTTGCATTGAATGTTTTTGGCCACTCCTGTTAATTTTTAGTGTTACTTGTTTTCTTTTGGTTATCTTTCAATGATATGCATACATGTGTATGCCAAACGTCTAGTAAGTCGTGAGACAGTCGCATTCTAGCTGGAGGCTGATTGAGGTGCGATAGCATCTGCCGTTGCACCATGCTGCAGCAAGCTTTCAAAAAATTACCACATGCTTTTATTTTCCTGTATCACAACAACACTCCAGGCTATAACTTTAGGTGGTCTTTATTACAAAATTGAGTCAGCATCCATAAACTCTTCATGTGCTCTATAATAGCAAATATCACCAGTACGGAATGAGCACCCTTCCCCTTTATTGAGGGCGAAAGACAGTAAAGTGTCTTCAGCAGCCACCTCACTGGAAATTGCTATCGGCATGAGACTGTAGCCATTGCCTTTATTAGCCACATTTTTGTCATACCTCTCAGCACTGCAATTAAGTTATTATTGTCCTTTGCTCTTAATGGACTATCTGAGTTGAAGGATGATAGATAGTTTTGAACCCACCAAAATCAGTATAACTCAGAAATTCCAAAGACAAAAAAGTTTAAGTTGAAGAGTGGAATAAGCGTGAATAGCAGAAAGCTGAATCAAATCCCACATTTGTCACTCAAAGTAGTCTGACAAAACCTCTCTAATGCAGTGCATTACATTTCCAACTATTGCAGGATAAACTTTCTTTTTAAATCCTTTTCTGGTCTACCTTTCTCGTCACACAGTGTGAGGCCGGCTCAGTTAAGACACTGTAAAGGGTAGTTTAATGTAGTGTGTCAGCATCGATTTTAAAACAGGTCTGTGAGGCTTTTATAGTACATGACCCTGGAAGACCTCGCCGTCATAATGAGAAAATCAAGGCAGGTACATCTGGCTCATTGAAGCACTTCGTTAGGATTCTCAGAGAATAATCTGCACTGAAATACACACTGCCGCCAAAGCTGGACCTCTCCAGGCTATGTCTGTTCATTTTCTCTCTCTATTTTTCTTTCCACTTTCTTCAGACTTATTTAGAGCAATGAGGTTTGTTCACTTAGTATACACACGCAGTTTGCGAGAAAAGGTTCTTCAAAGAATTATTCAACCCTGCAAGGGAACCCATTTCGAGTGTTCTTCATAGTACTGCCAGTAAGTGAAAATATCTTCCCAGGATCTGTTGTCCAAGGGACCTTTTTGTTTCTGAGAAGGCTCTCTCTCTCTCACTCTCTCTTTCTCTCTCTCTCTCTCTCTCTCTCTCTCTCTCTCTCTCTCTCTCTCTCTCTCTTTCTCTCTCTCTCTTTCTCTCTCTCTCTCAATCTTACTCTCTTTCTTTCTCTTTCTCTCTCTCTCTCTCTCTCTCTATCTCTCTCTCTCTCTCTCTCTCTCTCTCTCTTTCTCTCTCTCTCAAGGCTGACTAGAAATAATATTTTGAAAAGAGGAGTAAGCAGAATGTTTTTTTTAAGCCTACTATATAGAAGGTCTTACAGTCTTACCCATCTGTCCTGGAAAGCAATATGTTAAGTGTAGACCTGCATTTGAAAAAGAAACTGGCCCAAGGTTTTTTATTTATTTTATTATTTTGCCATTCAGTCTTATTTGGCCTTGAACGTTTATTATTGAAAATCAAATAAATGTGTATATGTGGTAATACATTTAACTTATCTTGAAATATTCTATTGGGCTTACAAATTAAAATAGTGAGTAGCTTTCGTTTGTCCTTGACCAGTCTGGTGTGAAACAAGATTACTGCTTTAACTATTCCATAATTCTTTTATCCTAGCCATCTATGATAAGCCAAATGGATACATTGAGATAACAAAGAGGTTCCGCAGATCCAGGTGAGTACGTTTTTGTTGACATGCTGTGCACAGCGTATGTGTGTGGGTGGGCTGAATAAGGTTGCCTGTCAGAGTACGAATCAGGTGGAAACCAGCCCCCCTGCTGTGAGCTCTAAGCCACCCTGCTCACTCTCTAATGGCTCTGCCAGCTCCACTGGGCAGGGTACCAGCTGTAGAGACCGACACAGTGGCCTCCTCGCTAGCCAGCCAGCTAATCACAGAGGACCTTGCCCTGCCTACCCAGTCTTCTTTTAGTCCTAGTAAGATTATTCATTACTGATTCCCTCTTAGCCCCTATTCGACCCCATCTCTAATACAGGGACTGTGGCACATAGGGCATTGATAGCCACTATCTGAAGAATCTTTAGTACTTTAAAGATATAGATACAAGGATTGGGAAGTAGTCACTCTGAATGAGCTCATAAAGCTCAAGTATGATTGTTATATCTCTCGTACAGGGGGAGCACTTTACTGCTATAGAGTTTATTATGTAGAGTAGGCACAAGTGCAAGGATTGAGTGCATGTGAGCTCGTGTTGATGTGTGAGACAGAGAGATGATGCTACCATGTGAGTGTGTATGTGCACTAGTAACTGCTTTGGAGAGCTTTGGATGGTGTAAGAGAAGGAAATGCTCTGATACCATGCTTACATGTTATTTATTTATTATTTAACCTCCTATTTAACAAGGCTATCGTTAAGAACTAGGCAAGCAACGTGCACTGTGATGGTGTAATATCCCAGTGCAAACACAGGGTTGAATAAAGACAGTTTGGTACATAGAGCTAGCATACCCTGAAGCACAAATACCTTTGCTTTTTCTCTTTTGTAAAAACTGCTTCAGTACTACTTCAATACTACTTCAGTAGTAAATACTACTTCAGTAGATACCCCTTCAGTAGTATTTAGGATAGTAAAAGGGTCAACTACAAAACCCTGGACTGTTACGTGACAGTCTTGACTCATTAATATTTATTTTCACAAAATGTACATACCCCAGCTGATGGCCCAGCCCAGCAAAACAATGACAACACGCAGCAGAAATAGTGGACTATGTGCAAAAATCTGCCGACAGTAAAGGGAACGTTGGCACATTTCATACCTTTTCCAAGAAAAGAAACTGTCAACTTTTAAGAGGATGATTTGGTTTCCTGTTTGTCAAATGTTACTTTCCAACTTTTAAGGTGGCACCATTTAAGGTGGAAAATTCACAAAACTAGCTGGTGAATAAAAATGTTTAGTGCCCATAACTTGAATTCAAAGTAGTAAGATCACTCTGCACAGTTCACTCCAGGCATTTGCTTGGACAATGTTGAGCAGCTTGAAAAAAGACTGAAGAGAGAAGCAGTTCCAACTTTCACCTCAATCCTAAAAGCAACTTGTAAGTAGTGGCAATCTGCGTTTCCACATTTTAACAGTTGAAGTTAGATCATATGAAAGTTTAGAGCTAGGATAGGTAACTCTATCAATTTATTCTCAAGCTCACCAAAAATCTGACAATAGCTCATTTTATTTTATATCCAAATCATGAGGGTTATAAATGGACATGTAAAACCACAACTGGACATTTTTAACCTTATCAAAGTCACATACCTTCTTTGTAGACATAAAATGCAACATAACATGTAAACAAGCAAAATAAGTAAATATCAGTGAAGCAGGTAACAGTGTAATGAAAATACCATTTATTATTATATTATAATTATTAGTCAAGCAAAATTTGAAATAAAAAAGAGTTCTAATGTTTTTTGTAGTTTATTTCAGTCCTTAGTTTGTAATTTGGATAAATTTTAGTATAAACTTTAGTATAAACAGTTTTTACAGGATCTTTAATTGAATATGCAAGGTGAACATGGTGAGAAGAAGAAGCAACCAAATGCAGAAGATGATATAAGTAAGAGGTTGAGTGACCCAGAAAGAAAATCTAAATAACAGGAACCCCGCGCATATTATGATGAGCAAAGATTTACCCAAAGATTAAAGAGAATACTTACATTTTAAAGAGGCCTTAAAGGTTGGTAACAAACATTTTCTTACTGTAAACCTCATTCAGTCGCAAATGACATGCATAAAAGAATGAGCTCCAATTTATTTTCCCAGACTCAACACTTGACTTATCTTACCTGCCATAAGCTTCATTGAGGCCTTGCTGTGTCATTCATGTATTTGAGAGCTTGAGTCTTTTGTGGCTGGTGGCCACTGTGTAGGAGTCCATCTGGATGTAGAGGCACAGAGTGGGATGGGGAGCACTGGGGTGGGGTGTGAAATGACTGGAGTTGGACATGGCCAGGCCTTCTGAAAAGTCAGTCCCTCAGGAACAGATTGTGGTGGGTGTGAAGCGTCCCAGTTCTGAAAGTGAGTAATGCAGAAAGCAGCTGACAAGCTGGGCCAGCACGGAATAAACATGATACCAAAATCAGCATCACAACAATTGGGAATATTTTGAAAAGTGGGGCGAAACGGAGAATGGGCAGTATGCAGATTTTGTAAGTGTTCACAATGTCTTACTGCAACATCGCAAAGTCATTTTCACAGGAGATGGCCTAAAATGATCTCAACAGTCCTGCATCTGGAACAATTCAGTGATAAAAACTGTGGTGTGATAAATATGTGCATAAAAGATGAATGTGATGTTTGTCTAACCTCTGTTGTATGTCCATCGGGTGTTGTTTTCCATGTCAATATCAATTTAAGCTTGAGGCAAATGTTAAAGCCAAATTCTTTTTTTATATACCTGCACCTGTATGAAGTTCTTGAAGCATGATCTTCAGAGTATGTAGCGGCGGGAGCACGAGATGAGAAATCAAAACACAGATGCATTTACTGATGGTTTCTCGTGTCGTTTTACAAACTGAAAACAATAAGCACGATTATGGTTACTGAGGCCACATTTCAAAGGTGAAATTCATGGAAAAACATGGAAGAACATGACGTACATTGACATTATCAGTAAAGTGCTCCCTCATATTGTATTTCTTCTGGAAGCTGTACAATCTTGTTTCTACCAGTATCCCACGACACATAACAAGATTAGGGTGAAGCGTCATGGTGATGTATATCTTTCAATCATTCACTCATGTTACCAGTTATAACGTAAATAATGAAATAACGGGTGGTGAGCTAGTCCCATTTTAGATCACCAGAATAACAATGGCTTAATATTCTCCTACCCACAATCTCTCCCTGTAGCCCTGGAGACATCAAGACTGCAGCACGAGCATGTTAATGTTCATATGATTAGATTTCCTAGATTACGTCTTCATGAACTCCTTATTGTAAATTTCACATAAATGCTGACATCTATAGCATTGCCATCTTTATTAAAAATAAAAAAGCAGAGTCGTCCCTAGATAGTCTGTCATTGCACATCATCCTATTCTTCTTACTGCACTTGTGGCAGCACAATACACACAAGGTTTGTTTACAATTAGAGTTGGTTCAGAGCTGTATTACAGCAGAAAACGCTGGATTGGATATGGGAGGGGGAAAAAAAGAATGAATCTGATCCAATCTGGTGAGAAATCTAGCCTGAAATAGTGCGCACTCGCACTGTGTTATGTGATATAGTTAGCCATGTATTACTTCCTCTGGGCTAGTAGAGAGTTTAAGTAATATGATAACATTAGGCCTCTTTTAAATGACAAGTGAAATTAAAATAGCTCATTTCGAAAGCTCAGTAATTTTTATCTCCTTTGTGCCCAGAGCCACGCCTTGGTGTATTTTTGCTACATTTTATGCTTTCAGTGTATCCATTTCCTACTGTAGTATGTAAGAATAATACTTAACTCTTAAAAAGAGATTTTTAAACAGGAACACACCAAAGAGTTGAATCTTGCGAAACACAACATGTATAAGTGCCAGCAGGACTTATGGCATGGGCCTATAAACTACAAGCTTTGTTCTTCCTTCTGCAATCAGCTGCAGGATATGAAAACAAGGAAAAGCTGCTTTTGTGATTCCTATTGGCTACTGAATTGTAAGAAATGATACTGATGAAGTAAAATGCAAGATGTCATTAGCACATTCAAGTAGTTACCAGACAAACTGAAGAAATGTTTCTTTAATTTTATTGAGCCCATGTGGCCAAGTTTTGCAAATGAGAAGTTTCATCAATCATTTTAATGAAACATTCACTGCAAAGTCACTGGCATCCACAGAGGGTTCATTGGTATTGGCCGATACGTTTCAATATTGTTATCAGAAAGATAAAAATAAACTTCTGATTAAATGAATTTCTGATTTTGAATTTTCTGCTCCACTTATAATATATACATAGTGTACACGGGGCATTCAAAGGGAATGGTCTTTACTTGACTTTGAGGTTAATCCTGTAGATAGAGATTTACATTACGTTCTGTGCTAGCACTTGCGATTATATCATTGCTGCTGTAATCATCAGCAAACTGATTTGGCTTTAAACAACGCATGAACCTGTGCTTTGGATAATGAAGACGAAATCTACACCAGCGACAGGTTTTTCTCCCTCCCTCCCACCATCAAATCCTACGTAATCCTGCAACCTGGCCATGTTTATGTAAGAGTGCACATTTGCTGAAATATCTTCCCAAATCCCCCCACCCTTGCCTGCTTGTGCAAACACGGGGTCTAATTCTGACATCCCTCCTGGACTTTGGATTTGGCTCCGGCTCACACGTGCGTATAGCGGACCTACTGAAAAGCAGGATGTTCTCTGATTCACTGTTTTGTCATTCATTTATATTTTCAAATGGATGAATGAATGAATGGTTCTGAGGACAAACATCCTGTGACAGACTCCACATTACTGCATATATGAATATGTTCATACATGTATATGCTTATTATTCAGTTATTATAAAAAGCTGTTTTATGCACTGTAATGTGTACTTACCACTGAAGAGATGACCAATAAAGAAACATAAGTAAAGTTCATAATAATGGAAGATGACCATGATGATATGCATCACTGTGCCTATATTGATTTGTTGCAGGTAGGAGGAGGTGGAAGGCTCTCTCTGAGTTGTAGAGTCGTGTGTAGATTGAAAACACTTTTTTTTATAATTCATAATTTCTAACTAACATTGCATTTCTATTAAAGATTAAATATTTAAATGCACCAAAACATTTGCACAGGGCAGTTTGTTAAAATCTGAAAATATACAGTAATGTGTATAAGTGTGTTCAAGCTAAGGTTTATTTTTACATAATTCTTAAATAATGTAATTGGACCAGGCCAACAAAATTTTTGCATTTTGTATATAGCTTTATGTTGTGTTCCTCAAATATGTCCATGCAACATTAAGACATTAGCACACCATCTTACACACACACACACACACACACACACTATATGGCCCAAAGCTATGTGGACACATTGCACCCATATTTTATTGTGTTATAACAGCCTACACTGAGAAAGCTTTGCACAACATTTTGGAGTGCGCTTGTGGTAAATTGTGCCCATTTAGTTTGGAGAGCATTTGTTTAGTCAGGGACTAATTTTGGATGAGACAACCTGGCTCATAATTGACATTCCAGTTCATCCTACAAGTGTTAGGGTCAAGGCTTTGTGTTGGTCATTGGAGTTTCTACACACCAGCAGCACAGTTTGGGAACCACTGGTTTATGTAGACATGCTCCCGTTTATCCAATGTGGTTAAAACGCCTGAATTGAATCATTTGGAGTACTTTTGCCCTATAAAAAATGTATTATATAAAAAATGTATTTTATATATATATATATATATATATATATATATATATATATATATATATATATATATATATATATATATATATATATTACATGTTAGAAACATTATATAACTACAGATTCTGGATGCCATGACACATTTAAGTAAGCAATTATAACAAGAAACCTTCACAATTTGTTCTCTTTCTTAATTTACTCTAGCTACCCACTGCCTGGTCACTCTATAGTCTCCATTCTAGTTGATCCAGTACCCGCTTCCCTTGCCTAACCACTAATTGTTAAAGAAACACTACAAAACAGCTTGGCGACGTGTGTGCACCCTTGCCCGTAAGTAGCAAATCTGTATTGACAGCATGAGTGACTTTCCAGTAAAATGATCCATTTTGCTTAATACAGAATTGCTCAACTATTAAGTTGCCAGACCCTCAAGCACGGCCATGAGCAGAACAAATCCGTGCTCAGCTGATGCCCCAGCACATGAACCCAATCACAAATGCGCATCTGAGCCACATGTTCAGTGAAACACACATGTGCACACTCTCTCATAAACTCACACAGAGCCAGAACCAGGTGTAGCCGGCGCACTGAAACGCTGTGATGTCTGCAGACACCAGCTGACGAGCTGCGAGTCACTCAGCTGAGACGGGTGGCATTTCCTGTGATGCTGTGTCACTTGAATAAGACACGTGCTTGGTGCCTGTGTGGACGGCATGCGTCCAGAACAGCCTATTACACCACGTATCAGTCATCATGACATCATCCAGCTCTTTGGAACATGAGACCACATAGGGACCAGCAGCGCTGAGCACTACTAAAGCACTTCACCAAGGATAAACAGACTGCCTACCTGCGTTAATGTGATTGTTTGTTTGGCTCATATAATCATGAGCATTCATCACTATTAATATCATTACCATTATACAAAGAGCTTCAGCAGCTGCAGTCTGCTGTAAACAATGTCACAAACAAGAACTGATAAATCTAGAAGAGACTGTCAATAAATTATCAGTAAATCTAGAAGAGAATTAACCAGCCTCGTGAGAAAAGCATCTACTTTTCCTCTGTCTTACAGGGTCCAAAAGATTTGTAGTCTGTAAACAGTTTCAAAACATAAAATATTGTATAACATTGTTGCCTAGAATTTACTCAGTTCAAACGTGTACATTATTTCCACATAACATGAGATATTTTACATCAACATGATTGTTAAAATTCAGCCAAAATACACTACAGAACGCCACAGGAGGTCATTCCTACCAGTGGCTATCAGACTTTATAACTCCTCTCTTAACGTATGACAACTTTCACATGTACAGTAATAACAATAGAACAATAATTTAATTATGTCTGCAACAACTCAAATGTGCAATAACTTTCTTACTTCTAAACTCTTAATGCTGTATACAGTATATCTGTACTTATTATAATAGCCACAGTCACTTTACATTTTATTCTTCTATTGTATTATAAGACTTTATATATGTGCCACAGTCACTTTATATTTTATTATTCTATTGTATTATAAGATTTTATATATGTGCCACAGTCACTTTATATTTTAATATTCTATTGTATTATAAGATTTTATATATGTGCCACAGTCACTTTATATTTTTCTCTTCTATTGTATTATAAGACTTTATATATGTGCCACAGTCACTTTATATTTTATTCTTCTATTGTATTATAAGACTTTATATATGTGCCACAGTCACTTTATATTTTATTCTTCTATTGTATTATAAGACTTTATATATGTGTACATATTGCAAATTTCTTTTTTGTTGTAAATTATTATTAGAGTGTTTATTCTTCTACATAAACAGCTGCTACTGTAATAACTGCAATTTCCCCCTGCGATCTATAAAGTATTTCTGATTCTGATTCTATCACCTCACCTTTGGCAAGAACTGTGCTAATGTAATACATTTTTATGTGAAACTGATGCAAACATTTGAATTCCACTCCATACAATCCACATATAGAAACTGATCGGCAAGACTGCTGTAAATTCCTTGTTTTGATGATGTCATGAAACGCATTTTTATATATATTTGTTTATTCAGCCTAGTTTAGTCTTACCTATTCACATCCACTTTTGATCATGGTACCTTAAAGGGCAGCCAATCAGTAGAGATGTCATTTTCACATATCAGTCTAATTCGGAGGGCTAATGTGAAGTTAGACCATGTTAATATTGACATTATCATGAGTTAATACTAAAACCTACTTGAATGTTACAGGTGGGCTCCAGGAGGAGAGAAATACGGGCCCTTTAGGTGATGCAGCGTGTAATTGGCCCTGCATGAAGTTTATGAGTTTAATGTCAGTTTCCCATTAGGTGTGAATGGGCAGGCTCATCAGACAACACAGTTTTCTCAGTTGCTATTATTTGGTGGAAGGGCGACTCATTTCATTTGCTCTGTTAATATACTTCCGTCTGACACTCTGCATGGGGCATATTTCCTTGCTTAACTCGCCAGACGTGTGAGATGAGTGCTGCTGATTTTTGAGTTGCAAACATGAAACCCTGGCTGGTGAATTATTGATCAGTCCGAACGGATTCTGCAAACATGTGGGTCAGCTGTTTCACTGCCTCATTTGCAAAGTCCACCATTTCAGCCATTCCTTTCCATGTTCAGTTTTGATTAAGGTTCATGAAACTGTGGCCCTATTCCTTAATTACACTTGCTGACGTTGAGACTCTGGTAATTTACAATACATGTGTATTGGTGAGACAAGGGTGAGACATGTCAGAGAGAGAGAGAGAGAGATAGAGAGAGAGAGAGAGAGAGAGAGAGAGAGAGATTGCGTTGGAGGTTTTACATGCTCATTTAAAACCCTATGATTTGGCTCTAGAATGAAATGAACTGTTTACCTTTTTTTGATGAGCTCATGAATAATTTGCTGGGCTCCATTCTGATTTATGGCCAGACACTGTGATGATCACACAGAAGCAACATATCAAAACAGACACAGGCAAATAAGCTAGGTCTTCACTTTTCATACCCTTGCAAGGAACCAAATCTTAAACGAGGCTGAAGTTTACTTACTATTTGTGTCTATTAGTGCTAAGAGTCTCTTCAGACACCGTCTGGAGTGAAATGTGTAGAGCAAACTAACAGCTTATTTAAGTTATCTGTTGTCAAAGGTAAATGTTGGGGTTGTATATATATATATATATATATATATATATATATATATATATATATATATATATATATATATATATATATATATATATATAATTTCGACCGTGATTTGGTCTCAGGAAACCACCATAGCCGTGATGTTATTGTTCATGAAAAGCCATGACATGACGACCTTAACAATGTATTGCTTTTATACAGCAATTATTTAAAAAAAATAAAAAAAAAGCTCCCAATATTGTATCAAATATGCTTTAATATGTGTAATTCCTTCCATCGTCAGTGTAGCAGTCTTTTCATTAAGGACAGAGCCCTAAAACTGTTGCTTTTGCTGTCAGGTAAGTTTTTTTTTATATCTGTGAAATTAACCTCAATGTTATTTTGTTCCAGCCAGTCTATAAAGCACTTGATTTTGTTTGCCGATATGCATTTTTTATTTTCTGGCTAATTTCAGTGTGTTTAGATGTTCCAACATCACAGCTGCTACCTGAAAAGCTTGCACAGGAGCAGTCCAAACAAGCTGCTTCTCCAATATTACTTTATAGTTACTTAATGTATACTTTTTTGTGTTTTTGTATGTGCTAAAGTTAAAACAGCGTGGTTAGAACCAATCAGATTGATTCACTGGAACTCCAGTATAACTCATAATAAAACTTATCCTTTTCTGTTTAGAAGCATGGCTGAGTTATTGATTACAACTTTAGAGTCTGCACTTTGAGGGAGCTGCTATACTTTAGTGAGTTCTCAGTGAGAACCAATACATATAAAATTATGTAAGAAAATGTTTTTGTTATTGCCGGCTACTTCTGAGGAATAAAGTAACTCTTGTTGCTAGATGAGGAAAAAAGTTTGAAAGACGACAAAATTGGGGGAAATTGTCCTTAATCTGTTTTGAATTAGAAGAAATCTGCTAGATCGGAATGCCGTAAACGGATGTGGAAAGCCCTCCATATTTTCCCATTCAGGCAGTCTGTGGCATGCGCCAGGCCAGTTTGAGTGCGTGGCTGTGCTTCCACTGTGCAGCAGGGGCGCTTGACATGCAGAGTGATGGCACAGTTTGTCATTTCACAAGAGGACTTGACATTTCTCTCCTCCCCATCAATAGCGCTTCCTGTCGACGAACGGCAGCTCCTGCGGGCCTGGGGGTCTCACCTCCCCACTCATGCCCAGCAGGGGTGTAGCGCTCTCAGATGCACTAGCAGACAGGCTGGGAGCTTTGTCTGCATGAGGAACACATCCACATATCGGTGTGACACAGTGTGAGCTTCTGCAACTTTATAACCTCCCATTTACTCAACTTTTTGACGTCTTTGATCTTGACGCTTACAGCTCTCTCCCACTGACATATGCAAAGTGACACACACACATACTGTACTTGGGACTGGTGAGCACTGACCTGAATGGAAATAACTACTGAATCGCTAACAGAGGTGTCAAATAACTAGTTATGTAATTGTGATGGATTCAAACATGTTTTAATAAATCATCCTCTTACTCTGTTACATTTCAGTAATTAATATTTATTTACGAATGGCTATTTTGTGTTTATTTTCTTTATTACACTGCTGACAACATTTGTACTGCACACACCTTCAACTTTTGAAACTTAGCATTTACTTTAGGACAAGGTTACATAACACTGAGGAACTATACTTCAGTAAAGTACAGGTGTTTCATTAAAGCAGTGTTTCATTAAAAGCATGCAGCCAAATATATTCTTGAGCAAAAGTTAAAAAGTAACTGAACATATGAATAAAAGGCTTTGTTTGTTTGATGGTGTATCATGTAATGTTCACCTGAGCAGGCACTAACCAATGATATTGTTTTAATTTTTTTTTTGTTATAACTTGTAATAATAACAAAACAATGTAATAAAATGAACAGCGACTCAACTGACTGGAGA
Source organism: Megaleporinus macrocephalus (assembly GCA_021613375.1). Lineage (NCBI taxonomy): Eukaryota > Metazoa > Chordata > Actinopteri > Characiformes > Anostomidae > Megaleporinus > Megaleporinus macrocephalus. The sequence goes on from CM038705.1 coordinate 31,745,837, forward strand.
GAAAATGAGAATATTCTCCCAGCCTTTAAGAATTCTAACAAGATGTAAATGAGAAAAGAGTAAAATTGGTCTTCCCCTGGGAATGTAATTAAATAAGTGTACTCAGTGTACTCAGAACTCAGTGTCAGTAATACTGACAAGGTATAAATCTTTCAAAATATAAAAGTTTTTTTTTCAACCATAATACATCATAACGTTTAGAACAGCTAAAAACTTCAATTTAAGTTTTTTTTTGAAAAGTGCTTCAACTTTTGCTTGAGTTGTGCTTTTACAGAAGCAATTATAGCTTTAAACACAAGAAAGGAAACCACCTGCCATACAAGCTTTACAAATTAATAAAAAAATTAGTAAACTGTTCATTTTTAAGTAATGTATTAAATCACTTCTAAAATCAATTGTTAAAAACAAAAAGTTGCTTAAAATGTGCATTTATATAAAATACATTACATGGCTTACAAACGTTTAACACTTTTCTTGTAAAATGACTTTCAAAGATACAGCGATTTGTTAAGACTATGATAAAACTTAACTAGTGGTCTTTAAACTGATCCTAAAGGGCTGCAGGTTTTCATTCCAATCTAGCAGGAGCACACATGTTGTTCCTAATTGGTTAATCCATTGGTCAGTATTTAAATGACTGTTTATGTGCACTCCTGCTTTAATAGAATAAACACCTGCAGCTAGGTCCTTTGTGGATACGACTGGAGACCTCTGAGCTCATGTAACCTGATGTAGCCCACTGAAAATATTCATATTTATTAATCATAGAATAATGGATCACAGAAGATTTAATTTGGGATTTGTTTTTAAACATAAAAACAACCAAAAGAAATAGGCTGTTAAAAGTGAAAACCCATCTCTGCTAACTTCTAAAAGACACTGTATGTTGAATTTTTGTCATTTATAAAGCAGCTTTCATCTTACACATTTCAAAACATTCACAAATTCAAAAACTGACCCAAACATGAAACAACTGAACTCTTCTTCTTCTACTTTATTTCTCACCTGTTAAAGAGACAGCAAGAGTTGGTTATTAGAAACATGATGAATGATTTATTGATCTTTTGCTCATTTTGTATCACTGTAAAGTTAGCTAATTTAGCTAATTAGCTTACCAGTTTGTGTGCTTACATGTGTGCAGTCATGTTGTTGCAGGTGATTGTATTATAAATACACCTGCATCTGGAAGATCCAATATCATGATATAACCAGCAGCACAAGAAGAAAAAAGAACACTCCACCTAACTCTGTGACAAGGTGACTGAAAAGCACTAGCAGTCTGTGGTTATGAGAACATTTCCAAGTCACTGAATACCTCTAGGAGTACAGTGTAATCAATCCTTAAGAAATGGACAGAGTTTGGCACAGCTGTAAATCTGCTAAGAACAGGTTGTCCCTAAAAACTGAGTGGCCGTGCATGAAGGAGGGTGCTCACCAAGAGACCTATGGAAAAAACGACTTACAGGCCTCAGTGATTCTGTGATTAGCAAAACCGGGTACTTTACTGAGCTGTGTGGCACAGTGGCAGATAGAGCGCCACGGTTAAATAAAACTTACACGACTACTCAGTTACTCTTCTAGAAGGTAAATTGAAGTCAGCTGGAAGAAGCTTCTGTGGTCTTAAATTGCATTTTTGTCCAACAGACTACACGCCACTGCACAACATTGTAAACACAGCATCCCCAACATGAACCATGGTGGTGGTAGCAGCAGCAGGTGGTGGAAGGCTTGTGAGGGCAGAGGGTAGAATGATTGTCAACTAAATCCAGAGAAATCCTGGAGGAAAACCTCATGCAGTCTGAGCCCTGTGAGAAGATCTGTCCAGACGACAATTACTCCAAGCATATAGCCAAAGTTACACAGGAATGGCTTAAAAATAACATTTATAAACGTCTCAATCCAGATCTATGTCCAACAGAGAAATTGGAGCTGAATCAGAAACAAATGCATGACAGTAAAAGAGAATAAAGCTTGAAAACTTCTAAGCAGGTGAATACATTTTATACTGTATATACGAATATCCAAGAGCATCAATCTAAACTCTACCCAAACACAAGTAGGCCTCTTTAATCCTTTATTCCCTACTTTGTACTCTATTTTTAAGGACAGCTACTCCTCACAGAGTAGAAATTTAATTCCACGCACATATGCACG